>ML677360.1:20159688-20706576 GCA_007922305.1 Dermatemys mawii | reverse complement strand
GATCCGGCCCCCAGGCCATAGTTTGGAGACCCCTGCTCTAGTTGATTGAAAGGACTTTTTTGATCACTTAAATTCCTTACAGTTCTAGTCCCCACCCCTCCATTTTCCTCTTAATAAATAGGCGTCTTTTCATGGGTACATTGGGATATAGAAAGTCTTTGTGTCTGCAGCTTTCAAACCTCTCCATCTCATGATCTTTAGGGACATCTATGAGCTGCCATGAAAAATTCTCATCATCTCTGCTTCTGCTGGCTTTCTCCCCAAAGACGTGGATATAACAATAATGTCTGGGCTTCAAGCAACAATTGAGGCGCCTTTGACAATGTTTTCTTTGGTCCAAACTGCTTAAGGGTTTTCTGAATCTTTGTGGTTACTTTCTCTGTGGGTGTGTGTGAGCACATGTATATCAGGGTGAGAGCAAGGAGTCACCAGGGGAACTGTCCATAATCTTGGCTATTTGTTGCTTTTAGTACAAATTTATCACTGACTTTTTTTTAATGTCAGGAAGCTGGGAAGTACAGTTTCGAGCCGCTCAGTTGGACTTAAACTACAGGCCTGTGATACATTCAAAGCAATGATCAGAAGACATTCGTTCTTTATACTAGTTTCCTTGCATGCTGAGATATTGAACCAGCTGGACTCAATATTATTTTTGGGTTAGATTCCTCTGTCCTATCAGATACAGTAGAACAAAATAACCGATTCCAATTATATGAATACAGCAAACCATGAGATGTGCTTAGTGTCTGACCTTGTTTTTATCTGCTCCCTTTATGCCACTGGTCTGTAACCAGTAGGATACTGTGACTCACTCCTGTTCAGTTTCTGTCTCAAGCGGATCTTTGAGGAGTGTAATGCAGTCACTGTTTACTTGAAATGTTTATAACATTTAGATAGTTGTAGCCTGAAGAATAGAAGCACTTGGATCTCAGAGCCTTGGTATGAGGAAAAAAAACACTCTCGTCACACATTTTATCTTGTGTCCCTAAGGACTGTGTGACCACTGGGCATCCAAGGGTGTGTAGGTGGATGGAGGAGGGAGGTATTATTAAATGAAAGTTCCATCACCACCATTGCTGTAACATTTGGGGATTGAAGGTGTAGGGGGAGAGGGAAGTGACTTTCCTTTTCTGACCTTTTAATTGAGAAAAAACAGATGGTTTAACTCAACATGAAGTTTTTCTCACGACCAACATCTTTGAGGTGAAAACCGTTAACACCTGAAGGGCTAGATTGTGCAATCCTCAGTCGTGCTGGTGAGCACTGACTTCCAGGCGCAGTCCCCAATGGGTGTGTCTACTCCTGTGAGTAAATGCCCTGTGCAAAAGTTGCACAATCTAGCTCAGAATGTTTAGGCCTGCAGCTGAGTGCCCATGTTGCTTAAACGCTTACTGTGATTTTGTGCTCAGACTGGATAATTGTGCACATAGATGACCAGAAGTGGATATTTCCACATATATTAATTATTATTATTATTATTATTACCATCTATCGTGTTTATTACTGTAGTGTTTAGGGGCCAGCTGAGGATGGGCCCAGTTGTGCTAGATACTACACAACCAGAATAAGAGTACATCCCTGTCCTGAAGAGTTTACAATCTAAACAGGAAAGACAGACCGAGGGTAGGTGAAAGGTATGTAACGTAATTTGCATGCTCATTAGAACTACACGCACAGACTAGGAACAGAATTGTGCTTGCAGAATTGTTCATCTAGTCAAAAGTGACTGAAAATTTGGGGTGCCATTGTGAAGGAGGCTGATCCCCACAAAGAGCTGAAACCCTTCCTTGATGGGCCTCAAGATGGGGTACCCAAAAACTGATTCCCTTTTGAAAATGTGGCCTTTAAATGCTATGCACGATTCCTCTCCCCACAAACCAAACACCAACAAAAACATTTCTCTTTCTTTGGCCAGGTCTATACTACCCGCCGGATCGGCGAGTAGTGATCAATCTATCAGGGATCAATTTATCGGGTCTAGTATAGAGGCGATAAATTGATCCCCGAGCGCTCTCCCCGTCGACTCTGGAACTCCACCGCCGTGAGAAGCGGAAGCAGGAGAGTGGCAACAGTCGACTCGCCGCCGTGAGGACGCCGAGGTAAGTAGACCTAAGATACGTGGACTTCAGCTACGCTATTCTCATAGCTGAAGTTGCGTATCTTAGGTTGACCCCTCCCTGACTAGCGTAGCCCTGGCCAAATTTGTCTCCTACACTCCTGCATCCTCTTCATACCACTGAGGTGAAAAGCTTTTCATTTTTTTCATGCGATTTACCAAAGTAATACCAGCAAATCATCTCTTTATTGAGGACCCTGATTCTGCAGGTGTGAAATGCTGGGTTGTCGAAGTGCTCAGATATCCTTGGACAAATAAATGCCCACATACCCAAGTCACTTAGGACGAGCTCTTCTGCTGTCATATCGATGCTGCCACCCACAAGGCCTAGGTAATTTTAGCTGATGTGAACAGATTTAGATAGAGAGATAAATGGTGTCAAATGTTTGAAGAAAGGGATTTTTCTTGCAACAAAACTAGCTGAAAGAAGGGGAAAGTCTGTGGCTCTAAGAGGCCCTCACATGTTGCCCTGTGTAGACTTGGATTGTATTTTGGTTTCCAAATACACAGTTGTCATTGCTTGTGAAATTAAAACGTGACTGATTCATTTTTCTACTCTTTGCTGTACGCGCTGTGTTTTCACAAAGTTATTCCCACCCACCATGCACTGAAACTGTGATAAAAATATTTCTTTTAGGTTTTACTAGTGATTTAGGTTTACCAGGGCATGGCATACAATTATTCCTCCTTTGGGAGACCTATGATTACTGCATTAATCCTACAGGGGATATCTCAGCTCAATCCATGTGATATCGACTGTCAAAATGAGTGTGTTTTATATATAGTATGAACAGCTAGGTAGTGAGAAGGAGTTCCCTTATCTGATCTAAGACTATTGCATTTGGGGTAGTTTTGTGAAGGAAAATTCATGAAAAACGCAGACAGCGAGAGTACTAGGGACACATGGCTGAACTTATGGTGAAAGACTTGGTGCTAGGTGGTTGTGGATCAGGCCTCTTAGTGCTAAACAGGCCTCCTGAAAGGCACTCCAAACAAAAGGCCACATTAGGACAAAAAGTAAAATAGGCAGTCAAAATGGCAAGATCTGATTCCATTTAGAGAGTTTAGTTGACTAGTGACTCTATAATACAGATTTATTAGAGCAATAGAAGTTTCACAGCTGGCCCTTCTCCTAAAAACCTCTGTGCCTTGTGGTTACAGCACAGAGCTGGGACACAAGATTCCTGCAGTTCTGTTTTCCACTTTGCCACTGACTAGTAGAGTGGCCTTGGGCAAGTCCCTTAACCTCTCCCTGGCAGTCTTTCCATGTGTCAAATGGATACAAAAAAGGTCCTTATTACATAAGGGTGCTGTGGGTCTTCATTATGACTGAGAGATTGCTAAGTGCTTTGAGATCCTCAGATGAAAGACTTATTTATTATTATCTGATGTACAGTATTTCTTCCCAACCTCTCAATTTACCAAAGACTCTCTGTGTAATTCTTGTCAAGAATCAGAGGGGTAGCCGTGTTAGTCTGGAATTGCAGAAGTGACAAAGAGTCCTGTGGCACCTTAAAAACTAACTAAAGTTTTAGAGCATAAGCTTTCGTGGGCTAATACCCACTTCATCGGATGCGTGCAGTGGAAGTATCCAGGGCAGGTATAAATAGGTAGGCAAGAATCAGGTGGGAGATAACAGGGTTAGTTCAATGAGGCTGAACCAGCTTGTTATCTCTAATCGGGGGGGGGGGTGAGGTATTCCTCTAGCAGCTGAACTCAGCTGAACTAACCCTGTTATCTCCCACCTGGTTCTTGCCTACCTATTTATACCTGCCCTGGATACTTCCACTGCACGCATCCGACGAAGTGGGTATTAGCCCGCGAAAGCTTATGCTCTAAAACTTTACTTAGTTTTTAAGGTGCCACAGGACTCTTTGTCACTTGTGTAATTCTTACTCTTTATAACATGAATCTCAAGGGGAGAAGCCATGTAGACTGAGACCTGAGAAAATGTTTGTGTGAACCCCTCGGCAAACCAAAACAGCTGAGCCTCTCCCAGCCCTCAAGTCACGGTTAGTTCTTTTGGTAGTGTGATAGGTAAAAACAGGTGGGAGACAGTGAGATTATCCTGTGGGATTATCCAGTTCCAGTGTGTATTATCCTGGACACTTGGTTATTAGCTACCAGGAAACGACAATTCTTAAAAACATGCACATTTTATTAACTTTATGCTGAGAGTCATTATCGCCTTTGCCAGTAGATCTGAGTCTTAGAAGTTGGGCATAAGCAATAGAATTATGGCAGGCTTTGAGCCTGAAGGCGTCACATTGAAGAAGTTTGCTTCTGAGTAGCTAATAGGGGTTACAATAATAACGTCTAGTAACGGCATGCTGTGTTCTGGCTTTCCAGATGAGAAAGAAAAGGATGGGTGACTGCATATTTCCTGCCCTAAAAAAGCCATGGCACAGAGTTCTAATTCATTCGCTCTCCTCTCTAACCATGTCTATTGCTTAGTAACCCCGGGTGCTGGCAGATTCACTGATCTGACTGCAAATTGCTAATGCATTTTCCATCAAAGGCTGGCAGTTCCTGACTGGCAGTGCTGAATGGCTGACAATTATGCTAGTGCAAGTGGAGACAGTCACTGGATTTCTTGCTGTTTGTCACTGAGACGTTAGCCTACCAGGCGCCTCCTGGTACTTTTTCAAATGCCTTAGGGTTTATTAAAAAAAGGCATTTCCTAGACTTTAAAATCCATTGTAGATGTAGCACAAACTGACTTTAGTTGCATTTTCCTGATGGTGTCTGAGTATCTGATCTATTTCACAATTTGAGGTGGTTGGCCATACCAGCAGTTCTGATCATGAGGAGTAAAAGATGTTGCAGTCCCAAATGTGTTGTATCATGACATGATCTGCATGTGGTTTAGTGAATCTAATGTATACACCGATGATATTTACTAAGAGAAATGCTCAGTTCCTACTTGTGCATGCACTTGTCATTTAGCATGCCAATGTGTGTGTTTTTTGGGTGGGCTTGTGAGAGAACTTCCCTTACTCAGGATAATCTGACATCCTGATTATATTGTCTAGGTATTTTTTATTATGAAATTGCTGACAACAATTACTAAAACAATATTTCCAAAATGGATACTGCCTATTAATTGGGGCAGGGCTTTGAATGTCTTGCCGCCACTTTGCACTGCAATACTGGTGCACTTTGACTATAAAATCTGAGCAGATGGCTGAGGACAGATTATCCCATTGTAAGGTTATGTCTAAGATAAGGTCTTCTGAATCAAATACATCCTTGTTGTTGGTGCAGGAAAGAAGTGGGAGCAGGGTTCAGCTGGGACACAACTCTGCAAAGCTCATCTTGAACCTTTTGTGAGCCAATGTAATTTAAAGCAGCCTTCAGGCTGCTCTACTATCACATGCGATCAGGTGTGTGCGCACAGAGCTGCACTGGGATGATGGCACTGCAAGAAACAGTTATATATCAGCTTTCAATGCCTCCCCTAGCTTCCCCTCTGTGCATTTTGGGAGTATGCGAAGATCTGGCCCCACATATCTCAATAAAAAAACATGGGTGCCTATTCAAGTGGTGGGTTTTTGGGATGACACCAGCAATCGAATGGATCAGACCACCAACCCACAATCAGCTTGAATGTCAGCTGGCAATGACCATCCTGGGCTGAACTTGAACGGCTGACCAGTGGAGAAAAATGTGACCTCTTCTTACCAATCCCCTTAGCTATCCAGTTATCCCAGCCCAATACTTCATATGGGGTTGTTAATAAAAGTCCTCATCATGTTTGGCTCTGAACGGACTTTATGTATTAGTCAATCATGACTATTTTTGTTTTAGTTTCATTATATTTATGCTTCATCTGTCCTCTAACAGTCAGTGAAGTTTTATCATTTTTAATATTTGTTTGTAAATTGGAGTCCACCATTCAGCAAAGTGCTGCTATTGCACTGAGTTAGTTGGTCTTGTATAATGTAGATGTAGCAAGTATTTGATTTTTATTTATATCTAACTTCTTGGATAATTACATTTATATTTTCTCTTCCTACGTTTTTATTTGTGTTACTAAATTTTCCTGGGTAATACACTAACGGTAAAAAGACCATATACTCAGTTGTTAGTGCCCTAATTAAAATATTTATCAATGCTAACTAGAGATAAGTACTAATATCTTTTAAGGTCCTTACAAAAATAAAGCCCCTGTATAGCTTTTAGATCATTGTTTTTTAAACGGCACAAAAGTCATTCCCAGGCGATGGTTTAATAAGATATTTCAGTCAAACTCAGAACAATCTGGGAAAGTTTTCAAAGAAGAAAATGCATGAAAGCTTCCAATTAACAGGCAGGAACAGGAATTTTCAGATTAATTTCAGTTTCTTACTTATCTTGGCACTCCATTAAAATAACTACATTTGCTTTAGTAGAGGAGAGACTGATTAGACAGAAATAATCTTGATGTTAAATGTTGAACATTATATTCACCCTGCTTAACAGATTTTTTCTCCATGGTGAGTCAGAGTGTTGATCACCTATCCTGAAGGATAAAGCTGGGAAGTTGTTTATATGTAGAGGCTTCAAGTTTTAGTGGAGCCAGTCAAAAACGGGGGTGGGGGAAGCTTCTGGCTGGCTTTAGTTTTCCTGGGGTAGAACATATTTTCCTTACAAAGCTGACCCAAGCATATTAATCTTCCATGTGATAACACTTTACAGCAGGGGTTGACAAACTACAGCACGCGGGCCACATTTGGCCCGTGGACTCGTCCTGCCTGGCCCCTTGAGCTCCTGGCTGGGGAGGCTGCCACCGGCCCCGCCCCCGCCTTTCCCTCTTTCCCGGAGTCTCAGCACGCCATGCGAGCAGCACGCTGGGGAGCGGGGCAGCATGTCTGGCTCCATGTGGCTGCCAGACACGCTGCTGAGCAGCATGGTAAGGGGGACAGAGCTTGGGGTTGCATAATGGGCAGGGAGTCTGGGAGCAGGCGGGGTTGGATGGGGTGTGGGAGTCCCAGGGGTCTCTCGGGGGCAGGGGCTGGAGAGGGGTCAGGGCGGTGGAGGTTGGGTAGGGGGGTCTCGGAATGTGGTAGTCAGGGGACAAGGAGCAGGGGCGTTGGTGGGGGTAGGGTCCTGGGGGGTAGTGGTTAGGGGCAGGAGGTCTCCAGAGGGGGCAATCAGGAGACAAGGAGCAGGGGGTCTTAGATAGGGATGGGATCTTTGGGGTGGTGGTTAAGGGCAGGGGGTATCTGGAGGGGGTGGTCGGGGACAAGGAGTGAGGGTGGGGTTGGATGGGTTGGCCTCAGGGATTCTGAGGGGGGCAAACAGGAGGTGGGAAGTGGGAGCAGGGCCAGGCTCTTTGGGGAGGCACAGCCTTTCCTACCCAGCCCTCCATGCAATTTTGCAACCCCGATGTGGCCCTCAGGCCAAAATGTTCCCCGTCCCCCCGCTTTACAGACAGAATGTTCAAAAGAGCCTAAGGAGTCAAGGAGTCCAAGTCCCATTAAAGTTCAATGGCAGTTGGATGTTTAGCTCCCATTAGCCTTCTTTTCAGATCTCAGCCTTAACAGTTACATCTGAAGTTAAAAAAAAGAGATAAGAACGTAACAACGGCCGTACTGGGTCAGACCAATGGTCCATCTAGCCCAGTATCCGGTCTTCTGACAATAGCCAATGCCAGATACTTCTGGGGGAATGAACAGAACAGGGCAATTATCTAGCGATCCTTCCCCTGTCATCTAGGCTCAGTCATTCTGGCAGTCAGAGGCTTAGGTAGGGGCACACAGAGCATGGAGTTATGTCCGTGAGCATCTGGGCTAATAGCCCTTGATGGACCCATCCTCCATGAACTTACCTAATTCTTGTTTGAACCCAATTATCATTTTGGCCTTCACAACATTCTCTGGCTACGAGTCCCACAGGCTACCTGTGCGTTGTGTGAAGAAATACTTCCTAATGGTTGTTTAAAACCTGCTGCCTACTAATTTCATTGAGTGACCCCCTGGTTCTTGTGTCTTGTGAAGGGGGAAATAACACTTCCTTATTCACTTTCCCCACACCATTCATGATATATTAATTACTACGACTTCTGAACTTTGGGTGGGTTTGTTAACTCCAAGCCTAAACCCTGATCCTGAAAACTCTAACATACATTTAATTTATGCACATCAGTAGTTCCATGGGACCTCTGGTGTGTCTAAAGTTCAGTACTCTCATAAGTGTCAGCAGTAGTGACAATCATGGCAAAAATGATTATGTGATGAGCAAATGTGCTGACTGAGTCATTAGACTGTTCACTCAATCAAGGATTCTCGCATATTTGGGTTAGTTCCAAGCCATTCACAATAACTCCTAAATAGCCCATCTGTGCAAGAACCCCTGACTGAATGAACCATCTATAATGACCCCATCAGAATGCTTATTGATCACAACACTGTAAGGAAAATGCTGTATAAATCATCCGTCATTCTCAGGCTGATGGTGAGACACACAATAGCAGCAGGTCTCTCAGAAGCAAATGTCGGGGGATTCTACCTGCACTCCTTTCTGAGATAAAATTTCCATTGCTTTCAATGGGATTTCGCCCTAAATCCATGCCTTTTTAACCCTTGTTCAGTTTGGAATGGGATATTCTTTCCCCAGTTTTCCACTGGATTCCCATTGCAGACTGAGCACTGGCAACATTTCAGACTAAACACCACAAATGAATTTGCTTGGCTCTGAGCAAGATGTTTCTGTCAACGGCTAAGTTATGCTGCCATTTTTCCACCTGTTAATGGGGAGCTTATATAAGAGAGACATTTTCCTTTTATATTTTTGCAGCTTAATCAAAAACCCTTCTTTGATCTTTTATGTTCATACTGATGAAAGTATCACTCCAAAATTTTGTGGTCTTCAAAGCCGTGTCTTGTGCCTTGTAGATTATAGCCATTATTAAGTGAAAGGATTGAGAAGTAACGTTGAACCCCATAAATATTTTGTCTGTAATTTACAGAGTATAAGGCTTTTTAAAAAAATTATTTTGTATAAACGCAATTTACTCTCAGGCTGACACGTTGCATAAATGTTTCAGAACAGAGCAGGTCCTGAAATGTATGAATATAAACTCATAGGATATGTCTACACTGCAGTTAGAAACCCACGGCTGACCAGTGCCAGCTGAGTTGGGCTAAGGGGCTTGGGCTAAGGGGCTGTTTATTGAGGTATAGCTATTCGGGCCTGGGATACAGCCCGAGGTCTAGGACCTCCCACTTCACAGGGTCCTGAGTCCAAACATCTGTACGGCAATTAAACAGCTCCTTAGCTCAAGCCTCGTGAGTCCAAGTCAGCTGGGATGGGGCAGCCAGAGGTTTTTAATTGCAATGTAGATGTACTCCTAGAAGCACAAGTACCCAATCCTGTATTTCTAATTCCAATGGTTAGCCCTACTGCAAAATTAGGAGGCCAGGCCAAAATTTTTAAAGCTAGCCTCTGATTTGGGGCTTCTCAAAGGCCCAGGTGCCCAACTTCTGACAACTTTAGGATATGTATGGCCTGCAGCTGGGAACGAGTCTCTCAGCCCAGGGGGACAGACTTTTGCTAGCACGCTAAAAACAGCAGCACGGACATTGCGTCATTGGTGGCGGCATGGGCCAGCCACCTGGGTACAAGCCACTCTGAGAATGTGTGCCATCACCTGTGCCATGCTACCATTTTTAGTGGGTTAGCTCCACCAGAGCTAGTGCATGTGTGTCCACCTGGGCTGGAAGACACAGCCCCAGCTGCAGTGTGGATATCTTCTTACAGCCCCAGCTGTCAAATGTTAATGATTAGCATTTCAGAAGATCAGAAGGGGCATGTCAAAATGGAGACACCCAAAATCACTGCTCCCTTTTGAAAACTTGCCTGCAGGATCTCTCAAAACTGGGTCACTGGGCAACAAAATGGCGGATTAAATTTATTGTTGATAAATGCAATGTAATACACATTGGATAGCATAATCCCAACTATACATATAAAATGATGGGGTCTAAATTAGCTGTTTCCACTCAAGAAAGAGATCTTGGAGTCATTGTGAATAGTTCTCTGAAAACATCCATTCAATGTGCAGCGGCAGTCAAAAAAGTGAATAGAATGCTGGAAATAATTAGGAAAGGGTTAGATAATAGGACAGAAAATATCATATGGCCTCTATATAAATCCATGGTATGCCTACATCTTGACTACTGTGTGCAGATGTGGTCACCCCATCTCAAAAAAGATACATTGGAATTGGAAAAGGTTCAGAAAAGGGTAACAAAAATGATTAGGGGTATGGAACAGCTTCCGTATGAGGAGAGATTAATAAGATTGGGACTTTTCAGCTTGGAAAAGAGATGGCTAATGGGGGATATGATCAAGGTCTATAAAGTCATGACTGGTAGAGAGAAAGTAGATAAGGAAGTGTTGTTTACTACTTCTCATAACACAAGAACTAAGGGTCACCAAATGAAATTAGTAGGCAGCAGGTTTAAAACAAATAAAAGGAAGTATTTCTGCACACAACACACAGTCAACCTGTGGAACTCCTTGCCAGAGGATGCTGGGAAGGCCAAGACTATGACAGGGTTCAAAAAAGAACTAGATAAATTCATGGAGGATAAATCCATCAATGGCTGTTAGCCAGGATAGACAGAGATGGTGTTCCTAGTTTCTGTTTGCCAGAAGCTGGGAATGAGCGACAAGGCATGGGTCACTTGATGATGACCTGTTCTGTTCACTCTCTTTGCGGCACCTGGCACTGGCCATTGTCGGAAAACAGGATACTGGGCTAGATGGACCATTGGTCTGACCCAGTCGGGCCATTCCTGTGTTCTTATGATACAAGCTGTAGGGCCAATCCTGCTCCAAATTTTATAACTGTCTTCAAAGGTGTTAGACTGGTCCATTTACTATCTCAGTGTGACTGTCACAAGTATGGCAATACAAATCGACTGCTGATGGACTTTATATGTGCAGAAGGCTTTGATGACCCATTGTACTCAGGGCAGTTTCTTGATACTTTTAAATCTCTTCTTAAACAAAGTCATAGATCTCAAAAAGCCATCTCAGAGAGGAAGAGTAATATTTTCCCAACAATTATTGCAATCGACTTAGCTAGACGTGTGAAGGCAACAGCCCTTCACATGTACAGCAACAATATATACCAAGGGTGGCCAAACTTACTGATCTGCCAAGCCACATATGACCACAGGCGCCAACTTCTCCCAGCGCCGGTGTGTGCTTGCACCCCTTTCCACCCTTGCCCTTGCCCCCAGCCCAAACCCACCCCTGCCCCAAAGTCCCTGCCCAAACTCCGCCCTTCCCTGTCCTTATTGGACCTCTCCCCAAATCCCTGCCCTGGCCCCGCCTCCTCTCCTGAGCATGCCACGTTCCCCCTCCTCCCTTCCAGGCTTGCCACGCAAAACAGCTGTTTCATGGTGCAAGCGCTGGGAGGGAGGGGGAGAAGCAGGACCCGGTGGCGTGCTCAGAGGAGGTGGTGGAGGCAAAGGCAGAGCGGAGGTGAGCTGGGATGGGAGTGGGAGGGGGTGAGAAGCTGTCGGTGGGTGCTCTGCACCCACCAATTTTCCCCATGGGTGCTCTGGAGCATCCACGGAGTCGGCGCCTAAGCATAAAACAATCTTCAGCACGCACCTGCCAGGGCTCAGGGCTTCTGCCCCACAGTGACATCTGCCATGGTGTGATGGGGCAGCCCAGCCCTGCACTAGCCCCGGCAGGGAAAGGCCGGAAGCTCTGGCAGCGGAAGTCCCGCCTCCGCAGTACTGGGCATGCTCCAAGTGCTCAGGTTGTATAAAAGGAGGGAGCTCAGCTCATTCTGGGCTGGCAGCCAGAGGAGAAGGACGTGCCGGGAATGCTCCTGCAGAGGACCAGCCACAGCCTGAGCTGGAGGCCGACATCCACCTGCCTGAATCTTCGAGCTGGGAACGGCTGTAGGGGACGACGGACCCGCCAGCTCACGGAGGATCCGGAGACGCCTGGGAGACCCCATCGACGGAGGAGCCGGTAGGAAGCGACCCAGGGAGGGTGGGGGAGTGGTATCTCCCACCCAGGGAGACTCAGCATGTTTCGGTAGGACTTCCCCGCTGAGTCAGTGGAAAGGTGCTGAGCCAGAGTTAGGGCCCTGGGTCGGGGCCCGGCGGAGGTGGGTGGGCCCTGGGTCCCCCTACCTAGGCCGCCACACCCCTAGGTGGGCGACCCCTCCCCTATTGACTCTGGCCACGGGGCCACACCGCCCCGCAGTAAAGGGGCGGCTATTGACTCTGGCCACGGGGCCACACCGCCCCGCAGTAAAGGGGCGGCTATTGACTCTGGCCACGGGGCCACACTGCCCTGCAGTAAAGGGGCGGCTATTGACTCTGGCCACGGGGCCACACTGCCCTGCAGTAAAGGGGCGGCTATTGACTCCATCTGACAGGCCCTATTGCCCTGAGAGGTGGGGCAGCTCTATGGACTTTGCATAGTAGGCCGTGCTGCCCCGGCCTGAGGGGCCATGCCCCCTCACACATTGCTTGGAACTTCAGCCCCACTCCTGCTGAAGCCCATAGCTCGGGCAAGTGCACCCCGCAGGGCCGAAGCCTCTGCCCCACTGCAAGGCAGAGGTCCCAGGCTTCCCCCGCAGGTCTGGTACGTGGAGAAGGGGCAGGGTGGGAAGTGCTCCGCAAGCTCCACTTTAATTATAAGAGAGGCGCCTGTGGCTCGCGAGCCATGCTTTGGCCACCCTTGATGTATAAAATATTAATAATCTTGACAAACCTTTTATTTAAAAAAATAGGGTTTGACAATCCTCTTGCTTTGAAAATTCAGTAGGAAATGCCACACAATTATTTTCATTTTCTCATTGCTTGTGAGAGAAATTGAAATTCATTGTTTTGGACTAATTCACATAGTAGCAATTACACTTACTCTCCTGTGACAATACACAGCAAATTAAAATCCTCGGCTATTAGGCAGTTTCTCCTTGATTAAAGTGTAGGAGTGACCAGAAAGTCATGGTCAACACACTAATCAAGCAATATGAGAAAGAAAACCCGTGTTTGATGTTCCAGAAATGCACGTGGCTCTATGGCTGTTTCAACTTAATTTTTGCCATTAACAGAATAAAATAATGTGTTACTGCAATACCAGAGTAGAGCCTGACCCAAAGCTTGCTGAAGCAGATGAGGGGTCTTTCCAATGATTTCAGTTGGCTTTGGATCAGGCCTATATACAGGAGCACCAGAGAGCAGAACAATTGTTCAGGCAAATCACATTTTGTGTTTCTTATATGTAATTGGGTTTGATTATGCGAGATCAAGGAAAGAAAGGATTTAAAGAGACATCCCCTGCAAGGTCCAGATTCTGCAGCTAGTATTAACTGGATGGCCCTCTGTCATTGCATCATCATCATCTGTTGTTATTACTGTCACCAGATACTCACTTGTGTGAGACTTTGGATGTCTTTGGATGGATGTTGCTTAGAAAAGCTAAATGCTTCCATATTTTCCCATTACATTGCGAAACCCTTTATTTCCTGCATTGAACAGGGAGATGTCTGAATTTCATTATTCTTTATTTGAAGGATTTGCACACAAGGATAATAAGAAACCACCATGCAAGAATTCATGCAAGAAACACACTACTGTTGGCCATGATCATGCATTAGTTAATAGGCAACTGTCATTGTTTGCTTCTATCCTCCCATCCCCTCTTTTAGTTTGTCTGTATCCAACTATTGTCTCTTGTCTTGTATTTAGATTGCAAAGTCTTAGGGGCAGTGTCATAGCATAGGCTGTCCCGGTGCATCCATGGTGGTCAGGTGTGGCAGCAGGTGAGCCCTAACTTGATTTCCCTACAACCTGGGGAATAAACAAATACAAATGGGTATCAAAGAGCACGGAGGGTCTTCAGCCTTCAGCCCAGTGTCTTAGCTGGGACACAGAATGAGTCTTACCTTATTCATCCCACCTGAGCCCACTGCTCGCCTCTGTCCAGGCCCTTTACCCACTAGCTGGGGAGAATTCTTCTCCAGAGATAGGGGTCAACCTGTCAACAGCATCTCTTCTCAAGGACAGTCCATGGATCCTGACAGGCTGGGCTTCCTGCCTCTGTTTGGGAGATCCCTTCCGTGGGACCATAGTTCTCCCCTTAAAGATCTCCTCTCTCTAGGAGCATACGTGCTAGGCTCCTTCCCCCACTGAGCTCTCCTGCGAGCTGCTTGTTCTTAGAATCATGCCTTCCCTCTAGAAGCACCTTCTGCCTAACTAAGGTCAGGTAACCTTTTAACTAGGTCCACGGGTTTGTTTACCAATTAACCATTGATTAGCCACTTGGGTAGTCAATTATCCCCAGATGGGGCTTCAGAAGGCAGTTGTGGACAGATTAGGCCCTGATTCCCCTAAAACAGGCCAGTCACCTTATGATGGGCAAGGACTGTCTCTCTGTTGTGTGTTTGCAACAGCACCTTGCTCAGTGGGGTTCTGGTGCAGGAGTGAGGATTGTAAGCACTATGTAATAAAAATAATAGACATTACAAATCATATTTCTTTTTAAAAAGCCAGCATTCCTTTTTTCCTAATAACGTGTACTTTATTATTAAAAATGAAGGGGGGAAATAAAATCTAAGCGTAAAATTCACCTCTCTGCAGAGAGCGAGCATCAAGGTCTGTGACTCATATAAATTCTACCCAAATCCTCGAAGTTTAAATAGTACTACCCTGCTGCATTGATGTTTGTGCTGGCTTTCTGCACCGCAGCAGATTCTACCCTCCATGTATATTTGTGACAGTCAATATACTTAACTGAACATTAGCAGAAAGCAAATGCTAAGAAACATGGCATGGCTGAAGTCAATTCATTTTAAGATTCAAATGAATATTGGGCAAAGGATTTTTAGAATATATCAACAGCGTTGTTTAATATATCACCAAGAGATTGCCTAGATGAATGGCTACTTACTACAAATAAGTATTTGGCTGGAGATGAGCATCTTTCCACACACAAGAGAATTTGGGTCCAATCCTATAAGCGACCCATGTCTGAAACACAAACTGACGCCAGTGGGATGCTTGTGGAATAGAGCCCTTCTGTGGTTAAAAACTGAAGCCGTCATTCTCAACATGAATGGATCATTCGAGTGACAGAGCCCAAGGTCAGAAATGCTTTTGGCACACAAATTCAGCACTAACTATACCAGAGGTGGGCAAACTACGGCCCGCGGGCCACATCCGGCCCACGAGCCTGGCCTGGAAGGCTGCACCCGGCCCCTCCCCTGCAGTCTCAGTGCGCTACGCCACCACCTCTCTAGCCCGCTGCTCCTGTGCAGCTCTATGGTGCGTGGCTAGCTCTGGTGGGGCCTGAGCTCCTGCCGTTCTGAGTGGCTTGGTAAGAAGATGAGGCTGCGAGCTGCTGCCAGGCCGTGTGTCTCGCTCCAGCAGGCCTGAGCAGCATGGTAAGGGGGGGCCGGGCCGGGCCGAGGCTAGGGCCTTGGATAAGGGGCAGAGAGTCCTGGGGGTTTGTCAGGAGGTGGGGGTGTGGATAGGGGTTGGGCCAGTCAAGGGACAGGGAGCAGGGAGGGTTGGGTAGGGGTCTCAGGAGGGGGCAGTCAGGGGAACAGTAGCAGGAGGGGGCTTAGATGGGGGGTACCGTCCCGGGGGGTGGTTAGAGGCAGGGGATGGTCTCGGGAGGGCATGGTCATAGGACAGGAGGCCCTAACTGAGGCCAGGAGTGACCAACTTTCAATAGCAGGACATGCACTTAAATCACATACAGTAAGAGAAGGACAATTTTACCACCTATTCAAGATAAAGAACTTATTCCACCATCTGTACCATCACTCCTTCTTAAGGAGGACCTATATTCTAGACCTGGCTGCCACCACTACACAAATCTAGAACTGTGCCTCTTAGTTATGCTGTTTCTATACCAGCAATGGGCATGGCACATGGAACTGGGAGTTCCACACACAATGATTATTGTTTGGACACAGCCATGATCATCAAAGTAAAACTGCAGGGCCAGATCCTGAGGTTTTCATTCAATTTTTACTCAGTGGAAATTGTCTGAATGAGGATTGAGTAAAAGCTAAGTATAAGCCATGGGGATCCGGCCCACAGAAACAATGTTCTAGATTTTCAAAGAGCTTGGACACACCATTTTGTCTCCAGAACACACATGCAACTGATTGCCTAGTTTGTATATGCAATTATCTCATTTTTAAATGTCATTGTCATAATTATGTTTGCAAATTTGCTGTACATTTGCCACAGATTTGAGGCATGCAAATACTCCTCACCAGCTTGAAAGGATGCCCCAGTGTTTTGAGCCTATCATGTTATTGTCCTGCAATATTATTTTCTTATGCTCTACATTCTATCTTTCCCATGCCATGTTCCACATATGGGTGCTGGTTTGCAGGGAGTCACACCGACATCTCAAATCTAGGACTAGGGATGACAATTGATCTCTTCCAGATGGTGTTTCTATATTAACAGCAATCGAGTGCACTATTCTTCCTGTTTGCTGGTAACACAGTCAGTTCAAGACTGGCTTTGTGTGTTTGTGTGAACTGGTCACAGCCTCTTCCCAAGAAAGCCTAAAATGCGATAAAAGCCACACCAGCAAGTATAATACCAGTTACCACCCTCGCTGGAGCCACCGCTAGACAGAAATAAATGACATCAAAGACATGCTCCACTTTTGTACTGAGGCCTATGTTTGTATTTTATATTTGTAGTTTGAATCCAATTTTAATCGCTCTCTATTCACCCAGCACGCTGTACCCACGGACTGAGGAAGAGTGTCAGACAGAGAAAAAATTAGCTAGCTTCTTCTTCGTCTACATCAAAAGGTTATAATAAGCACTCCCTGTCTAATTACAGCTGCAAGTAACAGTCCTGCCAGTTATTTCTCTGTGTTTTTCTGTTTTGAAAAATGGACTTCTTACTTCATTTGATAGCTTTTAGAGCTACCACTGCAAAAGAGTAAGCGGTAGTCTCCAAACTGTTGCGACTCAGTGCAGCTGCATATCTGAAAAAGAAAGAAATTGTTGAAATAGACAAAATGGTGTGTCCAAGCTCTTTGAAAATCTAGAACATTGTTTCTATGGGCCGGATCCCCATGACTTATACTTAGCTTTTACTCAGTCCTCATTCAGACAATTTCCATTGAGTAAAAACTGAATGAAAACCTCAGGATCTGGCCCTGCGGTTTTACTTTGATGATCATGGCTGTGTCCAAACAATAATAATTGTGTGTGGAACTCCCACACATACAGAAATCTGTACTTAGTTTTTCTTTGGGGTAAAAAGTTTTCAAAGGTGTCTAATGTCCCATTTTCCAAAATGCCTAACTCCAATGGACTTTCAGTGAAAGTTAGGTGCCTAAGTCACTTGGCAGTCTTGAAAATCCCATCCCTAGGTGCCTAAACCACTTTTAGAAATGGAAGTTAGAATTCTAAGCCACTGACCCAGACAACATTCCCATTGAAGTTAAAAGCTGAGTGAGACTTTAAGATTGGGCCCAATATTAATTATGTCAGATTATCATGTAACACAAAAAGTAATTGTTTTGGTTAAATCTTGCACTCTGTCAACTTTTGCAAAACAGCAAAACCTTCAACTTTTTATTGGTCAAGAGTAGACTATAAATGGATTGTTTTTTTAGCTGTCCAAATTGTAGCAATTATGTTTACCTTCCTGTAACAAACTAAACTGTAATCTCTAGCTATCTGTTAATTTCTCCTTGACTGAATAGAAAGGGGAGGCTCTAATGAAGAATAGAGTTTGATGTTATTTATGCAAATATGTTTTTTCTAGGCAGTCATTCAAATAGCAGCAACTGCTGTGGAATGTATTTCTACAAGAGGGAAAAAACTGAACAGCAAGGAAAAACAATTTGAAGTGGCCATGCAGAAATCAGACATGGACATCTGGGCCACCCTTACCCAGCTTAGGAAATTTAACACCTGTCAAGCCTCCAAGTGAAAAGAATCAGTTCCATATTCTGTCTTCAGCAGATCAAAGGTCCCCAGCTAAATTTCAGGCTCATAGAACTGGTATCTTGGTGCAGTACCTCACAAACCTCTGTGCTGCACCATGTCTGGGGCCCAATCCTTCAAACCCATGCTCCCTCCCTATAGTGACACAGTGAGTCTAGTCTCTCTCATATCCTGGGACCAACATGACTACAACTACGCTATCTGCTTGTCTAGACACACACCACTGTGGTATCTGAGCAGTCATTGAGGATAAAACAACCATGTCTCTGAGCAAAGTGACTTTACAATAACAGTGCAGTAACTAGGAGGAGTCCTCACTGATAGTCTTCATGGAGAATGAAAATGAAGAAGGAAAGGGAGGTTGGAAGAAGGTGCAAGAATGAGTAGAAGGAGACACAAAGGATAGCATCTATCTCCTCATACAGCACACATCACTGTGGTCTCTGAACATCTCAGAAATTATGAAGTTCCCACAAATAGGCCCCAATCCTGCAACTTCACCCTGGGCAGGTGAATGGGGCTCTGCAGGGCCCAACTAGACAGATCCAGTTGAAGATTTCGGAGCCTACATCTTCCTCTCTTCAGAGCGCAGGGACTAGACTCTGTTTTTACTGTTATTGATGGTGGTGCTGGTGTTATTGTGAACAAAGAAATAGGTTTGGCATTTAGGTCTGAAGAATCTGTGCTTTGTGGTCACTCAGTGTCCCCTGGGAACAAGTTCCAGATCTGAAGGCCAATCCCAGAGAAAGACCTCTGTCTCCTCTGTGCACAGCCCTGATTTCTGAACTGTGTAGTTCCATTGGTTCCAGCATAAAATTAAACTGTCTGAGATACTAAGCTTGACATACTGGCTTCTGGGTATGCAGAGCATCTCAGGTTTTTCCTAAGGATTTTGAATATGCAAACTTTCTACACATGCACAGTATGGTGGATAGATTTATAGCATGGTTTTATTTTGAAATACCTAAACTGTCACTGGTACGATGGACTGTATTGGCTCCAAAGTACCAGTGTTTATTAGTGGGAAATTCAGCTTGATTTAAGGCTGAAATTTAGGTTTTTGTAAAAACAAGGGTTTACAAAATCTAAGACCTGTAGAAGTGTGACCGTATATATATTTTAAATTCCAATGAAAATAGGTTTTTTTCCCCCTTTTGACATTCCCTTTTAGTGCTTTCAGTCCAAACTCTGAGGCACTGGGCTGATTCACGAAAAGGGCTATGGGATGTGAAACTGACTAGTTTATTTACATCATCCAGGCTGGGTGAATTGCAAAAAGTAAATTTCAGAATTAACTGTGAGCAGTAACATTTAATAATTATTTTAGTCACATTTAAACACTTAGGACGAAGTCCTGGCTCCACTGAAGTCAACAACAGAACTTACTGTATATAGGATTTTTCATCCATTGATCATTAAACATTTCACAATAGAAGTTAAGTCTCATTATGCCTATTTTACAGGTGGTAAAATGGAAACATAGAGGGTACATCGACACTGTGGCATGGCTGCAGCTGGCCCAGATCAGCTGACTCAGCTCATGGCACTCGAGCTATTGGGCTAAAATTGCGGCACAGACATTCAGGCTTGGACTAGGGCTAGACCCCCGGCTCTGAAACCCCATGCAGGAGGTGAGTCCCAGAGCCCAAACATCTACACTGCAAGTTTTAGCCCCTGCAAGCCCGAGTCAAGTGACTTGGCCTCTGCCTCAGTCTGAAGGTTTTTTATTGCAATGTAGAGGTTCTCAGTGGGGTAAAATGAGGTATCCAAGGGAAATCACACACAGTGCCAGCAATAGGACCCCTGACTCCTGACTCTCCTGGCTATTTCTTCTCTATTGGACCATGTTGCCTCCTGATTTAGGCCCTTTTAGATTTGCTAATCTAAGGATTAAGTATAACTCAGGTAATGATTTTTTTCTCTAAATGCATAAGACCAAATTCACTGTTTATCCTGGATAATGTTCCTTTAAATCCAAAGAATCTATTGTACCAGTAATCCAGATGGTAACAATCCCTAATAGACACCATTCAGTACAGGAAGGACATACTTTTAGCAATTACCAAAATAGTGGACCGCTTACAGATGGCAGTATTTAACTGAGTTTATTTGGGTAATCGGTCAGCTGTTTGGGGCAGTTGCTAGTTGTTCCAGGGCAGCAAAGAAAGACACTCTGTACAGATGTGCAGAGTGATCAGCGGTCCCAATGACTAATGAATATCCAGGAGTCAATGTATCAAAATAAGCTATCAACCCCAGCCCTCAAAATTCAGCCCTCAGCCTGTTTTCCCTTTTGAAATATGTGTTGAAAATGCAAGGATTGGTTTGAAGAGTGGCAGGCAATGTAAACTCACACACACTTCGGAAAGGAAGCAGCAGAAATACACCATATACCTCACTCACCCCAGCTCAGTCTCCTCTGAAAAGCTGACGAAAGACCACTCGGCTAATATTATCATCATTGAACGGCCCAGTGGAACCAAACTCTGGATGTATAAGGACCGCAAGTATACGACTCCCCTTAAAATTAAGCATAAGCTTACATGCTTTGTTGAACAGAAATGGAAGCAAGCATGTGATGAAGTGCTTTGCTGACTGGGGCATGAGTGCATAATGGTCAATATACATAGGCTTCTGAGAGGACTGTTCTTCGTTCTAGCAGAATATTACGTGGGATGGGTCGGTCCCAAGCAATGAACAGGTGCATATTAACACAGCTTTCAGAATGGACATGACTGGTAGGGCAATTTATGATGCTTTCCCCACAGTAGCTTGAATTTGGCTGGTGGCCTTTGTAATTTATCTTCGCCAATATCGTTAGGTTCCCTGAGAACATTTTTCTTTCCGAATCTGAAAAAATTACCATCAGTTCAAGGAGCAGAAAACAACCCTTATTATAATGGCCCTGAACCCAGGACCACAGTAAGGTTTGGATTTTTAGCATTCTCAGAGGTGTTTTAACAGCTGGCGTATGGTTACTACAGCTGCTGAGCAAACATGATTATTATTTTACCTTTCTTTATTGATGGCCCGGGCTCCATCTTATTTCCTCTCCTGGGCAGACTGGCAGTGCCTGTGCTTGGAGCCACCGTGCTGCTCAGTCACTCTCACAAAGTGGTGCAACCGGTTCTGCTGAATTTTATACTAAAGGCTGGAAAGGGACAAGAGCTGCGTGATGCTATGGAATGAATGCACCTTTGTAATCTACCCCTCTAGCCAAGGAATTTATAAGGCACCCATTACCGAGGTTTCTGAGCTCGGAAGAGGGCGCTCATTAATAATGAGAACGTTCTAGCCCAAGAAATAGACTGGACGCACGGTATGTACATTTATACTCAACAGAAAGCTACATGCTGGCATAACGTTACTGCAGTTGTGCAGGCTACGTTTATACCACTTCTGATGAACATCTTACTTGGAGATAGTCTCTCCTCCCCCCACCCAGAGCTAGCAATACTGCTGATCTAGCCTTGGAATAAAACAGCCGCTTTACCAGATTGGTATTCCCCTCCCCGTGCCGGGGGTAGGCAAAAACTAAAGACAACTGGAGTTGCCGCTGACCTCAAGAATCCAAGCCCCAGACTGGGGTAAAATGAGACCTGCTCTCTAAATTCTAATGAGGAATCGGGTTCTTTGAAGGTGTCAAGTGCTGCAGAGTATGACTGCCCATCTCAGCTCCTCCATCGTCAGCAGGGGTTATTGTGACAATGAAAATAAACTTGGGATTCCAGAGATCATGGAGGAAGGAGATCTGGCTGGCGTAGTGTAACCTCTGTGGTGCTGCCAGCCATCTCCAGCTGCGAATCAGCATCTTTCTTTCACCCAGGTTTGCTGAGGAACAAGAAACTGGACTCCCTGCAGATTACATCAAGGCATGGGGTTGCAAAGTCAATGGGATTCTTGGGGACTCAGCCCCTAGTTGGACAGAGCCCACAGAGAATGAAAAACTTGGCCTAGATTTGAAGCAACAGGCCTCCTACTGCCCGTCCCTTTGCTGTAACCACCAGACCACAAATGTCTTTTCCACTCTTTGCTATTAAGACGGAAGCTTCAGTTTTCAGATTTAGAGAAATGTGGTAAGCTGAGGGCAGGAAGGATCTGTCATTCATGCAAAAATAAATAGGCTAGAATTTCCAAATATATGTTAATTTCAAATTTCTTTCTTTCACACCTATAGGGTCTGAGGGGTAGGAGAAGTCTCCTATCCCTGTGACTCTCTCAGCAGTGGGATAGCTCCTCTCCTTGCTTTCCAAAGTGACTGTCAAAACAAATGATATGCTTGTAAGTTCCCTCGCCCTTTGAAAATCAGAGGCACCTCACACAAAATGGGAAGCTCGTTCATTTTCTACCCTTTCTTGCTTTCCCAAAAAAGGAACCTTGAATTAATGCGCATTCCTGATAAAAGCAGTGATATAAATCACACCAGCTTGCTTTCACGTCAAGATACGAAGCCAGTTCTCTGCAGTGTCATGGAGGGCATGTATTCTCCACAAGTTAAAATGAAATGAAATGAAACCTAAGAAAGAAAACTCCTGGTGTGTGTGCTATGCAAACTGCTGTGATGATCTCTGAGGAGGTGAGAGAGCACATGAGCTTGATCTGCTTCAAATCTTTACTCTCAAAGACTCGAGAGTCAATTATAAAATGTGCCAAGGGGGGAAAAAAGTGTTAACCTTTTCATTGTGTGTTTTTTCCTCTTCATTGCATTTACATTGGCCTTGAAGAACCGGGACATATTGCAGATGGCTTAGGGTCTATAAATTTTTATTCAAACCATCACGAGCCAAGTATAACAGGTAGCAGTCCAGACTTGTCTAAAAAGGATATACCCCAGCTAAGTGTGTAAATAATACTCTGGTACTTTTTATCATATAAATACATACACTGAGCCAGCCAGGTACCCTAAAAGGCCAATTCACATTTCTCTATTGTTATCTTATAAAGTGCATTGAGACTGTACACTGGGACTTCAGTGGGTATTATTTTTTAAAAGCTCAAAGCAAACTCACAGATTGAAGTATTGTGACACTTATTTTAGGGAGCTCTGCAATGGACCGTTAGCTGACTAGACAGTTATTCTCACTCTTCAGGTCAAAATATTCTTGCTCCTCTCAGGAGGAAGCCAGGCAAAATTCACCAGCTGGATGTGGGGCCATCAAAGGGAATCTTATGTCACCACCAGTCCACTGGATCGTGTTGTTTACTTTTCCAGCACTGTACAGGGGAAGGGGCAGGAGGAAAGGGGTGTTCACTTTGTGATGTGAATCAAGAAAAATAAGGCACTTGTAACCTTGTGTTTCAGTTGGGAGAAATCCTGAGTCATCTCCACCCCAGCAGCCCACTGGAGAAAACAACAACACTAGCTGCCTTAAGGGTGTTATGAGAACTAATAAGTACATGTTCTCTGCTTTGCTTTGAAGATGAAAAGGGCTCGGTACGTGCTAAGCATTTTTATTAGAGAATGAAAGAAATAGAATCTGCGTCTTCTCTTTGTTTTCTGCATTGGGGAATCTCTGATACCCAAGAATCTCCCCACAGTTTCTGTTTGTTTTTTATCCCCACTCCCCAAGCCTGATGACAAGCCCAGGAGTGTTGAATGTGTACAACTCCCTTCAGAGTTTCTCAATGAGATTCTGTGCAGTTGCAGTCATAAGTGACTCCTAGTATTTTTGCTACAGATCCCTAGCTAGAAGAAGTTTATCATTCAGTTATAAACATTTATTATTGATTGAAACTTGACAAAGGAAGTCTCAGATCGGGGAAGGCCATTTTTTATAACACTGAGAAAGATCACTGCATTAGTATTTAAGCTCTGTCCAGCCACAAGGAGGAAATTTCATAAGTGACCCATCCACAGTAGTCAACATTACTGGCATGAGCAGGAAGAGACGAGGAAGATATTTTTAATTGTGCACATTCAATCAACGTTTTGCTATGATTTGTAGTGAATGCCCAAATATATTCATTGTTATTTCTTTGGGGCCTGAACTTCAAGGGCAGAGTTGCTGCTGATGATTGCCAGGGCTGGCTGGGGATGCAAAGCATTTGGTGGAGGAGTCCCTCCATTCAGCTGAGCAGAATTTTCAAGGCTGGAGACCTGGATATTTCTAGATCCCTGGCTTTCCTTTTCTTTTGTATGCTGACCCTTCTACCCACCCACTCTACACCCTTGCTGGCCTGGAGGGAGATGGGAGAATATTTAGATTTCACAGACCAGATTCTCCATTGCCCTGCACCTTGTTTTGTCATTTATACCAGTGTAAAATGCTACTAAATCAAAATGTTAGTGTTGTGCACCCACTTTGCACTGATGTAAATGATGACACAGGGTGCAAGGCGGGTAGGGGCACCCAAGGCAATGTCTACATCCCAGGGATAATATGACATAGCTATAGTGCCGGCATAACCCTGTAGTGTAGATGCAGCCTACACCAACAGAAGGGGTTTTTCCATCAGTGTAGGAACACCACCTCCCCATCACTAGGTCAACAGAAGCATTCTTCCACTGACCTCGCTGCATCTACACTGGGGGCTAAGTCAGCACAGCTTATCTATATATCATTCAGGGGTGTGGATTGTTCACACCCTTGAGAGACATAGCTATTTTAAGTGTAGGCCAGGCCAGACTAAGACTGAAGGCCTGATTCTTCGTTGTCCTGCACCGTGTATTGGCATTGATACTAGTACCGAGAGAGTGTAAAATCACTTCTAAATCAGAATGGTGATGGTTTGCAGCCACTTTGCACTGGAGTAAGGGATATGGAGAATCTGGAGCCAGGGTCCCCTTGCAACTATGGAGTCATTGCAGTAATTTACTTCCCTTGGAATGCTTTGCTAGTGCAAACAGGAATTAGTTCAGGGAAGTCCTGTGGCCTGTTATACATCAGGTCAGACTAGATGATCACAATGGTCTCTTCTGGCTTTATAAATCTAGGACAACAGCATACGTGGTCCAGACTTATATGATCATCAAAAACCAGCCACATTTATGTCATTCAGATGAGAAGTGAAAGTGAAGTCCTGGCCATCTCCAGTAATTAAAGATTCCCCACTAACTTTAGGGAAGTTCAGCTTGATGTCCTGGCAGACTTCCAACTTGGAGAACCATATTCTTCCTACCTAAAGCCTCCCTGCAGTTTTAATTGGCTATAGCATTCCTCACATCCTAATGTTATTGTGTGCTGTGGAACCGCTGACATACTCTATCCAGACATGTCTGCATTTGAATGGTTGCAGAAGTGATCCTTTTAAATAAAACGTGTATATCATTTTGTTACATTTGCAAAGTCCTTCTGCTTCTTTGGGGATGAAAGGAGCCATATGAATGAAACATTATTATTATTACTTTATTTTACAATAAAGTCTTTCTTAGAGAATCTATTGCACGTGATGGTGATATTTTCAAACATCTGTGTAAGAAGTGGTTTTTAAAGTGGTTTGGTTTTTTTAAAAAAATTACTGCCAAAATATCCCAGAAGAACTCTGACTGCAGTAAGACCATATGAGAGTCACCTTAGAGAGAGAGAGTACATTGGAAGCATTGTACGTGAGAGATCAGATGCACAACTTAAAAGTGAATTGTTGTTTTTATAAAGTTAATTACATCATAGTTTTTCCAGCATGATGTGTTTGTTTTTCGTTGAATGTATCCCAACAGTGGCATATCCTGCTTTTCAAAGCTGCTCCTTGCAAAATTGACCCTTTTTCTTTAACATCATGGTTAGCTACTTTGGATTTGGGTTTTTTTCTGCCAATAAGTTAGATAAAAATACAGCTGTGAGTGTGGTGGTTTGGTCTAATGACTGGGAGAGCCATTGTGAATTACTGGATTTTGTGAATTTGTGAAACAAATACAACAAAATAAACAAAAAGTGCCTGCACCACAAAATGCACTTTGTTCATTTATTTTGTCAAGGGTAATGTAGTTGAAATGATTTATGGTTGTACTTCAGATTAGGACGTCACAGTAAAGGAACTGTGTGATATTTTGTCAAAGTAATGAAACCTTCAGTAATATGAAAGCTCACTACAGTAGCCTGAAGTCGGGGAAACCACACCTGTGAGCCAAGGAGGGCTCGATTGGGCTAGTTTATTTAGGCAAATAGTTTGGGATTACTAGTGTGAGTATGGGAAACCCAGGATCTAGCCCTAAACTTTCCACAACGGGGAGTGGAGGAAGAGATCGGCTCAGGACAGATCAATATTTTGGTTTAAGCCTGATGAGCACGTGTGTCTCTTTCCCCATATAGTGGAGGCTGTTCTGTGTGTCAGTCTGGAAATGCGCCCGGCTGAACCTCAGCTTTGGCGCAGACCCTGGAACGACTATTGCACTGTCAGAGCCGTTATATCTCGGGCTCTCCCTCCGACGGGTCACCCATTGTTTGACCGTAGTTAAGGGGCAGAAAATGCCTCCAGTTTCACTTTTCCTCAACCTTTTGTGTCCGGCCCTAGTCACGGGCAGAAAGGGGGGACTGGAAATCCAGGCGGGTGTTCGATTTCATGCCAGGAGCGGGTCCCAACCCACCGACCCACCCTGCGCCGTGCGGCTGTGGGGAGTGGGGGTCGGGGAGACGAGGGAGGGGCCGGAGCTCTGATCCAGACGCTGCCCCTAACGAAAGCGCCAGGTGGAGGCACTTTTGGACGGACGGTCCCGGGGCTCTGCCGGGGCGGGACCGTGCTTGGCCAGCTCAGGGTGTCCCGATCACCTCGGGGGGGGGGGGGGGGGGGGGGGGGCCCCCCCCCCCCCCCCCGGCGCGGGGGGGGGGGGGGGCCCCCCCCCGGATTGCAGCCCGCCGCCTCCGGGACAGGGCAGGGGGCTGGTTTGACAACCCAGCGCCTGTCACCGCCGGGCGGCCGCTACCCCTCTGGTCTCCCCTGCCCAGGGGGATCCCGGCCACAAGGACACGGAGCCATCGCCCCCCGCGCCCCCGTGCCCCGGGGCTCCCCCGTGCGCTCCCGCAGCCCTGCGCGCTGCAGAAATGCCCCTTTGCCGCCCCTACACCCGAGGGGGGGAGCAGAAAAGGGGGGACCGGGCTGTCGGGAGGGGGAGGAGATGGCCCGTTCCCGGTCACCCGCGGGCCCTTCCGCGGGTGGGTGGGACTCGGCCAGGGAGAGGCAGCCCCTTTCCCTGCCTCCTTGCCCGGGGTGCTGCGGGGCGGACGGGCCCCGCCGGGGCAGTGCGATGCGCCGCTGCAGAGGTGCGGGGGGTGGAGGGGGGGTTAAGGCGCGGGAGTCTCCACCTCTTCTGGCAGCCCGAAGCCGGAGCTGCCCAGCTCGGTTAAAGCCACCGGCGGCGCGGGGGGCTCCGCGGCGCGGGCACGGCTGCACAGCGGGGGCTGAGCGGGTCGGAGCCCCGCCGAGGGAAACGCGCGGGGAGGGGGGGGGCGCGGCGAAGGAGCCCCCTGGTCCCGCTGTCCCTCCGGGCAACAACCGCGGAGCCCCGGGGCAGCCCGTGCTGGGGCTGCCCCCCACCCCCGCCCCGGCCGATGAGCGTCTAAGGGCTCCTCCTAGCCCCCCATGGCTCCGGCTCCACTGAGCGTCTGAGTCAGCGACCTGCCCCGGCCCGGCCAGCGGGCTCCGCTCCTCCGCGGCGGGCAGGTGGGACGGAAGGACGCCGGGCTGGACACCACCATGGGCCAGGCCTGGTGCTTCATGGGGCTGCTCCTAGGTAGGTGACACTTCGGGGCCAGGCCCGGGCGGGGAGGAAGGGACCCGGGGGAGGGTGTTGGGGGGGGGGGGCGGGGGGGCGGGGGGGGGGGGGCCCCCCCCCCCCCCCATAGATAAGGGTCTGCCGGCATCCAGGCTGGGACCCTTCGGCCTTCAAGTCTCCCCACCCCCGGCGGATCTGCCTGGTTTCCTGGCCCTGGAGACTGGGGGCGGGGGGGGGGACACTTTCCTTTCCGCAGACCCAGCGGGGAGCCCTCCCCGGGGTCCGATCCTTTGCTGCGCAAAGGAAAGTGACTCTCCGCAGCTCCCCGGACCAGACGTGCGCCCAGGCGGAGACCCGCGGGTCCCCCTCCAGCTCCCCCCTGGAACCGCTCGCCAGACATTCAACAGAGGAGCCAGGGGACCCTCCAATCCCCGCGACGGGGCTGGTGATGGGGGTAGGGGTCTCTTGGCTTTATTGGGGTCTGCTCCATCTCCCCGGGCTTGTCTCGCTCTAGGAATGACCCGGGGGTGGAGGGTTTCCATCCATTGATGTGAATGGGAGTTTGCGGGGCTTTCTAGAGCCGTGCCCAGCGTCTCTTCGGCATGAAAGACAAGGAGCGGGGGCTGGAAATGCCCCAGTGGACCGAGACCTGGCGTTGATCTGCTCGGGGATAGCTCGTGGCGGGGAGTCTTTCACCAAAGCCCACATGTTGGGCTACGACAGAGAAGAGAGGTGGCTTCTGGCTCCCACCCAGAGCTCCCTGCCTGCTGCTGATCCTTATCCCGCAGACCGCCTTTGCAAACTTTCCCCTCCCAGACAATGGACCAAGATAGGAGCCCGAGCCTCCCGGTGTGTAACTCTGGCAAGGGCTGGGAGACTCTCTCTGGTCCTTTCGCAACCCCCAGGGCTGGGCTTCCTGGGAACATGCTCCAGGAAGAAGCTCAGAAGCACCTGGCTTGGAGGTGAAATGCATCCGAAGGGTCTCACTTCTCCAAGAGGAGACACACGGATTTCCCCGCGGACCTCTAGGGTAGCCCCTAGACCCACCTTTAGAATGAGCCACGTTCACGGCTTCAGCGAGAGATGTCAGAGCTAGAGAACAGAGCCAGACCAGCGTAGGGCTCCTTGATTCCC
Source organism: Dermatemys mawii (assembly GCA_007922305.1). NCBI lineage: Eukaryota > Metazoa > Chordata > Testudines > Dermatemydidae > Dermatemys > Dermatemys mawii. The sequence goes on along the minus strand of ML677360.1, from coordinate 20,677,731 downwards.
CACTAAAAAGAAGTGAGCCTGTGGGAAGGAAAAGGCAGAATAAAATAGAGCATTGAAGGGAGAACGGGGGATCTTGAGGTTAAGGTGCTAGGCTGGGGGGCTGGAGACCGGTTACTGACTTCCCGTCTGTGACTTAAGTTTCTTCCTCTGAAAAATGAGGAGAGAAATATGCCCTATCTCTCAAGGGCGTTTGGAGGCTCAGTTCATTCATGCTTGTCCAGTGCTTTGAGATCAATGGGTGAAAGGCAAGATGTAAGTTTAAAGCACTAAATACAGTCAGCAAGAACTCAACTCAGCCTTTCAAAATACTCAGTGGCCAGCCGATCTGGGTTTGTGTGCCATCTGTCACAAGGCCTGATGGTGATGTTTAAAGGAATGCGCCATCAAATGCCTAAACAAGATTAAAACTAACAGTTGCCCATCCAGCTGTCCCATCTCAGCTGAGCTTCACTGCCTGAAGTTTTAGATTCAAACCAAATCCATTTAATAAGATAACTGAAAATGACAAAGGAGGGGTAGAGAAAGATACCATTCTTACCCCATCTTGCCTGTGTCAAAACTCCAGAAACAAATGACTTCTGTCCCCTTCCTTACCAGTTTATAATCTGTAGCTCAAGTACTTAAAATTGATGGCAGCATTTTGCTTCTAGTGCATAGGAACTGAAATTCATTAATGGTGCATCATTAAAATGTGATGCTCAAAGAAGCATTGGTTGTACATAACTAAACCTTCACATGTCGCAGAATATAAACTGGTAAGCAGGGACAGGCTGTATGAATTATATTTTAAATGTCTGGCAGTCCTGTTTTTTGGATAAAGAGGGTTATATAATAAATTAGCACTTTCTAGCTGTTGATTTCTCAGTGTTGTTACATTTACAATACATCATCTTAGAAGTAGGAAGGCAGGGATTTTTTAAAAATTATTATTAATATTTTGGGGATGTGCTTTAGCAAAGGGGTAAGAAAACCAAAGGGACTGTATAACAGCTTTGCATAGGTGCTTTCTAATTTTGAGGTTGATTTTCACAGTGGTTGTATATCATCCATGAAAACCTTGTTTTTATAAATGGCATGTGCTATGTTGTGGGCACTGAAAATAAAACCTCTTTCCAAACTTGGTTCAGCCAGATGCAGCCTCTTCTAGAACTGGATTCCACTTTGGTTTTCTCCATAGCAATTTCTGGCTTTTGAAAATTTCCTTACTCAACAATTTGTGCGTGTGGGGAATATATAGAAACCACAATATATAAGTATGCTTTTTTTCCTTCTTACATCTCAGTCCTATCTTTATCCATATCCATATACTTTGCAACATGGCTAAGCTATCATTATGGAAAGAACAGAGTCAAATCACAGGATCATAGCATATTAATTGTTGATTTTTTGGGTAGCTTTGAAATAAAGAGTAAAAAACAGAACAACCCAGCAAACAGACAATAAATTAGCAAGCAAACTTGGTCTATATTAAACATGTACAGAAAGCAGTATTGTCACTTTGTCAGTAAAATATGTATGAACTTGGTATTATCTTTTTATGGGATTCGCTTTCTAATCATACAATTGAACTCAACTGTTGATCTTATCTTAGCCCTGACCCCATAATTTTCAAACTTATAAATAAACAGTGAAAGGCAAGAAGTCCTTTTATCTTAAAACTGGCAAGGTTCTAAACCATATAAGAGAAGCTACCCATGGAAAATATCAGTGCGGTGTATTGGAATGTAAAAACTTTAATGAAAGTTTAGATAGAAATTGAGCAAGCCCCTTATGCGCTTAAATTTCCGAGAATGAGTGGTTCTTCAGTGAAGGAGGCTCAGTGTCAGTTCCCTAACTCAAAGAAAGGAGATTGATTTCTATTATTAGTTATTATTCCCTGGGCCCCTCCTTACCTTCAGCATTATACAAAAGAGAGACCCAGTTCTGGGCCCCATTAACTTTAATTAGTTTAGGATCTGGCCTGAGTTGTCTGTCTATATATTTTAGGGGTCCATTTCTGCTCTTATAGAAGTCAATAGAAGTTTTGTCACTGATATCAGTGGGGGGAAAGATTGGGGCCTAATTTAGATTAAACTATGAAAAATTGCACAAAGATTTAAGCAAGCGATGTTCAAAATAGAATGACTGAAGTGGGGGAACTCTTGTAACGGGTGCCATGGATCTGAACAGGGGAACTGAACAAAGGAAATATATGGGAAAGGAAGAATGCCTATCTCAACCTGCCAAGCCCCAAACATGGGATGCCACATGTCACAAAGACCCTAAATGAGGGACACTAGAAATGTTCTTGCAAGAAACATAAAATGCTGCTGGATTCATTCTTTTAAAATAAATAATGTTTTCATAGGCCCAGCTTCATGATCCTTTATTTCCGATGTAAACAATGTTTGAGAGTAAAAGTGAGTAGGTAACTTTTTGACTCAATTAACTGTCAGCAAAATGGGGGACACTGCAGAGCTCTGGAAGAATAATTTCTGCAGAACAGGTTCTGGTGGTTCTTTGATTAACTCCTGCCCTTAATTCCTTCTTTTGTATGTATTTTTAACCAATCTCAGCCAATCTTTTGATTTTATCAGCATGGAGATTTTTTTACACTATCGGATATGCTAGAGGCCATACAGCTTTTGTTGGAAAACATGTGCAGGCACACAACTCTAATGTACTTTGCTCTCATTGAGTATCGGTAATAAAAAAGCTCTGTCCTACCATTGAAACATGCAAAACATCCACTGCCAATAGACATCATATTCTGTCATCAGTCAATTCCCCAAACAACCGCTGAAGAATCACTCACAACTCCCGCTGAAATAACTTTAAGCACTGAACTCTTGGCCCCACTGAAGTGAAAGGCAAAATGTACATTGAGCCAGGACTTCACCCTGTATCTTGGGATCAATTCGCACTAAAAACTCCCACTGGTATCAGTGGAACTCACCTCAGCTCTCACGTTGAATCTGAGGTATGGGTGTAGATTGTTGGCAGGTTATGCTTTAAAGAGTTTTAATTTCCCCTCTTGAAACAAAACACAATGATACTTTGTTTTCCATGTTTCACATGGAAAAGGCCAATGAAAATATAGATGACAGCAGAAATTTGTGTCAAGAAAGTCCTAACTTTTGTAATTTCAAGTAGTGCAAGTCCTATTATTAGATTATGCAACATATAGGTTGAACGTCAACTTTAATTTCAGCCTCTGTCAGCAGCTTTTAAGGGAACTGGAATGCATCAAAAGTTGGCTAATGTTGACAGGCAAAACAGTAGACTGAAATTTCAAACTATCTAGAAACCACACCCAGACCCGAAAAACACAGTTTAAAACAACTCTAATTCTATACTTTAACTGAAAGAGCAATCATTTTCTGTGGTCACTCGTGACTGAGTTAAATATGTTCTCTTGTGTCTTTAGTTCGGTATGTGTTACTGGTTTGGTGGCAAGTACCAGTTTAATACCCATCTGTGGAATCTCTTTGACACACCTTCCTCCATCAAGCCCGCTAAAGTTCTGCAACTGGGTGGCTCACATTTTTCTTTAGGGTCAGTCTCCAGATTTTCATGGTTCTCCACCCTGCAGGCCTCGCTCATGGAGCCAAGAAGAGGAGAGACCTGTGTCCTTTTGAAATAATTCTGTTTGTTCCTATTATTCGTCTCTCTATTATTGTAATGCCTGGGAGCCTCAATCATGGAAAAAGGCCCCATCGTGCCACACACAGAACAAAAAGGTGGTCCCTGCCCCACAGAGCTCACAATCTACGTTCCTATAGTCTGATTTTCAGAATCTGATCCCCCGATTCCTATGATTCTGGTTTCACAGAGCCAGGCTGTGAATCCCTTGCTCCCACTGAGGAGCCATTACTTACACAGGCAGTTCCCTTGAAGACAATAGGGTTACTCAGGTGATTGTGAACTCTGCGAGCAAGGCCCATAGCAGTCCGAGATGCAAAGTCCTGTTGGAATATCCAGGCCTTCTCCCTGCCCAGGCCAGCTTATTCCCTATTGTAGAGTCACTTTGTGCAGTGACTAAAATATGCCAAGGGAATGGGTTGCTACAGCTTAATAGATTTCAATGTCAAGAAATTTATCCCAATGTTTAGGCTACATTGTTCCTTTCTTAATTTCCTCCCAACAGAACCTCTTTATTTACTCTAAGGAATTCTTCCCTTTCCTGGGTGTTTTTAGCCTCTGAATATTTATAGACTCATCATATCCATCCCCCACAGCTACTTGTACTGGGCTCTCTTAATCTTTCATCGTAACTCAATCCCTCCCACCCCCTAATCATTTTTGTTGCTCTGCTTTCAGCTCCTACCAATGCCCTTTGCATTGAGCAAATGCTGTATTTATGTTAATATTATAGGGTAGGTGGTCCCTTGTGTTCAGGATCCCCATAAGTGATTTAGACATTTGAACTGAGGTTGGCATTTCAGAGCCAAGCTGTTGTCTGATTGCCAGTTCCACTCTTCAAAGCTCTCTGGGAAAAAAAATATGCTTAGGAATCGCTATTAAACAGGGCCACGATGGCTACTAATAAAGTGTCTCTGTGGAGAGGTTACACAGGATCTGCCAATCCACAGGCATTCTATAAGCATGAAATGACTGAGTGCCATTCATTTCATTTAACCCTCCTCCCTCCCTATTGTTATTGATATAATCAGTGTCTTGTAAAAAAATATGGACTCCAATGAAGGTTTCTCTTTTATCTAGTCACAATTACAGCAACAGAGTAGTGCCCCAGTGTGTGTGTGTGTGTGTCCGTGTAACAGAATGATGACACTCAAATCTGACCAGCTAGGCATGCAGGAGAGTGGAGATGAGGTTCAGTAACTCAACCCATTTAACTAAAGGCAAACCTGCACCCTCACTGGTACTCTAGGGAAAAACACACCTTGCGTTTCTTAGTTATTTCCTTGCATTCTCATAGATTTATCGGTGCCAAACTTTTACAGCAAGCTAGTTCAGAGTTTGACACAGCTCACAAAGCAGCACTGCTGCTGCAGTCCACTGGCTTTCTTCAGAGCTGGCTGAGACTAAACTTGGAGCAACTCAGTTCTCTCATCTATTCTTATGTCTTCTAATTAACCCCCCTCCCTCCATATTGTTATGCAAGTACATGTAATTGTCAGGCATTAACGCAAGGGAGCTCTGTGTATATGTTCTCAGCCCACAGCAGGACAAATTCTTTCAAACACACTTGTCCATTATACTTAGGGCCCTACCAAATTCACAGCTATGAAAAACGTGTCACGGACCAATGAAGCTGGTCTCCCCCAGTGAAATCTGGTCTGTTGTGTGCTTTTGCTCTACACTATACAGATTTCATGGGGGAAACCAGTGTTTCTCACATTGGGGGTCTTGACCCAAAAAGAGAGTTGCAGGGCGGGTCACAAGGTTATTTTTTGGGGGGGCGGGGTTCTGGTATTGCCACCCTTACTTCTGTGCTGCCTTCGGAGCTGGGTGGCTGGAGAGTGACGGCTGTTGGCTGGGATCTCAGCTCTGGAGCAGGATCCCACCAGCAGCAGCACAGAAGTAAGGATAGAAGTACTGCAGCACCCCCCACCCACAATAACCTTGCGACCCCCCTCACAATTCCTTTGTGGGTCAGGACCCCTACAACTACAACACTGAAATTTTAGATTTAAGTAGCTGAACTCATGACATTTACGATTTTAAAAATCCTATGACCGTGAAATTGACCAAAATGGACCATGTATTTGGTAGGGCCCTAATTATACTGAAAATATCCCAGCTACGCTGACCTGTGTGGATTGGGCAAGGGAATAGCTAAATACACGTTTGCATTGATCTAACCACACTGGTTAAACCTACAAAGGACCATATTCCCACATGGTATTGCGCAGAGGTTCCATTGTTTGACTTTTTGCCATTGGCCAACTGGCTATGGGAGATTGTCTCTAGTTTCTGGGTCCACATAATATTTGGGTTAAAACAAATTAGTAGAGCAGTTCTGCCTGGGCCATAGCTGATCAGGAAAATAAATTATTTGCCAGGTGTTTCAAATATATTTCTATCTAAAAAGAATAAAAAGGTGTGTGATTGGAGGTGGATGCTGATAAGTATAAACGTTGATTAAAGCATGCTAAGGTCCCTCGGTGAAATGTGTTCTCTGCCACTAGTACAGAACTTTATTAGCATATCTCTATGGCCCTCTGAAGTGGATTCTGCATATGCCCCTTGCTTTGTATATTGTATTTTGGTACAGAATCCTCTGTATCTGTTGCCTCAGGTGAATCCCCTTATTCTCAAAACTGACTTCATCATGGACTGGGTTTTTTCTATCAGTTTCACATTAAAGCAGTCAGAGTGAGTGCTTCCCAAGTAAGGCCCCGATCTTGCACCATTAAAGGCAACGGGAGCTTTGCTCTTGAGTTCAATGAGTGCAGGAGCAAGAGTAACCCCAGTTATATATTGTGTTAGGCCCTGTTTTTTTTCGCTCTTGGTACACTACCATAGAAGGCATTTTAAACATAGGTAATCAGATTTAACATGGTCAACACTAAAGAAGACCCTGAAGGTTCAAGAGAGAGAGTCTCCTTCACTCCCACCGTCTCTAGTCCAAATGCCATCTGTCTTGTCTGATTTGCTTTCCCCTGTTTTCTGTTTCTAATGTGTAGGCCAAGTCCTGCCAGCCTAACTCAGGCAGAATTCCCGCTGCAGGCTTGTGGGATTGAGCAGTGAGCTCAGCAGGAATAGAGACTGAGGATGTCTGTGAATGTTTTAACTTTTATCTTGTTTATCTTGACTCAGTAGGGTCTGGCATGTTTTAGAAGGAAAAGCTGTCCTGCAAGGCCAGTATCTCTGTAGAAATGAGTCAGTTCACCAGTGTATTAATCTAAATGAAAGACAAAGTTACAAAAGAATAGGGGCAAATTCTGTCTTCACTTATGCCCAGGTTGAAGTCAGTATGGTGTGCAGGTAAGGTAGAATCAGGCCCATAGTTGTATCCATACTTTTTTTATAATTGTACCTTTTAACTGAAGTAAAATAATTTGAGGTTGGTATTTAAAACAGAAGGAAATATTGATTGAAACATTACAAATACAACAGGCCCGAGATCCTATTTGGGGATATTTGGTTTGTTTAATTGCTTAGAAAACAGCCCTGAAAGAAATATATTATGACTTCTTTTTCTCAGTTTTTACATTGCTTTCTGCTGCTGGAATGACATCACACTGCCAGCCAGCCAGCCAGTCATGGTTCTCTGAAGCTGTGTGATGGAGTTCCTAGCGCGTCTGCTTTCATAGGATGGTATCTCTGGCAAAAACAAATCCTTCTCCATGATTAACATAAGAATGGCCATGCTGGGTCAGACCAAAGGTCCATCTAGCCCAGTATCCTGTCTACTGACAGTGGCTGGTGCCAGATGCCTCAGAGGCAATGAGAAGAACACGGCAATCACTGAGTGATCCATCCCCTGTCATTCAGTCCCAGTTTCAGGCAGTTGGAGTTTTAGGGACACCCAGAGCATGGCGTTGCATCTCTGACCATCTTAGCTAAAAATCAGTGATGGATCTATCCTACATGAATGTACCTAATTCTTTTTTGAACCCAGTTATACTTTTGGCCTTCACATCCCCTGGCAATGAGTTCCACAGATCAATTGTGTGTTGAATGAACAAATACTTCCTTATATTTGTTTAAATCTGCTGGCTGTTTATTTCATTGGGTAACCTCTGGTTTTTGTGTTATATGAAGGGATAAATAACACTCTCTTTTTCACTTTCTCCACACCATTCATGATTTTATAGACCTCTCTCATATCTCCTCTTAATCATCTCTTTTCTTAACTGAACAATCCCAGACTTTTTAATCTCATCTCATATGGTAGCTGTTCCATATCCGTAATAGTTTTTGTTAACCTTCTCTGTACTTTTTCCAATTCTAATTTTCTGAGATAGGCAAACAGAACTGCACACAGTATTCAAGGTGGATTTATATAGTGGCATTGTGATATTTTCTATCCCTTTCTTAATTCTTCCTAAAATTGTTAGATTGTTTAGACTGCCACTGCTCACTGAGAAGATGATTTCAGAGAACTATCCATGACGACTCTAAGATCTCTTTCTTGAATGGAAACAGCTGGTTTAGACCCCATTATTGTATATGTATAGTTGAGATTATGTTTTCCAATGCACATTATTTTGCATTTATCAACATTGAATTTCATCCACCATTTTCTTGCCAATCACCCAGTTTTTTGAGATTCCCTTGTAACTGATTGCGGGCAGCTTTGGACTTCAGTGTCGTGAGTAACTTTATTATATATATATAATTTTATAATTGTATATCATCTGCAAAGTTATATACACCTGGCATCCTGGCAAACAATTTCCTCCTCCAACTTACTAGACCACACGCTGATCTCAAGTCAAGAAAGCATCACTAATCAGGAAGGTTGCTTAAGCACATGCTTAACTTCAAGTGCATGCTTATGTCACCCTGAAGCCAGTAGGACTCAAGAGTGTCTTCAAGTGCTTTCCTGAACTGGAACCTCTGTTTGCAGACATGGAAAATGCAAAATAGTGCTGAGATTTATTGTATTATAGTTTATTTTTCTAACTGATTTTAATACATAATATAGGTTTTCCCACCAAATTATGCTCTTGGGAAATTCTTTATTTTGCATATATTAAAAAGACTAATAACTTAATCTCTACACAAATTCAAGGGAAATTGATTTGGTAAACTACAAACATTTTTATTGCATTTAGAAGAATGATCATTCTTTTAGCAGCTAACCCCAAATCCATTCTGCATGCTTTCTCAGGGGAGGAGAATGGCAGAGGAATGCTTTGTTAATAACATCTGTGAGGATAAGTGTAATTCATTTATGCAAAATACATTTGTATGTTTCTTATCCATTGTTTTGTTCCAGTCTGAACATTCCTTGCCAAATATCAAAGGTTCTGTGTCATTCTTAAATAAAGAGCTACATTATTTCCCATGACTGTAGGCACTGTTCTGCTCCATGCGAATGGGTGACTTAGGTGAAACATTAGAATTATAAATGGAAATAACAACTTTGGCTATAGGAAGCAACAGCAGGAGCAATCTATCTCTGGAGAAGAGTTGATCTACAGTGCCTAATTTTGTTGCAAGCTGTAATGTGGGCAGTTTCTTCTCCATTTATTGATAAAAAACAAAGACGCATGACTAAACTCAACTTTTCTTCCGAAGTCAATTTGCTTGGTAGAACACAAGCAGAATTTGCCTCCAACAAGGCATATTAGGCTACTTCTCACCTGGCTTTTTAAATTTTTATTTCTTTAAAAGCTGAGAAGTGGATCTGAATCAGTGTAGCAGACCAATCAGAACAGGCGGAAGAGAGAGATATGCAGCATGACCTCCCATGAGATGGATTCTAGCTTATAGGTCCAAACCTGCAGCTCTCAAAATCTTCTTTTAATTTTAACTGGAATGTAGCTTGACTAAGAACAGCAGCATCTACCCCTTCATGAGTTGATCCTGTGCTCTGATTTTTAAAAATCTGCACGTGGAAATGTGTGTGCAAATACCTAATTTGTGCATGTACGTTTGGTTACTGCAAGGGCAAATGACTAAGGGTCTCCTCTAACTTCTATAGACAATGATAGGCGTTAGATCAGGCTCCTCTTCTGGTAATTGGTGATCACAATCGCTTGATCTAGATGTGCAATCATTATAATTATACACATAATTGGCTCCATTATTTGGGGGTCAGGGGCAGGTACTTTGGATGCGGCGCAGGTAGCTGTTACTTAGTAGAGAGCTGGAAAAACATACTGTGGTGCTTAGCTACTGGAGTGACAAGTCCTTTGGAAATTCCCATGGTTAACAGATATGGATGGATGGGCAATGAGTATATAGCAGGGGTAACAGTGTGGGATTCTCCTTCTCCCCTCTTTCAACCTTCTCTCCTGAGCCCCCTTAAACCAAAGTATATGTAGATTCACTGAAGTGTCTGTTTTGGGGAGGGAAAAGAAACTGCTCTGACTACCCTTGGCAGTAGCCTGAATGAGAGGAGGACAGGCGAGTGATAGGACTTTATGCTGTTCATTCCCTCTGGGGCACCTGGCACTGGCCACGGTCAGAAGACAGGATACTGGGCTAGATGGACCTTTGGTCTGACCCAGTATGGCCATTCTCATTCTCACTTTGTCAACATCTGTTAATTAGGCCCCAGGACACCGCTGTGCATGGAATCTCGCCCATTTTACAGAAAATGAGACACAGGAGTAAGTAATTTGCCTAGGAATACAAAGAAAACCCATGGCAGAGTTGGGACTAGAACTTGCAGGCCTGCCTCCCAGCCTCCTTTGACCATAAAACAGACATCATGCCGCTTTAATATGGAGTCAATGTCAGCTAAGCCTGCAGTGGATGCTAATGTTTCAAAATTAAAAGATTAACCAATTGGACTGGGTTTTGCCACTCAAACCGGTCCCTTTTTTGTTGAAGAAATTGTACACGTACCAGATCAGACACGGGGAAGGCTAGTGCAAGCCATAGAGTGGGGATGTAGCTTTAAAAATTAGAAAAACAGCATGTCAATGAGCCTGCTGCAAGAAAGACTCCAGAGCTCATAAGATATCTTTCCAGCTAGTCCCAGTACTTTGGTACTTAGAGCAGTAACAGGACACCCGAGGCCCTGTTCCACCACTTGTCCTTTGGCAGGCTGGCTTCCGAATCTGATGACTTTCCTGTTTAGCTGGAGTCTATTCCCTTCAGGCCCCTCATAGTCCTTTCAGCACCCACAGTCTCAAAGCCATCCAAGCACATATTTCCAGTGATATTTCCACCATCGCAGTGATGTTTGAATCCAGTGAGCTTTTCCTAGAGCAAATGGCAGTTCTACAGCAAGGTGACTCTGCACTTGTAGACAGAATAACAGGTCCTGGGTGGGGAGGCCCCGCATCCCCGGGTGTTCAGAAGACTTTGCATTGCACAACAGAAGCTAAATTGCTCCCATTGCCACTTGACTTGACCTAGGGTTCATATGCTGAACAACGGCTAAGCTGAGCACTGAAGAATGAGCACTGAAGCTGTTTCATGAGGGATTTATGCCTCAGATGAGACTAAGGTTTTTTTGGGGCGGGGGAGGTCTGTTAATGCCCTGCCATTGGCCAGATCCTCAGCTGGTGTAAATCGGCATTGCTCTATTGAAATCAATGGCACTAAGGCTCTGGCCCATAGTTTTACATTTGTTTTATACACTGCGTGACTGCACGGGGGAATTTTCACTTATAATCTTGCAGAACATCCTATGTTTTTATGTGCTGGCTTTGTTGGAAAGTGCCTTCCTAGTGAGAAGACTTAAGGCCTTATTCCATTCCACAAGCGAGGCTCGGTTCCCTGGTCATTTGAGCTTGCCCTTCCGTGATACACAGTTGGATAATTTAGTTTCTCTTCCAAAATTAAGGGCCCTGTTGCATCAACCCAAGCAACGTCCGCCCCTCTTCCTGCCCCAGAAAAAAACAGTTTAAGCAGAACTCCTCACTCAAGTCAGTGGATATATATCAGTAGCACTTTGCTGGCAAAAAGAAAAACAATTGCTTTTTTGCATGTGACATACATGTAACGGGTCAGATTGTGGCCCCTTAGATCTGCTTATCGGTTGGAGTGTTCTCCAGGCATAATTTCCCTCTTCCAAATAGAAGGAATGTTCCAGTCTCACCATTTCTTTCTTTCAGAGTCCTATGCCAGATATCTAGAGTCCCCACAAGGGACAGGTTGGGTGAGGTCACAGCCAAAACAGGGGTCCTGGCCCCCTCCAAGGATGGCTTCTGCTAGATTTGGGGGCTGCTTTTTTCCCACAGGAGATTGGGGTAGGGCAAACCCTTCCGAGGTGATGACAAGGTAATCTGCAGAAGGGAAACCTCACCAAAAAGGCCTCTCCTACAGCTTTTAGGAAGGGACAACTTGGTGCTTACATTGCAGTAAAACCAGTTCAAATGTTTGGTGTTGGCCGTCTGGTGAGTCTTGCTCTGTAGATGCTTGCTCAGAAGATGTGTGTGTGTGTGTGTGTGTGTGTGTGTGTGTGTATTAAATTGTCTCCTCAGCTTTCTTTGGTAGACAGGCAAGAGAGCAACCTCTGTCATCTGCACCAGTCATTGAATGAAATCTTCCAGCGTGCTGCTAGGTAAATTATAGAACAGAGCTAGAGTGAGCCACACCTAGCAGGCCAATAAAACAAATGCAGCCCAGTGCAAGCCTGCAGGGACACCTAACCCAGGGACATTATTTTGCTCGATGGCTCAATATAAGCCAGGGATTCAGGTGTTTTAATGAGACAGCACATCATTTATTCACAGTGGGCTGAATCCGAGAGGTTCTCATTTAGGTCTTACTCAGGCAAACTGCCAGTGGTTCCAGCCGGAGTTTTGCCTGAGCAAAGAGTGACTCAACAGCCAAAGAAAGTCTTCAGGCTTTAGCTGAGTGTTCGCACATTCCCGAAGCCAGTCACATCCGTTGTTATGGGAAATGAGGTAAGTGACAGAGTTACTGTCCTTATGGCGGGCGACAGGAGAGGCAAACGTTCCCATGTTGTAATTCCCTGGTTCAGTGGCTGTCTTAAGAATAGATTAAAAACTGAGACAGGACAAAGAGCTCTCCGTCATATTTGAAGATTTCGGCTGTGAGCTGAGTGGGTTCAGAGGAATCTCCAACAACAAATACAATAAAATGATTCAGGAGTACTAATGAACTAGTGCCCTGAGTTGCAGTCCTTTGGTTTGTATGTTTGAACCAGTTCTTCTTGAGGTCTGCCAACAGAGCTTAGCCAGGGAAGAGTCAGGCTGTGTGAATTCAAACATGAAGGGAATGGGAACAGTGGGTGCTGAGCCCCTTCCAGGATCAGGCCTCAGATGCTAGCAGATCTCAGCCTTTCTACCGTGGGTCTGTTGCTTTTCTGCACATACAGAGTTTGAGCCGTGAGGTTTGCCATTGCATGGGCCTGCAGTGATCATTGTGGGTCAGAATAGGGGCCCCATCCAGACTGGCTGTAACACCAGGATTTCAAACTCACATAAAGCCAGCGTCCAGACTGGGCACTGGAGCAACCGGCTGTGCTTTGGTGTTGGGCAAAAAGACAGGTTAATTTGCAGCGATACAGTATGTGATTCAGGGGACAGTGCTTCTGAGAATGAGCTCTTCTCTGTGCTGCTCATGCATTCAGCAGGCTTGCTGAGTGAGCTAATCAGGATGAGTGAGGGGCACAGAGAACACTCGGGCACCAACATCTGTCAGGAAAAATGACTAAATCTCCTGCGTAATGGACGCAATGGCAGTAACGGCTTCTGATTTAAAATTAAACTCCCCGGCTTTTCCCCTGCACTCAGTTCTGATAAGTGTCTTGACGTTTGTCTCTAGCTGACGCAGATCATTACTGGTGACAGTGTACTCCTCTGCTGCCATCTTCTCTGGGTAGGGCTTCTGCAGCTAACAACAAAACAGTGGGAGAGACCAGAACTGTGTATGAATCCCATGCCTGCATTGTGGCTCCTCTCCACCCCAGAGCTGGCTACATTTCATTGGTGATTAAAACAATTCCAGTATAAGTGCCATATTAGGATCCAAAGATATGGCTTTCAATGTGTCGTATTATTTATCTCCATCTGTAAACTCTCTCCACCTTGTTCCTTTAACTAAAATGTTAGTCTGCCTAAAAGAATTAATCCACAAGAAAGGTGTAAGGATTTAGCTTCCTGGGAAGAGTGGGTTAAAATTAGTCCCAAATCGAGAAAAAAAAGGTACCTAGATACCTAAAATCATGCAGTCAAATGTCTCTTAAAACACTACACAGTTTAAACACAGCTGCGCAAGGTTCTTTGGCAATGTGCTATGTACCTTAGAGAGAAAGTATAATGTCATTATTAAAGGCAGGGGTAAGTGCATTTTAATGAACACTAAAGTCACTCATGTCATGGATGGATTATGAACCAACTTGTGGGCATTTTTAAGGAACTTGTGTTGCTCCTTCCTAACATAATACTATTGCTTGTTGGGCCTTTGAGACTGCCGTGCACAGGGATCGCTTTGTTCTCGGAATTTATCTGATCAAGAGCCTTAAAGAAATTGGCTCTTTTGACTTAAGCGGCTTGCTCACCATTTCATCTGAACTCAGGGGGGGAATAATAAATGCATGAATGATAATGCTGGGGATCATGAAATAGCTGTGAAAGCCACTACCAGGGCGTTTCAAGCTGTCTCTGTGACAATAATCCCGACACTTGAAACAAGCGGCTCCATCTGTAGCTCTAGGACAGGAGGAACAATCCCCTTCTGGCAGAGTTACAGGACTGGACCTAAGCACCCTGTCCAGAAACTTAGCTAAAGGTGCACACAGTGCCCCAGAAAGGCCTGGTGTGACCCACTGGAGGCAGGTCCCATCTGGTCTTTAAAAAAAACACAACCTTTAGTCAAACTAACCCATTTAATTGAAAAGTGCAGGAGCGACTGCATCCTTGGTCTGAACGCATCTGTCTTATTTTAAGCCTATGCCTCTGGAAAGAAGCTATGGGACGTGCCTGTGTCTCCGGATCAGCAGCACAGCACTGGAAAACTGCGCTGGGAGCCCCAGTGCCAGTACCAACTGCGCCACCTACAGGACAGCTCTAGAATTTCAGCTCTTCTGCCTCCTCGACTGGAAGGTCATTGGATTTCTACAGGGTAAGGATCCCAGCTGCCCAGATGAGTTTGCAGATTGTACGTCTTGCCTCCTTGCGAGGCTCTGCCGACAGGGTGAGGGCACCTTACTAAATAGCATCATCATGGTGCACTGAGGGGCGCACACTGTGTTAAACTGTAGTGGGTGCCTGCTGTTAGTGCTTTTCCTTTATGGGGAAAGGGTCATGTATTGTTTGTGGCAGTAAGAAGGCCCCAAATTAAAGTGCTGAATAGCCTTTAATTTTGGGGTAGTTCAAAATGCGCTCCCGGAGCTACCATTTACAATTGACCCCTTAATCTGATAATGGGCTGAATCAAAATCCTTGATATTATCGGTTTGGGACGTGCTCTAAATCCAGATCCAATACTCCTTTTAGAACTTCCTGCATCTCTCTCTTAATTTGCCACGTCTGCCACACTACAGTTGCAGATGTTGCCCCATCAGTGCCCTCTGGGAACACACGAATACACAGGCTGGGGTTTGAAAACACAGCAGCACATCTTTAAAACACCCTGCTACCTACGAATCATTTACAGTGTCCTTATGTGAACCGACTTTGGCAAAGTCCTGGTTCTGAGTACCTCCGGGGAGCTATTGTTTGGCAGCTTCTATTGTATGCCATGGAACAGGCTGCTGTGCACCTCCCACTACGACCATGAGCTGAACAGTGGGTCATAAACTCAGGTGTAGTGAAAGGGAGAGAAAATAAGGGATTTTCAGTTAAAGATCTCACAGGAAACGTGCTAGTTTACTTCACAAAAATTCCACCAGCAGCTTCATGAAAAACAGACACACACCCCCTTTAAGAGCAAAGGCGCATCTAATTGAAATTACCACCCCTAAATCCTAGCCCAGGCCAAACGCCTAAACTAAGCTTCTGAGACTGGGCTGAGGTCTGGGGCTTGGCATAAACTCCTGACTTTTTAATCTCCCAACCCAGAGCAAACACCTGAGCTACAGCAAACATCCACACGCAAGTGAGCTTCTCAGTAGTGCTACACATCCCGCCTGAAGTAAGCACCTGAACTAGATAGAAAATATCCCCCCAGTCACAGCTAGAACAGGCTTGTAAGCAGAATGAGCTCCCAACTGGAGTGAGAGCACACCCACAGAGACCAGCTTTATAGACTCTTAGCCCCTCCCCTGATTGGTTTTGACTAATCAGGCCCCCTCCACCTGACCCAAAATGGAGTCTCACAGACAGCATTATCCCTGCATCTTCTTCCAGTATGTCAAAATGCCACAGTCTTTGAGTTTAGCCTAACAAGGGCAATGAAAAGAAGATTCACCCCTCCCTGCAATATGCATTCTGCTGTAGAGTTCTCAGTGTTATTAACCTCTCAAAATCAGGAGTCAGGCTCCAAATGAGTGTGAGAGTCTCAGTGATAACAAAGGCTTTCTTTTAATTTACCTTCTGGTATTTAAGCCTTGAAGGTTCAGGTTTTCAAGCTTTTCTCAGCAGCCATGAGGGTAGACACTATTTTTTTTTTAAATGAAAGGTGGTTTCTCGTGCAATCACATGATGCCAGGAGCTGAGGGCTGTAAGAATAACACCAAATATCCTGACAAAATCAGGAGAGCTGGCAACCATGGGTCTGACGTTCCTGTCTCTAGATGGGCTTCAGTAAGGAACTTTATTACAAGCAGCTTATGCTACCCATTGAACCCCCTTCACTAACCTCCCCTCTGGACCTCCACATTTGCTGTGGTGGACAACTCCATCACAGTACCTTGTGATGATGAACATGGGGTGAGACTCTTTCTTGTGGGGTCACTTATTGGAGAATCTCTGACATTCACGTGGTACTGAATTGCCCCATTTCTCTGTGCCCCCTAACAGAGGAAACACTGCTTAATCACTTGTGAAACCATTTCTATTTTATGCCTCTTGGGTGAGGTGCAATGAATTGAGACTCTCCCCTCTCCTTAGTCTTATGGCAATATGCCTGGGGGATAGGATGGGATAATGCTCCACAGACTAAGTTCTATGCAAAGAAACTCTGTTTTGTTAGTGGATGTATTTTTTTAATACCTTGTTGCTGGGGGTGCAGTGAAATGAAATCACCGTTGCAGGAATAATTGTGTCACTGGGTTGAGATGGGGGGGATGACCTTCAGGTCAATGGGGAAGGGAGAAGTGCAAAGGTGAGACCCTCTGATCATGAGGTCAAAAGAAGTTAATGTCCCTTTAATTTCTCTGTACAAAGAGCCAGGCAGGAATTCAAAGCCCAGCTCTTCTCCTCTATACCTTACTAAGGATTCTACCCCCTTTCTCTTCTCTGCCCTTAGCTGTGAAGTACGTCCGGGACCGGAGTTCCTCACCAGGTCCTACCTGTTTTACTCCAACCGCTTGTTCAAGGCCTATCAGTTCTACTACTGGGACCCCTACTGCCGCAATCCCTCCCATTCCTTAGTCATCAAAGGCAAGCTTCGGCTGCGCCAGGCCTCCTGGATCACCCGCGGGGCGACTGAGGCAGACTACCACCTGCACAAAGTGGGGATTGTTTTCCACAGCCAAAGGGCCATGCAGGAGATTTCTGCCCGGATCAATCAGACATCAAGAGAGGGCTGCAGTGGATTCTTTCCCCCTGGACGGTCCTGGGCTCCTGGAGTTCTCTACGAGGTGCTGAGCGCCAAGGAGGGGCGGGATTGCACCGCAGCTCTGGGCTTTGCCATGCACGAACTCAGCCTGCTGCGGGTGGAGAAGCATTACGAGCCCCTGCTGCAAACTCAGCTGAGTGGCGGCAGGACGGTGGAGGAGCTGTACCTAGGGGACATACACACCGCGTGGTCTGAGAGGCTCCATTATCGACCGACGGGGTATCAACGCCCTCTGCAGAGTGCTGTGGTAAGAACATCTCTTCCTCCTGGGTCACACTGGAAAATGGAAGCCCAGCTTCCCTCATGTCCCCTGGGTTTTCATGAATGTCTGTCTGCAGCCTGTCTAAAGAGAGGGTCTTAAATTATTTACCTCAGCTGCAATAGGTCACCTCAGTATTATGATGATACAGGCAGACTAGATAGGCAGAGTCTGCCTTAGAAAAGAAAAAAGTGTGTCTTGGGCAAGATGCTGGTTGGGGGGAAAGGGAGGTCTAACAACAAATGTAGATGCTCAGTTGTATGTAATCTGGCTCTTCCCCTTATTAAGCATGTGGCCTGGAAGCTGGCCTGGACTAAGCAGCAAAGCAAACAAAATATAGGGAACAGTCCGCCACGGCCAGGGCATGAAGCGAATAGATTTTCTTTACCAGTTAAAGAAAAATGTGTGCTGCTATCTGTCTTGCCTCCCTCATCTTATTTCTTTGTCCTGTCCTTCAGGTTGAAAGAGGAATGAGGAAACAAGCATCTTCCATTAAATCATTATTCCACAATATAATGCCATTAGAAGGGGAAATTGTCCTGAATACAATTAGGTTATTCTACAGAAATCACTTTACTTCAACATAAATAATATTATCCAGCAGACATGATTTATTTTTATTTTTTGCCAGGAGGTTGGTTTATTTCCAGAAAAAAATGGTATTATTTATCTAAATCATAACGAAATGTGATTGAGCAGCGAGATAGGGCAAAAATGCCACTTATGAACATTACCAGCTGGAACAAGATTAAATCATATGGAAGGTTTCATTTGGGGGAAGGTTTCCACCCTTGTGATACTGCAACAACTGGAATTTGAGAGAGAGAAAAAAAAAACACAAAATGATAAACCTCCAAGTAATATGCTTGGATTGGGATGAAGCTGGGTATTATCTTGGGCCAAGACTGTGTCCATGAGTTAAACTAGAGAGTAAACAGAAACATTTTTAAATGTTAACTTAAAATCAAACCTAACAGACTGAAATTCACTCTCTAAATATAGTGCTGTAATTAATCAGCAAACAGCTCTGTAAAGCGCCCCAACACATGATGTCACCATTTGAGGATAATTAGAAGCTAATATACATTAGAAATAACTTCATGTGACTGGCTTAAACAAGCAAGATTGTTGGCTTCACACCATTAATTTTGTTGGACTCAGCCTTCTCTTTCAATTAACTAACACGCAACATTAGCCTGCACTACCAAGAGAGTCATAAAACTTTGCTGACATGACCCGCAGGTCTCAACCTGAGGTGGGTGTTAATCATGTGCCAACCCTTCACCTGACACTTTACTATTACCAGCTAGAACCAGGACTCCTTGAAGCCCAACTCAGCTGGAAGATTCTACACTCAGTCCTGATTGGTGGAGTACCAGCATGCCTAATTGGCTTGCTCCCCCTACTTAAAACAGAGGGAGGAGCAGGAAGTCTTTACAAGCGGGAGTACTTGCTTTGGACTGCTTACCCTGTACTCTCTATTCCTGTCTTCTGATGCTGATCGCTTGGTTTCCTGACTGGGGGTTCCTGACCTCTGGCTTTTCTACTGACTCTGCACTCCTGGTTCCTGGTTCCTGGTCTCTGACTCTTGGTTCCTGACCTGACTTCCTGGTTCTGAACCCTGGCTAGTGTGGGAACCTGGCTCCCTGCCTTATGCTAACCAATAGGCTTAGCTACCTACATCCTGGTCCTGACAGTTAGAAGCTATTTTGTAACCTGCTATGGGGAAATATTACTCTTACTTCCTTAAATCTATAACTGTTTTAAAGAAACACACTCTCCCCAAATTACCTCCATTATCAAAGAATTTCCTGTCTACACAGAATATATATATTTGCCAACTTCTGGGATTATTTAGCAATAATGTACTGTCAGCACTCATTAGAGTGACAGTAGCAGTAAAACAAGCTGAAAATGACTAAATTACAGTAGACTCCAATCAGCTTGCATGTAAATTACCCAGCCTACTGTTAACTACTGAGTTATTTAATCTTTTTCCATGCAAACAGATTAGTTAGAATTTCAGAAAATGATCAAATGTTACTTATTTTTTAAAAAAGTCACCATGTACTGACACTCTTCCATATGAAATATAGGAAAAAGTTTCAACTTTGAACAAAGCTCTTATAGAGTTAGATTAGACACAGGATTGGTTTGACATACAGCTTTGGGCAATGCTCAGGCGTCCTGGGGCTCCTTCAAAATTAAACGCATATTGGTTGGATCCACGGTTGTCATAGAGTTTGAGGCCAGAAGGTTTTGATCCTGGGTTTCAAGAACTCTTTTAAGAGATGGCAGCACCATTTCTTAGCCCCCCTTCCGAGGGCCTCGGGAGGGCATTGGCTTTTCTAGCACTATCTGAATGGATATAAAAATGTCTATTTTGGCAACTCCCAGCAACACCAGCGACTGCCTGAATAACCTTAGCCGGTGGCATTTTCTTTAGGTCTAGGCCTTGTTTAAGTTTTCACTAGGCACATGGTAATGAGGGGCTGTTGTGGGAGTAAAACCTCAGCATTTGTGCCCCGATCCTAAGCTCTCAAATAGTCACCGACATCTTGCAGTGGAAGAAAACCAGGGCATTCCAAAAGGGCATCCCTTCTTCTGCTTGCAGCACTCCTCTTGGAACAACTGCTGCCCTGAGGTGCATGCACACGGCTTGCACTGGCCTTTGAGAAGAGCCAGGTGCTCATTTCCAAGGACAGAATTTGGCCCTTCCTGTTTTTCCCTAGAATAGCAGGGGATCTAGGCAGCCCTTTATTTTACTAAACTGCTTGGACCTATTGGACCGAATTCATCCCTGATGCAGCTTCCTGGACCTCAGTGAAGTTGCACCAGGGATGGAGATTGGTCTGTTGTTTAAATACTTTGAATGGGGGGTTTGCATGTCATATTTTTCATTTACTTTTTATTTGTTTGCCTCCAACAGCATCACGTCCATCCCTGCCCTGCTTGTGGGATTATATACAGAGCTGATGAACACCACCCACCTATATTACCAGCTAAAGCCGAGCTGCCACTGCAGTTAAGTGGCAGGTGGGTGAGTGCTCATTGTGAAGTCCGGCCAGCTGTGCTTTTTCTGACCAGGTACTTTGTATTTCATAGCACCAATCGCACCTGGGAAGGGTACTATTATCACTACTCTGACCCACTTTGCAAACAGCCTACTTTTACCATCTATGCATCTGGGCACTACACCAAGGGTGTCCCATCCTCCACAGTGAGAGGAGGCACAGAGCTGGCATTTAAAGTGACCTCTGCTCGGGTTACAGCAACGGATCAGGTGACGGTGACTATGCTAAATTCCTCAGAGCCAGGGACTTGCGGGGAGACAGGCTTCTGGAGTGCCGGGCTGGAGCAGGATATAACGCCGACCAATGGCTGTCTGGCTTTGGGCATCAAGCTGCCCCACACAGAATACGAACTCTTTAAAATGGAGCGAGACATGAAAGATCGCAGCTTGCTGTTCATCGGTGAGAGGCCCACAGACGGATCCAGCCCCAACAGACCTGAGAAGCGTCCCACCTCATACCAGGCACCTCTTATTCAGTGTGCCGGCGCGACCGGGGTCTTTTCTAAACACACCAGTCTACGCTACCTGGGAAAAGAGGATAATAATGGGAATGAAGCACTAAAACCTTTGTCTGTGGCCTTTTTATTGTCACTTACGGGAATGCAGTTTTTAAGATGGGACTAGATGACTCCAGCTGTTTGCTTGGGTGCAGCAGAGACTTCAGATACTGGGTGCTAAGACAATTTTGTATCCTCTTTAGATAAACACATCTGGAATCAGCTTTGCTTAGATTCTGTACACATCAAAAACAAAATGGACAAAGCAAGAGTTTTGCCCTGCATAACGTGCCTGATTATGTACGATGTGTACTGTGCGTATATTTCCTAATTGACCTTCATTGGGCATAAATCTAATGCAGTGGCATGGATACGTTGCAAACTGCCAGGTCATTTAGCAATACTAAAAAGACGAGTTAAATTAGAACGGCTGATTCGAGCTTTCAGCATTGCTAGGGTATAACTGAGGACTCTATTCACACAAAAGTCAAAATTCCAAGGCTTTGAGGGCTCATTCTCTCAAATTGATCCTCCCCCTCCCTTCTTCTGTGAGAACATGTAGCTGGATTTGGCAAGACATCTGGATCTCTCACAGAAATTCACACCACCTCCCCCCACCCCAAGTCTCTCTTCCTTGAGTTCAGGAGGGGCTGTCAGTGGCAGACGGATACCATCCTTGCAACTTACAGTTTGCAAGCTCTGCATTCCTGCTGGGTGGATGTTCACTTTCCCAGGCTCTGGGCTGTGATGGTCCAAGTTCATAAGCTAACAGTGGGTGAGAGACAAGTGACCCTGCCCCGCCCTTTTTTTGTTACTACTTTGCTCTTGTCATATCACACTGACTGCATAAGGGTTGGGTTCACTCTGTTCCACCTCTGTGTTATCACTTAGCCCAAATGTGCTGAGATCTGACCAGCCCATTTATGACCGTACCACTCCCCAGGTACCAGTCAGACACAAGCATAGGTGCCAAAAGACACTTATACCCACCCTGCGTTACCTCTGTCCCCACTTTGGGACAATCCCTTGTGCGTTTGCTGGTGCATTCCCTTAACAAGAGTCATCAATCCGACTCTGGCTTAGATCTCAAACATAAAAATGCCACATAAGTGCAAGGATAACAGCTGATAAACTTGACTCAGGTAAATTAATCTGAGAGGTGCAGAAGAGAGACTATAATCAGAAACCACAGTCAAGTCCTGGCTAATTTCTGCCTACAAGGAGATGGAATTATATTCCCTAGCCTACTGTAACTAAGAGCACACCTAATTTGAAGATGCTTTGTGATAGCTAAATGTTCCTCACCTAACCCTGCGTATCTTATCTGAAAAGGATATTTTTTAACCAACTACGCAATAGCTACACTTTTAATGCTGTATGTACAAAACTGACGCTGTACTTAAGGCTTGTTTACACAGGGCCATCCAGGAAAATTAATCCAAATTAACTAATGGTGTATTTGAAGTTGATTAGTTAAACACCACTGTGACCATCTGCATTCAGAATTAAATTGGCTTTAATATGTTTAGTTTAATTCATTTCCAAAATGAATTAAGAAACTACATTAAAGCCACTTTAATTCTGAATAACAGCATCCACACAAGGATTTAATACCGCTGAACTAATCCATTTAAAATTCACACCTTAAGATAATTTTTTCTGGCTGGCCTCTAGTTATGGTGACCCAGATGTCCTGACTTTATAGGGACAGTCCTGCTTTTGGATCTTTTTCTTATATAGACTCCTCTAACCCACCACTCCCAGACCCGGTTTTTCCACACTTGCTGTCTGGTCACCCTACCTCTGGTAGACAACCCTTTAGACAATTTATGGGTTTTATAAGTTTTGGGGACTATGGACATTATCCATTGAATCACACACATTTAATAAGCATCTCATCTGATAGTGGTGCAAATGATTTTCACCATGTTATCACATGCCCTCCACAGAAAGTATCACGTACATAAATATCTTCCAAAATGCTTTCTCTGTTTAAAGATTACTGTGTTGATGCCTATGTACAAGTATCTAAGGTCAAATACATATGTTTAAAAAGGAACCGTGGGCACTATAGCGCAATGACTGTAACTCAAAATTTCCTATACTTTTGTCTTAGGTGCAATGGAAAGTTTGCAGGCTGGTCAACCACTTCAGCATATCAAAAGAGCAACAATCATTTTGATATCCCCAAAATCATGACAATGCTCCTTTTCTTGTGATTTTAAGCATTAGACATTTTAGGTTCGTCTCAGTAGATGAAACCTTTTTTCCAACAGTTAAATTTTGCAACTCAAGTAACTGATCCAGGAGACCCAGGACACTGTAGCCAACAATTAGACACATGACATATATGTCCAAGTTTTTATTCCCTGGCACCTCGAACACAATAGAACCTTCTAACACAATGCTGATGCACCAATTCAGTAATGGCTTAGAGGAAAGAGGGCTGTTACTTTCATCACCACAATTGCCACCTTCTGCAACAACCAGGGATTTCTTTGGTGGCCTCCTTTCCAAGCGCTGCTCAAGTATGATACTGTTTTGCTGGTGAGATTTGATGAAGTCATAGCCTGAGCTACTCAGGGAAGTTCTAAATTCATGCCCAAAATCATCAATGAGTTTTGTATGCACGGGTGCAGGCATATCTATTTACATAATATAAATTGCATAATATTATCACTATGTACACTTTTCATCAGACCTCATCTGATGAAAATGTGTTCAGAGACTATAGCAAAGGGTATAGTATAAAAACCTGGACAGTCAAACTCAGGCATAGTGGCAAGACGGCAATTCTATGACAAAGCTACAAAAGTAAACATGGTACCATCACATACAAATGCACTAAAGGAATCTGGTACATAAACTAGTTAGTGAAATGTTTATACTAGGAGCACTTCTAACTCTATTCCTGTAGGCTTATCCACCTCACCCTCCAGTGAGTCATTGCCAGCAAAGTTCAGCAGCATTCCCGTGGAGAGTACATCCAGCTCCACTTACCAATACCTGCAGCAGTGATGAGGTTTACTGGCTGTTTGGAGAGAAGCTTTTACCCCTTTCCCTACCAAAACACAGGCAGGAACCTTTTCACAACTGTTTTCCTTAAAAAAAATTAATGAAGGGGAGAAGGGTGGAGCCACAAAGAGATTTCGGCATAAAGGGAAAAAACTTGTGTTGTGCTGGATCTAGTTTTGGAAAGCCATTCACAAACTATTCTGTAGTTTACTGCAAAATCAACAGTGACTGTTTAGTAGAGGCTTGAAGAATCAGGCCTTGAGCTTGAATGAAGTAATAAATTAATGGATTATCTTGGATGACTGCTTGTACTTCACAGGCAATTAAATGTCACCACTGTATTGAGACTAATAACTTGTATGTGGCTAGAGTATATCCTCCAGAAAGGAATCCAAACTCGAAGACATGAAGAGATTGAGAATCTACTTTCCTTGGCAGTTTGTTCTAATGGTTAATCATCCTCACTTGTAAAACTATGTACTTACACGCTATTTGGAATTTGTCTGGCTTCAGCTTTCAGCCATTGATTCTTATTATGCCCTTTCAGCTACTATACAGTATTCTAACAGCCAGTATTTTCTCTCTGCAGATGTATTTACACACTGTACATGCTCTTATTTTAGATGAACTAAACAGATAAGAGTTATTTAAGTTGCTAACGCTAAAGACATTTTCTCCAGTCCTCAGATGTGTCTCTTCTGCACCCCTTCCCATTTTTCAAAATATATTATAAAGTGTGGACAGAACTGGGCACAGTAATTCAGCATACACCTTATCAGTGCTATAAATCACGTCCATACTCCTACTCACTGTTTCCTTGTTTCTACATCCAAAGATTGCATTAAGACCCTTGTGCTTCAGCATTACACTGTAATCAGTTGCTTGATCATTACAACCCCTATATCTTTTTCAGTTTGTGCCTTCCAGGATACAGTTATCTATGTGGTAGGTATGACTGTATTAAAACATTTTATTTGAATGGACCCAGATTACCAAGCAATCCAGCTGGCTCTGTACGTCTGCCCTGTCCGCATCCTTGTTTACCAGTCTGCCAAACTTTGTGTCACTTATCACAGCAGTGATTTTATATTTACTTCCAGCTGACAAATGAAAATGTTAACTAGCTTTGGGTCTACTATTCATCCCTGTTGAATACCCCTCGAAACTTCGCCCATGTGATAATTCTCCAATGCCAACTACTGTGAGCTCGTTCAATTAGCCAGTTATCCATTTAACAAAAGCTTTATTGATATGGTAGAGTGCTTATTTTTTAAATCAGAATGTCATGCATTATTAACATGTTACAAGAGTCTAATTGGATTACGTCTACAGAATTTTTACCTACCAAGTTTGTAATCTCAGAGTTAAATATATTTTGTTCGACAAGATCAATTTTCCATAAAACTTTGTTGACTAGCATTAATTTATATTCAAATCATTTAATTCTTTAACTGAATCCCATAGCACCTTTTCTATTGATTAGCCTGACATCTGTCCTGGGCAAAATAATCAAGAGTTACTGTCATCTTGCCTGCCTTTTTTGAATATTGGCATGACTGTATCCCTCTTCCAGGCTTTTGGAATATCCCTTGTATTCCAAGACTTATTAAAAATGAACAAACCAGATATCTCCTTAGCCAACATTTAGGTCTCTTGGATGCAATTTATTCAGCACTTGCTAATCGATATCTCTAGCTGTCATAACGAAATCCAAAACAGAACTCCCCCATGCTGGGTACAATAGTGCAAGTGTTAGAAAAAGCAGGCTTACATGGAAAAAGAACAATGGCAACTAACTACTCTATTCCTTTCTTCTTAAACAGCTGCTTTCAATTGTTTTTAAAAAAACCAAGCATGTGTTTGGGAGAATCAGATATTTCAAAGGGCATTTAGGCACAGAAAGAAAGTCCATAAGAATGGATTTTTGTATCTTTGAAAAATCAACCCCTTTTTTAAAACTTTTTCTATGTTAAAATTCTTTATACATCTCAGCTTTTTTTTAAAGAGGTATACATGCATTTTTTATTCCTCATGCTTTAACAGTTACTTATGTATTAACGTCTGTTAGTATGAAATTGTTCATGCCTTCTTATTTTAACAGCAGAAGATATTTATTAAAGTTGCTTTTCTAAATTCCTGTTTTTCCAGTGGTATGTGAAAACACTCAGTCTGGGTTGAAACTTGGACAACAACTTCTTAAACTGGGATCCATGTTTCTTTCTCACCAGTCCAATTAAAAACAAGTCATTTCCTAGTGTCAATTAGCTAACTTTATGCCTTCCATTTTTAAATTGCTTTTGCATGTTTTTTTTTTTTAATAGTCTTAGCCCTCTCCCACAATTCTCAAATACAAATCGGCTACCAAACAAAGGTTAAAGACAGCACATAAAATTATTGAGTTTAAATACTGAGAGGGTAGATACAAAAGTTTACACGGCTTTCAGTGAAACATTACAGAACAAGTTGAAGGAACAAAGCTGAAAAATGGTTATATTGTCTCAAGGTGGAGACAGTGAATACAGGTAACATTTTTTAAAAGTACTTACATGACTTAGGACTTTAACTCCCATTTTCAAGAGATTTAGGCCCATAGATGTCTCAATCCCATTGATTCTCCCATAGATGTCTCAATCCCATTGATTTTCCGTAAGATTTAGATTCCCTTATTTTTTTTTTAAATGGAGGTTGGTTCTACATCTCTAGAGCATTGGAACATTTTACCAATATTCTCCTTCATTAGGACTTGTGTAGCCATACAACCATTACTCAGTTTGTTAGATAATTCTAGTGCAGTGATATTCAGACTGAGACGTGGGAGTGGCAAGGGGTTCTTGAATGAGTCTCCTGCGGCTCTTTGCAGCACATATTAAAACACTGTGATTTAATTAACAACTAATCAGGATGCATTTACTATGTTAACCAATTGTAGAATACTTGGCCAGTCCTTTTGCTGTGAGATTAAATTTACAGTGTGTATATATATAAATAAATTTAAATAAAATTAACGAACAGTAAATTCACAGTACTGTGGCTCTTTTGGTAATGTTGATCATTAATGTGGCTCCTGAACTACTGAGGTCTGAGTATTACGGCTCTAGAATGAAATTCTCCCTCTGGTGCAGACAATAGTGAAACTCATTCACACGAGCAGAAGCCGGATTTCAACCACAGTGTATAAGAAAAGCGCATCTGTCTTAGCATGACCAACTTTCAACAGCTATCAGAAAGGAAAATACATGCCAGCCTGGTCAGTGGCAATGAGGAAATAATAGATTTTTCAGGCCAAGGGCTCAACAGAAAAAAAGAATCTAGTTGAATTTGAAATCTAAACAATTAAAAAAATTGTTTTCATTAGATTGAAACAAATTCATTTCAAATTGACCAAAACACCAAGGCGACCCAAATTTGAATTTGTTTTTTTATTTAATGTGACCAAAATGTTTCAGTTGACCCACAACAATTTTTCATTTCAATTTGACCATTTTGGGCGCTTTTCACCTTTGTATGTGTGTCTTTTTTTGGGGGTGGGGAGGCAAGTGCCCAAATTTAAAATAAAAATAAAACATCAAACTGGCCACAATGAAACACTCCTCCCCAAAATAACCTTTTAGTTGAATTTGAACTGTGTTGGCAAATAGTTCTGGACCACCCAAAATGCATTTTCAGTAAAACACCTTAGTTGAAAAAAATTCAGCCTGCACCTATGACCTCAGTTCTTATTCCTGGCTCCCTTGTGTCCCTGCTGAAAAATCACTTCATCTATTTGTTTCTCCTCTCACCTTTTGAGAGTCTTTTGGCTGTTTAGACTGTAAGCTCTTTGGGGTAGGGACTCTCTCTCACTAAATGTTTGTACACAATGTGGCCCTTATCTTGCATTCTGGCATTTTCTACCTTTCGAGGGCTTGACTTTGCAACATTAATGCAGTTTTGTGTATAGCCTTCAATTCTAAAGTGAAGACTACACGTAGATAAAGTAGATCATTCTTTGAGTTTTCATACTCAAGGATGAAAGTTGGAGGACCATACAGCCAAGAAATTTAACCCCACAAATAAGAATGAAATGTTATGTTGACTTAGAGTGTAAGCAGATATACCAGATGCACGAGTTCTGCTTCTGATTTGTGGCTGTAATTCATTCCAAAAAATTAATTCCTTTTAACTTCCTTCATTTTCCTGTTTGGGGGTCTGACAGCAGTCGATGACACAATACAAGATGAAAAAGCACAATTTGTTTCAAGGAAAGAACAGCCTGCTTTGCATCCCGGGGTTCAGGATTACATTTGATAAGTTTATCGCAAAACAGAGGCTTCATTGTTCACTTTGGTCAAGATTGGGGGCACAACAGATCTATGTCAAAATTTATTTTTCAAGTGAACATTTGCAGGTAGTTTATACAGGAAGAGAGATCACAGTAACTGGCAGAGTATGGTGGAATTAATGATCTATGCACAATAATTGCAATTAGTCTGCAAATGAATGACTACAACAATGGTGAAATGGTTTGTATCATGTGTAATAGACTTCTGGGTGGCTGTTACTTAGAGGTACTAGAACTTTCAGCTTCACCCAATAATAAAATCAGCGAATTCATAAAACAGCAGTTTTATGATTAAGCTACTCTGGGTGGCTGAAGCACGCAATTACTTATTCTTTACACCTAATCGAAACACGAGTCAGTAATAGTACAGTGAACAGTGTCACTTCTATGCCAACACCCCTTAGAACAGGGGTCTCACACTCAAATGACCACGAGGGCCGCACGAGGACTAGTTCATTGGCCTGAGGGCTTCATCACTGACACGAGCCCCTCGCTGCCCCCACCCCACCCCTTCCATGAGGTCCCACCCCTGCCCCGCCTCCTCCCCTGAGCACGCAACACCCACCTCCTCCCCGCTTCCTCTTGGGAAGTGCGCAGCGCCGGGAAGTAGGAGGCAGGGGGTGTGGGGAGCTTGGCGGCCACAGGAAATTAAGTGCGGGGAGAGAAGGGATATGGGGAGCTCGACTGGCCACATAAAATAACCCGTGGGTCATGTGTTTGAGACCCCTGCCTTAGGTGAACTACTCCATCACCTAACAAATCTGAGCCTCATACTCAGCGTTACACATACAATACAAAAGTATAGTAAAAAATATTTTTCATGGTGCATCGAGTCGTAGTGTCGACGCATGTTATACTTCTTGGGAACAGCAATTGTTGCTGACAAATAAGGCATTGAATTTTATATTTTACCTCTGTGAAAAAATATAAATTCTCCCATTTGTCTTGGAAAACTCGCTTTTCTTCCATGAATGTTCTTTTTTTTTGATGAAGTCATTTCCAAACAGTTTTAATAAAATATATTCACTTAATAATGCACCTCACTCAAAGGACCAAACAGGAACTTAGATTTACTTCTATTACAGCACTCTCCTGGACTGGGCTGCACTCACACTCCACTCCTGCTCCGCCTCTTCCAACCCCTTCCCTGTCCCCTTCAAACCCCTTCCCTGTCCCCTTCAAACCCCTTCCACAAAGTTTCCACCCCAACTCCGCCACGTCTCCTCCCCTAGTTCAACCCCTTCATCAAAGTTGTCACCCCAACTCCGCCCCCTTCTTCTCCCCTAGTTCAGCCCCTTCATCAAAGTTCTCACCCCACCTCCGCCCCCAGTCCAACCCCTTCCCCAAGTCCCCATCCCTTTCTCCCCCTCCTCCCCTGTGCACGAGGCTTCCCACTCCTGGCCCCTCCCTCCCAGAAACCACTACACTGCCAGAGAACTGCATGGCAGTAAGCGGAGCAGTGGGAAGCAGCACATGGTTGAGAAGCAAGTGGGGGAGCAGGGGCGTGCGGGGAGCTTGGTGGAGGGGTGGGGTGGCCTTGGGGAGCTTGGCGGGGAGTTGTGGGAAGGCAGGGTGAGCATTGCGGGCCGCAGGGAAGGGCTTGGCAGGCTGCATGTTTTAGACTCCTGCCTTAGAACAAATGATTAAATGTACACCAATCTGTGGGCATAATACAAAGTAATCTTAATAGGACATGGCCAAAGAATCTATGTCTGAAAGCCCTCTATTTAGCAGCAGAAGATTATTTATGCTAGTGCTGTACTCCACTATCATCTTTTAATTAAGTCAATCTTTGGCATGGCTATGTTTTAAGCTATATGAATGATCAGTCAGAGCATGTTGTGAAAGTCACTTGTTTCTATGAAGTGCCTGATGGATTTCTATGAACATTTTCTAATGAGTAAATTACATATTTAGAGCAGCACATATAATTACGCTACTGCACAACAAGCCACAACAGCCTCCAAATGCAGTGCTGGACTCATCTTCTACACAAATCAAAACAGAGGCTCTTTATAACAGTACTTCTGCAACAAAATAAAAGCTCATATCTTGAATTGGGTCAATTTAAAACTAAAAATATATATATATATATATATATCAAGGAATTGCTGTAGCCCAGTTCTCCCCAGCACAGCATGATGGTAAACTGGGATGCATTTTTCACTGTACACTATCTAGCACTTGTATCTGAAAGTGAAATTTATACTCCAAATTGCTTTGTGTGCATGTGCTTTTTGCTTATAGCTCCCAGACTTTAAAAGTTAAGTGACCTATTAGCCGTGTAGAAGTTTAATAATGTTTCTTAAAGGCATACAGATATTCAACACTTTAAAGCTTAGCTGCTTCAGGCCTGCCTTATTTGTATGGAATTGTGCACACAACTCAAAAATTGCACACAGCTGCATCTAATCAGTTATTTCAATGTGTAGCTGTACACCTGCATCAGTTAGGCATGTCCAAGTCTTCTCTCAACATTTTCTGGAAAGCAGTCATCACACACTTTACCTGAAAATGAACACAATTTGCCATTTCTCTCTCAAACTGGCCACTAGAGATATTCAATAGCAGCTGCAAACTTGTGTTGAATTAGAATGGAAAAACAGCTCTCCACCTCCGATGCTGCTGTGAAGTAGCATTGTGGCTAAAGGAGCCACCACAAACATGAAGCTGAGAATGTTTTATATATTCTTCAAAATCAAATAGAGTGCATACATATAGCAAATACAAACAGCAGTCCTCAGGACAAGTTTCATGACACCACAATAAGCAAAATGAGTAGCTTTGAAAGCTAAAAACACGGTCTTTAAATCTGTCTATTGTGCCCAAGAATTAGGAATGATCTCCAGTGAAGAGGGACAAAAGAACATTAACATATTTCTTGAAAGAGGAGTGACAACTACAAAATTTAAGCCACAATTTTGAATTCCCTTGTCTTTCTTGTATTAAGAACTGCAATATTAAACATTTTAAGATTGTAAAATGCCATTGTTAAGGTATGCAGATGCAAACATGTACAACTGTATAGACATTTGTTAGCTGCCGAGGCCAGATTTTTATAAGAATTCAGGTGTATGTGCACAGAAGATATAATCCCTTTATAGTGTACTGGTGAGGAGAAACCCTAATAATTTGCAGAATGGATTTTGAATTGTACTTCGCTGGCAGCACTTCAGAAGAAAGAGAATTAACACTGAATACTATTATCAGGCATCTTACTTGAAATTTCATGTTTTTGGGGGACTACATTATGGTATACCAACCCCTGTCACTGTGATGTACTGAGCACTCCCTTGTTCTCTAATGATTAAGGCCATCAATTAAAAATAATTCCACATGTGAAAACAAGCACACAAATTCGGTGCTTAAGCTGCACATGCAATTGCTTTAGTTGTGCATGTAAATTAGGGGACTGCCTACACAAAGAGAGAATTCTGATCATTTATGCATGGAATCCTCTCATTTGAAAACATGGGCCCTCTGTGTGGAAATAGGAAAAAGTTCCTTTTATTTATTTGCATTCCACAGACTTCATGGAAAGATACATTAGTTTCCTTGCAGGTAAATTTAAAAACTTGAGTCTAAAGGGAAAAGAGATTCCCAAGTTCCACAAAGTGAAAATTCTGATTAGAGGCCTTTCCTGCTTCCACTGAAATTAACAGCAAAACCTCCATGGGAGTGGAACAGTCTAAGGAATTATTTTTAAACTATGAATAGTTGGACAGTTAATTTTTAGACTGTGTATTCCACAATCACACAGAGATTAGGCAGTAGTTTGTTTATATCTGGGTGTTACATCATGGGTGTGAAATTATAGGTATACACACTATGAATGTGATTATAAACTTCATGCTTTGCATAGTTTTTATATAATGAAGTTACACACTCTTTCACTTCGACTCCTTTTCTCATTTACACAGGTCAGAGTTGCCCACGATTATTTGCCACTCCTTCAAGTTCACGGCATCGGTACACAAGTCTTGCAGTTCCAGTCCTCTACAAACTTCTCTTCAGTCTCTTTCCATTGCATCCTCAGTCTTCCATGTCCTTTCCTGCAGTTCTCTATGTTTTTACATAGCCCCTAGACATCAGAATACTTCACCTTCTACAAGTCTGATGAAACATTTCTTCAGATGGCATAGAAGTACATGAAAGCTTCGTAAATGTCCAAGAAGTTTAAGGACATATTTCTACAATGGGAAAATCTTATACCAGTAAATACAGGTGTATAGAGAGTCTTCCTCAAAGAGGGTGGAAAAAGGGGACGCTGCATTTGCAAAAGAATACCAGTCTTTTTGAAACTGTGATTCTCTGTCCAGCAAGTGGGAAAACAGTAGCTTTCTGTCTGACAGGCTGGTAATAAGAATTCAATTGACATCAGCTACCCAGATTTTTTGGAGGACTTGGGGGCTACACCAGACACTTCCGGGCTCCTGTTTGTTAGGTTGTTGTCAGGCAGGATATGAGACACCTCGAGTTACTATTAGAACTTAGAATTTAACAAAGCTCTGAATTATCTGAGGTGCTTATAAAACAGAGTGATGCTGTGGCTCAGGTAGTATCATGAACACACCTGTACGATCATAGCAGCCAGCATTCATGTATCAATAGCTAGCTAGCTACTTAGATTGTAAACTCATCAAGGTAGGGATTGTCTCTGTGTAGTGCTTAGTACAACTGGTGGACGGGGAGGGGTTCTTTGTTTGGGGTACCCTAGGTACTACGGTAACACAAAAACTAATAGAAGCAGCTTTACTCAAATTGTTTAAACTGTTTGTAAGTTTTCAGAGAGGCATTCAGAGGCACGGCTATTAAACAAGCAATGGCCTGAGGACACAAACATACCCTCCTGGCTTTCTTCTTTAGCCATAAATCATCTGTGCCAGCAAAGTCAATTTTGGTGACAGCTGCTCAGAGCACCAGCAAAAAAACCACGCACAACTCTTCCACCCACCATCATCCCCCGAAAATAGACCATCCTTAATGCTTATTCTCCATCATTACTCTGCGATGCTGGCTTGTGTTTAAAGCTGCACTTTTGAGGCTTCCTCTGCTTTTAAAACAGCCATATGCTCCAATGGCCACCACCAACCAAAACATTTGTGTTCAGTCTCTTTTTAGGTTCTTTCAAATACACCCTACAAAGCCATGAAAGTGAATTCATCAGGCATTATCTTTCTCCCATCTCTTTTAAAAGACAACTCTCCCTAATGCTTCCTGTGTTGATCAGTCATTTTGGTTAACAGAAGTTGAAGAGTTTCAGAAGGCTTCCATTAGTTACTGGTCTCCTAAAGAGCAAAGCTGTAGCTTTTTAAATCCTTGTACAATCATGCTCCATCCTACCTTGCTGATCTCACTACTACCTACCTTCTTCCTGGGCACTGTCTCCACTTCATGCACTCATGCAAAAAGTGGAGACTATAATTGCTTTGCCCCTACCATATGGAACAGACTTGATTCTGGTCTATTTCACATCCTGTCTCAAGAGGCACCTCTTCCTGTTTTTGTTGGCTGTTCTACAAGAAATCTCCACAGAAACATATGCAGAGGATATGTTGGGATTTTACTTGATCTGAAAAATGCTGCTCATCTGCACAAAGTAGGGCAGAGGCGACCATTTGATAGATAAGTAAATATCCATTAACATTTTGATTATTATGGCAAGAGTGGAAAAGTAGATGGTAGCAAAAATCTACCAATGCAAACACTCCCTCCCCAGCCCGATTTAGGACCAACAAAGGAATAGAAAGGGAAGCCATCTTTTCAAGTGCTTCAGGATTCAGAGGTGTGCGAATAAGCTTCAATCTATTGCACATTTTAGCCCCTTCAATACTGCACATTTTAATCTGATGGCTTCTGAAACTGGAATCCAACTAAGATTATATGGGTAGCTGACTGAAAAGAATAGGTCAACTACATATCATGCTTGAATACAGTGAACATACATACTTTATAGTTAGTATTATTAATATTACTGTCTTCCAATAACATTACCATTAATATTATTAATGATATTACTGCCTTAGACTACCACATTGTATAAATTCTCAGGCTTATTGATTACTGACTCCAATCACTGGAGACTGAAAAACGCAGAGGATACTTAGTAAATAAACAGGCTGACAATGTGGTTCTTCTAATCAGTATTCCATAAAATGTGCTTCTCTGGAGACTGGTTCTAGAGACTAAAATGGGGCTGGAGGAAACAGCGTTGAGATAAGGCTAGTAATTTCCTGATGCTGTACATAAGCTTCATCAAATTGATTAACTTCAGGTCCTTTAAAAAAATTAATTGACTTTGACAAAAGTAACAAAATGAACTTTAATCTCTGGGCTTTATTTAATTTTTTTTTTTTTTTTTTTTTTTTTTTTTTTTTTTTTTTTTTTTTTTTAAGATGCTACATAGTCAAACAGGATTGGTCTTTTTACGGCATAGAACTAGTGTACTACTAACTTTTTTTGCTAGATAGACTTATTTATTTACATACAAAAACATTTCCTGACTGCTGTTTCCCCAATGTTTAAGTGATCAAAATTTTAACAATTACATAGTGCCCAAAACATGAGGAGGCAGAAGAATCTTGCATCACTACAGCAGTAATTTTTTAGTTCTATCCATTGGTTTTAGAACAGGTGCCTTTTTATACAAAGTATTAGTCAATATGTGACAATAAGGAAACATGAGATGAAATACATTAAATAAGTTAAATATGCATTAAACATCTCTGAATAACATTTCAATTCAACTAAATGAACCAACAGCAATGTAGCTTGGTCCCTTTAAGAGAACACGGCATTGACCTTTATTCCAAATGAGTGTCATACGAGTCAATATATATGCCTCTTAATGATGCCTCACACATTCAGCACTGCCACATACAATTCTTTTCAACTTCTCACTATTCATTTAAGTGCCAATAAATTGTTAATTTGCACAGAGTTGAAGACAAACTGTTAACTTTATGATCAGAATGGCAGATCGACATATTTTACACAAGTTATCAATCCCTCCTGTCTAACCCAGCTCCAAACATCCAAAAGGGCCAGCTCCAGCAGTGGAAGAATAATTTTGTTTTTTTTGTTTTTTTAAAAAATGAACAAGGGGACAGCAACATGTATCAAGGTCTAAGAATGTTTAAAATGACATTTACAATATGTCATTGTAGTGTTAACTCATGATTTTTTTCCTCATCACTTAATAAAGAACTTTCTTTATCATTCATTCACTCATACATTTTAAACTTTCAAGAGGATTACATTATGTTATATTTGTGCAGGGGTAATTTAAAGGCAAGACCTGTGAGATGTCATACATTAATTTTTTTAAAACATTGTTATGAATAAATTTAATCCAATGATATGGAAGAACCTTCAAGCCAATTTACAATCCTCAGCATGCTCCCTCTACAAGGCTATTTTCCCTATAATTACACCAACAATAAAGAACAAAACCACCAGAGCAAGTAGTCTAGTGCTGAGACCCTCCTCCTTGACAGCAGTTGCAGATGCAGATATTGGGTTGTTCGTCTGGGGAGCCTTCCTCATCCGCAGACCATCTTCTTCCTACAGGAAGAAACCCTAATGATTAGTTTTGACCAAAAAAAGCCGTACGGAAAAAAAACCACCACCAGCCAATACCCTATTGTTAACTAAGCCTATTAGGTGAGTTTTTTTGGAAAGGCACGCAATTTTGATGCAGAAGTATGACAACTCATCTCCATTCTATTCCTACCAGTTCATTTGAATGGGGATAAAAAAATCATTCAAGAAGTATCCCACAAACACATATGGACATGGGGACAACAACTTCGAGGGCCTGATTTTCAGTACTGTGCACACAAGTTGCAAATTTGAACACTATCTTGCACTTATGAAGATGCCAATCACCAATGGAATAATCTTGAATTATGAAGTAGAAATTTTTCTCAAGTACTTGAGCTAAGTATTTCCATTTTTACTTTCCATATATATGCTAATACTAAAAGACATCTCACTGATGCTACTAAGAATTACTGGCACACGTCCTACAATCCTATCAGTGCTCTCGATCTAAGATGACTCAGGTTAGTGACTGGATGAGATACCTATACTGCAGCTGCTGATGGAGGAGTTTTAATTTTAATTGGATACAGTATTCATTACTTCCTGACCTGAACAGTTGTGTAGCAGTGCTGCTGGCTGTTAACCATGTCAGAAAGACTGTATTCAGGGGTGGATAAAGTGAGCCCTTTGTGTCCATAGAGCTGGTGTTAGGCTGCAGTTGAATGTGTCTAACACTGATCATGGAATTAAAAAAGGCGTGAGCGTCAAATAGCTGCAACATGCAAGTAACAGACTCAAGTTTGGG
This sequence comes from Dermatemys mawii, assembly GCA_007922305.1. Lineage (NCBI taxonomy): Eukaryota > Metazoa > Chordata > Testudines > Dermatemydidae > Dermatemys > Dermatemys mawii. Next base: position 20,640,963 of record ML677360.1, on the reverse strand, counting down.
CAAATAAAATTAAGCTCCTCTTCCAAAGAGTTTTTTAAAAAAATTGTAATAAAATTTCTAAAAGCTTCAAAAATACGCCAGGCAAGTTGGACACACTTGCAAAAAACATAAGTCAAAAGTATTTTCTCATTCCAACAGGATGTTCAGTTTACAAGCACTGCTCATTAGAGCTGTGTTTGTTGTTTTTTTTTTTTTTTAAAACCAGAGTTTTTATACCACTTAGTATTTGCTAAATGAAGCAGGTCACAGATAGTTAAAGGTTTTATAGTTCAAGTCTTAGGTGCTGAAAGCCAGATTTTTAGACAAGTTAGAAACTTCATCTGCATGCACAATTAGGGTAAGTAGTAGTTACCCTGCACAAAGCTGTGCATCTGTGTTGGAAGATCTGGCACAATATAATCTATTATACTGAGGTACCAATAACTGTTGCTGTACTGCTGCAAAAGCAGACATTTATGAAGGGATTTCCTGGAGGCATGCCTACCTAATACTAGCCATGTAATTGACTATGGATCTACGTTCATCTTAAAAAAAGAAAATGGAGAGAGAAAACTATTAGGAAGGCTGGCGGACATGAAGATTAAGAATATGTACTAAGGTTTTAAAACACTCTACAAGATTTTAACAGATCACTTTGCCAATGTTTGCAGAGACCATCTGTGCTGCGAGCCTTCAGTATGCTGTACTGAAGAATATTCTTTACTGCTATATGTGGACAGTCCAGATCCACCACGGGGGGGGGGGGGGGAAAAAAATAAAATAAAAAGAGCAAACCAAGTTCTGATCCATGTAATCCTGGCCTGCCACATTGCACACTATCCTCCAATTTTGGCTTCAATCTTTTAAGTTATTCTTCTTGAGTCTTTGGTGAAAGCAAAAATCAGATCAAGCTTTCCCCTTATAATTGTAATAACTTAAAAGAAAGGCTCAGCATAGCAGTATGAAGAGTCCATAGTAAGAAGCACACTTAAAGTTAAGTACCAGGAGAAATTATTTTTTAAAAGAGATTTTTGAAAATCATATGGCATTTCAGAGTTATCTTGTGAGACACCACCAAAGCAAGGGCATAATGAGACTAAATCAGCATCTAGCATGCTTTAAGAGACATAAAAATGGAGGGAAAAAAAGATTTTAAATGGTGAAGATTTATTTCACACTTAAGCCAATATTTAAGCAGGATGAATGTACAATCTCTTTCAATGTGGCTCTGTTCCATATTACTATTTTCAGCTTTATAGCTACTTCTAGGCCTAGATCTAGAGAGCAATTAAAAACTGATTTAAAAAAAAAAAAAAAAAAAGAGTACTTCAAAACAGGGTGACAAGTGGTTCTTATATACCAAGCTTTCATATTGCTGGGCTGATCAAGGCACGAACCAATGGTCCTCTTGGCTATGCATTTTAATAGTTTTGGACATTATGACTGGGATTTCCAAAAGTGCTCAGTATTGGCCCAACTCTGCTCCTGTTGAACTCAGTGGTAAAACTCCCCACTGATGGAGATGGAAGCAGACTTTGCCCAATGCTGACTGCTTTTGAAAATTCTGCCCTAAATTCATTCTACAAAAAAAGAGAGGGGAGAAGAAAATGTATCATTTTGGGTCACTATCATTTTGTTTTGCCAGGCTGTATGCTTCAGACTTCAGTCCATACCTCAAGAGTGCATGGATTTATGCACTTCACTTTGATTGCAAAACTAAATTTGCAGATAAGAACTTATGTTCTCCTTACATGTGTAACTAATGCTTAAGTACCATGGCCCACGCCAACCACTCCCACCCACAAAGAGGGCTTCAAACTCAAATGGGCAGAACTCAAAAGAAAAATCTTTACCTTAAACTGTTTATTCTCCTCCCGTAACCTCTGAACTTCTACTTGAAGCCTCTTATATTCTTCCATTACTTTCTTAACTTCAGTGTCATCCAAGGAAGAACTTATTGATTTAGACATTACAGAGGATTCTGTCTTTGCAGTTGTGGATATAATTTTATTTATTTCTACATCATGCTGTCAAAAAAAGGACAGTGATCTTAAGGTAATGACTGAAAAAAGAAAAGCCACACTTTATATTGAGAGGACTATTAGGTAACTACTCTGTATCCCTGAACTGTACCTATCTTAAAAAAAAATCTTAAATGTTCTTTTTGCAGCCTTTATTTCCACTTCCTGGTTTAAATCAGAGCAGCAGCAAATCACAGATAGGGAGATTCTTAGACCAGGACTCTGCCACTCACAATGAGGGTTGGGGGGCTAGAACATTCACATTTTGATTTGTTGTTTCCTCACCTTCCACCACCACCCCAACACACTAACAGAACCTGTTTAGGGGGCATTAGTGACACCATGAGTCTGAGCAGAAGGGAAGCATGGAGAGCACAGAATGGCAAATGGCTGCTTCCTATACATGCTGAGGACCTGGGGCAGCATCTCTGCCCCAGCTGCACCTGGCCCATTGCCAGGAAGCCACATCTTTACCCTGCTGTACATCTGAACACTCTCACTGCCCTCAGCTGGCCACCACCTCTCTACCCTCCCAGTGTAGAAGGTTGATATCAACTCCTGTTCTCTCAAGCTAGTTGAGAGAACAGGAGTTGATATTTTAAACAAAACTAATTTGTAATAAGGATGTACGTGGAGAAACAATTCCCTATTCGCCATTGCAAATATGTGCCAGGACAGGAGCAGCTCGGGGATTTCTTCCCACACCCTTCCCTTTGAACTTCTTACATATTCTGTACTTTGGCACACAGAGCCAAGCCCTTGTGAAAAGCACAAGAACTGGTAAAAGCCTTGTCACAAGGAATACAGGTTATTAGAAGAATGAATATCAGGTTGTAAGTTTCACAAAGATACAGGGCCATATTTACCACATCTCCTAGTGAGTGTGCATACAAAAGTGCATTGGCCTGACGTTTGCACATATATCCGAGTGAATGTGCACAATGTGAGGTTTGCACATGCAGATCGTCACAAGTCTGGTACACAGCTGCACAGAAAGAGGTATAAAAGAGATCACAGAAGGCGGGCCTATTGTAGGGCTTGTTACAAATACATAACTGTAATTGCACTAGCTTGAATGCAAGGGAGAACAGTCTGCTCTTGTGCTCCTGTACATGAGGTGAACGCACTAGATACACATTAATAGGCAAATTTTAAATCACCACTTCTGCATTTGAGGACACTTATTTCCATCATGAATCAATCAGTACCGTCTCTGCCCCAACAAGAAACAACACAGCTCAGCTTCTAACCAACAGGGATCCCATGCCACAATTGCCATCTTTGCACTTGACCCCTTGCTAGACTTTTACTTTTAAAATACCATTTCACTCTGAGGAAACCCCATCAGATCAGGAAGAAAGCAAACTGGAAGGGCAATGAGTGGAAGCTTGAACTGCTGATGCGTGTGTTGTATCTGCTCTGGGGATAAACAAAGGACTTCTGGGATATCAAACAGCACTTTTAACGAGGCTTAATTTTTTTTAATGCCAGCTTTCGTTAAAGAACAAAGATAAATCCCAAATTCACTGAGAAATAATTTTAGTAGTTTTGCTGCACTTCCGTTAGGCAAATTAACCTCCAGTTGCATTAAGTGGCATGAAGATTCTAATTAGTGTGTTTTTTCCCTAAAGGGGATGTTATAGGGTTGGTCTATTTAAACATGCATTTTTATATGTTTTAGCTGTGGTATTACGTTAAATTGCCCACCATACTGTTGAAAATACTCACAGGTTTATCATTTTCTGCTGGTAGCTCAAACACACATCTAAGTTTAGAATCCATGAGTTCTTCTGGTTTTGCTTCTTTCCACTAAAAATTTAAAAAATAATAATCTGGTCACAATAAGGTTTATGGAAAAGGTAATGTAATTTGATTCCTTGTTGCATTGTTTGGTTCAGAAAAGAACACTTGGTTTAAAAGTACTGGGTGTTTATCAGATCAAGGCTTTCAACAAGTGTTTTCTTCCACTCTGTCAAACATATAATTCTTAAGGTGGTACTTGTAAAAGCTATCCTGAAACTGATAGGAAGGTGCAAAATCTGTCTCTCTAGATGTGCTGTAAAAATTCATGGCATTTAGACATTTATATTGAGAATCTGTACAAAAATAAAAAACTACCTGTAATAAACTAATTTGCTCTAGGGAGTCAGATGCGCACACATTTCTCAGGGATATCTATAGTCTAGATCAGCGTTTCCCAAACTTTTTTGGCTACGGAACACTTTTTAGCCTGGTATATGTTTATGGAACACTTATATTATTTTGTAGTCGTTTGGTTTTCAAATAAAAAATTGCATTATTTATGCTCAAATATATTTTATTTTATAAATTATAGTCAGTCATTCAAAAAGAGTTGTAAACTAGGCTTCAAATATGCCATATTTAAAATTAAAAAAAAATTAAAGACTTTTTTTTAAATTACAATTCTTTCATGGAACACCTATTCACATCGTGCAGAACACAGTTTGGGAAACGCTGGTCTAGGTCAAACACAAGAGATGAAAGGAGAAGTTCAAAAGAAAAATGAAGTTACCAAAAACAAAACTAAATCAAATTCAGGAATGTTAGCATTCTCACAAATGCATGGGCTGTATGGACTGAACAATGATCTATTAACAATATCAGTGATTTGTTTTCTAGTTTACTTCAAATGGGGTCTTTAAATCTCTTCTAAAACTGTGTCCATTAGGTATTAAACACCATTTCCAAATAAGAACTCATTTCCCATTGTTCACTGGTAAATTCAATTTCATGTTGTGATTGGAGGGGGGGGGGGTGTTTACACCAAACTGGAAAGGAAGAGGTTGGGAGCAGCCAGTTGTTGAGAGGACAAATGGAGCAGTCAATCAGGGCTCAGCAGGCTTACGTAAAAGGAGCTGCAGGGCAGGAGACAGCCAGCTGCTGCAGGGTGCCTGAGGTGAAGAAGGTGCTGGGGCTTCAGGGACATGGCCCAGAGAATTGAAGCAGCTCTGGCAGAGAAGTTAAGGAGAGGCAGCAGGAGGTTGCCATCCCACAGGATACATGGGTCAGAACCAAGAGCAGAGCCAGAGCCTGGGTCCCCACACACACTTGGGAAGTGGCTGCACTATAGAACTGGGAGAAACTTCCCTCACTGGAAGGGGGAAAAACCCAGATAGTGACATGGCTGGAGGACTGAGACATAAAAAGGATGCTGTGGTTCCTGGGCTGAAACAGGTCTACAGGCAGAGAAGGCAAGAGGAGAGGGTGCTCAGGTTGAGAACTAATCCCCAAAACAGCCAGCAGGAGGCAGTGCCACTCTGGTAAGTGAACTCAGTCACACATAGTTAGTTACCTGCTGAAGTCCAATGTACTCAGTGCTGCATAGATGATACAGCCCTTATACCACCTAAGCAGACCAACGATAAACTTTCACAACATTTATGCTGAGGGTTACAAATAAGAAGTTCTTGCCTGATATAAATAACCCATAACTGAAGTGGACAGCTCACAAGAATTTTTTCTGGCTAGGAAGGTCCACAATTGTGTGTGTGGAGTGTTCATATACCTCTCTTCTCTTTGAATCTATTTTTGTTAGTGAGATATTTTAGATAACCAGCACATCTCAACACCCTGCAGATTGTGGCTCACCCTCATACAGTCTGAGAAGGATCTGACCCAGGTAAATAGCTGAATTGTTCTGTCACTTTTTGTTGCTGAAACGGGGATTCTCTTTTGAATTTGTTGGCTGGCTGTGAAGTGTTGAAAGCTTTAGAGGTCTCTTGAAATCGATCACATCTGTTTATCCAGAATAGGAAAATATCTGTATTGTGGTAACAAACTGAAGGACTGAGTGAGTACTTCAGGAAGAAAAAGTTAGGTTAGCCTGGAAAGCTCTGGAAAACTGAAACATCCTTATAGGCTCCATAGTATGGAGATACATTTCTGATTATATAAAATAGTGCATAAAAACATCAAAGTTTGAAATGGAAAGAAGAGCTATTTGATTGATTGGTAAATCTCTTTGTCAATTCAGGAATGTTTCTAAACAGGTAATGGCTATTGTTTCATCTAGCCTCTTCCTAAAACATGCTAAGCCAAGGGGTTCAATGACTTCCTTTGGAAATGGGAGTTCTGGAGCGCCTAAAGGTTTAGAGCCCGTGAAACCATCCAACAATCTAAGATCAACCAAGTTATCTTCATATAACTGTGCACACATTTGTTCTGTTCTACTATGTGATTTCTCCTTGGCAAAAGGGCTAGCCTGTCTGCCCTGCAAACTCACCATACCCTCATAGAAACAGAGGATGGGAAAAGAAACATTTTCTCAAGTAATGTAGAAAAGGGAGTAGTTCTAGTCTTCAATGGAACCACTACAAAAACCCTATTACAACGAGCATGCTCTTGTTTAGCTTAGCAAAAACACCACTGCATGCAAAGAAAAAAATCAGTAAGTACCTTATAGGTTTTTTTTATATTAACAGTTTACTAAATCAAATGTGTAACAAGATGGGATGTGTACCTGTCATTTATTTTTATATCATATTTTTATATCAAAAATCCTCCTTTTCTTAAAGAAAGGGAGAGACTTGTGGTTATGATTGGGATTAGTTTAAATCTGTTACTTCAGATGCATTTTTCCTATGTGAATTTATATGAAATATAAGCTTAATTTAACTATACAAGAGTTTAAAAGCAAGTGGACAGTGAAAAAGCATATTACAAAAAAAACTATGTTAAATAATTAGGACTTTGTGCAGGGAAATGTTTTCAACAAAAAGTACACAGGCTACTTTTAGTGTTTTCACCTGTGTCAAATGTTTAGTAAAGTAATAAAAGTAAGGGTGGAGAAGAGTTCAACAGCAAAACTTTTATGATTACAGGAAGTGCCATCAGTGGAGAGACAAGAATACTAGTGAGCGTTTAACAGTCAGTGCTGCTTGCTTTGCTTCTTTCCAAGCTTTCTTAAAATAGCAATAAGATTATTGGCTAAATCCTTTGTCCTTCCTCACCCCCGCCTCTATCTACCTCTGTTTTCCTCATTTATTACCCTTTAATGCTGTACTGTCAGATCTCTGGGGTAAGGACCATATCTGGGCAAATAAACAAGGGAAAAGATAAAGAAAACTCTACAATACTAGAAAAGATCTAGTTCTCACTGGAAAGACGGAGGCTGGTCTAGGGAAGTCCTACTATACACTCAGCAGGATTGAGAAACTCCAGATTGAGGGAAATGTTTGACAGAGCACAGGAGATGCAAAACAAAAATCACACCATTAGCCTCGTAGCCCTTTTTAAAATTTGGACCCAGTCTGGTGTCCTACCACTGACAGAGCAGCTACTATCTGTTTTTGAGGAAGGCAACTCTCCCCATACTGCACCAATCCAATTCTGCAATGCTGAGACTTCTGGCACAAGAAACATGGGGGTGAGGGTAGATGTCATCACCTTTTAGAGTTACCAGGAAAACCATGAAGTTTAATAAGTCAACCTACAAACAAACAATGCTAGAAAAATCTGATTCTGTTCCTTTAAGATGTTCTCTCTTTATAAAATTATACAAATAAAGGACACAGTCTCTATAAATTAGTTTCTATACTTACTACTGCTTCCATATCTGAAGTATCAGCTGGAGCAAACATAGACTGTACCATAAATTTGTGTTTACTTTTCTCGTTAGGGTCGTAATCGAAAGGCTGTAGCATCACTGTAAGAAAAAAAAAAAAGTTACATTTGAATCACCCATAATTCCTCATGACTATATGATGTCTTGATAAATAACATGCAAGGTTAAACTGGATTCTAAGTTGCTTGTCCTTATGCCAAAATACATTGCATAGATCTAGTTAAAATTCTAAATTCAAAATTAAAACCAATCAATTTGTAAAAGTTCAGACTCCTCAAACAAAAATTTAGATTTAAGAATCATAGCAACTTTCTGTACAAAACCCCAGAAGAATGATGATAGTAACTTGTATACAGTAGGAGAATATATGTTTTATATCTGTGAGTGGAAAAGAGCATCTAGAATTATAATGACTGTGCATTTTGATTACTCATATACAGTATCGCTGACAGGTCTGGAAGATGACTGCAAAGAGCCAAACAAAGACAAAAGGATGTTTTGGAGGTTGAAATTAAAGTTTAAAGATGCAAGTTCTCTTTGGAATGCTTAGAAGTCCCAGGATGCTATTTTATAGCAGAGATTTTTACATTAAAAATGTTATATTAATTTTAATTTGTTCTAGTTTATAGCACAATCTTCCTCAAAACTACAGAAAGGCTTAATCAACTTTGTAATAAGTGCAGTTAGAATTACATTATTTTCAGCATTATAATGTATTTGAAAATTGGCAGTGGATAACGAGGACCATGTCTGCTCTAAAATGTCCCATCTTCCCCCTTGCATTAAAATTTTAATCTGCTAGAGTAATCCAGTGCTCACATTCTGCCTCGCTAATTAAGATCTATGAGAGATTTAAGCCATAGCTACAGTTATGGCTTAAGATACCTTTCCTTGTGCACATATAAGAAAGCCTTTTGTTCTTAATCTTTTATAAGCGGCTCCTAGGAAGTAAGGCAATAGGTACTCATACTATTTTTCAGCTGTCATCGCTCCATGAACCTAGGAGCAACATGAAAGGAGACTGTTCATCACACTAAGCGCTCCATCCTTCTAATTTATGATACGTCATATCTCTAGGCTCTTGCAATGGCACCCACCACTGTAGGACGAGTGGCTGAGGGACCAATGACAAGAACAAGGCTAGGTCTACACTACAAACACATGCCAACCCACGTTACACCAGCAAACAGCCACCACAGTTAGTACATTGCTTGTGAGCATGCATACTTGGGTCCTTGTGTTGGTGACATCCATACTCACTAGGAGTGAGTGTGCTGATGAAGAGCTGTGCACCATGGATAGGCCACTGTGCAACTTGCCACTGGCCAGTGCACTGACTTGGGAAGTTTTGGCAATGCATGATGGGGCAGAAACACATCAGGCAGGGATGCATGGGGTCAACTCACCAGTTTACAACTGTCTCCATCCAATAATAGTATCTGTATCCCATAAGTTTCATCCCTTTTTTTCAAAATCCCACAAACTCGCATGTCCCTCCTCACTGTCTGCCGTCTGAGACGGACGCATGGAACCCGCACAAGCTGGCGTGAGTGTTGCAAGCACAGGGTACACAATCCTGCAGTATTTGCAGAGCTGCAAGAACCACCAAATGAGTGGAGAACATGAGGATTCCTTGGAGAACAGATCGTTGTGGGACATGGCAAGAACCAATTCATGCAGCTGCAGATTGTTTCTGAGGCCAGGAGGAGCACTTATCAAGCACTGACTGGTGGGATTGCATTGTACTGCAGGTCTGGGATGATGACCAGTGGCTGCAGTACTTTGATGCACAAGGCCACATTCCTGGATCTGTGCACTGAGCTTGCCCCAGCCCTCCAGTGCAGGCACACCAAAATGAGAGCTGAACTGATATTGGAGAAGTGAGTGGCCATCTGACTCAGGAAACTTGCAATGGGAGATTGCTGTTGGTCAGTGAGAATCAATTTGGAACCAGGAAATCCACTGTGGGGGTCACTGTCATGCAAACGTGCAGGGCCATTAATTGCCTTCTGCTATGCAGGACTGTGACCCTCAGCAATGTGTACGACACAGGGGATGACTTTGCAGTAATGAGGTTCCCAAACTGTGGTGGAGCAACAGATGGCACTCACATCCCTGTTTTGGCACCAGACCACCTTACCACTGAGTATATTAACAGAAACAGCTACTTTTATATGGTTATACAAACACTGATGGATCACCAGGGATTCTCTCACGGACATCAATGTGGGCTGGTCTGAAAAGGTGCATGATACATCTTTAAGAACACAGGACCGTTCAGAAAGCTACAAGGATGGACTTTTGTTCTGAGAGGCAGATTACCATCGGTAATGCTGGAATACCAGTAGTGATCTTTGGGGAGACCCAGCCTATCCCTTGCTCATGAAGTTGTACACTGGCCACTTTGAGAGCACTAAGGAACAATCTGACTACTGGATCAGCAGGTGCAGAGTAACAGTTGAACGTGCTTTTGGTCATCTGAAGGATCACTGGTGTCTGCTCACAAGATTGGACCTCAGTGAGAAAAGTATCCCAATGACTAACTGCCTGCTGTGTCCTGAATATCTATGAAGCAAAATGGGAAAGTTTCTGCTGGGATAGAGAGCACAGGTGGAGCAGCTGTCTGCTGAATTTGAACAGCCAGACAAGGTCTATTAGAAGAGCTCAACATGGAGCTACAAGGCTCAGTGAGCCTTTGGAAAACCATGTTAACAGTGAGTTAGAGTAACGTAAGGTGGTGTGGTATGCTTTATCTGGCCCTGCTCTTGTGTTCGGTAGGAATTGTATAATGATTGCTGTACATGTAGGAACATAACATTGTCAATGCATCTATTAATTTTGTTTGTGACTGATCCTCTTAGTTGTGCCACTGTGAAATAACAGGCAATTGACTGCTTTCAGAACTGCTGAGCACTCAGCAGCATCCATTATGAACTAATAAAGATGAATTATGCTCCAAATAGAATTTTATTCTGTAACAAGTGCAAAAAATGCAATTTTAAAACAAATACATTAAAAACTAAACATTCATGTCCATTTCAGCCACATATACATCAACTGTGGCTTTCACAGGTCAATATATATGAAACTGTGAATGTCTTTAATGTTCCCCGCTATTGAGTGGTAAGAGTAGTGCAGCAACCCCATATACCATGTAGAACGTTATGGGGAGCAGTATAGGTAAGTCCCAATACTGATTTCTCAAAGGGCTGCAGAGGGAGGCAAGCCAAGGATTGGTGGACCTGCAGGTTCAATAAAATCTGCAGCATTTGTTTGCTGTCTGAAGAGCCCGGCTGCATCTCTCTCCTCTTTTCTTGCTGGGATTCCTGAACCTCTCTCCTCCTCCAAGCTGGCCACCATCCTCATCCTCTATGCCCTGTGCTCACAGTCCGATGCAGCATTGGCTTGAAGGATCTTACAGAATGTATCATCCCAAGTCCTCTTCTTTCTTCTCTTTATCAGGCTTGAGTGTTCTGTGAGAGTGGAGGGGGGAAATCATGAAGGCTGTGGTGGCAGCAGCTGCAGAAAAAACACACCAAGGTATTAATGTCCGTGTATTCATTACGGAAAGCGAAACTTAAAATGCTGAACTCATTCTTCCTTTCTCCCCTAACCTGTTAAGCACCACATTCTCACCTCTACTTTTGCTTGTGTACAGTGACAGTCACAGCACCAGGCATGCGGAGTATGGCCTGCTTGGGGTTGGCAAAATGAAGAAGGAACTGCTCAGTTGCATGAAACTGAGTATGGGGCAATGACATTGAATAACAGCATCATTTCCCACAGATAGTGGTGATTTTATCTGACATCTCACTCCTGAGGGTAACAAACACAGGGAGAGCACAGCTGCTGCTAGCATCCCAAAGCCACCTAGGTCCACATGCTACTAGCCTGTGTAGTGCAATGGTGCCTGCTAAAGTTATTGCTGAATGGCATGGGAAAGTGTTCTACTGTGGAGATGGAAATAAGGCAGATCTCCCTTGAAACTTCTTGGGGAGAATTTCAGGTACCTCTGTGAAAGTTTCATAGAGACCTCTCAAAAGGATTCAGGAGACATCCCTGTGTACATAACCGAACGGCTCCACATTTCGCCTCCCCCTACGCCCAACGCACCTAACACTAGAGGGGAATGAAAAGCAATAGAAGCTCTACCTCTATTGGTTGTATCACTACCTCTTCTAGAGCAGGTAAATTATGGAAAAGTCAAAGGATGTGTCCTGTTACTTTGGGGATGCCATCCCTATAATTGAAAGTTTATCTACACACTTACCTGAGGTTCCTTCTCCTGACCCGGGCTTGCCTGTGCTCAACTGGCGGTACTGACTGGACTGCAGTGGAGTCAAAACCAGGTCCTGGCTTGCCATGCAAATGGATTCCTCGATCATCTGTCTCCCATATTCATCTTCTTCCTCACCCACCACCACCTTCTCCTTGCTGTTCAAGGCAGGTGCCTGTGATTTGGGCTCAGAGGTATCCACTATACTGTGGGAGAATGGAGGTGATGTCTTTGCCCAGTACAGCATGCTGCTCTTTGTAAGAGTGTTGGCCTCACTGGCCTTCTAGTATGCCTGCCACAGCCCCTTGGCTTTCATGTGGCACTGCTGCTGGTCCCTGTTGTTCCTCTTTTCCTGGATCCCCCGAACAATCTGCTTGTAGGTGGTCTACGTTTCTACAGCTGGCTAGGAGCTGTGCTCCAACGGCCCTTTCAACCCCTGGCCCAAGAGATTCAGTATCTCCTGCCTACTCCAGGCAGGAGTGTGTGGCTTTAAAGGGAAGAAGGGCTTCCAATCTCCATGACCTGGGGCAGTGGAGTTCACAATGATGACCAGAGTGGTCAGTGTGTGGCACTGCAGGACAACTGCTGGAAGACAAGGTCAACATAAGCAACAGAGTACTTACACATGCACTGCACTGAATTAAGTATTTCAAGTATTTCGCTGCTCAGGGAGATGGTGTTAATATGTCAGCATAACACGGTACTTACAGTGGTAGGACACTAGTTTAAGTGTAGAAGAGGTCACTACCTGCCATGTCACCTTTCCATGAGTTGTAAAGTGGTGAGAATCAGGGAGTAAGGGAACTCAGGAGTCTTCTCTTTAAAAAAAAAAAAAAAATTCCCCTTCTAACAGAGTGATTAACAGAGGGGAATCCCTGTGCTTCAATTATGGACACAATTTTTAATCACAGCAGTCACATGGGACCTCTGTTATTGCAAACTGCATTGTGTATGTCAGATTATCTTGGAGAGAGACTGCTAACAACTATATTTGGATTGCAACCCATTGGTCAATTAAAATACCACATACAATTTCAAAAAGCAAAAACATGTTTGAATACAAACACGTGTAACTAGATGTTGCAAATAGCTCCAAATTAATAATCTAGAATCCAAAACTAAACTTGCATAATGCCACAACTACAATTATTAACCTGACTTAAAGATACTCACTGTAAACTTTCAGAAGGTACAGTTTACAATCAAAAAGTCTCCCTTCCCCCATCATTTAGTTCATGCAGAATCCCAGAATTAAGTGTACTCTGATCTACTAGCAGTTAAAAAAAAACCTGTAATGAGCCGCTTATCTGATGAACTACAGGAAAGAACTTTCAGTTTACAACTGATATATCCAGCAAATAGCTTTATGTGGGTATCTAAAAGTTTTGTTACAAGAAAGCAATATCCAAGGATTTCACTTACTTTAGACTAAAAACAGTCAAACCACTTTGTTTTAAGTGGACAGAATAAACACTAAGGCTATGCCATCACATTCTTGCAGACAAATACATCACACAGTCTGCTGCCATTAGCAACTGTGTGCCTTTCAAAAATGGTAGAAGCAGCTTTTCTTATATGAAGTGCTAAATATAAAATTTAAAATGATTATGACACGCAGTGAAGTTGTAAATACTATTTTTTAAAAAGTTGTCCAAAAAGAAAATGTGAACTGTGTTTCAATATTACACAATATGTAACAGATCAGAAGCATGATAATTAAGATCAGTGCTTCCTCCATTGTTGCTCAGCTGTTTTCTCTGCTGCTCAGATCTCTACAGTGGGTGAGGACTAACTGGGTAGTTGAATACCTACCCATTTATGGAAAAAATTCTGCAGGCCTGTGGTTCATATCAGTTTGCTTAGTTGAGTACAGCTATAAGCTCATTTAAAAGTAATTATTTCCAAGGTACAGTGTTGAACCTGTTTTGAACGCCGAACAGATTGCTGTTCTGAATTTAATTCACTGCTTCGTAACAGTAGGATGCTAGAGAAAGTTTGATGGTGTAAGTGTTGTTATTACTTGTTCTTTCAGATCAAAATATGAAAATTATACCAATAGGAATTATGTAGCACACTTTGCATATGCCAGACTGTAAACCCAAAATACCTGCCCACATCTGTTCGTTCATTCATTCATTCGTTCTATTTACACTGTGAGGAGCCAAACTCAGGAAATGAACAGAAAACTTGGGAGCCTTCATTCTAAAATTAATTTAACATGAGTTCCAACATTTCTAATGCCAAATCTATAACAGGAGGAGACTAGAGCATGGATCTCTTGGTCTGTAAAACTGAAGAGTCACTATTTGATATCAACATTGCAAAATATTCTCAATATTCTGCCACGTGTGAGATCTGCATAACCACATGGAGATGAGTAGACTGAGGAGCAGAGTAAATCATTTGCTTGAAGCATTTTGAATGTAATCATTCCCTCTGCTAATACAAATAGTGGGGATTCAGATCAGGAGAGTTCTTTGTGCCGGGTTACTGCAGAAGGGAATACTGGTTTCACAACACATGCCCCATCTTTCTCCTCTAAAGAGGTATTTACCTCTATTTTGGTGCAGAACAGGGGCTACAGAGTAGTGGCGGGAAAGGAAAATAGTGACTCCCACTTCACCTCTTTTCCTTGCATGGATTACTGGCAGAAATTAATGCAGACACCATCACTATTAGTTTATGCTGGTTACTCACTTCAGAGCAAATCTCTTTCTTCCCCAAAGGGAAGAGGAGGTTAGTAGGCAGCAACCAGCAAGGAGGCACTGGAGAAAACACATGCTGTCATGGGGCCAAGAAGCAGTGAGGAGTCCCACGGGCTTAGTGCATAATAGTTCTGGCCTCAAGCACTTGTCAGGTGATATCAGTGATCCACCTGCCAGAGTCACTATGAAAGACACTGGAGAAGACCTCTCATCCAGAGAGCCAGCAGGCAGAGATTTGGAATTTTGAAACAGAGGTTAAGACTTGAAGTACATCATAAACAGCCATTAACTGCAGGAGAACCTTGTTTGTAGGGTCATCTACATCAACACCTGCCTTTCAAGATTATACCAATATCTGCACAGCATTAGAGGAACTTGACAGGAGTCAAGAAAATGAATGCTCTCTCCTCACCACCAACTAGATGACTTTAGCCCTCTCCAAAGTTATCAAACACCTATTATCCAGAGGCCTAAAAGAAAAACAGAATCCCCTAAAGATGCCCACAGACAGCATCCTAGACCTAGAGGGAATCCTAGCACACCCTCACCACCCCCCAGCCTGAAGATGAACTGAGGTGCTAGGCTTTCCACCAGGCTATTTGCCCATGGATGTGTTGCGCCTCCCCAACCCCCACTCCTTTCTGCATATCAGCATCTGGTGAAATTTTCCAAATTTTGATTGCAACTGCAAGTAAATACCACTATCTTCATGTGCACCTTTTACAGATTGCACACTCCAGGCAGCTACAAAACCAGAAGGAAGAAGGTCTTTGACAAAGAAGCAACTCAACACACACACACATCCAATTTTCAAAGTAGTTAAGACCAAATGCCAATCGGCTCATTATGCAAACAGCTGCTGATGGTCATTTGCACACAATTGTCATAATGAGACACATTGTATGTACATTTAATATTCAGCTTTTTTTTTTTAAAAAAAAACAAAAAACAAAGAAAAACAAAGAAAACACCACCACTGGGCTACAAGCCTGGAATTGTAGTTAAGTGTGTGCTGACAGGGATGAGAATTCTTTAAAAAAAATTTCTGGTATTTAAATAGTGCTCTGACACAAAACAAAGCCTAGAGGTTGGATATTTGCCACACTGTTGGAGAATGGAAAGCTTGACTTTCAGCCATTGTAGGTGTGTTTTAAGGGAGCTATCAAGCTAGCTCAAGTCAAGCAGAATATACTGATAATATGACCGGATTCCTCTTATCTGAGAAGAGAGTTACCCCTTATAAGCTTACATTCCTATGAGAAACTTCAGAACGTATTATACTATTTTAATG
Source organism: Dermatemys mawii (assembly GCA_007922305.1). Lineage (NCBI taxonomy): Eukaryota > Metazoa > Chordata > Testudines > Dermatemydidae > Dermatemys > Dermatemys mawii. The sequence goes on along the minus strand of ML677360.1, from coordinate 20,625,107 downwards.
CAGGACAACTGGTAGCACTGGAAGATATAACAACCCCAATTTTAATGTCAGATAGTAATTTTCTGATAAACTATAACAACTTGGACAAGATCTTTATGCAGTGAGACTTTGGCAATGATCTTTTAAAAAATGAAACGCAATGCCACGCCACTGTAACCAAATGGCCACGTTAAACCTAGTCAGCAGAAACTCAGGAGGATAGAGTAGAGATGGTAAGTAAAGCCCTATTAATTTTATTGTCTGGAAGTTATCATCCAAATCATTATACCCCAATATTTTCTTATTAGGTTTTGGATACCCCAAATGCTGTTTTATGCCTTACATATGATTTAAATTACAATATTGAAAATATTTTGCTTCAGAAAGCAAAAAAGAATTTTTTTTTACTAGTTAAAATTTAGGAGACTAATATGATTTTTTTTAAAAGTGCTTTTTTGCAATTTAACAAATTTAATATATGCTATTTGACATGGCTACTGATGAAGATCAGTGCTGAGAAGCAAATTATACTGAAGTAGAATATATATGCAACTCTCCCCCAAATCTCTAATTTATTGCGTGTGATAGCAAGCAATACATCCGCCATTTCACTACTAGTGTTGCAATAATTACTTATGTATTCACGAAATCAAAATTTGATGAAGGTTAAAAGTGCTAACTCTAACAACATGCTGCAAGAAGCAGAAGTATTTTTGATGGGCCTAAAAGTCCGTTACTTCTCTTGATCCATGAACAAACATGGCTCAGAATATCAATTAAAATCCTGCTTTTTAAACTGCTGTGTGTTTGACAATTAAACAGCATGCCCATGAAGTAGTTTTAAGAATTAAGCTACTTTAATTGCATATTTTGGAAAATATGGGGGGGAAGCCGTTAGTTAATGTAGGCAAGATCATGAAAACCAGAATGCAAGATTCAAACAGCATAGCACTGATTAGCCTTTTCTTTTCCAAACTTTGTATTTCAGGCCCTGATCTTGTAAACCGGATCTGTGTAGAGGAGAGGTTCCAGACATGAGCGTCTGATTCTAAGGCTAAAAAGGGAATACCCATCATCTAGCCCGACCTTCTGCATAAAACATAGGCCACCTAACTTCCTCCAAATAATTCTTGGGGAACTATAGCATCTCTTTTAGAAAAACATCTACTCTTGATTTATGAACGGCCAATGATGGCGAATCCACTATAACCCTTTGTGGATGGTTCCAGTGATTAATCACCTGGCTGCACGCTGACCTTACTTAGTACAGTTTATGCAGTTCACACTCTCTAGGTCCTATTTAAAGTATTAGGGCAGGATGGAAATGGGTTTGTCATCGTTGGTACTTAGTTCCTATATTGCAACTAAACCAACCCTTGGCAAGATGGCGACTAGCATCAGTAAATTCTATACAGGCTTCTCCCAACAGGCTAGAACTCAAGTAACTTTCTATTCAACTTAGGGAAACCTGGTTTTCAGCATGGGTTGCGGATGTTTTGAATCCTTTCCCTCAACCCACCCCCACGTGGTACCAGAGCACAACATACTACTTTCATGGCTGCTACTACAGTTCTACATATAGCAGTACCTGGTGCACTTACCCCCCAAATTGTTGGAAACCCACTAGCTATACAATATTTGCCTCCTCCCTTGCATGCCCCTCAATATGTAGACCCTCTTACATGATCTTTTTGTATTACCCTATGTACAACAGAGCCAGGGTGGGCATGCTACTTTTTGTGTGCAATCCCCCTCCAGATTTTGTGCTTTAAAGAAATTACCATGAACAAAAGGGGTGCACAAATCTTTTTGAAAGGCTGGAGTGCAAATGGGCCATCATAAAATAATAAAAAGCTTACAGCTGAAAGGTCACTATAGCTTTTCTAAGGACATAAAGAACTAACATTTGTAATCCCAGAATCCTGCTTCCTTAACCTGAAATGGTGCTTATCACAGGAAAGAACTCTGAAGAACTCTAAATATTTAACAGGCATAGTTTAAAAATACATTGTTAATTTGGAGTAGGCATTTTAGGATTGAGTTTATGACAACTATGATGTGAATTTCAGTGTGAAAGCAAGTCCAGCTCAGAAGCATGTGTGGGGAAGTGCAGGTGGGAGAGATAGCTCAGTGGTCTGAGCGTTGGTCTGCTAAATCAAGGGTTGTGAGTTCAAGCCTTGAGGGGGCCATTTAGGAATCGGGGGGAAAAAATTTGTCAGGAGACAGCACTTTGTCCTCCTAGTACAGGCAGGGGACTGGACTCGATGACCTTTCAAGGTCTTTCCAGTTCTATGAGATAGGTATAAGTGCCCCAGTTAAACCCATGAAGCTGACTGAGGAAGAGCAAAACAGATCTCTCCTTCAACACACACTTGAAGGATCTGTCCACCAGTCTAGAGAGGCCAAGATTTTAGTGGGCATCCAAACCACCATTTCTACAGGGAGTACACAAATGCCAGCTACCCTTGCAGCTCCTGAAATGGCACCTGGCAAGCTGAACTACATTAGTGCCTGAGCCCATATACCCCTGAGGCAAGTCCATATTCCTCATGGTAGGGTGGGCCTTCAGGTCAAACACAATGACCAGCATCAACTGAAATCTTATGTGGAAGTACAGGGTGAGAAGAATCTTGGACAGCTGGTGAAGCCAGTGCTAAGAGATTCACCAGATCCATGCAACACTCATGCAGCAGACTCGTGCAATAGCATTCTCCGAGTGTTCCTAGCCTCTGTTTGCCAAGAGCTGGGAATGAATGACAGGGGATGGATCCCTTAATTGCCTGCTCTGTTCATTATTTCTGAAGCACTTGGCATGGCCCACTGTCAGAAGACAGGATACTGGGCTAGATGGACCACTGGTCTGATCCAGTATGGCCATTCTTATGTACTTATCCCATGCTGCTGCATAATCCTTGTCATAAACAGTACCAGCATAGTCTCCCACACCACCACTGAACTAAATGGATCCACTTGAGGGGCTGGTCTCCATGGTGCCAGCACTGGAGCCAATAGTCTTTTGAGAAGATGACTGCCTCGGAAAGTACTTTGGCCTCGAGTGCACTCTTGTGTTCCTGTCCACAAGTTTCTTGGACTTTGGTGCCAAGGATCTCAATCTTCCAGATTCTGAGCATTTGACAGATTCCTGACATGAGACTCCTCAGGCAACTGGCAGGTCAATCACTGGCTTCAGTTTCTTGCAAGAATGACCGGGTTTCAAGCCTTGAGACCAAGGTACCCAGTAACAGGAACCAAAAAGTGACCAAAAGACTTTAAAGGAAAACGTATGTCTATAACTAACAGTCTAATCTACTAACACACTACCAACTACACGCGAATGAGAAAAAAAACTTGCAACAAGACGATCCGTTCCAACGCCCATCAAGGGCAGTAACAAGGGACTCTGTCCTTTATACCTTTGTGTGGTAGCACAAGACAGGCGATGGTGCATGTGTCGCCCTGACAGGTCCCATTGAAGGATAAGTCTCCAATAACTGTGCACTTGGCACAAACACACCTGAAGTGGGATAGACGTGTAATCACTTGAAAAAGAACCTGGAATTTAGCTACCCAATTTGCAGCCATTATAATTTGGACATGCAATTCTGAGTCCAAGCATATAAAATGGAGTCAGGTACAAAAAAACTGCATGAAAAACCCATACATGTAGTTTTATGGCTTATTTAAAATAATCACTAAAAACTGAGTTGGTAAAACTGATTCAATAAGTATTTCCATATATTAATACATTATTCAGTGCTTATAAAATCATGTGTAAGTAGGGTTAATATTTTATTGCTAAGTCAGCCACGTATTCCTCATTCCAGGAATCAAACTGCTATTGAAACCTGAGGGACTGGTACAATTCTGCCCCTCTTAAAGTGCAAAAGCTTCAAAAAAGGAGCAATGGTCTGTGTGAAATCCACAAAACTGATAGGTAGAGATTTAAGTCAAAATCTCCACTACTACTGTGACACTGGGTTTTATGGAATATTATCTGACTGTTTCAATACATCTGCAAATGCTAGCAAAATAGTCAGAGAGATGTAATTTAAAGTTAAACACATTTATCTTGAAAGGCCAAATTTTTCTCTTGATTGCAGTGGTGTAATTAAATAGTTACAAAACCCTCCCATTTCAGTGGGAAATACATTCAGCTCTGTAAACTTACGACACACCAGTCTGCTTTGTCTTTTTATGAGTGCTATAATTCAATTATCCAAACTTTTGCAGATTTATTCAAGTTAAAAATTCAGCTATCACTTGCCAATAAACAGACAAGTGAATAAATCCATTACTTTGTAAGAGAAAAAGGGGAAAGTCTTATTTTTTAAAGTTTTTTTTTTTAGTGCCAAAGCACACACTGCATTTTCAGGGAGTACAAAACAAGTGCATTCTGAAAGTAATTATTCGCATTGTTTACATCAATTTGTTTTTGCTTTTATCAAAATATAAGATTTAAAAATTAAGCCATTAGGAATAAGCAAAGGTGTATGAAACAGTTGTTTTTTCATGAAGATACAATAAATATGAAATCATTCTCTCTTGCTTGTGTCTCTACTTTCCTAGTATATATTTAGTTCACAGAGTGATCTGAAAGAATCACTCATTTGAGGAGATCAGCTTCAACTACAAAATAAGCCACATTGAATGACTTACCAGAAACATTAATTGATGTTCCTGCATCAATAATTCCACTGTTAGGCCTTACACAGTATCTGCGTGGTGCTGTAGTTTTCACTTTGAAGCACACATTTCTGTCTGTAGGATTACCGAGTTTCAGGTTTGTGGTGACAACATCTGTGAAAGGACCTGCAGAACACAGCAAAGAAGATTTTTAATTATATTAAAAATACTCTCAACTTTGAGTTTAGACAGACTCTAGAGAAATTTGTATCTTATATAGTAGTTAGATATTCAGCTTCGATTAGCAGCATCTACAGTTAACTGTTCACGCAGAACTGAGGATGGGTTGAGGCCTCTGAAAATCTGACCCATGATATTCTTGAATGCATATCAATAGTTGTGCTTTGCCTTTAATGACTAATAAGCTACAAGGAAGGATAATTGGTACATCATGCAAACATAGCAGCTGAATACCATCTAATTCATCTTACACTGTTGTAACTGCGAAGTAAATACTGAAGTCAGAGGTATTTTGGATGTTCACAGATGTAAGAGCAGAGTTTGACCCATTCTGTTCTACACTGTAGAGAGGAGAAAGTTTTAGAAGGAAAGTCTTAATTGTTACGAAATCTTAAAGCTGTCTAAATGACCAAAAAGTGAATATTGCGCATATTAAAAGAGAAGGCAGAACTGAGAGAGTGGTTAGTACAAGATTCAACCATGGAGTAGCAGGGTGCCCCAGTGAACGCATGTTATTCAAGGGACACACCTGGTATTTCTAATTGGATCAGGGCTATAGATTGCTGGCAGTCCGAATATTAGCTAGTGTGCTACTGCACTCATTTCTCTGTGCTTCATATTAACGGAGCAAGACAAATACAGAAGTGAAAACATTTAGATTAACTTGCTTCTGACAAAGGCTACAAACAAACAACTTGGTGCATAATCATTGGAAGGAATTACCAAAAATTCTAGACAATAAAAGCTGAGTGGACATGAACATTTAATACCTTAGTATGCAAATTTTCTTCCTATTTTGAAGTGTAAAATATGATGAACTCCCAGAAAAGGCGGCTAACTAGATTTTCAGCTGGATACAAAAGTTACCATTTGTTTTAGTACTTTTTTTAATGTTACCTTCCTCTAGACAGCTGTTACTGCTTCAGGAAGATGGGACTTGTTCCAAACCACAGTACCTTCAGCTTGAAATAAGTCATAGATGGAACGATAGGCTTGATTTTCCTCCTCCTACAAATCTGGTCTTTTAAGGTGATGTATGATAAAGTTGTAAAAATTCTACAGGCTTAAAACGAGTAACCTTGATGCAAATAATCTAAAAAGGAAAAAAACCACATCCCCTCCAATGTCAATATAGCATCAGTTCTGCATGCACTGTGAACAGAACGTTAGACATGTATTTGCCATGCAAGATGGCAGGAAATGGGGAAGCCCATGGAATTTAGGGCTGAACACATGTGTCATGACATGAAGCAGTCCATCTATGCACCAAATTCTGGCTCTACTCAGTGATGTGGTACCATGGTAGTCAAAGACGTAGCCACTAAATTCTCTCAACCTTCCACACTGGAATCAAGTTCACGATTCTAGCCCCCACTCTGAGAACATTCAGAGACAACGGGCTATAATTCGGAGTCATGGAACAATTCTGAAATAGATTTTGGTGACAGATTTTCAAAGGAGCTCAGCACTCATTTAGGCACCTCAATAAAGTAGGCAGATTTTCAAGATGGATCTTAATTGTGGGGAAGGCAGTGTTTACTGCAGAGCTTTGGAGGGGTGCTCCGGCTCTGCACCAGCTAAAAACCTGCAGCTCCACTGTTCTGCGCTCCAGCTCTGGCCTCTGCTTCAAAGCCCTGGTTTACTGCTCTAAACAGAAATTTCTTGGTGCTGAGCACTTCTGAAAATCTGGCCATTCAGGTTATGACTTTACTGCAGAGTTAACTTGGCAACTGGCACCTATGTTTGACTACCCAGGCTGCAAGCAGCCACTCTGCAAATGCAGACTTGAATATGTCCACTCAATTGCATCCACACTGGTGCTGCACTCACTCGTGTATCTCTAGGACTTCTGGGGGACTGTCCCATGTTCTTAGTGCTGCAGTAAGCCTCTCAGATTTTCTTCCAGTGAGTTCTGAGACGTGTGTGTACTGGGCACACAGAGGGTGTAGTGGGGAGGAGGAGAGAAACTGTCAAGGCATCGGAAGACTATCAGCATGCAAGCATGAATGTGTTCTTATTGCAAAGTGGGTGGTTGGGTCACTAGCACAAACATAAGCAGCATTTGGGCTTAAGCTTCTATCCCAAGGCAGGCTAGCTAGTTTGGGTCAAAAGCACCACCATTTAGGTGAGAGTTTTGTGTAGGAGAACAGGAGCCAGGCTAGGGGCAACAACATAATAAGAGCCTAAGTCAACTCTGCAGGGAAAACAAAAACTCTTCAGTGCCTAGATGAGAGCTATTGAAAACTAAGGCCATGGTTACACTGGCACTTTATAGCGCTATAAAGCCCCTACGAGCGCTATAACCTACTCTCCGTCCACACTGGCAAGGCACTAATAGCGCTATAACCGCGGAGTTATAGCGCTATTATAAATCCACCTCCTCATGGGGAATAAGGGCTGTAGCGCACCTGCTGTAGTGCTACAGGAAGAATGTGGACACCCACTGCGTATTAATTGGCCTCCAGCCTGTCCCATAATTCCCGTTCGAGCCACTCTGGTCATCACTTGCAAACTCTTTTGTCCTGTCCTCAGGTGACCACACGTCAGACCCGCCCTTTAAAGTTCCAGGGAAATTTGAAAATCCCCTTCCTGTTTGCTCCAGCCGAGCGTGGCGTGCTCTCAGGGAACCCTTGCAAGTGATCATTCTCATTGATCAGATTGATTGCGTGGCGTGGTCTCAGGGAATCCTTGCAGGTGATCATTCTCATTGATCTGATTGATTGCGTGGCGTGGTCTCAGGGAATCGTTGCAGGTGATCATTCAGATTGATCATCATGACTCCACGTCCCATGCCTCCTCGCAATAGGCGATCCCCAGCATGGAGCAATAGTGAGGTGCTGGACCTCATCAGCTGCTGGGGGGAAGAGGCTGTTCAGTCTCAGCTGCGGTCTAGCCGCAGGAATTTTGACACCTATGGGCAGATATCACGGGCCTTGGCAGAAAGAGGCCATGAGCGGGACACTCTGCAGTGCCGTGTTAAGGTAAAGGAGCTTAGGAATGCGTATCGCAAAGCCCGCGAGGCAAACGGCCGCTCCGGGGCAGCCCCGGTGACTTGCAGATTTTATAAGGAGCTGCATGCGATACTTGGTGGTGATCCCACGGTCACTCCATCGACCACCACGGACACTTCCCAGCCCACCAGTGAAGGGGGGGGTGAGGAGGAGGATGAAGAGCAGGAGGATGAAGAAGAGGAGGAGGATGAGGACGAGGCAGCAGCGATCCAGGGCACGGAGGAGTCCCTGGACGCATGCAGCCAGGAGCTCTTCTCAACCCAGGAGGGCAGCCAGCCACAGCGTCCGGCGGTTGCAGGGGCCAGCTCAGCAGCGGATTGCGGAGGTAAAGCTGCTTTTCTATGGGGAAGGCTGGCAGCTTGGGGTGGAAAGGGATGAGGGGGGCATTCCACCTGGTGCTCTGTTCAAGCCAGGAGGAGGGCAGGGGGGCATGCAGCCAGGAGCTCTCCTCTAAAGCCAGGAGGAGGGCGGACAGCCACAGCGTCCGGCAGTTGCAGGGGCCAGCTCAGCAGTGCATTGCGGCGGTAAAGCTGCTTTTCTATGGGGAAGGCAGGCAGCTTGGGGTGGAAGGGGATGCTTGCATGCTTGCCTACATGTGGAATAGAGCACTGATGTAGTCTATCACCTCGCGGTAGTCATCATCAGTAATCTCTTCAAAGGTCTCAAACAGAGCACTTGCAATGCGCCTGCGCAGGTTTCCCGGGAGAGCCAGCGTGGTCCCCGTCCCGGTCACGGTCACTAGTCCCTGCCACTGTGCCACAATGGGTGGGGGGAGCATTGCTGCACATAGGCACGCTGCATATGGCCCTGGGCGGAAGCCGCATCTTAATAAAATCCCTTCCCTTTGCTCCTCAGTGACTCGAAGCAACGAGATATCTTCCAGGACAAACACCTACGGAGAATGTTGGAACAGTGTTCAGAGTAGGGCTCCTGCCACTTCCCGGCACTCCACCCCCCCCGCCCCCCGCCACAGCTTTTCAGGGCAGGGAAGAAATCCTTCCCCCTGCCTGCTGCTCACACTGTGGCTCCTGCAACGTACCAGCACTCCCCACCCCCTCCCCCGCCACAGCTTCTCAGGGCAGGGAAAAAATCATTTCCCTTGCCTCTGGAGTCCACTCACCATGGCAGGGGCTCCGTTGCTGTATCTGTGCTGTCTGCGGGACAGGCAAACGGGGAATGCGGGGGAATGATAGGCATGTCTGCTCTTTACAAGGGAACCACTGTGAAATGTATCTTTTTATTTTAGAAGGGTCGTCCTTCACCCCTTCGCCATCGCTCTTATCAACAGCTGAGAGGCTCAGGCGACTGAGGAAGCGGCCACGAAGGAGCAAAGAGGATCTTGTACAGCAAGTAATGCAACAGGCTGTAACGGAGAATCGAGTTGCACAGAGGTGGAGGGAGAATGAGAGCAAGCTGAGGGAGAAGGCGCGGAAGGAGAACGCGATTCACCGCCGGAAAAGCACCGACAAGCTGCTCTCATTACTGCAGCTTCAATTGCAGAGTATGCAGCGGCTTGTCACCCTTGCGAAGCAGAAGCTCCGCACCCACCACCCCAATTATCGTTTGCCCCAACTCCCTTCCCCTTCCTTGCCTCTGTACCCTCCAGGCCAGTATCATCAGCCAAATGGTTATCACCATCCACAGCTGCCTCCAACCCCTCTGTCTTCACCGGACAACCCCCAGACCCCAGACCATTATCCACTGCAGTCTACCCCTAATAACATGCCTTACTGGCCACCGCAAATGGGGTTCGGGGGACATGGCCAGTTTGAGGGCACTGGAGACTCAGAGACCCGGACATACTCCGATCTCTGACTGACCCCACGACACCCCCATTGCACCTCCCCTGCCTTCCCCCTCACATGCATCACAATATTTTCTTTCAGCAACCGAAGTACCTGTTCAATAAATGAATTGTCTTCTTAATAAATGGGTTTTTTTAATTAAGTGTACATACATTTTTACAGGCTACAGAAAAGCAAATGCCTGTTCCTGTTAAAAAGAATGCTCCCTCCCTCCCTCCATCTGCACCTCACTTCAGAACTGGCTTTCAGCCTCAAAATGCTCCCTCAAGGCTTCCCTGATCCTAACAGCCTCGCGCTGGTCCCCTCCATGAACCCTGCTCTCTGGCTGGGCATATGTGGCCTCCAGGCGTTGAACCTCAGAGGACCATGCCTGAGTGAAGCCTTCACCCTTCCGCTCACAAAGATTATGTAGGGCACAGCATGCGGAAATAACCGCGGAGATACTACCCTCGGCCAAATCTAGCCTCCCATAAAGACAACGCCAGCGCGCCTTCAGACGCCCAAAAGCACACTCCACAGTCATTCGACAACGGCTAAGCCTGTAGTTGAACCTTTCCTGACTGCTGTCCAGGCTCCCTGTGTACGGTTTCATGAGCCAGGGCATTAAAGGGTAAGCAGGGTCACCAAGAATCACTATGGGCATTTCCACTTCCCCCACGGGGATCCTCTGGTCTGGGAAAAAAGTCCCGGCTTGCAGCTTCATGAACAGGCCGGTGTTGCGGAAGATGCGTGCGTCATGCACCTTTCCAGACCAGCCAGCGTTAATGTCAGTAAAACGCCCACGGTGATCCACAAGCGCCTGGAGAACCATGGAGAAGTACTCCTTTCGGTTAACGTACTCCTCAGCTAGGTGGGCGGGCGCGAGAATGGGTATATGGGTCCCATCTATCGCCCCACCACAGTTAGGGAAACCCATTTCTTCAAAGCCAGCCACGATGTCATGCACGTTATCCAGAGTCACGATTTTTCGTAGCAGGATGCGATTGATGGCCCTGCACACTTGCATCAGCACAACTCCAACGGTCGACTTTCCAACCCCAAACTGGTTGGCCACCGATCGGTAGCTGTCTGGGGTAGCCAGCTTCCAGATCGCGATAGCCACCCGCTTCTCCACCGGGAGGGCAGCTCTGTCTGGTGTCCTTGCGCCGCAGGGCAGGGGCGAGTTCAGCACACAGTCCCATGAAAGTGGCTTTTCTCATTCGGAAGTTTTGCAGCCACTGCTCGTCGTCCCAGACTTGCATGACGATGCGATCCCACCACTCTGTGCTCGTTTCCCGTGCCCAGAAGCGGCGTTCAACAGCCGTGAGCATGTCCGTTAATGAGACAAGCAGCTTTGTGTCGAATGCATTCACCGCTTCGATCTCGTCTTCAGAATCATCACTGTCATCCTGCATGTCAAGGAATAACTCCACTGCACACAGAGATGTGCTGGCGACAGTCGTCAGCATGTCCCTCAGCAGTTCTGGATTCATTGCAGCACTCGACAATGGAAGACGGAGCGTGCCTTGCTGAAATCCTTGAAAGATGGCGCCGGAGGTGGAAGGAAACACAGGGATTGCTGGGATATGCCAAAAAGCATCATGGGTAGTTCAAACAGGATATAGAATGCCCCGCAAGTGACGCCCCCCCTCCCACAAGCCATTGCGCCAGATCAGGAAGAGGTGTACTGTGGGATACCTGCCCTAATGCGCTGCTCTTAATGCCGTATTAACTGCCACAAATGTGGCCATGCTATAGCGCTGGAGCAGCTCAGTGTGGACATACAATAGCGCTATTATTATTGCTGTATAAGGCGAGCGCTATAAGCAATAGCGCTATAATTTTGTAAGTGCAACCATACCCTGAGTAAAAATCTGGCCTAGTTTATCAGACAAATGAAAAAAAAATATTCATGATTACTGACATTTCGAGAAAAAATGAGATTATACCTCTATAGATAGTCTAAATATACTTGCAGAAAGTCCATCCACTCCCCCCACTTCTGCAATGAAATTTATTTCTAAAACTAGGGAAAAAAAATTCTGTTCTTTAAACATCATGAGAAAAATGGAAGGAAAGTTATAGGAAATGGAGAAGCTGTCAGTACATAATCTGACAGATGGGGGTTTCATGAAAGCTATCTAAAAGAAAGAATGTAACAAGTAGAATTTGGTGGTGAAAAGTTTGAAATGTTCTGCTGAGGTCTTTTGAATTTCTTCAGCCAGTTAGAAAAAAAAGTTTTTATATTAATGCAAACAACAGGCAACTGGTATGTGCATGCCATATCTAGCAATGTTTAAAACACACCACCACCACCACCACAGTACCACCTAGTTTGTAGCTCAGAGGTCACAAGCTTATCATATTACCAAGGACAGGAGGTATCTGACTTTCATATGTACTCCATCATATTTTCCCACCGTTATTTTCAAACTGTTTCTGTGGCTTTCCACCCAGAAGCTATGCATGAAACCCTTCACATTTGAAGATCACTGCACTATCTCACAATTTGCCACGCTCCATTTCCTATTGAAACACCAGTGTATCATTTTATAATTTGTAAGATGATCATTTCAATAAGAAAAAGTGGCTGAGAATTAAGTCAAAAGAGTATTATGTGAACTATTTAACATCTAAATAGTCACCTTACAAATGCAGCACACAAATTCTTGATAGCAAGCTATGGGCCTATACCAGTTTGCCAAATAATACAGTACATGTGCTATTCCATCATTGATAATCATGGCAAATACATTACCACATTGTCATTTCACTTGGATGGTTTCTCCTTGTGTGCCCTTTATGAAATTATTTGTATCCTGGTCAAGGCCCCTTACACTGGGGGAAAAAAGTAAACAATCCTCAGATATAGGGAATACACTTCAAACTGGGGATGAGATAGCCATCCACCTAGCGTGCTAAAGTGTAGCTGTAGCAGCGCAAATAGTGGGAAGGGCTATCTGCCCCAAGGATGTACCTACTGTCTCAAGGCAGTTAGCTCCTTCTGGTACTCATGTTGCTATTGCTGCCTTATTTTTGGTGCATTTTTAGCTTGATCAAGGGTATCTCCTCAAGCTGGGAATCACACGCCCAGCTCAGTGTGCACATACCTCATACTTCATACTAACATCTTTAATCACTTCTGCTCTCTAGCCCTGATTCAGCAAGGTACTTGAGCACATGTCTAACTTCAGAAATGGGACTACTCATATACTTGCAGTCAGTGAAACTTTTCACAGTAGGTCTACCCTGCAACTGGGAGGTATGATTTCGAACTCAGATAATAGAGGAGCTAGCTCTACTTGATTTAAAAACAGAAGTGTGACTACAGCAGCATGGGTAGCAGCTTGAGTTAGCCTCCCGTTAAGAGTTTTATAGGGACAGCCTCAACTTAAAGGGGGGGGGGGGGAAACCCAAACACACAATCACACTTCTATTTGAATATTTTAAGACCTGTTACAAACAACAGTAACACCTACGATTAATTTAACTGGAAAACTAGATAAAGCCCATTTTCTCAGTTTGTTTACTATGCATTTCACAGATCTTGGAGTCAGTTACTCTCTTTCCCTTGCATACTCCTTTCCCTCTTAGTTTGTGTGCGTCTTCTTGCAGAAATAATGGAGATTTTTTAAAAAAGAAAAATGGTTGATTATAAAACCACAAAGACTGACAGAAGGGGTCAATGGCAGGTATAGAACTTGTTACTTTAATTTTTTTCTTTTAGTATTTGATTAGATTTCAAGTTTATGATGTCCTTCAAGAATAAGCTTTAAAATGAAATAAGCTGAAATGTCAAGTGAGACAGCATGGTCTGGAAGAACACGTTCATGGCTGGGAGTCAGGAAATCCTGAGTTCCAGTCAAAGCTCTACCACTGTCTTGCTGTATATCCTTGGGCTATGTCTACACTACCGCGCTAAGTCAACCTACACTACGCAACTCCAGCTACATGAATAATGTAGTTGGAGTTGACATATCTTAGGCTGAGTTACCAAGGGGGATGGTCGACTGGAGAAAAAATCTCCCATTGACTTACCTTACTCTTCTCGTTGTGGGCCGAGTACAGGGGTCAAGCGGAGAGCAATCAGCAGCTGATTTGGCAGGTCTTTACTAGACCCTCTAAATCGACCGCAGGTAGATTGATCTCAGAGTGTCGATCACCGCTGTAGTGTAGACCTGCCCTTAGATAGCTCACTTAAGAACTTGGTCTTGTGATTAAGAATCAATGGGAGTGGACATCAATTAAAACAGGAGCAGATTTGGGCCCTTAAATTTTCCCCACCTGTAAAAGTATACTTACCTAATCACAGGGAATCTTGTGAAGATGAGTGTTTTAAAAGCACTACAATTCCACATTTTAATCATTATCATGTGGCTCTGTATACTTGTAATTAAGCAAGCATCAGCAATTTTTTTAAATCAAAGTAGTTGAGGAATGAGAAGCCGAGAGTATCTGTATTATATAGATATACATATTTCAGAAGTACTTGGTTGAAAGCAGCCCTCCTATTCTGAATCTGATATTTCAGGAGTTGTCTTCTAAAAGGCCTTAGTGGTATTAGTGTTACTCCTGGGGAGAATTCTGAACCAAAAAATTAAAAATTCTCCACACAATATTTCAAAATTCTGCATATTTTGTCAACTCACCACAATATAATCATGTCAGTAAATTACTTAGATATTTTTAAATAAATTACCAATTGGCAAGTAGGTCTGTAACAATACAGACCAAAGGGGGAAAAAAAATTAAAAAAAACCCCAAACAATCAGGTAGTTTGCATCTGTTTGGTTTTTTTATAAATAGATTCCTTACTAGGCATAATACAGAACTTTAAGTCATTCACTTAAATTACAAGACAGAAATACATTTCCTGCTCCTGTCAGAAGCAATGCAAAGGCTTGGGGGAGTCATGGGTAACTGAACAGCGGAGGGAGAAGGAAGAAGCCTAGGAGTGAACCTGGAGGTTTCTGGGTGTGAGCAGGTTTTTTTGGGGGGTGGGGGTGGAGCAAGGGGTGGGATTGTTAGGGAGTTGGGAAGCCTTCCTCATGCAGACCCTGGCTGACCCCAAGCCTCCCCCATTCAGTCAGGCTCATCTGCCCCTGTCCCTGCACCCACCCCATCCCATGGGTCTCTGCAGCCCCCCTCCTACATCCCCAGTCACCCCACTAGCTCCTGAGCCCATGCCCCAGTCTGTTCCCGCCACTGGCCATTCTGAACTTCAGTCTGTGACACCCATCTCGCCCCGTGTGTCCCACTCTGTCCTAACCTGGCTTTGTGGTTAGAGTACTGTGATGAACTTCTACTCCTGGGGGAATTCTGCAGCACTAGGCATAGAATCCCCCCTTCTCCCCTCAAAAATACATTCTGAACAGAAGTGCTGCAGTTCCATCTTTTGCCTCTGTGGCGCCAGAACAGCCAGTCACTTTGGCACCACAGTGGCCTCTGGTGGGCAGAAGGCAGAACTGCAGCACTTCTTGGGCAAAATGCACTTTATGTGGGAAAACACAAAAGTATGCAGGACAGAGGAATTCTGTGTGCACACAGATGTGCAGAATTCCCCCCAGGAATAAATTTCATGGTTTGGTGGGCATATTTTCTTCTTATATTTTCTCTGAAGTAACTTTTTCTTCATCTACCCAGCCTCATCTACCCAGAAATCTCTATTTCAGAGCACAATGTATTAAATACTGGGGGGTGGGAAGAGTAGTTGCTACTATGAACAGTAAGTGGACAAAGGTTACAGCAATATGGTAATTTAAAGAAATGTGCATTATCATTCTGCTATGACCCTTGTCTATTTACACCATAAAGACCCTGGCAAATGTGTGGCTACTGTAACAAACAGCATCATTAACATGATGGCTTTAGAATAAATGGAGAATAATTTTCTTCTCATTATCTAGTTCTAACGTATTCATTTTCTACACACAAGTCAAACTGTATGTGTTCATATACATTATACATGTAATTTATATCTACAAAGGTTGTTACTGAATTGGAAGAGATTCAAAGATGCAATTTTAAGTGCCCAAATAAAAACAACAGTGGATGAAAAATGAAAGGTTTCAGGATATACACAGACTGGCTGCACATCAGGCAGCTTATAAAATAACTTCTGCTATTAATATATTCAGGACCTAAAAATGGAGATCAATCCTGTGCTCTGCAAGCAAGTGGAAGCTATGGCTCTGCTGCTGAACTCTTGGAGCTGGATTATTAGTGATGTTTTCAGGATGTGATGGAAACTACAAAAACAAAACAAAAAAACCACAAAAACAGCATTTAGGAGTGACCAGAGAGCCTAACTGAGGCAGAGAAAAGCTTAGAATTATTTTTCAGAGGAATCACAGCACAAAATTCAAGATAGTGACGTGGAAAGCATTCTGCAGTCTTTATACGAAAGCAACTCCCCTGGAGGTAATTTAAATTTCTGCATGAGTCAGGAGTGCAGGATGATGACTGCAGTGATCAGAATCTAGTTTAGTTTATAATTGGCACTGTAAACACAGGTACCTATAGCCTCACTATGGTTATAAAATTAAAGCTTTTCTCCCAATATAATTAAGTGAATCCATTGCTTGCACACAAGCTCTCTTACTTTATTATTACTTCTTATGCCCACAACTGGGACTAGATGGAAGTGTAAAACAGAAAATAAGGCATGCTCAATTTTAGCAGAACAAACATTTGGAAAAATGGTATAAAGTCACATGGTATAAATAAGAAGCAAAAACGACTTTCTATAAAGCCTTCATTTTCCTGAGTTGTGTAGCCAGTTAATATGACCCTGGGATAGTCAGGCTTTCAATGATCTCAAGTGACTCGGACAAGGTATTAAAACTATTTGCAGAAAAGATTTCCCTCCACTGTAAGGTCTCCCATTTACAGAATCTTACAAATTGCCTTGTAAATAACTGTTGGATCACCAGGCACGCAAACATATCCCACCTCTCCTTTTTTAAATTCTTTATCCCCTACTGTGGAAACTGAACAAGAAAGCAATATTGAATTGTTCACAAACACAGCATCTTTAATCCATAGCACCATGGTAAGAGATTTTGTTTACAGCTCAAAGAAGAATTATGGCATTTAGAAAAGAGATTATTTTCATAGATAAAGTACTGTAGGAAGCAGCAGAGCCAGTTTTTGAAATATTAGAAAAGGTGCTTGGAGAAGCAATATTTTGACATCACTGATGCCAGGAGAAACTTATTCGGCTTTGTATGGTGGAGCATAATTTTGTTAGCATAAACTCAGTCACTTCATTCCTATCCAGTCTTAAACCCATTTTTAATTAAATATGCAAGTAATCATGCTATGTCACACAGGGAGAACATTTTGAGTGGCAGCAAAAGCAAGACAGCTGTTGCAGATTTATTACATAAACCCCTTCCTATATAAGGCTGCCTAAAAGGCCAAGTTTTCAAACTCAACAATTAGTCCAGTCACATTACGGGGGAAAAAAATCCTGTTTCCCTTATGCACTCAAGAAATTTTCATCTTGGCATGTAAAGCAGTGCCCTATAATAGATTTGTATATTGAACAAATGTTGAGGGAAAAAAACAAGGCTGTAGAGCCTCATTTTAAGACTTGCCCTTAAACTGAATAATTGCGCTTATGTGTTGATGCACATATGCAGAAGCACAGGCTCTCTTCTGTCGCTGGCACTCAGCGGAAAGAGACGAAAGAAAGACATCTCAAAAAAAGTGGTACTAGCAATGAGAATTGTTTACAGTGCTAGAATTCATTCTTCACTCAAACAGAAAGGCTTAATACAGAGGTCCTTAATCTAGCAAAATTCCCATTTATATCAATGGGAGCTGTGTTTAGAGACAACAGAATTAGGTTTACAATAGGGATTAGGGGAGTTTCTCTATGAAGCATCCTGTTTCTCTATAAATAACAGATGAAATTAGTCCTGGCCAACAGTTATGACACAACAAAACTGTTTAAAACCTTATCCAATAAAGCTTTCAAGAACTACCAACTGCATTAACAAAAAAGTTTAAAAAAAGGGCTGTGTTACTGTACTAACTGGCCAGGTTCTTTCAACACTTGTGTTTTCTCCCTGCAGTGAGCTAAGAAGACTGATATAGTAATGAGATATTAGATGATGAGTGTTACAGTAAGATGTGGACATAATTAGCAAGGATCATTTGATTCCTGCATTGTCTCCAGCTTGGCAAAAAGCTACATTTAGAGGAAATACTAACAGCCCCCCCAAACCAACTCCCCCACCCAAAATACTGAGATGAACCTGCATATTACCTAGTTTTCTGCAAAATTATATTGACACTTAAAATGCTCATTAGACTTGACCAAAGCAATGCCTATGTCTTTTTTAAATGGTTATTAAGAGATGTACTTTCCATTGCTGTCTTCCACGAGACTACAGGCTCCTCAAACGAAGAGAAACTCAGCAGACCAATATTACATTTGCAGTTATTCCAAGCAAGTGTTGTTACCATTAAAAGGTAATTTGGAGCAAAATTCTGCACAGAGTGCAACAATGTAGAATTTGGCTCTATAGTCTTATGTAAACAATCAATTTATATGAATCAAGAGTTCACATGACCACCATCGATACGTCTTTAATTCATACGGCTGCAAAGCGAGATGGAAATGCACCGATTTACATAGGAAAATAAACCACTGCTTTGCAACTAGAAAGCTTAAAATTACTATTTAAAAAATAGATTGTGAAGAGTTCAACAAAATCCAAGGAACTATGATGATTTTGTGCACAAATATCTAGAATGCTCCCAGCTATGATCCCCTTTGCTAATGGGTCTGAGTATGAAGTCTTAACATTTTATCAGTGTTAAGATGTGACAGGGCTAAATCTTGCAGTCCCTATGCAAACAAAATTCCTACTGAAGTTAGTGGGACTTCTGCCCTATGGCGGGCTGCACAATTTAATCCATAATAACTGAGAATGCAAATAAACCAAGTTAGACCAATCCATTTTAGGACTTTTACAAGCACTGCAGTTTAAATACTAGTGTATTTTAGACAAAATAGGTACAGCAAGTTTGCCTGATTCACAGTTTTCATAGCAAGGTAACTACTTTGGTTAGGAAAGTGATTTCCCAACGTCCACATAATTACACCTGTACAACCACCCCTAGTGCAGAGGCACTAAAATTAGTATAAAAGGTGCCATATGCCACTAACTGTTTCCCCTTCCCATAAGGGAAATATTTCAGCACCAGCTCCTAAGGAACTGTACAGTACAGCATGACTCTATGGTCTCTAACACAAACAATGGCTTAGTTTTCAAGTAGACAATGAAAAAAGACTCTTGTTAAGATTTTCAAAATAAATAGTCTAGGAGATTTAGATACATTTTCCATTAAAATTAATAGAAGGTGTGGCTACATCTCTTAGATTCCTTTGAAAAACAACTCATGATCATGGAGTCATAAAACAATACAGCAAAAGACAGCTGACTCAAAATGGTAAAACTGTGCTAACTAGTCTATACATCTACACACACTCCGCCTCACCTATAGAGTTTTACGAACACATCCATAACCATAAGATATGAAATAGACACAGACTTAAAAAAAATTCACTTTCAAAAGATGGAAAGTTGAAGGATTCCTGTTGGGGGAATATAAAGATTGCCATGAACCATAACTTACTTTATCTTCAGTGTTTCTTTTAAAGTGATGCTAATTTTTCATCAAGTTACAACGGATGAAAAGTGATCAGGTAATTATAAAGATAATACTAATGATGCACTTAAAATCAGTATAATTCAAGGAGGTACACAGCATGCCTGCTCTACTGTAAAGAACATTTAACAGAGTTAAAATAAGTTATTGATTTTATTTGCATTGCAAAAAGAGCTACTGTAACAAACTGCAAATATTTAAGTGTTGCTAGGAAAATGATTAATTTTGTTTCATATTTGGGTTGTATGTTGAGATTTGTATAAATTTAGGAAGTTTAGCTGTTCTTCAGATACTGTATTAGGTTTTTATAATAATCAAACCCAAATGAGCAAGAATAAATTAAATGTTTTGCTGAGAGTACACAAAACCACTTAACTGATTGTTAATCAAAGTACATAATTAAAGTGAAATGTGAACTGATACGTTTTCCAACAGAGTAGTGGATAGCTTATTCATACAGTAGCCTTTAAACAGATGGATGTAGAGAAATTTTAGTACAGACTACCATTATGCATGAATCCAGAAAGGCTCATGGTGTCTAAGAGTTTAAAGAAAGCACTGTATGCATTTTCAGTTGTGTTCTTCATTCATATCTAAAGGGCTATTTTAAGATGATTTTTTAAATGATTTCTATGTACACAGATCAGTGCCCATTCTAGTGGCAATACAGGAAATCCCCATTTAGCCACAAAAGAGATACAACATTTGGGAAATTTGCACTGTTCTTACCTAAGAACCTTTAACAATTGCATGCTTAGAACTTGCAGTATAGAAACCACATGTAGAGGAGACAGGATAGTTTCATTTTCATGATCTAGTCAGTCCTTAGCCTCTCTGCTGAGATGGATAGTGATGGAGTCAATTATGCTGATGATCTGCATGAAGTAGACAAAGATGACCACAAGCAACTGAACTGAGAACCCTAGTTCACGAAGTACATCAGACATTCACTTTCAGGTTCAAGAGATTTAGGGTAAATCTGAACAAATGACAAACGATAGCTTGCAAAAAAACATTACCAAGCCTCAAGCCAATGCCTAAGTAGTGTTTTTTGATTAAAGAGGCAAAGTAAAGGGTACACCTCTATCCAGGGTTATTTTTCTGTTCCTTTCAGAAAAATGAAGTTACATGTGATTGTAAAACATATATGCAGAAGCAGGTACTTGTGCACTGGGACAGGAAACAACATTTCCAACTGGAAGTAATTCTTTCTGGTTTGTCTTCCAAGTTGTTAAACTCATGCATTTGGCAGTGATGCTATTTGCCACCTGAGGAGCACCACAGCAAACTGCGGATTCATAATTCAGGGCCTACCTGTGGCTAGCCTCTCAGAAAGGTGATGCAAGACATCTTATCTGCTCAATCCAGACCATTTTATCTTAGTAACTTCTCTGGCTCTTCTGTATTTTATTAAAGAACACTTCCTAATATCCCCCCAACCTGGGCAGGAAGCAACAGCATTACAATTATACTTAAAATAAGCTAAGTCCTAAAATGGTTATTTCCTAATGAAATTGTACTTCCTGGCATTACCAGACCAACCATGTCTTTAAGACTAATTTTCAATAAGGAGTCTATACAATTTTAATTTTGTCCCCTTGGGGATCCATACTGCACATTCAAGGAGGCAGGAGTCCTGCGGAGAAAAGAGTTTTTAATTACACTATTATATTATCAAAATGTTTCAAGTGCTTGACTTTGCAACCTAAACAACATTCTTTTAAAACAGTTTTTACATTTAATTTCCTAGTTTTTACAAGGAAACACACACACAACATACAATTGTAACAAATCTCTCCATCATACGTTATTAGGGTTTGAAGCCTGAACCTTCAGCAAAAGCTTCTACCACTTGAGCTACGGGGCTAACTACACTGGCTAAAGTAACAAAGAGTCCTGTGGCACCTTAAAGACTAGAGTATTAGAGCATAAGCTTTCGTGGGCTAATACCCACTTCATCAGATGCATACGACGAAGTGGGTATCAGCCCACGAAAGCTTATGCTCTAATACTTTAGCTAGTCTTTAAGGTGCCACAGGACCCTGTCACTTCTTTAATTCCAGACTAACACGGCTACCCCTCTGATACACTGGCTGGCAACAGCAGAAGACAGTTGCAAGGGGCTGGGGTTATCGCAGCCTGACTGGCTCTTTCTCCACATGGCTCCTACTCCAAGTGACGCTCAACCTGGGGGCGGTGGAGGGACTGGTTTGCTGTAGCCATGTGCTGGGTTGGGAGCAGAGAACATGGACTCACTTTCACTCTCCAACCTCTTCCCTCTCTAGCTACGTTTCCAGCTTAGTATGTGGTTTGTCCCTTGATGCTGCCTTGGCATTGGAGGGTGCTTGGCTTCAGAAGGTTCATATTCACTAATTCTGACAGCCTGCCATGGCAAGTGAGGGAAAAAGAATGGCAATTTTTTCAAACAGACTAGATTTTACCACCACCTGAACAGCACGCCTTGGGACAAATAAAAGACCTAATGCCACAGCTGAATTTCAAAGGTCTGCTGTGAACACTGGAGGGGTAAGAGATTTTCAAAAATGGCATTAAAAAAATCTTTTATAATGGACACTGTTAGGCAACTTGAAAATGAGGAGTCGGCAGCAACCCTTCTCTTGTCTATGTCAAGGAAGACCCTCTATCAATACTTCATGACAGCTAAGCATGCTCCCCACCTCTGGATATATTCTTCAAGGTGGTGACCATCCTTCTAGTCTTCCTAAGTAGCAGAATGGTATAATAATTTTAGAGCTGGAGACTTCACTACTGTTTTCAACGCTGAACTGGCTCCATGCATCTGAAGAAGTGGGTTTTTTACCCACAAAAGCTTATGCCCAAATAAATCCATTAGTCTTTAAGGTGCCACCAGACTCCTCATTTCATTCCTCCCATGTCCAACATATGCATTATGAAACTTAGATCCTAATCCTCTCTCACTGACATCACTAGTGTCTATAAAAAGAACAAGGAGAACTTGTGGCTAACATTTACTTGGGCATAAACTTTCATGGGCTAAAACTCATTTCATCAGATGCATAGAGTGGAACATACAGTGGGAAGATGTATATATACATAAACACACACACAGAACATGAAAAGGTTGAGATGGTTGTCACACCAACTTTTAGTGGCTAATCAATTAGGGTGAGCTATTATCAGGAGAAAAAAATAACTTTTGTATTGATAATCAGTATGGTCTATTTCAAACAAATGACAAGAAGGTGTGAACAACAGTAGGGGGGAAAATGAACATGGGAAATAATTTTAGTTTGTGTAATGACTCATCCATTCCCAGTCTTTATTCAAGCCTAATGTAATGGTATCCAGTTTGCAAATTAATTCTAGTTCAGCAGTTTCTTGCTGGAGTCTGTTTTTGAAGTTTTTTTGTTGCAGAATTTCCACTTGTAAGTCTGTTACTGAGAGACTAGAAAGACTGAAGTGTTCTGCTACTGATTTTTGAATGTTATGATTCATTATGTCAGATTTGTGTCCATTTATTCTCTTACATAGACACTGTCCAGGTTGGCCAATGTACCTGGCAAGGGGGCATTACTGGCACATGATGGCATATATCACATTGGTAGATGTGCAGGTGAACGAGCCCCTGATGGTGTGGCTGACATGATTAGGTCTTATGATGGTGTCCCTTGAATAGAATAGTGTCTACAGAGTTCTCTGAGATCTTCCAGGGAAGAGCACCATAGTAGCACACAGTGATATAAAGGAATGGAGTATCTTCTGCTATTGAAAGCTCTCAGCAATTCTTATCTACTAATATGATGCAAAAATATCCCTTCTAAAATCAAGATACCTAGCTGAAAAATGTAACATCTGACATATTCATAGGTAACAATAAAAAAAGTCACAAACACTATCCAAAGCAGAATAAATTGATTACTTCAAATACGACTTTTCTGAACAAATCTGTGGTATTTTCCCTAGGGAAATTGGCTTAAAATTAATTACTAATAATTGAATCTTTGCATACCAAAGATACTTTATGATAAATCTTGTTCTAGTGCAGACGTTTAAGCACAAGTTTAAATCAAGTCATAATAATATCTGAAAATTGTCACTTGACATTTACATGGTATGTTTCCCCTATCATAATGCTACAGTATATCAAAGCGCAGAAATCACTATCCTTTACACATTACTTTTCCTGTCATATGGCTGTAAAACAAATAATCTAGTGAGTAGTCAACAATTTCACTGATGCTGACACTTTAGCCCTGAATCTTGAAGCTGTGCATTATTTGATCAACAACTGGTCATCTTTATCCCAGCACATCTTGGCAGTTGTTAAAATGGATTGCGTTTTGTGAAAGAGAAACAAAGTACAACCCTCCCCGCCCAATAATGATTATGTTTCATTCACAACTCAATGCTGATTAAAGGTCAGTACTTTTGTCCATCACACATTCAGATGCTGATTCTTAAGTCTGATGAAAACAATTTTGGAATGGAAATTACTGGCTAAGACATGAATTTTTATTTTTACATTACTATATTATACTGCAATCATTTGCTTATAAATTTTGTTCAACTCATTACTGTTGCCTTGGCAACATGCAATTACCTTAATTTGCAACAAAATAAAAACATTCACTCCATATCACATTTATTGCTATGTTTGTTCTTTTTAATAACTTTACCATATTATTTTTGAGATATTTATTAATGACCAAGATAACAAATGTATAGGAATGTTATTTTAGCCAAATGTTTGAAATTAAACTGCAGCTTTCAATAAAGATGCAATTAACACTTTAACATCAAAATTATCACTACTTTAACAACACTGAAATTTAGAAGAATATCTGCTAAATATCAGTATTACATTTCTGTAAGGGGAGATATTTCTACTTCTGCTATAAGTGAATTTATCAGTGTTGATATGTAATCCAAGTAGATTGTGTTACAACTTGATAAATTATTATGTTACAACAATCCAGTCTAAGAGCAAATAAAGTTAGTGTGTTCACAGGAGCATTCTTCTTTAAAATAAAATCCTGAACAGATTATTAGGAATATGTTTGACTTAGAAGTTTATAAAATAATGAAAAGGAAAAAACAAATATTGCCAGATTTGAGGCCAGAAATTCCAGTTTTTCTTTTATACACAAACTGAAAACCTTTCCACATGTTCTAGGGCCCTGTATGGACCAGCTACATGTAATTCTGACAGTTTTCAGATGGCTGTAAAACTGCTCCAGGAAATAGAAGCCACAAAACCATCCACTTATGCCAGGTGGCAGCGACTCTCTCAGCTGAAAATATTTGTATTCTTCTTAGACACCTCTAAAAATCACAGCAGCAGGAGCTAGCAATTGAAACCACAATCAGATTATTTAATCTGTAGGAATATGTTAGGATACAGCTCACATAAAAGACGCCATATATATAAATCACACTGAATTACACCCACCATGAGACAAACTCAAGGCAATCATACCCAGGAAAAAAAAAAGACAGAAGGGTTGTTTCCCACCCTGTGCTAATGATAACACCGAGACGACATGGAAGGTCAGATTATTTCAATTTGGTGTTTCTCTAGAGTGGGCGGGGGAGGATGAGAAATCTGAAGCTGGAGTTTTCTGACTACACAACAGCACACGATTGTACGTGTAACACACACGACCCCTCCTCCTTACCAGAAAACACCCCACTGAAAAACGAAGCCTTTCCCCCCCCCCCCCCCCACTTTGTGGTCTCGCAATTTCAGGGCTCCCGGCATGTCTGGTGCCCAGGGATCGGGGCGAGGCAGGAGCAGAGCCCCAGGGGTCCGGATCGAGAGTGGAACGGAAGCATCCAGCGCCCCCACGGCCCCCCAAAAGCTGCGCTGGGCGGGTCGCAGAGCGGTGGGGCTGCGGGACAGGGCCTGCAAAGGACATTTGAGCCGCTGGAGCCGAGCGCCGGCCCCCAGAAAATGGCTGCCGCTGGAGCCCAGCCCTTGGTAGCGGCCGCCGAGCGAGCGCCGGGCCCCGCGGCCGCCCCTCACCTTTGAATTTGAGCTCGTGCTGCGGTTCGAGGCTCAGGACCTGCTCCACTTTCGCCATGTTCCTCGGCGGCGGCACCGGGGGGCGTAGCTGGGACGCGCCCGGCGGGTTTAATAACCCCCGAGCCGCGGGTAACCGGCGGGCGGGAGGGGAGCGGCGGCGTCTCTAGGCGGGGTGGGGGCGTCAGGCGGCGGCTGCGCGGCGAGAAGGCTCCCGGCTCGCACACTCTCCCCTCACAGGGACCCGGGGCGGCGCGGGAGAGGATGGGGTAGGGAAGGAGGCGGGGATAATGCAGCACGGAGGGGCCCAGAGAGAGGCTGCCGCTGACGTCGCCCTCCAGCCGGCACAACAAACAGCCTCCGCGCGCGCGGTGCAGAGTGGCCCGGCCCGGGGCAGAGGGGCCAGGGCGCAGCGGGCGGGGCCGGGAGGGGAGCGCGCAAGCAAAGCAGGGGCGGGGCCGAGGTGCACCGCGGTGGGCGGGAAGCGCGCAAGGCAGCGCGCGGGCACGGAGCGCAGGGTGAGGAGGGGAGCGCGCAGAGAGGAGTTAGGCCTCAGTGTTTGCGGGGCGGGGAGAGGGAGCGCGAGAGACAGGGTCAGGGCGCAGCAGCGGGGGGCAAGGGGAGAGAGCGCGCAAGGCAGGGCCAGGGCGTGGCATGGAGGGAGAAACCCGGGCCCCTGTGGGCCTGGAGCTGTTAGATTTTGGGGGGTCCCCCGTGTACAAGTCTTTTTCCTAATTTAAAACAAAATGTTCATAATTAGGCGCTGAGCTATTAACACTGTGCTACGAGCCTTTTAATTAACACAAAGCCCTTCTGTGGTTATGTTTCAGTCCTAAAACATGTAGAATAGAGTTAAATTAATTTCAAGATAGCCCACTTCTTACCTTAGAAGAGCCTTATATTAGTGACTTTCTGGGAGGGAGTTTGGTGCAGGAGGGGGCTCCAGGCTGGGACAGAGTGTTGGGGGGCAGGAGAGGGTGATGGTGGGGTTCTAGGGGGGAGTTTGGTGCAGGAGGGGATTCTGAGCAGGGGCAGAAGACTGGGGTGTAGGAGGGTATGCAAGGTGCAGGTTCCAGCTGGGAAGTGCTTACCACAGGTGGCTCCTAGCCAGCAGCGCAGAAGGACTCAGGCAGGCTACCTGCCTGTTTGCCATAGCCCCAAACCACTCCTGGACGTGGCCAGCTGCTGGCACTTCTCTGTGCCCCACTGAGGGGAGGAGTACATTGTGTCTCCATGCATTGTTTGCCCCCACAAGCGCTGCCCCCACAGCTCCCATTGCCTGGTTTCTGGCCAATGGGAACTACAGGGATGGTGCTGAGGATGGGGGAAGTGAGCGGAGCCTCGTCTTGCCCCCACCCGCCAGGGGCCACAGAGATGTGCCAGCAGCTGGCCACTTCTGGGAGTGGCATGGGGCCCACGGTATGCAGGCAGCCTGCCTGCATCCTACTGCATCCCTGGACATTTAGCTGTCTGGAGATTGCGATCAGCTGTCAAGAGGCTGCAGGATCCACCAATTGATCATGAGGGATGGGTTGCTAACCACTGAATTGTGTATAATTATGTATTTATTTTTTACGGGGCTTCCCATAGCCTGAGGCCCTGGGCTGTAGCCCTTAAAGCCCCTGTGTTAGTCTGGCCCTAGAGAAGGGGAGTATGCAAGGCAGGTCCAGGTCAGCTCCACACTAAGCAGATGGTGGGGGAAGGGCTGGAGAGTGCAGGGCCAGAGCAGAGTGTGCACCAGACAGTGCACTGCTAGGGAGGAGCATGTGGTGAAGGCAACAGGTGATTTTGGTGGGCCCGGGGCTAGGTTGGGCTGGCTACAGAGCCCCAGGACTGGATTCTGCCACCCTTCCTGTAGCTCTCTCCGCAAACAACCCCATGTACAGTAGACTCTCAATTATCCAGGATGATAGGGAAAAAAATAATCCTGGTTAATAAAATCCCAAATAATCACCATCCATAGGAAATATGGGGAGGCAGGGTTGGTTCACCAGCCACCCTGTGCTGGGGGGAAGGGGTGCTGGTTTACTGGCTGCCCTGTTCCCTGGTGGCTTTTGGGTTATTTTTGAGCTTGGGGCAGCAACAAAGCCAGAGCCGGCCCTGCCAGTTATGTGTATTTTTTTTTTTTTTTTTACATCCTGGTTAATCCACAACCTGGTTAACCCAATCTTGGATAATTGAGAGTCTACTGTATTTGAATTGATGAACTACTTGGAAAATGCTACTTAGTAGCAGTAAGGGTGCCAAATTCTGGTTCTGAGAGCCCTGGCCAGTGGCTGGTCTTGTCTGGTTATGGGGTTGGGATGGTGCAGACCGCAGGCCTGGTGCATGTGCCAGATGGTTACAGATCCTGGAAATATAGATATGATGCAGTAGTAGAGATACATAGTTTAAGGTGGTAGTTAGGTGCATAATTTAACAATCTGGGAGTAGGGTGCAATAGGCTAGACTGGAGTGGGCAAACATTTAGGCCTGAGGGTCACATTGGGGTTGCAAAACTGTATGGAGGGCCGGGTAGGGAAAGCTGTGCCTCCCCAAACAGCCTGGCTCTGCCTGCTATCCAACTCCCTCCCACTTCCCACCCCCTGACTGTCCCCCTCAGAACCACCAACCCTTCCTACTCCTTGTCCCCTGACCACCGCTTCCCAGCGCCCCCGCCCATAAATGTCCCCCTGCTCCCAGCGCCCCTGCCCCTAAATGTCCCCCTGCTCCCAGCGCCCCTGCTCCCTGTCCACCCCCCTGCTCCCTGTCCCGACTGCCCTCCTCAGAATTCCTGACCCTTCCAAACTCCCTCCCCCACTCCTTGTCACCTGACCGCCCTCTCCCCAGACCCCCCCGACCCTAATCACCCCCCAGGATCCCACCTCCTATCCAACCCTCCCAGCTTCTGGTCTGCTGACTTCCCCAACCCCTATCCACAGCCCCCCTTGGACTCCCACACCCTATCCAACGCCGCCTCTGTTATCTGACTGCCCCCCCCCCCCCCGAGACCCTCTACCCCTTATCCAACCCCCTAGCCCTCTTACCATGCGGCTCTGAGCAGCGTATCTACTGTGCTGATCCGCAGGAGTGCGCAGCCCCATCCCCCAGAGCATTGCTCACACATCAGCATGACTCTGGGAGAGAGGGGACAGCTCAGGAGGGTCTAGCCTCTCCAGCTGGGAGCTCAGGGGCTGGGCAGGACAGTCCCACAGCCCGGCTGTGGCCTGTAGTTTGCCTGCCCCTGGGCTAGAAATGCATCCTGGGAATATCACAGACCCAGATGGGTTCAGTATGCATGAAGCAGGTGTTGGACTCAACACATACCTTGAGAATAGTCTTCATGGCACAGTGTGTGGGAACTGTGTAGAGCTAGAACCTGGCCAGGGATAACGTGAAATGCCTGAGTATATCACATAGCAGGTTGGGTGCAGAGTCTAGGTAAAGCATGGAGCAGGCTAAGTGCACAATTTTTGAATAGCACATACAGAACTTAGGTGGAGCCTGAAGCAGGGAATACTGGCTCGACACAAGAACTAGTCTTCCACATTGCAATGAGTATTTATTTTGAATTGTAGGCTTTTCACTTGCCTCTAAAAATAGCTCCAAAAATTTAGTCTTAAAAAGGAAAAGGGCCAGCAAATCACTAGCAGTACTTAAATGACTTTTCTTCTGTGCCAGGGATGTCCCTCACTTCCATTCTACTTGCCTGGAATCAGGGACACTCTGGGCACCTATTACTGCCCTTTGTCAGGTTCTAATTTACTGCACCACCATAAAATTATCAAGCAACATGCATTCAGATTTGAAACAAGGGAACATTTCATATTTTTATTGCTCCAGAAAGTACAGAATTTTTTTAGGCCACTCATTCTCCATATTATAATTTTATGATGCTCTGAAGTTTGCCTTCTACAGTTCTGATAACCTCTTATGTTTTGTTTGTTTTCATGAACAGATTGACGCTATTAAGCTGGGCATCAGTCCATAACCATAAAGAGCAATCAGTAGAAAGCTTACAGACAAGTACAAAGCTTGGTTTTAATCAAATATTATCAGGATTCAGAGCAGATCAGAGGAAAATCTTGGACTTTCACGTGTCCTAAAAATTCTGTATAGAAAAAATATATTTACCTAAAGTAAATAAATAAGCAAAGCATTCAATATGCTGCTTAAACTTTTTCAAAGATCTTGTGCCTGATGAGCCAAGGATGTGTAAAAACATTCAGAGATCCAAAAGATTTGTGGAGTTGCATTATTCTACTGAGTGCAATGTGACTGGCATCTTCCAAAGTGACTCATATGCTTGATTTTGGAAGGTTCATCTGTGTTCACCTCCAGGATGAAATGTTTAAGCATGTAAAAATTCTAGTCATGAAAGGGAAAATTATGAACCTAATGAACATAGTTTGTCAGGCTTTTGTTACAAGTGATTAATGTGTGTATATTTAGCACTGTAGGGATTGAATTTGTGGAGTTGGGCATACACCAAAACCATCAAGCTCACCTCTGAATTTTTTAACAATCCAGTAATGGAGGGACTAGATGGTAATTTGTTGTCAGGCAGATTGTGGCAAATTGTTAATGTAGAGGTGGGGCAGTATTGATGAGAACCCTTCTCTGACTATAAACTGCTTGAGGAGCTGTGTGCTGGAATTATTTCTGTAGAAGCTACTAACTAATAAAACTGTTTACCTTAGATGGTGAGTTAAACTTGGTCTGCATTGGGGGAGCTGCATCTTCACATGTGTGCACAAATTGGGCAGTTTGCATGCAGTTATCTAACTTCTAGGTGCAGATATGTGGGTTTGGGGGTATACTGTTTTTCTTGCCAGTACATTCATATTCAGCACTGAACATTTGGCTCTAGCTGTACATTTCCCCAAGCACAATCATTTCTGTTTTGCAAACACATTGACAGCTTTGAAAACAATACACATGACCAAAGAAATACCTTAAATGATGGCAGGAGGACAGTAGCTGAGCATTATGCATTAAACAAGTCTTTCTGTTGCTCCTATGGCAAAGACATACCAGTATATATTTCCCAAGTCAACTAACTGCAACCCCACTCCTTGACAGAATGATGCTGAAGTGTATTTTCTGACAAAACAAAGATCTTGAGACAAAGTGAAATAGCACTATCATTAATACTTTTTCCCCCCCACCAAAATCTCTTGCTTTTGTGAAGTCTGCTGTTGGTTAAACATCTTAAAGTGTAGTATCAAAAGCCAGAAGGGGTGTACTGCATGCTTATGGCATTAGTACCAGGGACTAACTAAGGAGAGCGTTTCATTTCCATCTTCTATATAAAATTTATAATTGATCCTATGCAGACTTTACTGACAGTTTTGTATAATGTTACACTGACCATAATCCTCTAGCTAGAAGCACAATGCAACAAACCTTTTAATTAAAATTCTAGTGGCCTACACTAATCAAGTTTAGCTAAAAATAAATTCTTAGGTGGGTAAAGGGTATTTTGATAGCTTGCCTTGATACACAGAGGGGAAGGCCTGGTGGTTTATAAAGGTCTAAACACTTTTAGTATAACTAAAAAATGTCATTTATAGAGGAAATTTTGTTGAACCTTCCATGCAATTCCCCTTAAAACCATCTTTCTGTTGACTTGATGGAAGCTGGGTCAAGATCAGAGTAGGATATGTACATAGGACTGCCATTTACTGTGTGTTTGTGTAGAGGGCCTAGTATAATGAAGCCCTGCTTTGCAAGCAAGCAGAGGGCAGATGCTACTATTAGTAGAGACAGTGTAAGGCTTCCTTTTTCTTACCATCATCATCTCCATCGTGTCTGAGTTCAGCTTTAACCACCTTCTCTTCAACCTAGTGGCACACGTTAGCTGTAGCAGGCTCAGTAACTGTCTACACTAGGCCAACAAAGTCAGGGGAATGAGATTCCCAACAAAGGGAAAAAGTGTCAACTGCAAGCAGGAATCGGACATGCTCAGAGGGGAAGAGGGCACAAGTAAATATACTAGACCTCCCTATTCTCACTTCCTTTCTTCTTCCATTGTTAGGGCTGTACAGGATGCGGAAGTTGCTCAATTCATGGCCTACAGCAGTTCTCTTTGTAGGAAAAAGGAGCCTGTTAATTAGGGTGGGGGCCTTTTTTAACACTAGACCTCTGGGCCCAATAGGGATGTTGCACCACCCTTTATCATTGTGGAGGAACCCTCCTCTTTCTGCTTTCCAATGGTAACAGCTGTGTGGAGTGAGCAAGAATAGTCTTCCATCAGTTTGGTTGTCTCTTTTCTTTCTGGCTCAGAGCTCTACATCAGAAGGTAGGGAAAGAGATGCTCCTTGCTCAAAACAAAGTACCAAGTACACTCACTACATACACAATTTGCAGAAGCTGCACAATGATGCTGGCATGACCTCACAACAGCAGCAGCACATTGCTTTGTGACAGTAACAGACATGACAACTTCCTGCCATATCCTTAGAAGACATTATTGAATTAAGTTTAAGGATCTTTGGGGTCTATTGTACTAAATGAACAGTTTATGTATAATTGTGTCTTACTGCTTGGACGAGGGCTGCCATACCTCCTCCAGGAACCAAAAACAATGGGTAGTGATTAAGGCAGGTCACTTATATTGTAATAGCAACAGAAAGGTATCACTTCCCAAAAAGATTCACATACTCTAGTTCAAACTGGATGCTCCAAACTGCAAGAGGCCAAAAGGATATGTTGGATAAATAGCTTTCGTTTAAACTGACTCAGTGATCTTCTGCCTAATTTATCAGATAGGACTTTCTGCCCAAGAGAGGGAGTCCCAAACCTGCAGAAGGGTTGGAAAGACTTCAGCCTACTAGGGCCCCATAAGACTGATGAGCAACCATTGCTGAGCTTTGAGCATGCAGATAGTAAGAATTGTTTTTTAAAATGTTTTCTTGGTTGTGCTTTTACCTAAAGAATACATGTGCTTGCTTAGAGCTTGTCTGGTAACTTGTAACTGCTGGCAATATACTAGTTCTAGCCCTTGGAGTGAGCAAAGCATGTGCATTGGCCTTTTAAGCAGAATAGCTTGCTGGGACTATCACAGCATAGGCAAGGAGCTGATCAGCCTTAAAACTCCCAATCAGGATGGAATGAGACATGGGTCTCTGGCCAGCAAAGTTGACATCTGGGAGCTGGAAACCTTTAAGTGCATGGTCCCTCAGGGCACTGAAGGGGAATACAGGTGCAGTTACTCTGAAACTGACAGTGACCACACAAAGCATGATTAGAGTAATTCTGTTGTAGCAATGCTTCACCATGCTGCAGATTGAGTGCAAAAGCCTACAGAAGGCCCAAGTCACAGAACTTACTTGTCTTTTTGCTCAGTCTATTGCTCACTGATGGTTAAAGACATCTTTATAGAAAACCATTCTTATGTATTATTTTCCTTTCCATTTTTGTGGTTTAGAGTACTTCTGCTTCACTCCAGTGGTTTTATACTTGCAAGAGGGAGATGTTTCTTATGCTTGTCTTATTTTTAAGTAAGTTACACATACAAAATGTGTATGCAATTGCTCACCTAACTACCATGCCCTAGCACACCCGGAACTGCATGCACCTCTGAACACAATTAGCTAGTTTTGTGCAAAACTGCAGTGAGTGAACATTCAAGTTAGTCATATGGTTAGAGATTTGTTTTGTATACACAACTGCGGATGTATATTGTTTCTATAAAGCAAAGTTTAGTTCCTCAGCCTCATACTCAAAAACCCAAACCATATATGAATAGCATGAATCTCCATTCCTGAGATTTTGGTTTAAATTGACACTATGCCAAAATCCATTTTACACACACAGAGGAGGTGTTTGTGTAGTCAGGGGAAGGAGTAAGCTGAAAAGAAGTGTCTTCCTAGCTTATGTAACCAATAAGAACTATTGCAGATTCCACAGCTGCAAAGGCAAGTTTGATCTGGTACTACTGTATGTTATGCTGAATTGACAGGTTTAATCTATGTTCTTGTACATACACTGAAGAGCTGGCTGTAAATACATAGTTTCAGTAGGTAACATTT
The DNA here is from genome assembly GCA_007922305.1 of Dermatemys mawii. Classification (NCBI taxonomy): domain Eukaryota; kingdom Metazoa; phylum Chordata; order Testudines; family Dermatemydidae; genus Dermatemys; species Dermatemys mawii. The sequence goes on along the minus strand of ML677360.1, from coordinate 20,591,776 downwards.
GACAAATAAATGCTCCCCACCTTTGTAAGGCACGATACAAAGCCTTTTTTTAAAAAAAACCCTGCAGTTTAAAAAAGTTCTGGTTTACCAATCAAAATACCAGCTTGTGTAACACTTCTGCAAGCCTGCAACTGAAAAAGCAAGCTAAAAGCAATGCATTAAAACAGCCTAAGACTGGTAAATGTTTGCCAGGTCTTGGAGTGGCTGATGAAACTCTGATGGTCTAGAATCTATATTTTCTCAGTGACTAGGTTGCAGGTAAAGGAAGCATTAAAGACAGACTGCATTTCCTATCTTTGTTATTTCTCTCTCTCTATCTCCTTTTGTGCAAGTTTGTCTTGTGTTGCCTGGTGTGTGCACCTGCAACGAACATTCAACTTTTAGATGGAAAATGGTAGTATAGCATTGTTTTTTTAAAAAATTATGTTTGAAGTATTACTTGTACTCACTTTTTCCTGGGGGGTGTTTCCTACAACCTTCTTCTTACAAACTATGCTGTACATACTGAGATGTAACAATATTTTTGAGGACTTAGATAGCTTAGGGAAATTGTTGAAACCAAGCCAGCGCATTTATAAAAACATTTTATTAATAAAATGTTTACACCTTTTTTTTGCACAATACATCACATTGGTAGTGATTCTGCATGTTATTACATTATAAAAGTTTATTATGAATGATTAAGCTGAAACAAAAGCAGTTTACAATATGCTAACTCATTGTTTGCAAAGTATGTACTATACCAATACAAACTAGAGAGAGATCAGAAGTCTAGCTTTCTTCATTAGCATCTACAAACCAACAATATAGACTTACTGTGTACACTCTCAGGACCAGCCCAAGAGAAGACCGTAAAAAAATCAAGTCTCAAAACATTCAAAGCTTGGCAATTCATTCTTACAATATTTCATCACTAGTAATCAGACTATATTTCATGCAGTGAAGCAATGGTTGTAAATTTGTGCACTTTACAGTACTATAAATGCTTTTGTAACTGCGAGCTTAAATTTTGTTTTAATAATGGATGTTAAATAAGAAGGCACATACCTTTTAACCCTTACACCAGGATTCTTTAAACATAGTCTTTAAAAGGCAGAACATTCTGAAGGAGGACAAGAATTGCTGGTACAAAGATTAATTTTTTCCATTTGTGTTTACAGACCAACACTTATTATACTGTACAAATTATATACTTAAATCAAGATTTTTACTTTTGTCCCCTAATCACAAGAATTTAAATGCTTTTGTTATTAAACTAAACAAAAACCCCTAACACATGTGGAATGATTTCTTTACCTGAAGAAGAATAAAAAAAACATTTGCCAATGTATTAAATATTCTATATAGGTCTTTGTACCGTTTCCATCACTATGCAGTATGAGCACATGGTGTGCCACACACACAGTATCTGTCAGCTTCATTACCCTGTATTCAAGAATACAAAAGTTAATCATTTGTAAGTCTTATTAACAAAGACTTCCACAGCTTTACCCATCCTAGGTGAGTAATGTTTTTGGCAAAGAACCAACACTTTCCACATCATCCCAGGAGGATGCAGATGTATGTGTCTTGGCTGCTATGTTTTCACAACAGTTTTGCAAGGCAGTACTAATGAATTACCATTTTGTTTACAAATATTTGCTGCTATGGCAGATACTTCAAGAAAAAATAATAATCTGCCACTCATTACACCCTGAATCCCTTGCAGCATACTGCAAGACGTCAAGAAAACATAATAGGTTTAAGGTACAGTATAGCTTTGTGGAAAATACAAATCATAACATGAGTAACAAAACAAGGCAGGAAGATAGAGGTGAATCCATCTTCACTGACTACTCGAGTAAAGCATTAAATATGTTCAAGAGCAATAACTGGATGGAATTACTAGAAAGGAAAGGTAAAACTAGAGAGAAGAGGAGCTTATCTTCCAACATCTGCAAAATTACAGTACATATCCAAAGAAGGATAACAGGAATGAAAAACAAAAATTAAATCACAGCCTAAAGACAAAATAAACACACCTTTTAATAGATTGAGAGCTAACAGGTTTCTTTACCATAAAAATGAAGACAATTTTGGGGATTATAAAATGACCAACCCCAAGTTCTTAGATAACATAAGGGGAAAGTCAACAATTGTTCCTTTTGGGAGAATGCCAAATTGTGTAAGTGTCTTGGAATTAAGAGTAGTTTCAACAAATTCTGTTGTAATCTTTAGAGGTTAGATCATGTACCTCATGTAGATAAACCCACAGGTGAGGAAGAGGCACACCTGCCAGCCACTCATGTCACCTCCCTTATTCCACTGGATCACTAATAGTGGAATTGAAAATAAAAAGTCAATCCTCAGTCTTAAAAATTTGATCCAATTTTAAATAATTATACTCACACTATAGGTTGTCAATATTAGGAGCAAGATTTCCAGAAACCTTCAGCATTTAGCAACAGTTATTGCTGTCAGAATGAGAATTTTTTTTAAATCTGCCCACTTAATTTAGGCACTTTCATGGCAGCTGAGCTCTTTCAAATCTGGCCCTAAATCATATCAGATCCAGGAGGTATGGCCCCGTATATTACAGCATGGGACCATCTGTTAGGGTCTCAGAAAAAGTCCTGCTGTCAGTAAGGATTTCAGATTAAAACAGAATCTGGCTTCAATTCTATCTAGAGGTTTTCTTCTAAACACTCTCTACAGGATTTCCTTTCTATGACACTGTCTGGATAAATTTCAGGAAGATGAAAAATGTATAACCAAGTTTGGCATCTTTGGTTCCAGCTGTATTACCAGGAAGATCTCCATTATTTCTCAATATTCCAGAGAATCAGAGCATTTTTTCTGAAATTATAGGCAAGTACGATTTCGCATGTGGATTCTTACACAAGAAACCAAAAAATGCTGTTTCAAGCTTGCTTCCTCCCACAGGTTGGAGCCATTTGACAAGGCATCTGCTTTCACATTCTTTGGCCAGAAAGAGAACAACTGACAGATCTTTTATTCTAGAAGCCATATTTTATTTTTGCCTCGAACATCCACATGCCAACATCTCATTTCTGCACACAATAAGTTTTTTTTGTTGTCTAATAAAACATACAGCTGGGAATGTAAAATGAACATTAATTTTTTCAGTTTTCTTTGTAGAATTTTAAAGCGAGCTTTTATGTAGTTTGGTTCTAGACACATAGTTCTTCTATTAAGTGGCTGACTGTAGCTCCATAAGAATGCATGAAGAGAATACTATTTTTGAACTCAGAAGAGTGCAAAATCAGTCTAGACATTTATTGAATTCTTATCTCTGTGGTTTTGGGATGATTAATAAATCTGATCAATTTTGGGAAGCTTCCAAGAACCTCAAGTGAGTAACCTGAAATTATTTCAGCAAAGAAGATGTGGTCTTGGATGTTGCTGGTAAGAGTATGTCTGTGCACAATCCACATTCTTGCCCTCCTACCCCCCCCCCCCCCCACTTTTAAAGTATTTGCTTTGGATTTTACTTTTGTTTAGTTATTGCTATTTATGAGCAAGGCTCATTAGAAAGAGTGACAGGCCATGGCGTTCAGACAGCATCCTCTGTAGATCTGCAATTCTCAAGGTAGTCAACACACCAAAAATATAAATACTAGAGACACTTCCCCAAGTGGATCCCTCCAAGGAGGGAAGTCATCCAAACATCACTAATAAAGCTTTTTTCCCCCCACCATAATCTTAAGTGTTTTATATCATGTTTGTCTCCAGTAATGTTAAATAAGGAATAGTTCAGATTTAACATCTTCATGAAGAGCCTATCGAAGATAGCTTTTAAATCATGCAAGATATTCATGTTGAATGATTTTATTTTCAGCAAATAAACTGAAGGCTTTACCATCTAAGAAGGAAATGGCTCCGTGACAAGAGCCAGTGAACAATGAATGCCAAGTCTGACTAATTTAAAGAATGAGGTTTCCAAAACACTATAGCGACTATTGTATTTTTCAATTACACTATCTTACAGGAGGTGAAACATGCCCATCACATTTGCTTGTTGTAAAGGTATATTCATGTTACATATAGTCACATAAAAGGGTTCATTTTGCACAGAATGCCCCCATCAAAAACATTAAGAACCAGATCCTGTAGCACTTCAAGCAAAAAGTACTACTGATTTCACTGGAAGTTAAGAGCTGCATCAATTTAAAGTTTAAAGACAGGCAAGACAAATAAATAAGCTAGTAATACAAGATGTGGTTTCTCTCATAAACTTCAACAAATAGCTCAATAATTTTAACTTCTTGGCAGCAAAAACGGTGTTAACTCTCAAGAGAACTTCGATTCCTAGCTTCCAGAGGATTTTCAATAATCCTGTCTCTAGGGGAAAACAAACCAGGAATGTTTCTGCTTTTTGTTAAAGTAAACTGGCAGAGCATATCCATTTAGAGGCTTAGTAGGAGGATCTCAGCAGGTACACAAAAACATGGTACTGTAAAGCCACATACATCAGAGAAGCAGTTTCGAAGCATATATTTGGGACTAAAGAGTTCAGTTCATTGTAATTTTGTGGGGATTTGCCCCTCCTCAAAATTTAGGAGCATGCTATCCAGCCCCCAAAGCTTTATCTTAGGTCAGCCAACAGTTTCTACACTTTTATACTTCATTTGAAAAACAAGCAAGTTTTGTCCACAGTCTGAAGAAAGAGATGAAATGTTTCCGCTTTGTCAGTTTCAAAAAGATGCATAGGATCATTACTGAAAATTGTGCATTGTGCTACGCAGAGGATGTTACTTTCATCCATTATGCAAATTGTACCTCAAAAAAGTCCATTCCCTTTGAGAATCTCATAGTCTAGATTTTCAAGAGTGAATTTCAGTCATTTAAAAAAGCTGAGACTTCAGAAGCTCAGCACTTCTGATCTCCTACTTTGGAGAAGAGAGAGTTTTTAGAAAAAGTCAACTAGAACCAGTGATGCTCAGTACCTCCAAAAGAACAGACTCAAAAGTTATTTAGGGAAAAAACTGTAAATAATTTCAGCTGAACACTGTGCAGCACATATGAAGGCTAAGTCTAAACTAGAAACTTCAAAGTGCTGCTGTGGGAGTGTGCCCGCGGCAGCACTTTGAAGTGTGAATGTGGTCACACGTGAGCTCTGGGAGAGAGCTCTGCCAGTGCTCCTGGTAATCCACCTCCACGAGGGGAATAGCGCTGAACTCTGGGAGCATGGTTCCCAGTGCTTGGAGCTTGTCCACACTAGTGTTTTAAAGCGCTCAGACTTGCTGCACTCAGGGAGGTGATTTTCCACATCCCTGAGCCAGCAAATTAGAGCGCAATAAAATGTAAGTGTAGACAAGCCTGAAGGTTCAATGAGATGCACCGTTACAGCAGAATTTGTAGGAAAGCCACGTAGCTTCGCCAGAGATGAAACTACCAAGCCAAACACTCAACTATGTGGATGTCTCTAATCCAGGGAGATGTTTACTCATGTAATTGTATTTCAGCTTCCATATTATTTCCAAGTGAACACTCAAGCTGGGATCTGGGATCAAAAGAATTAAGATCTCAGCATTCTGATACATTTTAAACAGGCATGATACTAACAAGACACTTTGTCTTGGCTAATGTTCATGAAAGTATTTTTAGGTAATCTGATAAACATAACTTGATGATTTCCATGTCGTCTTTAACAGTGCGTGATTCAGAATCAGAAGATTTAACTACACAAAGGTGGAAAAAACTACACTGATACCTCATTCAAGTGGGTAGAGCTACTTGCTTAGATTTAAAAAAGTAAAAGGAGGAAGAGTTATGAGACATCAAGATTTAGACAGAAGAGGAAGGATATGGGACTGGCTTGTTTAAGAAGATGATGTATTAATCTTAGTCTCTCTTGCCAGTGACCAAACTGTATTTGAAAAAACAAATGTTGTCCAAGGAAAAACTCCTCTTTTGGCCATCTCTCAAGTTTTTAAAGATTTGCTGAGAAGAGACACGGCTATATGATTTCATTGGATCCTGAATGGGGACTCTACTGTCAGACTATTACTACAGTTCTAGAGTCAAATATCTTCTTTTCAAGTAATGCGTATTTTATAGGTGTAGTTAAGCCAGTTATTCTCCGAGAGGAGACAATGGAGTTTAAACCTATGCTTTAATCACTTCAGTGTCCTTGCACATAACTTAGAGGGTATGAATCTGTTTGTGGCTCCTAGAATGGATCTTCTGCATGAGAGATGTTGTTGATCTTTCACAGATATTAAAAAAATAAACATGCTGTTCAGTGTCTGGAAACTTTTAGATTTACAATAAAATTCTTATGTTCAAACACTATTAACAAGCCTGAAGAAATCCAAGGCAGGTGAACATATTGTATTTAAGATAGTAAAGGCACCTAATACCTTGGCGTGGAATGGGAAAGGAAACTTCTGAAGCACTGCCAACACCAACAGCTTGCAGGTAGAACCAGGACACCATGATAACAAAATATGTATGTAGTAGCAGCTTGACAGAACCTACTGTAAGTATATACTTAGTCTTATCTTTGGAAAAGAAGCTGGAACAAAACAGCAATTATTTGTAATTGAAGGGTGCAAAATATTTTCAGTGTGGGGTTACAGTGATAATACAAGATTACAAAACCAGCTTTACAAAATGGTGAGCTGATGCTTCCAAGTAAACACTCCCCAATCCTAAGAGAGGAATATATTTTTTGTTATCCTGAAAGGGAATTCTGCTACAAAAGCATACTCAAGTGCCAGAAGAATATACTGCTTGACCTTTTTTTGGGACTAGCTTTGAAATCAAACATTTTTAAACCTCTCTTCATTAAGTAGATAACCACACCCCAGTCTGTTATTTATTAGAACTCTGCCAGTTGGTTAACTGAAGACAGAGCAAAACTTTGAACACCAAACTTGTTTGAATGACTGCCATTGTGCAAGAGCTTTGGGTAAATGTATATAATGATCAATTGCTAGCTTGCTTTGATATAATATTGTCAAGAATCAGAGGGGTAGCTGTGTTAGTCTGGAATTGCAGAAGTGACAAAGAGTCCTGTGGCACCTTAAAGACTAACTAAAATTTTAGATATAATACTGTATCATAGCTTTTACAAAACTTTAAACTTTACGCTTATAATCTATTGCTTCAAAATGCCACAAAAAGATATCAATCATATTATAATATATCTTAGGGCTGAACTATACTGCACACAAATACATAATTACTGTATCTTTATTGTAAGATTTTCTGTTAGGGCAATTTTTTCATAGGGAGGCTGGTTTGAAGCCCATTTATGTGCATGCAACTTTTGGGGCACACACAATAGACTTTATATGCTCGTAACCCATCTGCACATGCAGGAAGTTTGAGCATGGGTATGTTATTGCAGAAAACAGAAGTGCACCCTCAAAGGATAGCTTTCAAACAAGGATTCTGAATATGATTTCATCTGAAATATAAGCAGTTTCATTTCCTACTTATTCTTTGAAATTTCCTTCAGCTAAAATACTTAAGATTGTAGAATGTCAAATTACAAATCGGGAACAAATATCACAGACGTGGCTTTAGCTTCAATATCAAAACAAACAAATACTGAAAATACTTTATTAGGCTCTTCCTTTAAAAACTAAGAAGTTCTCCACTAGCTCTGGAGGAAACTAAAAATAAATAATGAAAATAGCATAAAAGCATACGGTCAATTTATAGTTTAATATAAAAAGTAAGAAAAACAACATAAGATAAAAGCTGATTTGCTTAAAAATGCCAAGTAATTAAAAAAGTTATTTGGGCTAGACTCAGGAACCTAAAGGTAACGATCTACGCTACCATATGTAACTGGGATTTGGTTTCCTGTTTGTGTGAGATATCCAGCAAGGACTGAATGCACTGCAGAGACGATCTGCTCAGTGGACAAGCCACATCCTTCACCAACAGCAACATCTACCAGTCATTTGAAGCAGAAATGCAGATGTGATAGGAAGGGAGCATCACCCAACTGTCTTCTGGAAGAGGTCACTGCAATGTAAGACCTCACAAACAGGGACAAAATTGCTGGAGATCCCCAGGGCTCTATCATTGGGTGAGGAATGGAAAGACTGAAGAAAGCTTATTTCTCAAATGCTTTTACATAATTTATAATACTTTAGGCCTTGGTCTCATAAATATAGTACAAACATTTTACACATGCGAAGCAATAAAGAGTTTTCCCCAAAATATTAAAGTCTTACTAGAACTATTGATGGCATCTGTTGTCAGTCAGTCATGCTCAAGTTTAAATTTAGAAAGAGTTTCAGCCATGTTCTCTTCCACCACCATTTTTAATAGTAAAAATACTTACTAAAAAGAAATAGGTGCTTATAAGTGTAGTTTGCCTTTAAATGATTAAGCCAGCATGAAAAGGTAAGATTGTCTATGGTTTAAAATTCATTGCTTGTTTGTTCCTATTACCTTTAAATAAAAAGTGCAAGTGAGATCTGGGGACTGAATAGACTGATATGCTCATTTTTATCAGTAACTTATTTTGTAGCCATCTACAACCAATTGCCTCACTGTACTTTGGATTAGCTACAATTATATTTAAAATAATGCTAATTATAACAATTGAAAGGGTAGCAGAACAGCCTTATGATTAAAGTCACTATTTCAACAGGGCTGTTTCTTCCCTCTTCCTCATCCCTCTGGACCACGAAAGTGCTCATTTCCCTTTTACAAAAAACATTACATATAATGTCGATTACAAAACTATTAAACATTTCAGTCCTATCATCCCTGTCTACATTCCTTTCACGCAAGGTCAAAGAACTGATGATGGATTCCCTTTGAACACAAGAGACACTATACATGTTGTAAGTAAACAGCTGACATGTCACAACTGCAGTCTCTTCTGTGAGCATACAGATGTCAGATGAGCTGGTCCATTTTTGTGGGACCTTGAAGTATGAACATCAGGCAGATAAGTTCTAAGACCAATAATATATACCCAACATAAACTATTAGCTTCCAAGACCACCTACTTTCAAAACAAGTCTGATTTTCTAAAGTTTCAGTCAACAACAGCTGCGTTTTGTCACTGAAGGCTGTCTTCTAAGTTTGAAGCCCTTACCGCTAGATGGGGGGTTGGTGTCAGTTGATGGAATTCTACGACCTATAAAAAGAAAAAAAGTTCATAGCAAGAGTTGCATTAATTATTGAAACTACTTTTACAGAGCATCTGATATCTACAAAAGCATTTAATCCAATGGATTGGACTTCGGAGGGAGTCCCTTGGAAGGGCAGGTTCCCTTCTTTTCTGAATAGATAAGGGGCATTTAGGACTTCTCATCCCTGCTCTGGCCTCTTTTCTCTGTGCAGAAGTGCCAGCTTAGTGTATCAGATCTCACCCTACATCCGTAAGCTTAAACAACATGATCTGGTTTGGCATTTTTCAAGCATCAAAGTTTATTCAAAATCAACTAAATGCATTAGAAAAAAATAGCTTCCTGATTTTTTTAAATAGTTATAAAAGAATCCAAGTTGTAGTTAAAGTCAGTAGTAAACAAAATAATTACTTCTATGGAGTCTTTAAATTCTTTTAGTTTAAAGTAAAAAACATTAAATAGCTTCACAATCATTTGACAGCTCTGACGTGACTATGAAAGGATTGCATCTAATTTTATGCTGTTTATTTGATTCAAAAGACAAAGCTAAGAAATAGTTGCACATAAGTGTTCAGTGTTTAATATAGCCTTCTGAATTACAACTCAAATCCTCACTATAAGAGTGCAGTACTGCACTGTATTCCCTGGTGGGCACTGTTTGCACTTCTTCCACGTAAAAGTCAATTTGGAATAACGTAGGAAAAAAAAATGATTTGTGGTCTAATTGACGTTCAGGGTTATAAATAATTTTCCTAAAGGGAATCCACACACAAATGCTTTGTTCTAAATCACATTTAGTAATTGGCATTTGGTAAGTACACAGTTACTACTCCCCATTAGCTAGCTATGCTTTGGATAAAACAAGAGGGGAAATAGTATTTCCAATCAGAGTTTAGATTTGATTAGGAGAATGTATTTGTGAAGGTTTTGGTGTCCCTCATGCATTTCTTTCCCTCACCCTTGTGACCTTGAACTACTAATTGAAACATTCACCAACAGATAGGGTAAGATGACACTGACTTTTATGACAGTGACCTGTTTGCTATTTATCCAGTGATGTGGATCATCATAGTAGGTTAAGAATCTCTAGGCAGAAGCTTTTAGACGTCATAGGAGGACCAGAAACCAGCAGATCATCTTGCAATCTTGTACCTTTACCAGTGGTGACAAATATGAACCCAATGTACTCTCAGCAAAATAGAGCTACAAACTAATGCAGTAGTCAAGTTTCTGCTTAGGCTTCCTTCAGAGAAAAAAAAATGTGTTAACTGAAGAAATACTTACTAATTTCTATAAAGAGTTCATTTATGTTAATTGCATTTTTAGCACTGGTCTCTACAAATATGGCATGGATGGAATCTGCATAGTCTTTAGCATCTTTTTCCATGACTTCTCTAAAAAGGAAAGAAAACATTGTGAACAAAGCAGAAATATTAATCTACTTTTCCCAGAGCAGCCCCCACCTTCTTTTATATTGATGGGGGTAACAAGGTAAAAACCCACTTAAAGTTTCCCAGTATGATCAACATTTGCTAATAAGATGAAGTGTTGCAGACGTTGCAAACCTTTCTAAAATGGCCTAAACATTTTGTACTAGTTTTTAAAAAAAAGACTTACATTTTTTAATTACTATATATCTTTCACGGCTTGGGAAATCCCTTAATCTTCCTAACAAATATTTACTACCATCACTTTGTATTTGAACTTGACTGACATCAATTTACCTCACATCATTAAGGTCACACTTATTTCCTGCAATTGCTACAACAATGTTTGGAGGTCCATGTTGTCGAAGTTCTTTCACCCAGTTCTTTAATGTTGAGAAGGTTTCCTGATATGGAGAAGGGAGACAGAATTAAGATTCAGAACTGGCCAAATAAAACATACATGAGTGTTTGTAGAACTAGATTGCAAACCTCTTCTTACCTCTTTTGTGATGTCATAAACTATAATAGCTGCTGCTGAGCCTCGGTAGTACATTGGTGCTAAAGCACGGAACTGTAGGAAGAAACATCATATAGAATGGATTTAATTCTGTGCCAAAGATTATGTGGCTCATTGAGCAGTTAATCCAATTTTCATTGCTCTAGTATAGGAAAAGAGTTTAGGTTAGTGGAAAATGTATCAAATTTACAAAGAGATTGCCAGTAGGATAAGAACTTCACATGAAGCAATGTTAGCCAAAGGCTAGTGAGTGAATATTTTTGGGTGCTAGTAGTGCAAGATTACTATAGTACAATGGACTATAAATAAAGCCATATGATGACAAACAAAATGTGAGTTAAACCAGTTCTTTAACAGCTTTATCTGGATAAACTCCCAGAAGAAGGTGGACTAGAACTATAATTTAAACTTGTAAATCACTATTCCTCCAAGACCACTCACTGTTAAAGAACTCCATTTTCTGGTTACTATTCAGGCAGTTTGTGCAAGTTCATGCAGATGTCGAAGGATGAGAGAGGTTTCCGTTCCAAACCTCAGCTTCAGGGATAGCAGAAATCTAGTACAAGTAAGAAGAGGACCGCTTCTATTGAAGATAGAATACACTGCTGAATCTTGCAATTAGTCTAGCAATGACTGATCTTTTGTGTGAGAAAGGATTAAAAGAAAGGATATAAGAGAATGGAACAATACAAAATGTCAAAGGCATGAAGCAAAATTCTCGGACTTCATGTTATCTCAGTCTCTAGTTCATAGTCCTCAGAAACACCAGGTTGCAAAGGCCAAATTACAGAAGGAAGCCTGATAGTTATGTGAGGTATGGGATGGGCCACCCTCATTAAAAAAGGGGGGGAAAGAAAAGCTATATAGATATAGACAATACATACAGGATATATGCCTAATTTTGAACACCGAGGGAGAGAAAGGATGGGGTGAATTGAATACATTTCTTCCTTTTTGAGACTCATTTTCCACAGATGGAAAAATAAAAAGAATTAGTGTACATCATTACAAATCCAAAACATCCTGAGAATGGCTTAGAAGTGAGATTAAAAAAAATCATCAAAAAACAATGTTGTGTTCTTTTTATTTACCTTCTGGTATTTTAGGATTAAATGTTTTCAAGCTTTGCAACCAAAAGAGTTAGGGAAACAAACAGTTAATTAAGAATAAAAGCTGAGAGTCTCACAATCACCTGACTCCTGAAGCAAAGGCTTTAGGAAACATACCAAACATCGTAAGACTTGCAGGAAATCTCAGGACTTGGCAACATTGACAATTGCTACAAACCTGAATGAGTCTGCAGTACACCAATCAGGCCGCTATTTTTGCATAAACGCTACTTGCTTTTTGACTCCTAAGAAACTGCAATGGTTTAACACGTTTGGCGCTATAAAATAACTACTTTTTTAAATTCAGTGTTCAGAAATTCTGCTAAGGTAAGAAAAAGCAAACAACTCATCTAGCACTCTGAAGGGTCAGTGGAAGAACAAAATAATGAATCGACAGATGCACTGTGTTGATGTATGGCTTTATATACACTATTTACTACTCAATAAGAAATCTATAGAAATAAAAATCATGAAGAGAATGTAGCTTTTCACAAAGACTTATTTGGTTATAATAAAAGACTAGTTTCCTTTGGTTAATATAGTTCAGCTGAGAGCAGTTCTATACATCCTAAATATCTCCTTTGTTATAAAACAAAATTCTAGCTCATTTAGATTTGGCACACAAAATTCTTCTTTTGAGATTAAGCCTTTACACAAAGTGCACAGAATGAATACATGTTTGAGAGGTGGGAGGGAAGAAATGTGTAATCCCCCCGCAATAAGTACTTAGAATGTAAAGGGAAACATATTTGATAAACCACTACTCAGACTATTTGACTACCTGGTTTTCTGATGGCTATTTATATTGAGAAAAATCCAGCTCTCACTTGCTGATTTTGTATTACTCATTTCCTGCCTGCTTGCTAACATTTTCATTTTTTTCTCTCACCTAGGAATAGTCAGCGGTTAAAAAAACATTTTTCCTTTAAAAAAAACAAAACCCAGATGTTGCCAGAAATTATATTTTCTTTCAGCTGTCTGTTCATAGAGTTCAGCTTTCTCACACTGCAGCCCAATTCTGATTTGAGCTTTGACACAAAATTACCAGTAAGTGTCCGTATTTGGCAGCACAGACAATAGACAAAAAACTCAGATAGTGGTTTGAAGGCATTTTCATACTATAGTTAATGAAAGAGAAATAGTTACTTCTGGCACTTGAGCAGAAGTGCCCCAAATGAAGTGTTAAATTTAAGTGAGATGTAATCCAAAATGAAAGCTTCCATCAGCATGAACATAGGAATGGAAACTATGTCATCAAGAGAAAAGAAGTAAATAAATATTGAATGGTGGAGGGGAGATGCAAGCTAGTCAACACCACACTAAATTTATGTTTTCTGCATTTCAGTTCCAAGACATCAGAATTTATTGGAAATACAGATCTAGAATGAATAACTGAAGTAAAGAGTAGGGTGAGAGACAAATATCTTGACAGCGACTGATGTGTTTTCATTTCTAAATACTTCGCCATTATTTGTAATAATGGAAGCAGACACTTGGGATATTTTAGTGCCTTACATGTAAAGTATGCACTAACTGACATTGTACTGAGTGATCCTCTAACTTATTGTTTAAATCTGATTTAAAAGTTTTAACTGGCTGTCAATGGAAATACACCCAACCTAAAAGAAATTGCTTTATAACAGAGACAGTGTTAGCCATAGACAATCTGCATTTCTAAAGTCCTTGATTTTTTCCTCTCCTTGTCAAATACAACAATTCAGGGACAAAGGAGAGGGAGATCTGCAGGAAATAAATTTACATCAGGTGAAATATTGAGTTCTAGCTTAAAAATTAAGCTGTTCATAATATCAAGGAGTTGTGCAACCTGCTGAAAAAGAACTGCTCACTGCTAAGCCTTGAAAGTGCATTGTTAAAATTCAGCAAATGGTAAAACTAAAATATGGAGAACAGCAGATGATACTGGTTGGGAACTCAATGGTTCATATGGACCACTGCATTTGCATTTTAACACTGTGTTCAAATCCTGATGGCTGAGGTCGTGGTTTAATGTCAGTTCTTGGCAAACCCGAGAAAGCCAATAATTTATCCAAACTGCAAGTACGTAATGACTGTTGTAATTTCTGCTGAAGACAACCCAGGAACAGAAAACTGTCCTGGAAGTTTCAGGGCAGGTGATTCATTGATCAAAGCTGCTAATCAGTTCTATCAGTCCTTTCTGTAGTTGGTCCATCCTTAGCCAGTGTTCTTAACCCTTTATTTTAAGGCACACCAAAGTTCCTTTGCTGTACAAATATTCTGCAGTAAGATTTTCTCCACAAATGTAATTTTTTGACACTTCATAGCCAGCTGTGTTAAAGTGAATACAAATTAGACCTTATTGGCAGCCATACAAGCATTTTTGTAAAGGAAAAAAAATAACAGTACCAGTACTGGAAAACAAAACAGAAAAAAAAAATGTTGCAATTATGCTTCTGTATGAATAAATCCTTGTCCTGTGATGCATTACATTATCACTATCTCTTTAGTCCTTACAAGACTTAGTCTTTTGAGCCTGTCAGCACTGTCCAAATTAAGTACAGGGAGTATGTAATTTTCCCATTGGAGTATGCATCTTGCAAAAGGAGAAGATGCACACGTGATTAACAGTGTAGTTTAATCATCATCAGAGTGGTATTACAATAACTGAAAACTTGATATAAAATCCAATACCAGTACTTGATATAAAGTCAAGTGTTAAATTAAAGAGCTTTACAAGTCACATGAAGCTATGTTAAGAGAGTTTACCATGGAGTCTAGTGACTTCCCAATTTGATAGATGGGCAAGTGGAAAAAAAACAAAGAGCCCTGAGCTTGGTCAGTTTTTCTTTTCTGAGCCAAGAGAGTTTGGAAGCATCACATATGTTTCCTAATGCACAAGAGAGTTTTGTTCTTACACCAGAAGCCACTACTAAAAAGCTGGGTTATATAGGAGTTTGTATTTGACTGAATTTCTATGAAGCATTAATGCTTCCATGTTTATATATAATTTATTTTTAAAGTGAAAGTTCTGTATGTGTGTGTGTGTATATATATATACACACACACACACACATACACACACACACATATACACACTGCCCTGACTGATCACTTGGAAGGGTAAAAGTATTGTTTGTAAAGGAACTCAGCCTAACTCTAAACATACTGTCTGTGTGGGGCGGGATGACTTGTTATTGGAGACCTAGTGAAAGAACTAAGGCAGGGGTGGGCAAACTTTTTGGCTCAAGGGCCACATAGGATTCAAAATTGTGTGGAGGGCCAGGTAGAAAAGGCTGTGCCTCCCGAAAAAGCCTGGCCCCACCCCCATCCGACCTCCACTCGCTTCCTGCCCCCTGACTGCTCCTCTCAGAACCTCTGACCCATCCAACCCACCCCCGCTTTGCTCCCTGATTGCCCCCTCCAGAGACCCCCCACCCTAACCACCCTCCTGTGACCCTACCCCCTATCTACACCCCCTGCTCCTTGTTCTCTGACTACTCCCTCCAGAGAGCCTCTGCCCCTAACCACCCCCCAGGATCCCACCCCCTATCTAGCCCCCCTGCTCCCTGATTGTCCCAACTCCTAGCCATACTCCCACCCCCTGACAGGCCCCCTAGGACTCCCATGCCCTATCAAACACCCCTGTTCCCTGACTGCCCCCGAGACCCTCTGCCCCTTATCCAACTCCTCTGCCCTGCCCAGCCCCCTTACCACGCCACCAGACACGCTGCCATGACTGACTGCCGGAGCGGGCAGCCCACCCCCCACAGTACTGCTCGAACAGCACGCTGAGGCTGGGGGGCGGGGGAGGAGCAGCCTCCCTAGCCGAAGCTCAGGGGCCGGTTAGGAGGAGCCTGCAGGCCGTAGTTTGCCCACTCCTGAGCTAAGGTGACATTGGCACCTTCTTATGAAGTGTCACATCACTGTAGTCTCACGATGCATGTTCTCTCCCAAATAACCTCTCACTCTCAAGATGTGGAGGGGGAAAGTCTACAGAATCTGCGGCTCTCAGTCCGGTGAGGGGAGGACATCTTCATCTCTTCCACTTAGACAAAGTGTTGTACAACTTTCGTAGAAAAAAAGAAAAGGGCGTCACTCCAGGGATAAGAATGGAAAAGAGTAAACAGTCACTTCGTACAAGCCGACAGCACCAATTGGCAGTCATTTACAGATCTACATCCTCAGATTGCCCTACTTTGGATTCAGCATACTACATTCTCCCATTGCTTTCAAATATGATTCAAATGAACAGAATGAAACTAATGCATAATGGAAAACCTTTTATAAATATGCCTGAAGCCGTTCGGCAAACTTTATACATAATTGCAGCTTTTGTTGTTGCTGCCTGTAGTTCATGAGCAAGGTAATTAGTATGCAGCACAAAGACATTTCCTCCAATTCCCTTCTTAATTTTAGTTTGTGTACTTGTAAGTCTTGAATAAGTGTATTACATCCTGTCAAAGATGTGTATGTTGCAGAAGCAGTCATCAAGTTCTTCTTCTGGAAAGACTGCCAGGTGAAAATTTGTATTTCATGTCAGGAAGTTTTTCATTTGAGCTTCTAACAATCAGATTAGAAATGAAAATTAAAAAAATAATCAAGTACATAAGAACAGCCATATTGAGTCAGACCATCTTGGCTAATAGCCATGGATGGACCTATCCTCTATGAATTTATCTAGTTCTTTTTTTAACCCTGTTATAGTCTTGGCCTTCACAAAATCCTCTGGCAAGGAGTTCCACAGGTTGACTATGAGTTGTGTGAAGAAGTACTTCTTGTTTGTTTGTTTTAAATCTGCTCCCTAATAATTTAATTTGGTGCCCCCCAGTTCTTGTGTTATGAAAAGTAAACAACACTACTTTGTTTATTCTCACCATAATTTTGTAGTCCTCTATCATATCCCTCCTTAGTCGTCTCTTTTCAAAGATGAAAAGTCTCAGTCTTAATCTCTCCTCATATGGCAGTCGTTCCATACCCCTAATCATTTTTGTTCTTTTCTGAACCTTTTCCAATATATCTTTTTTAAGATGGGTGACCACATCTGCATGCAGTATTCAAGATGTGGGCATACCATGGATTTAGATAGAAGCAACATGATATTTTCTGTCCTATTTTCTATCCCCTTCTTAATTAGGCCCAACATTCTGTATGCTTTTTTGACTGTCGCTGCACATTGAGTGGATGTTTTCAGAGAACTATCCACAATGACTCCAAGATCTCTTTCTTGAGTTGTAACAGCTAATTTAGAACCCATCATTTTATATGTATAGTTGGGATTATGTTTTTCAATGCGCATCACTTTGCATTTATCAACACTGAATTTCATCTGCCATTTTGTTGCCCAGTCACCCACTTTTGAGAGATCCTTTTGTAGCTCTTCACAGTCTGCCTGGGATTTAATCATCTCGAGTAGTTTTGTATCATCTGCAAATTTTGCTGCCTCACTGTTCACCCCTTTTTCAAGATCATTTATGAATAAGTTAAATAGAACTGAGCCCTGGGGGACACCACTATTTACCCTCTCTCCATTCTGAAAACTGACCATTTATTCCTACCCTTTGTTTCCTCTCTTTGAACCAGTTACTAATCCATGAGAGAATCTTTATATATGGCTGAGGTCATATGTGGTTTAATGCCAGTTCTTGGTAATAAGAATATTATATGGGATATTAATAATATCCCATATTATTCCACCAATATTGTTGTTTCAAATGCAGCGTATGAACACCTAGGCCAAAATCCTGCAGACACTTTAAATGTCTGTATAATTTTACTCCCATGATTAGTTACACTATTGAAGGCAATAGGCTACTCATATCAGTAAAGCTACACAAGTGCATACGTTTCCAGAATCAGGGCCTTAGCTTGTGCAATTAAACTGGGATGAGTGTTGCAGAGAAATGTTCAAAGTCAAATAGAAATGCTTCTGTGAAGTAAAACTATGGCCAAAAAACACCACCTTGCAGTCTGTTTTTGTGACAGACACGGTCCATTTGGTGAATATAAACTATTTTTTCTAATCCCTCTTGATAGTAATAGCTCTCCTCTTGTCTATAGTCACCTCAGTTATACCTTTTCTAATTTGTCAATATCCTTATCATAATACTGTCTGAAACTGTGCTTAAAAATTCTAAATGAAGTCTCAGTAGACCTTTCCATTACTATAAAGATGTTATATAAATAGGGTACCTTCACATTTTCTAATCATTTATTTCCCTAGGGGAGTCAAATAATCAAGGTGAAAGATGAAATTTTGATTAAAAAAATTATCATGGGTTTGTCTCCAGTGTACTTTGAAAGAATCAAGCGTGAAAACATACATTAACATGTGTAATTTACAGAATTTGATCACACAGAAATCTTTACAAACTAAGGAGGAAAATAATAGCTCTACTTACTCGTTCTTGTCCAGCTGTATCCCAGATTAGGAATTTATGCAACTCATTTTGATACTGCACAGTCTTGGTCATAAAAGATGCTCTGAAAGATTTAGTGCAACATTACCAAAATGCAAATTCAAAGAAAAAACTATTTCTAGCATAACTAGTTCATATCTTCAAATTTTTATATATAAAAGATCAATATCTTCAATTGACTTTAATGCCATAATTTTTCATAAAACAGGTCATTTTTTCAAAAGTGAAGTGCTTTTTATATATTTACAAAAGTGAAGTACTATATATAAACACTGATTGAGATCATCATACGTAATGTTTGAAATTAATTACTGTGCAAAGGACCCAGATAAGGATGCATGCACCAGTTAGATCACACTTATACCACTTAAACAGTGGTGAACACCATCCTAACAGAATACAGTATAAGGAATCAGAGAAGAGATAAGAAGCCTTCTAAATTTGCACTCTCCTTCCTCTTAACTTTTCTGTTGAAGGTGAGAGGATGTAGATTTTGCTCTGCCACAGAGACAGCAGGGGAGTGAGAATGACATTCACCACACCTCCCCCACAAAGCAGCACCACAACAAATTCACTAAAATGTACATGAATATTAGAGGAACTACTGAAGGTATACCACATGAAACCTCTGCAATAGCCCTTTTCTGGACTTATGCTGACAGGAAATTTGGCTGCCATCCCCATTCTGGGGAGTCCCACAGTGCACAGACTGAGAGCAGATACATTTTGCTGGGAAGTCAGCATTAACTTAATGGGTGTTTGGGAAGTGAATAAGGCAGTGGAGAGTGCTGCCCCCAATACCTCTCCCTAGTGTACCTTGAAACCTGCAGATCCCCATCACTTTCAAATAAGGGCCATAATCCTTCCTCCTCCCCCAGCTTCCTGAGTATATATATAATTTTTCTGAGCAGGAGGATGGCAATGATGGGGCTTCAAGATAAGTAAAAGAAATTAGTTTAAAAAAAAAAAAAATTCTGGCAGGACCGAATTCCACGATTCTACATGTTTCTTGCAAGAGCAGGATGACAACCCCAACGCCTCCCGTGGTTGCTTCATCAGAGAAACAGTCCCTCGCTCTGCTTTAACTGTTACTGATGTCATCCACTCATGCAAAAGAAACATCATTCTGCAGACTCAAAATTCAGTGTAAGAGTACAAGGTGCTGTAACTTTTATATTTTGGTGGCATGTGTATTTTGTTAATGCTTTGAGAGTTCAAACAGTTTCCTTTACATTAGCTTTTGTCTTTCAAAATACTGCATATTTACCAGGTAATTAACATAGGAAATGGGGCCCCATAAAGATGTCCTGTGGATTTCAACAAGTCACACAGCAACTGAAGTTGCCTGCTGAAGTATGCTATGACATAAAGACCTCTGTGAACTTAGAAGCTTAAAAAAAAATAAAAAAAAAAAATCTAACAGTGCCAGAGAGGGTGTGAATTTTTTAGGTTTGAGATGAAAACCAAGGCCTTGATCCTGCAATGAACTCTACACAGGATTCAGAAACTGCACAAAGCCCCACTGAAATTAGGAGTCCACCAGCACAAAGCCTACTACAGAAATGAAGCCAAAGGGTGAATGTCTTCAGCACAGGATGCAGTATTGGACACTAAAGTTCAGTGACTCAGGCTTTAGAGTCCTCCTGGGCTCTAAATATTATCAGGTCATAGAAGTTATGACTATAAGCCCTTCATAATTTCAGTTACACATTAATGGCAACTACAGAGTATATCAACACAGTTCAACAGTAAGGGAACAAATAATAGTTACGTTTAACACATTTTTTTTATGAGGAAAGCAGAAAGCTCTCAAGTTCTCCCTGAAGGTTAAAACCTCCTATCACCTCAGCCGGTTTAGCTAGAGTCTAGCACAAAGACTGCAAGATTTTAAGTTTCTTTTAAACAAGCTGAACAAAAGGCTACAATGACCTTAATACGAGTTGATACTGAAGCACAAGGGTAAGAGAGCCAAATTTCAGTGGATTTAAATGCAACTAATTAGGTACTTGAGCAATGGATAAGCGAAAGTAGCATGTTAAAAGAAAGTGTCCATTGTAGGCATTGTAAGCACTGCCACTTTCTTAAATTATAATATTGCTGCACAACAAAAATGAACAGTGGCTGGAATGAGACACATGACGAGAGAGAGAGTGTCTTTTGGGTAGCTAGGAGCCAAAACAAAGGAGGCTTTAAAGATCAGTCAGCCTCCTGAAGAGTATATGAAGATAGTACAGTCAATGGAACACTCTGTAGAAAGTGCATTACACTAAACACCTATTCAGTCCTTGTGCTACTCTATTCTGAATCAGCTGAATATTGAGTTGTCTTTGTGGACAGTTCCACATTGAGTAGTGATTCTCAACTCTGGTCCATCACTTGTTCAGGGAACAAGCTGTGGCCCTTGAGTTCATGTCATCCTACCAGTTTACTTAGTGACTACATGAAGATGTTTGTGCATGGATCCAGGGCACAATCGGGGTCTTTGCTGTTGCAATGATTGCACGAGGTAACTATCCAACCATCAGTCCAAACAAGAAGCAGTAACAGATTTTTAAAGTGTTCAGGTGCCTAGAGATTCAGATACACACTTCACTGGGATTTGAAAAAACATCTGGCAGCTGAGGCGCCTATGTGCATCTTTAGGCACCTGAACATCTCTAAATATCTCACTTGTAATGAATATAGCTGCAGATAATGATTCTCAACTTTTTTTCATAGCAACGCAGCTTTTCCATACCCTCCTGCCCCCATATCTAGCTGGGACTTCCCTGCTCCCACTTCATTTAGTAAAATAAAAAGGGCAGACCGCTCACAACCCCTATGTGAAGAACCTCTGTTGTAGATTAATTAACAGATAAAAACTTGTAGCCCTTAAGTTTTGGATCATTTTATGTCATATAATCTTACATATAGCTTTTGCTAATAAAAGAGTAGGATTTCTAAACAGCATGATTGTATTTAATCCAAATTTGTGTACCATAATTAATACAGTGAAATATCTAGTTTTCCTTTTCAAAGCAACAGAGGAAACACTTTGATCATTATTAGGAAGTGTTATTGTATTTACTCCCTTTTGTTAGTTAAGGGAATTAAGGAAGGCATTTTATATTAATCTAATTAAAGAAACAGAGCTAGGAAGGTGAAAAAGATGCAGTTGACAAAAATATTTGTCATTGTTAATATTTGAACCATGCTAGAAAAATCTGTGTGACTTGGTTTCTACATTAGTGTTTAAAAACTCAAACAGCCTGATAGTTACTGTACTCAGTTATTTTTGAAGTTCATAAATCTGTGTCCACTTTGTATTGAGGCACCATTTTTGTTCTTTTGTTGAGGAATGAGAAACGCATATTGATGTTTGCATTGGCAGAAGAACACACTTGTTTTTTTGTAATCCAGAAATCTTAACAGGATATTTTAGTTAAGATTAATAATACAAAAACAGGACAAGATTTTAAACCTGTCCTACAGCATAAAAATTGAAACTGCACAAAGTCAAATACTATAACAACACTTAGCATTTTAGTCTTTAAGGGTATTTAGAAATCTCAGTCATTACAAGGACACTGTAAGGCAGTTAAAGAGTAGATTTTTAAAACTAACTTATTTCCATGTGCGTTAGTTGTGATTGGGTATTCAAAATCATGTATCTGTGTATACAAATGGAGGGTTATGTACATAACTGCTGATTTGTATGCAGTTTTTACTATGTGCAATTCTGAGGGTCAAGCCCCAAATGACTGGCCTAAGGTCTCACAGCAAGCCAGTGCCAGTGCAAAGACTGAATTCAGGAGTTCCTGACTCCCACTTCAGCGTTCAGTGCATGTGTTTTTCTTGCACTGAAATGAAATTTGGATAGATTTAACTGCTTTAACCAATTTCTGCTACTTCATGCAGAGTGCGTTTCATATGCGACTCTTAAGGATTAAATGATATATTCCTCTAACTTATTTACAATTCAAATACATTTTATTTAGTGTCTTACCCTATTGTTGGATTGATGTTAGGGTCAAAGCTGTCTTCTACAAATCGCCATACAATACTTGATTTTCCTACACCAGTGTCCTGAAAAAGAGCATAGCAGTTACACCAATGAAAATTCAGCTACCATAAACACTTGGGTATATTTAGGGCTAGTCTACACTGGCAACATATGTAGGTGCAGCACCTCCATGAGGGGCATAGCTTCCAGCACTGGTGCAGTCTACACTTGTGCTTTACAGCACGGAAACATACTGCATTCAGGGGGGGTGTTTTTTCACACCCCTGAGTGAGAAAGTTGCAGTGCTGTAAAGTGCCAGTGTAGACAAGCCCTTAGACCCCAATCCCGCAATAAGCTCCTTATGGAAAGACTGATGCCAGTTCCTATATAGAGCATCACTGAAGTCAATGGAGGTCCAATCAAGTGGAACTCCTCTTAGGATCAGAGACTTAGTCAGGGGTTCTCAAACCGGTGGTCAGGACCCCTCAGAGGGTCATGAGGTTACTAAATGGAGGGTTGCGAGCTGTCAGCCTTCATCGCAAACCCCGTTTCGCCTCCAGCATTTATAATAGCATTAAATATAAAAAAGTGTTTTTAATTTATAAGGGAGGGAGATCGCACTCATAGGCTAGTAGTGTGAAAGGGGTCATTAGTACAAAAGTTTGAGAACCACTGGTCTCAGTAATCAAAATATCTCAGTGGAGCAAAATAGAAAAACTGAAGGGCCATAAAATAATGTTTACGTTGAAAATAGGAGATGTCTCTTTAATAGAGCTATTATCCCAAAACAGATATAAAAAGACATTTGATAATTTTGTATAAGGCTTTAACAAAAAAAAAGCTATAATGTTAGTTTCTTGAAACAGATTATTCTGTTTTTGCCTTCCCACCACACCTCCCTCACCAAAAAATCTGCATAAATGCTTGGTTTGAATTAGGGATATTTGTATAGGAGCTCGAGAAAGAGCTGCTGCTTTATACCTCAACTGTTTAAGTGTACATCTGTAGATGAATAAGGTAATTAATACGTACAAGTAGATCAAGGGTGTCACACTATTACAAGCATTACAAACACATTTCAGCCTGAGTCATTGAGTCCCACCCTATTTAATGAAAGACCTTTAACATCTTCTGAGACATACCTGAAACTAATATTTTTTTTAATCTCATAGCTGCATGGAGCAAGAGAGGAAGAAGTTCTAATGTGACAAACAACAGTTTAAAATAGTGCCAAACACATTAGAAATTTAACACTAGGTTGTGTGTGTTTTGAAAAGTATCTATGACAACTCAGGCTTAATAAAAGAAAGAAACAAAAGGCATGTTTCAAGTTGCATCTACTTGTAGCACTAAGTTAAGATGTCTGATTGCTCACATGCCTTTAAACATGTTTCAGATGGCAATTTAGTTAACATAGTTGAACCACTTCACAATCTTCAGATGATAGAATCAGGTAATCTATACCTCAAATTCAAAATTTTGAAAAATATAGTTTACCAAACTTAATATTAAGAACTGTTTGAATAAAACAAGAAGTTTGCTTTCATTTAAGCTTGCTTTCTGCAGTGTTTGCAGCCCAGATTAATTTTATTAAAGCTAATGTTCAAGAATTATATAATACACAAATTAAGAAGAATGTGTACATCTGAGTATAGTGTTTAGATTATCCACAAATATCAAGTTTATTTTTAAAGTCATAAGATACATATAGTGCATAATCAGCAATATACTACAGCACTAATTTGGACAAAATTTAAGTTTGTGCTAATCCTCTCAGGAGTTCTCCTTTTTGGGGAGAGGAGAGGGAAATTCAAACATAAACACTAAAATATGCCAGTGACAAGACTAGTGTAACAGAAAGTTACAAAGAAGAGAAAGGGAGATGAAAGTAAATAAGTTTCCAAGCTGAGGCATTTAGAAGGGAAAATTTTCTTAATTGTTCTCTTACTCCCCCTTTTCCCCCTCCATAAAGATTTAACAGGTAGAGTTTCATGTAAACAAAGGATAATATATTTAGGAAGCAATCATGCAAACAACCTTCTCCCAAATACCAGATGTACAAAATTAGGGAATATATACCAATTTTCCAGGGAGAGGGAACAAGTCTATCCAGAACCAGGAAATACATAGTCCCACTGTCAAATTTCATCTGTTTAGGAGCAGACAAAACCCCCATTAAAGTGAGTCCAGGGAAAAGCTCCATTTAACCTCAGTTGGATTTGGTTTGGAGGACCCTTGTTGGGAACAGTCATTTTGGAGCTAAGAATTTTTTAAAAAGTCTGTCTTTTGAGATAAAGATTTTGTGTATATATTTCTAAACAAGACTGAAAGTCTCACCCACGTTTGTTTTGACGTCTCCTTCATCCATTATCTAGTATTTGGAGAGTGCTTTTGAAGCCTGAAAATGGCATTAAGTGTCTGATATCAAACTACATAAATACAAGGGTTAAATTATTCAAATGATCAAAGCCTCGGACAGCATAAGCAGGAGGAGGGCCGAGAAGTTTACAACACAGGGCCCTTTAAAAAAAAACAAATAGGGGATCCTTGAAAATAAGTGCGTGTTATTTTTGTGTCTCAAACACAGACAACATCGGATTCTCCCTAAAGTGAAAGGCTGTACGAGCTGTTGTGGAGCATCTCAGTGGAGCTCACAAACAGATGCCGCAGAAATCAACACGAGCGCTGGAAAGAGACAAAAATATCTTCTCACCACAGGAAAAACACCGTCACAAACCACCCTCGCTTTAACGCGGTTTTAAGGGCTCTCATGATCACACGGGGCAGAAATTCCCAGCCCTCCCCCCCTCAAATGAATCCCTATAAGGGGAAACTCCCCCCCCCCCATTCACCAAGACCACCCGGAGGGGGGCTTTATAGCCGACCCCCCCTTCCCTATCACCCCAGATACACCCAGCGGGTCACTTACCCCCAGCAAGCAAACTTTCAGCTCCCTCAGAGCCATGGCCAGGGAGGCTGCTGCCTTAAAGAAAACCAGAGGCGCGGCCCAGCATCACCACAGCCCGCCCCCTGAGCACGCCCGCCGAGGAGCCCTCCTAGGCACGGGCAGTTGAGCCTCCCGAGGAGACCGAAGACCCCTTGCTACGTCCCCTCCAGCCACCGCTTACAGGTAACCCCCGCTTCTCAGGCGCCACACACCAGACGCCATCTTGGGCGGCCCAGACGAGTCACCTGACTACCCCCCCTTCCTTCAGGGACACACTTTTTAGAAGGCTGTAATTTCACCGTTTCCCGGGGCTAGCTGGGCGCTTGGGGGCCACCTGCTTCCCGGGCAGCATTTGTTTATTAAATCTAGTGAGTGGGGGGGGGGAAGGTGGGGGTTCAGCCGGGGTCAGGCAGCGCCGGCAGCTCCGCCCACTGCCCCTCCCCCCTCTTTCCCCCCGTCCATTCCAAGATGGCTGGTAAGCAGCTCTCGCCCCTCTCCTTCCTGCTCCGTGTGGGGTGTGCGTGCGTGTGTGTTGTGGTGTGGTGTGGTGTGGTGTGGTGTGTGGGTGATTAACGCCAAACTGCCGTGTAACTTCGTGCGTGCCTCTTTCTTCCTCTGTCTCTCGTCTCTCCAGAGAGCCTTGTGAAACCAACCCCCCGTGTCTCTCTCTTTTGTTTTTGTTTGTAGGGATCCCTTTGTATTTTGTGGATTTGCAGGATGACTTAGATGATTGTGAGTAACTGTTTTTACTTGTTTTACTCGTGCACCCATATGCTCCTTTCTGCAAACACCCCCCCCCCATCTCTCCCCACACTTTCACCCAGATTAGGGTGAAAGAAAGAGACTGGGGAGGCTCATTTTCCTGATAGGTGAAAGATCAGAGAGGGCTTGGGTTGTCTTCTTTAACACACAGACACACATGCAGTCTTGAATTTTCATGTTGCTGCTAGCAGAGGGGTCTCTAATGGAGTAATGTCTGTGCTTTATGCTAAATTTTTAGGGGGCCTTAAACTCTTGTGATTTGATTTTTTTTTTAAATGTTCATTGACTTAGTAAAATCCTTTACTGTAAGAAGGAAAAGGGACTGGGGGCTTTAAAACTCTTTATAAAGTGATAGGTTATTTTATTTTAAATATCTCAGTAAAACACAGTGCAGAAAGCTGTGGGTACAGAAGGGAGAGAATTAACCCTAAATGAAGGAGGCTTGTCAAATCTGGATTCATGGGATGGAGGTCTGAATTACAGGGAAAAAGAGAACAAGTTAATTCAGAACTGTCATAAGCTATGATACTTTGAGTGAGGGATGTTTCTAAATTGTTTTTATATTTTTTTGCATGTCTACCTGTAAACCCCAAAATCTCAATCTTTCATCATACACAGAAGATATATGGTATTTCTTTCTTAGCAAAAAGCCTAGCACATATTTGAGTGTTGCAGAAATAATACTGAAATGCAGTTAATTGCTAGTGAAAGAGCCTATGTTCAGGTCTGTGTTGTTTTATAAAGTTGAGAGATGAAGAGGGAGAGGTAATGTCTTTCTTACCAACAGAAGTTGGTCCAATAACAAGCTTCCAGTCTTACACTGAGCTTTTCTTCATGTCAGGTTTACAAAGTTGACATTAGTTCTGTTGCTTGCAAAGTATGTTTCTAGCAGTTGGCTTATGACAAGGACTTTTTCTTGTGGTAATTTGAATGTGAGATTTTTAGATGATTAATTGAAGCATACGGGACAAGTTTTTTACAAAGTGGTTATTTGTTTTGCATTTCTTATGCCATTGTGAGAATTACAGAGATACAGAAAAAATGCATGATCACTTTCTGTGATTTAAACGCCTAGTCTCAAGTGCTAGTGAAGGATATTAGGGAGTTCATGTTCAACCTGTTTCTGTAATACTCCTCCCTTCACCCAGTTTTCTACAAACTTTTTCATTGCCCTACTGAGGTCTGTCTTGATGAGGTTGTAGGTCTTATACATTCTCCCTTTAGCATCTCTTACTGTGACTCTTTAAAAAATGTGATTGCACTACTTTCCAGAACTGCCACTGATTTTGTTTGGAAGGAAACTTCAGTCATGGATTAATTTTGAGTCTGCTTTTGAAAACATCTCCTCTACTAATGGCAGATTTTTACAGAATGCTTCAGTGTGACATTTAAAATCTCCTTCCAAATTGTTTGTACCCTCCCTTATATAGGCCCTGATTATGCAATGAGCTCTGCACAGCAGATTCTTGTGTCTGTGTAAAACATTGTTGAAAGATTGAGGCCTCGGGTCCCAATCTTGCAAAGGGATGTGCATGTCAGAAGCTCCATTGTCAATAGGAAAACTCACATACTTAATGTGGAGCACATACATGTCTTGAGTACCTATGAGTTTAGTAGCTTAAGGGCCACAGACTCCTAGAGTGTGTTTACATTGTAATATGGGGCTGT
Organism: Dermatemys mawii; assembly: GCA_007922305.1. Classification (NCBI taxonomy): domain Eukaryota; kingdom Metazoa; phylum Chordata; order Testudines; family Dermatemydidae; genus Dermatemys; species Dermatemys mawii. The sequence goes on along the minus strand of ML677360.1, from coordinate 20,563,868 downwards.
GTGAGCTGATTTGGATGGCACTAACAGGCTGCTGGGCTATAAAATTGCAATGTAGACATTCTGGTTGAGCTAAAGCCCCAGCTTTGGGACCCCATTGTGGTACTAACTGGCACTTTGGATGGCACTTTGAGTTTATCATTTGAAAAAAATTGTGAGCGTTTTTAAAGTTATTGCTTGTGAGGGACCTGTTCTGTATTGCTTAGGCCTTGGTTACACTGGCACTTTATAGCGCTATAAAGCCCCCAGGAGCACTATAACCTCTTCCCCGTCCACACTGGCAAGGCATGTAGAACGCTATAACCGCGGAGTTATAGCGCTCCTGGTAATCCACCTCCGCACAGGGAATAAGGGCTGTAGCGCTCCCGCTGTAGCGCTATGATGAGAATGTGGACACCCATTGCGCTACAAGTGATCTCTTGAGATGCCTAGAGCCATTTAAGGCAATTGACGTCTCTTCCTTTTCTTTTGAACTTGGCTGGAGGAATGCGGAAGTACCTTTTTAGAGTTTCTCTCTTAACTCGGCTGATAAGCAATGCAAATGTTTAAGGAGGGAGCCTGTGTGAAAACAAAGCCCTATGTGAACGGACACGAGCTGACAGGCTCTCAGAAGGACGGAAAAACCACTGGCTCTCTCCCTCCGCATACACACAACACGTCCCCCCTCACCCCCTTCGTTTGAAAAGCACGTTGCACCCAGCGGAATGCTGGGATACCTGCCCTAATGTGCTGCTCTTAATGCCACCTGAAGTGCCACAAATATGGCCATGCTATACCGCTGGTGCGTCTCAGTGTGGACACGCAATAGCACTATAGATATTGCTGTATAAGGGGACCGCTATAACCAAAAGTGCTAGAATTCTGTAAGTGTAACCATGGCCTGAGACAATCCTAATTTGTGTGGGGGATGGCAGTTCAGAGACTGGGATATAAAAATTGTCTTAAAGCTAATTGAAGCCTATATGTAATTGCCCTTTTAAAGTGGGGAAATGTTGCAGGTCTAGATTTGTAGAGTTATGTTTGTTTTTTCCACTTCAGTTCATACATGTGTCTCTCTTGGATATTTGTTTTAAACAGAGAGATGGAGAGCTATTGCTTGCTCAGTTTGTGCCATGACCCCAAACAACACCAAGTACTTTTGTTGAACAGAGGATTTAAATTGGGAGCAGATTGGCTAATACACATCTGTGGGCCCACACTGGATTTGAAAGAAGCTTCTCAAAGCTCAGTACATCCCACCTTAAAGTTCCATTAATAACAAGGGGAGCCAAAGTAGCTGGATCTGCAGTTTAAACTCATTAGTAGAGTTGAATATTGGTTCTGTTTTGCTTTTCTTTGCCACAATTAAAATAAATAAATAAATCCCTTAATAATCCAACCAGATAATAGTCTATTTATATCTTGCCAACTAATTCTTCCCCCTTTGATTGGAAAAAGTGAAAGATGCTTGTCTGCCAGTTAAACTCTTCTGTTTTCAGTACAAGCAATAGTCCAAACCTCCCACAGTGTACTGCCAATGTGTCTTGACTGTCTTGGAGGTACCATCTCCAGGGATGAAAGGGCAGTTCCTGCTCCATGGCCAGTGAGTGCTGGGTTTCCTTGCCAAGGCTATCAGCAGAAGTGTCATTTGTCCTGGTAACTTGACTAAAATAGTTTTATGGTTGTAAGCCAACCTTCTGGCTTGGTGGATGAAGCTCAAGTTTGCCTCTTCTGAGGATTTTTCTTTTTTTTTTTCATTTTGCAGTTTTGAATCTAGCATGATGATCCAATAACGGAAAAAGTGTGCTTTGTATAAGTCTATTTACATCAATCTATATGTACCACTGTCAATTTCAGGTTCAAATAGACATAATGCATCATGTTAATTATCGTTACTATAGCATGGACAGAGAGAGAAAAATGTCTGACTTGAAGTATTTTAAATGACACCTATTTAGTTTTGAACTAGATCTTGAATTAAAAATGCAGAGTATGAACTGCTCCTAGTTGACGTGAAAGAGTACCTAGAATTAAGATGCAAAATCTGAGAACTCAGTGTGTGGTCTTGATAGTTTGGGGCTTCTGGGTCCTTTTGTAATAAAGACAACAATCTAGATCACTTGTGCTAGGTGCTGTGATTAGTCTCAAAGGTCATGTCTACACTGCAGTTGGAGCTTGCTTCACACTACAGGTAGGTGGGAGCTTCGCTCAAGCTAATAGCAAAGTGGGCATGGTGGAACAGGTGGGCTAGCCTAGCCACCTGAGTGCAAACCTGCCCAGCTGTCTTGTTATGTACATGGATGGCTAGCTTGAGGGGCTGTCTGTTCCAGTATGACTACGCTGCTATTTATAGGTCAGCGGCTCCAACAGAGCTAGCACATATCTGCCTACCTGAGTTGAGAAGCATGCTCCTAGTTGCAGTGTGGACATACCCTAAGGAAAAGGTTACAGAGCATTTTTAAGCAACTCATTACAGTAAATCACTAAAATTAGATATGTGGTGTCTGAAGGAAGAAAGCATTAAATAGTGGAGCTATTAGTGAGGAAATGTAATGTGCTACAACTAATTTTATTAAAATAAATAAAAAGCCAGAAGAGATCCTGGGAATTATAGAATGGAAAATTTCCCCTAAATTCCAGGGGAGCTGATTGAGAAACTAATGGTGAATAGTGTGACACTGCACTTGAATAAATGTTAACTGTGGGGTCAAACCAATACTGACTTTGTAAGATACTTTTTAATGCCTCACTGTAAAAGCTGTCAAACCTGTATGCAATTCTTTAAGAAGATTAATAAAATAATAAATGAAGGTGATTCTGTAGGATTTTTTTTAAAAACTCCTTTTGTAAGACTAAAGAAAATGCTGTTTACGAAATGAACTTTTATGGTGGATTTAAAAACTGAGTAGGTGAAAAAAATATAGGGAATGACTGTACTTTGCTCTTTTGAGAGATTAATAGTTTCACAGGGGTGGGTATTGGTATTAATATATTTATTAGTGATTGGGTGGGGGAAATGGGCAAGGAGATGGTAGCATTTGCTTATGTCATTAAATTGGATAGTAAAACCTATGGCAGGATATGAGACTTAAATACCTTTGGGATGGTCACATGATCTATTAAATTCAACTTCAGTAGTGCACATTGGCTACACTAGTTAAATTTCTTATATACTGATTGTTGCAGGGTACTCGGTGTCCCGTAGGAACGAGGCACACACACAGCTGTGAAATAGAAGTAGTGAGTTTATTGAAGGCAAAAGTGACACACCCGCAACGGGGGCTCCCTTTGTTGCTGCCACTAAGACGGGGAAAGCCCGACACATCGAAGCAATGCTCGGGGTGAAGCCCACTGCATGTGGGAACACAGGCAGAGAAATAACAGGAACATTTGCATCTTATGCATACCTCATGAATAACTAGTACATTGTTTCTGTCTTGTTAGTATTATGTAATGCAAGCAGGTGTGTCATTAGTTTTGCACAAGGCAAGCAGGCACGTGCTGGGAACCGGTTAACTCCGGCACGTAAAGTATGTGATAACAGAGCAGCAACCAATAACAGCAGCATGAACTATAATACCCTTTCATTCCCTGGAGTTGGGGCGGGGAATGAGCACCCTTTCCCTCCCTGGAGTGTGTGTGTGTGTGGGGGGGAAATGAGCACCCTTTCCTTCCCTGAAGTCGAGCGGGAGAGTGCCCCTAGCACTCTACCGTAACAATGTTTTTTGCACCCTTACACTGATGGATTCTGAACTTGTCCACTTGGTCTTCTAAGTGGGAAAATATGCTACTCCTCTCCATGGAGAGTATATGGAACTGTGAGCCCTGTGTGTGGCAGCAGTTGTGAAAGTTCATTGAGTGCATTAGAAATAATAGTTCATGATTTTCTGTATTTTCTTTTACACATACTTATAATATATCCAGAGAACTCTGTGTACTTTGTTTCCTCACTTTAGGAAAGAGAGTTGAGATTAAAATGGTCCAGAGAAGGTCAGTGAAGATGGTTAGAGCTATGATGGAATTTATTTTGTGAATTCTGAGGCTGCTAAAACTAGGATTATTTAACTCTTTACACTCAGTATATAACTGAAGCACTGTGTTCTGTAGCTGCTCTGCAGGGCCCCAGTCTTGCAAGCACTTAAGCATGTTCTTAACTTTAGTAATTTGAGTAATCAGTGGAATTACCTCTAGTTAGTAAAGTGAAGCATGTGCATAAATGTTTACAGCATAGTTCAGTATCACTTTAGAACATAGAACCGTGGTTGGTTTGTTTATTTGATGTAATCAGAGTTACGGGGAATTCTACTGCAGTAGTTAATATTTGGAAGGTATAGTGGCAACTGATCAGTTCCTTCATTTTAATGCTGTTTCCTGATATGAAAACAAAGGAGTACTTGATAAAATTAATGGCTGATAAATTTACTATGAATTAAAATAAATATTACTTCACATGACATGTTAATTTAAAGAATTCACTGCTGTAGAAATGTTTAATATGTCTGGATTTGAAAAAGAACAACCTTTATTATCAGTAGTCTCTCATATCAGGTGAGACAAGGGTAATCAAATCTCATGCTTCAGTGTGTAAACTGATTGCTGCAAGTCAGGAAGGAACTTCAAGCATCTTACACACAAGGCATAACTTATTCAGAGCTTTTAGCCATGGCATCAGCTTCTTCTGAAGTATAAGGGTTTGCCTACTGCCTGTTAGGCTATTAGACATGTTGGAGCACTAGTCTTACTGAGAATGGCATATTTTATGATCTTAAACTAATCTGATGGTTGCTGCACTAGTTTGGAAAGTCAGATTCACCACTTGTCAACACTTCTTTGGTCTGAGTAATGTGTTTTTTTTTTTTTAATGCAGATACATATTGTAAACCTATTAAAGGACACTTACCTGTAGGCTGATATTGCTTCTAAAATAATTAGTAGTGCCCCCTCAAAATCAGTAATGGCTAGTTAAGGGGAAGTAAATTTTAGTTTCCAGGTTGTAGGTCACCCACGTACAGTACTATATCTCTCTGTGGCTATACTGCCCTCTCAAATGTCATATCTGTAAAAGATAGTTGTGAAGTAGTTGAATGATTTAAATATCAACAGAAAAATACTCAGACCCTTATTTCAAAAACATACAACCCCCCCCCCAATAAATATCAGCATGCCTAATTTTGCGTGTACAGTTATGTGGTTGTGGGTGCATTTGTGATAGCTGAAAGTGCACAAGTAAAATTGAAAAACTGGGTCTTCACATTAATCCCAGTTTTCTTCTTTGCATTGTGTGCATGATTCAGCCCTTACTCTAGTCTCTTGTTCAAATAGTTTCCTATGAAACTTCATATTTCAATAGAAGAGTTCGGTTAGCTTTCTATTTTTTTTAAAGAGAGACTGTGGTATCAAATTCTGTCATCAGCTGTGTGCTAAGCATTCCCTTTGAAGTAAATTAGCTGTGTGCCTACTTAAAGGCAGAATTTAACCCTACATACGTAGGACATCCTGTGTCTGAAATCAACTTTTTTGTTGTTGTTTTAAATTTAATTTTATCTCTTGGCAGAAAGTCTGCAGTATGCTCCAAGAGCCCTCATTAAAAATGATACTAGAGGGGCATGGGCCCCTTTCTGTAGTATGCAAATGTTCCCTGATATTACTGATGGATATCTCTCTGAGGTTGGGAAAAAAGACACCCTTCCATAGGATACAAATTGCGGGGTGGGGTGGGTGAAGGAGGTGTGACAAAGCTCCGAGTTTGTACTTGTGGGTCCTGCGCTTCCTGGCAGATTTAGGGGCCTCAAACTCATCTGGCCCCAGAGTGACCCTCCTTTCTCAGTATAATTGGCAAGAGTCACCGCCTAGTGAGTTACCTTCATCACAGGCCAGTATGGAAGATGGAAAAGTGGGGGAGCCCAGGCCCACCCTCTACTCCAGACTCCAGCCCAGGGACCCTAATAGTATCAGCTAAGATGACTGACCTTTTAGGCACAAAACACAATACAATTCCCTGGGCTACTTCCTCACAGCAGTCTCCGCTTCTTCAAACCCCACTTCACCCTTACCTCAGGGCCTCCTTCCTTCTGTATGATATGTTGTCCACCACTCAGTCTCACCAACAGCACAACTTCCTCCCACAGCTCCTGACACCCACAGCCCACCTGACTAACTGAGAGGTTTTTATCTGGTTTCAGCCAGTCCCTGATTGGCTTCAGGTGTCCCAATTAGGCTAGCTGTTTCTACTCCTTTCTAGAAGGTTCTTAATTGGCCCCAGGTGTCTTGATTGGCCTGGAGTAGCCTTTGTTTGGCTATCCAGGGAACAGGGACCTGGACATCCTGAGACTAATATACCTGCCTTCCAGCACTCTCGTATATCCTTCTGGTCTGACTCCGTCACATATCCCTCCCCCCTGCTCAACACCAAGGGGTTGAGCAACTTCGGTCGACATACAGTGCACCCGTGATAAGCCATCTGCGTTGCCGTGGCGACTTCCGGCTCTGTGTTGTATGCGGAACTGAAAGGGTTGGAGGGATAAGAACCATCTAGTCACTCTCGCATTTTTCTCCTTGTTTCGCTGCATCCACTGAAGAGGGGCATGGTCAGTCACGAGGGTAAACTGTCTACCTAGCAGGTAGTATCGCAGTGTTTCCATGGCCCATTTAACGGCAAGGCATTCCCTCTCAACCACAGCATACTTCTGTTCCCTTGGGAGAAGATTTCTACTGAGATAGAGGATTGGATGTTCTTCTTCCCCGACCATCTGGGATAGGACAGCCCCTAGTCCAACTTCAGATGCATCTGTCTGCAAGATGAACTCCTTAGTGAAGTCTGGAGCTATAAGTACAGGGTCACTGCAAAGGGCTGTCCTTAGATCTGTAAATGCCCGCTCTGCTGTGTCTGTCCATTGCACCATCTCAGGTCCCCGAGCTTTTATGAGATCAGTCAGGGCACTTGCCCTGGTGGCAAAATGGGGAATAAAGCTTCGATAGTACCCCACTACCCCCAAAAATGCCCGGACTTGTTTCTTGCGAAACAGTCGGGGCCAGTTTTGGATGGCCTCTAGTTTATTGAGTTGGGTTTTCACTACACCTCGTCCCACAATGTAGCCCAGATACTTAGCCTCCGTTAATTCTGTGGCACACTTTGCGGGGTTTGCGGTAAGGCTAGCACGCCTTAGGGTATCTAGGATAGCTTCAACCTTTTCCAGGTGGGTTTCCCAGTCTGCGGTATGAATAACCACATCATCCAGGTAGGCAGCTGCATAACTAGCATGGGGGCGCAATAGCTTATCCATAAGGCGCTGAAAGGTAGCTGGGGCCCCATGTAGACCGAATGGAAGGACTGTATATTGAAACAGTCCATCTGGGGTGGAGAAAGCTGTCTTCTCCTTTGCGTCTTCAGCAAGGGGGATCTGCCAGTACCCTTTAGTTAAGTCTAGAGTGGTCAGGAACCGGGCATTTCCCAGTCGGTTCACTAACTCGTCTATCCGGGGTATAGGATATGCATCGAACTGGGACACCTCATTCAGCCGACGGAAGACATTGTAAAACTTTGTGGAGCCATTTGGTTTGGGTACTAGCACGATCGGGCTAGACCACTGACTGAGACTCTTCAATTACTCCCAAGTCCAACATTTTCTTTACTTCTGCTCTGATTTCTTCTTTTTTGGCCGCTGGCACCCGGTAAGACCTCATCGTCACCTTGGCCCCGGTGTTTTTAATGATGTGGGGATACGTCTCAGTTGTTCATCCTGGCCGAGATGAGAATACGTCTTGGTTCCTGTTCATCATCTTGACCACCTCCTCTCTTTGGGCTGGTGTTAAATCAGGAGACACCTTCACCTGCTCAGGGTTTTTGTTCTCCTGTAATGGGTCCTTTTGAGCAACTACATACGCTTCTTGGGTACGCCAGGGTTTTAGAAGGTTGATGTGGTACACTTGTTCCTGTTTTCTACGTCCAGGTTGTCGTACCTTGTAATTTACCTCTCCTATAGATTCAATTATTTCATAGGGCCCCTGCCACTGGGCCAAGAGTTTACTCTCTGCTGTGGGTACTAACACCATTACTTGGTCTCCGGGTTGGAACTGCCGAACCTTTGCTTGGCAGTTGCAGTGTGTTTGTTGGGCTTTCTGGGCCTTCTCCAGGTGCTCCTGCACTATAGGGGTGACTCGGGTTATACGATCTCTCATTTGTAATACATGCTCCACTATATTCTTCCCTGTATTAGGCTCCTCTTCCCAAATTTCCCTAGCTATATCTAGTATGCCCCGGGGGTAGAGACCATATAATAGCTCGAAGGGAGAGAATCCAGTGGAGGCTTGAGGAACTTCCCGGATGGCAAACATAAGGTAGGGCAACAGGGTATCCCAGCCTTTTCCATCCCTACGTACCATCTTTTTGATCATGGCCTTGAGGGTCCGGTTGAATCTCTCTACCAGGCCGTCGGTCTGCGGGTGGTAAACTGAGGTTCGCAGAGTCTGGACATGGAACAGAGAGCAGAGGTCCTTCATCAGCTTTGACATGAAAGGCGTTCCTTGATCCGTTAGAATCTCTTTCGGTAGCCCAACTCGGGCAAAAATTTCCACCAACGCCTTTGCTATGGACTTGGAGGCTGTATTTCGTAGGGGAATGGCCTCTGGATACCTGGTTGCACAGTCCAAGACGACAAGCACATATTGGTGACCTCGAGTTGTCTTCTCTAGAGGCCCCACCAGGTCCATGGCCACCCGCTCAAAAGGGATCTCAATGATTGGTAGAGGTATCAATGGAGCCCTTAGATGTGGTCGAGGGCTGTGCAACTGACACTCGGGGCAGGAGGCGCAGTACCGCCGGACATCCTCATGTACTCCTGGCCAGAAGAATCTGTGCAAGATTCGCGCTTGGGTCTTTTCTACCCCCAAGTGTCCCCCAAAGAGGTGACTGTGGGTGAGACTTAGTATTGCCCTCTGTTTTTGGGGTACCAGGAGCTGGTTTACTACTTCTTCCTGTATTTGAACCACCCTGTAGAGGAGGTTCTTCTTGATCATGAAATAGGGCACAGGCCCTCGGGCCTTACCCTCCACAGGCTCCCCATCTATCTCAGCCACCTCTCTTCTGACATTATCATATCTGGGATCTTCTGCCTGGTCTCGCCCGAAAGTCTCTCTTCCAGGACCTATCGACCCAAACTCTGAGGAACTGGTCTCTGCCTCCTCAGTCACTTTGGTGACATTAGGGTTGGGACTGGATTCTGCTTCCTCCTCCTCCTCCTCTCTGGGGGGTCTCTTTCTCAGTTCCCTGTGCCCTTCGGCCTACCAAGGCCATGTTCTGGCCCTGAAGCAGAATCCGAGTGCCCAAAGCCTTCGCTGCCCTTCTTTCTTTCTTGGTTTTTCTGCCCTTCCCAGGGGCGGAGAACAATTCGGGAGACATTTCAGCAAAGAAAGGAGGGTGATTTTCTGTTAGGGATGACTCCTTAACTTCAGAGTCTTCTCCTCTGTCCTCTCCCTCTGGTGGGAGCAAATTTCCATATCCTGGGAAATCCCTTCCAATGAGCTCTGGGTATGGGAGTTTTGGGACCACTCCTGCTTTTACCCCAGTGATGGTTCCCTGGATTTCAATCCTTACTGGGATGACAGGATAATAGCTAACAGTCCCATGTACACAGGTTACTCCCGTACGCTTAGCCTGTATTAACTGGCTGCATTTCACTAGTTTCCCTGAAATCAGGGTGACAGCACTACCTGAATCAATGAGTGCCATAGTTTCTACCCCATTCAGTTTCACTGGTTTTGTATATTGGTGTGGGGTGACTGCAACCCCGACTAGATCAATTAGGGTGCATGGGTCTGCCCAATCTCCAAGGTTACACTGCATGGGCTCCTCAATGTTGGGACATTGTGCCGCTAGGTGTCCCCATTCTCCACATGCATAACATCTATAAGAGGCTTTAGTTGCTCCTTTGTCTCTTGGGTTAGGGGTCTTTACCGCATGGTTCCCCCCCTTCTGGGTTCCCAGCTGTTCTGTGGCCACTACCTTCTTCCACCTGGGGCTCCCCGGATGCTTGGTTATCTGGCCTTCCGGGGTCGGGCCCAGATACTTCTTTTGGGAGAGGGCTTCTCTGGGTGGTTGGGACAGCTCTCGGGCCGCAATCCATCTCTCTACCAATGTGATCACCCCGTCGTAGGTGGCAGGGTCATTCTGGCCCACCCATGCACGAAGATATGGAGGCAATCCCCTCATATAGTGGTCTACGACTAAAGTTTCCAACGTTTCCTCGGGGCTGCAAACCTCGGGTCGTAACCACTTCAGTGCGAGGTGGATAAGGTCGAATAATTGGGACCTCGGAGGCTTACCCTCCTTGTACTTCCACTCATGGTATCTCTGTACCTGTACTGCTGTTGTTACCCCTGATCGTGCCAGGATCTCTGCTTTCAGCTGAGGGTAGTCCATGGCAGCTTCAGCGGGCATGTCATGATAAGCTTTTTGTGCTTCTCCGCATAAGAAGGGAGCAAGGATGCTAGCCCACTGATCCTGGGGCCAGGCCTCTCGCAAGGCAGCCCTTTCAAAGGAGAGGAGATATGCCTCTATGTCGTCATTAGCTGTCATCTTTGGCAGACAACCAGCAGCCCTCCATACTCGCGACCCCTCAGATCCTTGGTTTTTGGTGGTGAGGACTTTCAGTTGTTCTACCACGTCCCGCAAGAGGGCTCGATCCTGAGAGGCCTGCTCCATCAATAATTGGTTAGTCTCTTGTTGTACCCGCAGGGACTCCTGTTGTGCCGTAGCCTGGGCTCGGGTGGCCTCCTGCTGGGCTGCAGTGGCTTGCAACAGTGCTTTTATTACGTCCTCCATTGTGGTGAGAACACTCCACACCTGGTGCACTGTTTTTTGTTTGTTTGTTTGTTTTTAAACTTCTCCCTTTCTTCTGCCACACAGTGAACAGTAAGTCAGAAACTCCCACTCCCAACACCAGTTGTGACAAAGCTCCAAGTTTGTACTTGTGGGTCCTGCGCTTCCTGGCAGATTTAGGGGCCTCAGAAACTCATCTAGGCCCCAGAGTGACCTCCCTTTCTCAGTATAATTGGCAAGAGTCACCACCTAGTGAGTCACCTTCATCACAGGCCAGTATGGAAGATGGAAAAGGGGGGGAGCCCAGGCCCGCCCTCTACTCCGGACTCCAGCCCAGGGACCCTAATAGTATCAGCTAAGATGACTGACCTTTTAGGCACAAAACACAATACAATTCCCTGGGCTACTTCCTCACAGCAGTCTCCACTTCTTCAAACCCCACTTCATCCTTACCTCAGGGCCTCCTTCCTTCTGTATATGTTGTCCACCACTCAGTCTCACCAACAGCACAACTTCCTCTCACAGCTCCTGACTAACTGAGAGGTTTTTATCTGGTTTCAGCCAGTCCCTGATTGGCTTCAGGTGTCCCAATTAGGCTAGCTGTTTCTATTCCTTTCTAGAAGGTTCTTAATTGGCCCCAGGTGTCTTGATCGGCCTGGAGTAGCCTTTGTTTGGCTATCCAGGGAACAGGGATCTGGACATCCTGAGACTAATATACCTGCCTTCCAGCACTCTCCTATATCCTTCTGGTCTGACTCCGTCACAGAGGATAATAAGCAAGTTTGGCATTTCACAGTGACTTCACATTTTGTTTTTATTTCATATTACTCTGAAAATAGAAATCAGCATCGCACCTGCAGAGTTGTGCTGAAAATAGCTGTCTGTATAGTTTTAATATTTGCTGATTGATATTCCAAATAATATACCCATATCAGTCCAGTATTTCTGTACACTGCAGTATCATACTAACACTATCATTGGTACAGTGATAGATAATTTTAATGTGGTTCAGAGCCAAAGTTTGTTATATCAGGACATACATTAAGAAGATTTTTGGGGAAAAGTGGTGACCTTATTAAAACTAATGATGTAATAAATGAAGGGTGAGAACGGAAGTGAAGATGATTATCCTTATTAAATGCAACCATTTGAACCCTGTGAAGAATGTTGTATCAGATAGCTTGGAGAGTGTAAATGATGGTGTAGATATAATTTTTTAAATGTAGTGGCAAATCCAGATATGAATAGATAGATATAACAAAAATCTTTAATAAATAAGTCTTGTGCAATTTGTAACATCCCATTTGGAGGGTTCTTAGTTATTGGCATGTCAGCTATTGGGAAGATATGTTATTCTTATTAAATAATAATACTTTAACACAAAGGTTTACTTCTTCAAAGCACTTTACATAAGTCAGTTAATCTTCACAGTGAGGTAGATTAAGTATTATTATTCTTCCCATTTTACAGAGCAGGAAACTGAAAAGTGATTAAAGATCCTTTGAAGTATGTTGCAGAAGTTCCATTGATTTCATTTGGAGTAAGACTGTGTCCAATGTGAATCTCCAACCTCCAAGTCCATTGATGGAGTCTGTCAGAGCCAGGAGATGCTGGATCACAATCCATTAGATTTATGCATGCATCAATTTAAAATTAAAGCATAATAGAATATGCCTAATTAATAAGTGCAGTAAATAACTGATTACTTAACATTTTTATCGTGTTGTCTTAAGAGCTGCTTAATTTTATATATGCAACAATAACATTTAGCATTTCTTGCTCTTTGAAAGCTTCCACTAGTTTGAGAGACTCCCATAGATGTATAGTGAGGAATTCTGGTGCAACCAATACCAGTGTTGCAATTATGATCACAGCAATTAAATAGATTATACTATATTTGTGGGCTCTGTGTATATCTTATGCTGTGGATCAAATTATACATATGTCTATTATTTATGAATAGTCTGTAACGTTTACAGGACTAGAAGCCAGTGACAACAGATGGGGTGGAGGGGCAAATACTGGCAGAGTACTCTTTGAGTAAAAATGTTGTTAGGAGTCTGAAATCACAAGAAAATCACGCTTAAACATATCAATTCATGTATCTCCCAAGTGTGTCCTCACAGTAGGGGAAAATTACTAGTATTTGTTATGGAAAATGCCTGCCTGAAAATAAATGAGAAGCAAGGTGGGTGAGGTAATGTCTTTTATTGGATCAACTTCTGTTGGTGTGAGAAACAAGGAGTCGATCCAATAAAAGATATTATTTCACCCACCTTGTCTCTCTGATATCTTGAGACTGTCTTGGCTACAACAACACTGCATACCACAATGAAAATAATTGGTAACTTTCCCACTATATCATTATACTAGCCAAATCTTATGTGATTTGTTTAAAATTATCCAAATTAGTATTTCACCCCCTTGCATTCAGAAACTGTTAAGCTTCAAAAATCACAGCATTAACTTTATAATCGCAAGGGTGGTTGTTTTTTTTTTTTTAAATGAACCATGGGTTTTTTATTTGCCTTCTGTGTTTGAGCCTTTTCCGTTTGTTTTCAAACTTTTCTCCACAATCACAAGGGCTAGAAACTTTTTTTTTTTTAAATGAAAGATCAGATTCTCATGTAACAACTAACTGCACGATTCCAGGGGCTACGGCTTCAAGAATTACACCACATATCACACGGTTCACAATAAATTTGCAGAACTTCTCCCTCCCCCTTCCAGATAACTGATTTTTGGCTTGGGTGCTAGAATCAACTCAGCAATATTTTTATAGAAGTGAGAAATACACCCCCAATAAAATTCTTTCTTCCCAGAAGACCAGAACAGTTTGCTGCTAGGTTCTTATGATACCTGTATCCCTAAAATGTCAACACTTGGTCAAAATTTAAACAACTATTCATTTTTCGCAAGACAAAATCAAAGGTGTTTTTTTCAGAAATTTGTTTTTTTTTAAAGCCATTATAAAACCAAATATTTATATAAATATCTTCATGGCTTAAAGGAAAATGAAAAGTATTTTTGTTGGAATTTAAACATTCACTTACAGGATTTGGAATATAAACTCTGTAGTACTGAGCATGAGAATCTGAAAGTGAAACTGAATAGTCTTCACCACTGAAGCTGAGGGGCAAAATTTAAGCAAACAGCAGAAACTGTGAAAAGCAAGATTATTTTTTCATTTTTAATAATCTAAGTAATTATTAATAACAGGTAAAGACAAGTTTCTTAGATATGAATTTTAACCTGACAGTACTTACTGAATAGTACTTAGAAACATGCACAAATATTGAGAGCTTTAAGGCAGCTCTCTTTCCAAAAAAAAAACATAAAAAGCTTATAGAAATTGATTCTGGATTTAATTGTCTGTTTAATCACAATTACATTTTTAGTGTATTGCTTTTTCTAAAAGATGATTATATAACTTGAGTCTTTGGGTGTGTCTACACAAAAGAGCTTTTTTTTCTGGCATAGCTACTCCAGCAAAGCCCCCTAGTGGATATTCAGTATCTACCAGCAAAAGCAGGTCTGTGGATATAGTTACACCACCTCCCTGAATTACATTGTGTTCAAAAGCACTCTTCTGTTGATATTTTTGAGTATACACTTGGGATTTTGCTAATATAGCTGTGTTGATAGGGTGTATATGTTTTCCCCCACGCCTAGCTAACATAGCTATATGGGCAAGACTTTATAGCATAGACCAAGCCTTAAGAAGGAACTTCACTTACACGAAGGAGTTTTGCATTTTCCAAATACAAACTTGTTAGTGCTGAGACTTTCAAAGCCATCGACAGGAGTTAGATGCACAGCTCTCATTAATTGCAGTGGAAAATATGTGTCTAGGTGGCTTTGGAAATCTCATCCTCTATTATGTATAAGGCACATATCGTGACTTTTGCAGTCATTGTTAAAATTCCTGTTTACTTCAGTCAGACTGCCTTCACTTCTGGATTCATCCTTAAAAGCTTAGTTTTGAAGTACATGGGTGTGTGGCCATTGACTTCTCTCTAAGTGAAGAGTTGGATTCTATCTGAGCAGTTCTAAGTACTGTACTGATAGGTGACTTTGTTATGAAGAATATTTCTAAAAGGGATGCTGCCAAAGAGATGTATTTAATGCTTTGATTTCTTCTCTTACTGACATGTTTTTTGTTTTTGTTTTTAAAGTTGGGTTTGAAGACTATGGACCAGATTGTGATAGTATGAGGATAACTGCATTCTTGGACATTCCGGGACAAGATAACTTGACTCCGCTTGCTCGTTTGGAAAAATATGCTTTTAGTGAGAATATATTTAATCGGTAAGGACATGAGAATTAGACTAATATTCTTAAAGGCGAGGCTAGAAATTTCTGCATTGTTATTTTACTCCCCGTAGTTTTCTAGTCATTGTGTTAATATTTTTTATTTTATTCTGAATCTTACTATGGATTTTAAATGAAAAATACAATATTATGTTACTGTACCTCTTGTGCATTTTTTAAATGCACATTTATTATAGTTTTTATTGCAGTAGAAACAGGATTGTTGTACATAATTTCTACAACGGCCCAGTTTTCAGTTTTGATAACCTTAACAGGACATCTAAATCCCACAGTTCTACACCTGATTTGGAATGTAGGCATACTGTATACCTGTTCTGTTTGCCTGAACATTTCAGAAGATTGGCCATCCTTTTAAGGTGCAAAATGCTGCACTTACGGAGAAAAATCAAATGCACAAATATAAAGTGGGGAATAACTGGCTTGGGGGGGGAATAACTGGCACTGCTGAAACGGATCTTGGGGTTATTGTGGACTCCACAGAGTGAATGTGAGCCAACAAGATGATGCATTTGCAAAAAAGCTAATACCATTCTGGGATATATGTATGACCACAAGAGGTAACTGTCCTACTCTACTTGGTACTGGTGGCCTCATCTCAAGTGTTGTGTCCAGTTTTGGGCACCACACTTGAAGAAAGATATGATCAAATTGGGAAGAGTCCAGAAGAGAGCAACAAAAATGCTAAAAGATTTAGAAAACCTGGCCTCTGAGGAAAGGCTAAAGCAAACTGGGTACATTTAAAGAAAAGAAGACTGAGGGAGGACCTGATAAGTCTTCAAATATGTTAAGAGCTATTATAATGAGTACAGTAATCAATTGTTCTCCCAATGAAGGTAGTTAGATTTCTTAGGAAAAGCTTGCTAACTATAAAATAGTTAAGTGCTGAAATGGGTTTCCAAGGGACATTGTGCAATCCTCATCATTGGTGATTTTAAAGAACAGGTTAAACAAATTCCTGTCAGGAATAGTCTATAAATAATGACCCTGCCTCAGTGCAAGAGACTGGACTAGATGACCTTTTGAGACCTCTTCCAGCCCTGCTTTTTTATGATTTCCTTCCCTGTCCCTGTCCCTGTCCCTTCCCTGCTCCTTCCTCCTCCCCCTGCTCTCCCAAAGTTGCCAGGATTTTAAAGTGCACATTGTGTTGTCCCTTCACAGACAGATTATTGCCAGAGGTCTGCTTGATGTCTTTCGAGATTTCAGTAATAATGAAGAAGATTTTTTGACGGTAATGGAGATAGTGGTCAGACTGTCTGAAGATGCAGGTTTGAAGTTCAATTTCTTAATTTTTTAAAACTGTTTATTTAGTACTTGACTTACTACTGCTTGGTTTGGATTGACAAATACTGTGTAGCGGTTCATTGAGCAGGAGGGACAGATCTATGTACAGTGAACACCTTGTGACATACTTTTTATTCAGTTCTCCACTCTATGTATGTGTGTGTGTGTGATATATATTCTCTTTGGAGTGGTGTGACCTGAAGGACCTGGCTTCTGACAGCAGTTCCACCATGCAACACTTAGCAGCCAGATGTGTCAAAGAACTCTTATCTTCTCTTAGGTTAGAAATATACTCATTCTGGAGTATATCTTTGATCCTTGTGGCTATTCAGAGGAGGAGGAAAGAGGAATGTGAATGTGTTAAAGTTCAGAGTAGAGTGAGCAAAACACACTTGTTTAATGTACCTCATGTGTCTTATATGACACCCATTACCATAGAGTCTGAGTATTTCATAACCTTTAATGTATTTATCCCATAGGTAAAGAAGTGATGTTTATCATCATCTTGCACATGGGGAACTAAGACCTAGTGAAGCTAAGTGACTTGGCCAAGGTCACACAGGAAGGCTTGGGCACAGCAGGGACTTGAACCAAGATTTCCCAAGTTGTAATCCAGCTTCCTAGCCACTGGACAATTTTTCTCTGGAAACAGTTAACAGCTTTGCCATATGGGAGCCGTAGAGATTGGAACACTAGCTCCTGTGTTTTTGCTTACTGTTCTGTGGGCTCTGTCTTAAAGGCAACTCCTTACTTAAAAAATCAGAAGGCAAAGTCTGTACATAGAATAAGTACAAACATAAACACTTAAGCCAAACATTTCATATCTTCTGCCTAGTTACTCACCATGGCTAGGATTTTACAAGGTACTAAAGGTGCCAGGATCCTATTAAAATTCGATGGGAGTTGGGTGCTTGACTTCCTTAGGTTCCTTTGAAAATCCTGCCCCTAAAACTATATTGTTTCATTTAAATTAACAATGAGTAAATTAGTAAATTTATTAGTAAATTTACGATGAGTAAACTAAATTTCATTTAAATTAACGATGACTAATTACAAATTCCACTGAACCGTAGAAAAACACAGGAAACTGTGTGAAAAATAATGTGTGTATCTCTTTTCTTTTTGACTACTAGCTACTTCCGCATGCATTGGCTCATAGATAAATGAGGTACTAATACACAGAAGCTATAAGGAAATAAATCATAATGCATGAAAAGGGTCAGATTCTCAAGAAAGAGAGCTATCCATTTGTTTATGGCTTTAAATGTCTTGGGCTGATGAGAGGTTATATTTGAGACCGTTTGATTTCTCAGCTGACCTTTAAACACAGTTATTCTAAATAGTGACATTCCAAAAAAGGATTTTTCTTTTTTTTGCTTTTCATTGTTTCACAAGAAGAAATGCTATTTATTGAATGTATCTGGTTCTAACTTAGTCAAAATGGCTTTAATTTCTCTGCTTTCAGAGCCTACTGTACGGACGGAACTGATGGAACAAATACCTCCCATTGCCATTTTTCTTCAAGAAAGTCGACCAAACTTCCCAACAGCATTTTCTGACTACCTTATGCCCATTGTAGTGAGATACCTCACAGACCCTAACAACCAGGTAAGAAATCTCAGACGATAAAAATTGTATGGTTAATTCAGTTTGGCATGTGGACCTTTCACAAAAGGGAGGATTTATGCATTAATTTCTATTAGTAATAATAATACTTAGTTCTTGTATAGCACTTTGTACATAGATCTAAAAAGCACTTTACAAAGGACGTCTGTATCATTCCCATTTTACAGATGAAGGAACTGAGACATAGAGACTGTAAATGACTTTCCCAAGGTAACCCAGCAGGTCAATGTTAGAGTCAGGAATAGAATCTGTCTCCTGAGTCCCAGTCCAGTGCTCCAACCAGAAGGCTAGTACCCAAAGTTGGGCTAAAAGTCCACTTAAAATCCTCAAGTTTTTATTTTTGTTACTAAGAATATCTTAGTTTTATTAAAACTGATTCTATTCTGTTTCCTTGACTTTTTGCACTCCATTCAGTGAGAACAGAAATTGACTTTACTTTTATGGTTCTCATAAAATACTGCATTTACAGTGTCTTTTTTTAATCTTTTTTTTGCATGTTACTAGGTTAGAAAAGCAAGTCAAGAAGCACTGCTGATTCTGTTAGAACAAGAACTCATTGCTCAAAATGATATTGAAAATAAGGTGTGTCCTATTCTGTTGGACCTCTCTGCTCCAGACAGTGATGATGAGTACAAAGTGGAAGCAGTGAATGTAAGTGGCAGGGAAAAATATTTTTTTGTTTTAAAATTGTATCTCCTATTTGGGCACCCTTTTTTTTTTTTTAATTGGTGTATACGTTGGTCAGTGCAATGATCTGGGGGATGGACTTTGTATTCAAACTTTTAATTACTTACTTATTAAGTAAACTAGTTAACTGGAAGATTAGTTTTAATTCTGCCTGTACTGTCACTTTCTTGTTTCTCAGTTGTCCAGTTAAAAGTGATCTTTCTGTAAATGACTGACCAGTTTCCCCGCCCCTTTCTAGTATCTCAATATGCATGTCTGCATGTGAGATTTAAACAGACACACAGAGTAAAAAAACCAAAACAAAATGAGGGTTTCCCCTGGTCCCGAAGGGCTGGACCTGAAGTGGGGCTGAAAGGATGGGCATTGTGGCGGGCCCTCCCCCACATTTTGGTGGTGGCGGCGAAGTGGGGGGGTGGGAATCGCTGCTTTCCTTGCACATGGCTCTGCGCCGCTGTAACTCCTCATGAATCCCCTTTCCCCCGCTGTCTACGGGCACCACAGCGACGCCCACCTAGAGGGGCGGTGGTGGCAGGCAGAGTGAGTGGGCAGAGAAGCCAGTGGCAGCCCCTCATGGCATGGGGGCATTGCTCAGCAGCGCCCGGTCTCTGGTCTCTGCCCAGGTGGCTCCAGGAGGGCTTGGGCAGTGGTGGCAACCTGCAAAGAGCCACTTGCCCCGCTGTCTCCGGGCACCACACCGACATCCATTCATAGGGGTGGCGGGTGGAGCGAGTGGGTGGGGAACCCGGCGGCAGCCCCCGCACTGCGCTCCCCCTGTGGCATGGGGTCATCGCTCAGTGGCTCCCGGCTTCTGGTCAACGCATTGTTCACTGCCCACATGGCTTGGGGGAGGGCTTGGGCGGCAGCAAAGAGCCGCTTGCCCCGCTGCACACGAGCCCCTTCCTGCGCGGGAGGCGGTGGACACGGGTGATGTTCTGTCCTCCCATGGCCCTAGCTCACTACATCACCCTGCACCCCCTCCTGTCCCGAGGCGGAGGTACCCCAGGACTTGATCCAGCAGGCGGGGGATTGGCTCCTGCTGGATACGCAGGGTCAGTGCCGCGCTCCCCGGGACAGAAACGCGTGCACCGCTGCCGGTCTGGGGTTCCAGATGTTGGCTCAGCGGGCTGAGTGGAGTGGGTGGCCGGGACCAGCTGGCAGCAGTGTGCCACTGAAAAGCAGCTCGTGTGTCACCTTTGGCATGCATGCCGCAGGTCGCCAGTCCCTAGATTAAACCAGGCATAAATTCTTGATTCCTGTAACTCATCCTAAGCAATTTAAAAAAATAAAATCTCAATCTTATGCATAATAGTATGGTGTCAGTGGATTTTGCAGTTTTAATAACTCCTGGCAAGCAAAAACAATGTCCATTTAACTCATACAGTAGTTGTATTTTAAAGTAGTAGTTTGCCTTTTGCTTTCAGAACTATTCTTTTTAGAAAGAAAACTTTAGAAAGAAGAAGTAAAAGTGCTTGGTGACTATTACATTAATGTTCGTCCCCCCCCCATGTGTTATAGATAATTTGTAAAATGGCTTCTATGCTGAGCAAAACGGTTGTTGAACATATGCTACTTCCCCGTTTCTGTGAGCTGTGTGGTGATGGGAAACTTTTCCAAGTCCGTAAGGTTGGTATGACTTGTTTCAAAACTGAAGCACTTCAATTACATTCTATAGTATTTTTAACGTCTGCATGAAATTATCTTTGAGCATCGTATTGATAGTAATATGATTTCAGACTTTAGCAATGCCTCTTATTCTCCTTTTTCAATGTAAAGGAATTTCCTTGTTTGTTTGACTTGTGTGTTCTATGTTTAAAATATAATGCTCATGAAAGTAAGGTACCTACGCCCCTAGCTTGAGCCAAATAGGGGCCTTGATTCAGCAAAACATGTAAGTGTGTGCTTGAAATTTAGCCAGTCAGGGCTACAGTGAAGGTAGTTTTATCAATACACTTAAGAACTGACTGCACACTTTTTTCTTCTACTCCAGCCTCTGGCAGCATCTGCTCACATCTTTAAAATATTCAGTGGCAAACCTCTGCAGTTCATTCAAAGTCCACTGAAGTTGATGAGACTCCTCACTGATGCAGAGGTCCATCCTAGGGGTATCATTGATTTCAGTGGTTCTGTGTATGTACCATAGGGGGCTGCCCTAATGAACCTCTGGTCCAGGACTGAGGCCTTAGCATTTACAGGATTTAAATTTGTCCGTAGGATTTGTATCATAAAAGATATGCAAACTACTGAATCCAAATTTGATGCTTAGGAGTGAACAATAAGGGATAAAATACTTGACTCCAGTCAGTTAGCAAAACTCTCATTCTTTTTAGTGGGGCCAGGAGTTTACCCATAACTTCAATTGTTATGTTTTTTTATAGGTTTGTGCAGCTAGCTTTGGCGATATTTGTAATGCAGTTGGACAAGAAGCCACAGAGAGATTTTTGGTATGTAAAATTTAGAGATTTGTATTTTGCTTGAGCTTTTATAACTGCCTTTACAACTGGAATGTTTTAACAAGGAAATTACCAATAGTACCACTTAGTTTTCTTTGAGACAAAAGAACAAACTTTAGGATAACTCTTTCTTGAATTTAAACTCTTTTACTGGTTTAGTCGCCGCTGGTGGCAAAAGTTTCTTTTTTTAAAAAAGACTTTTTTCAATTTATTTTTAAGACACTGTTTATTGCAATAAGGGAGGGTTCTTTTCAGTGAATTTATTAAATTATCGGGCAACAATCAACTTGAAATTTCAACAATGGTCAAAAATTGAGTTAAAATAATTTCATGTTTTATACCTATTCATGAGTGCCCTGGTAAATTTTGTAGTTTTACATTACAGTTTTTATATTTTAAATGTTTATTTTCTTTCTCATCCTGATTTTTTTATAAAAGATACACAAAAACAGTAGGCTTAACTTACAATATTCACTTCTCTTTAGGTAATAGTGAGTAGTTTTTAGGTGTCAATGCAGAAACTAGCCGTACTTATTGCAAGTGAGAGTCCTGATAAAACATCACAGTTTGTGCCACTAATATTCTGTCTATTGCTTTAGCAAAAGGCAAAGAAAAATCCATTTTGATTTGAGTGTGATTGCTGTAGGATATGTATAAAATAAATGCATTTTAACAGAAACACAGAGGTGTTTGCAAAAGTCTAATTAAAACAGATTACTTTTTTCTGCGAGTAGCTGGCTATTTTGCCTTTGCTAGACTTGTTAAATAAAATCCCAGAAACTTGTGAGAGTGTGAGAGAGGGAAAAAACAAACAGAGGTGGTAGTGGTAGGGCATTCTTAAGCTAAATCCAATAGATGACTTGAATGTTCCTGAGGTAGTGTTTCCAAATGAGGAGTTGGTCTGGTACTGAATAGGAAGCTAAATCCAATAGATGACTTGAATGTTCCTGAGGTAGTGTTTCCAAATGAGGAGTTGGTCTGGTACTGAATAGGAAGAATGTGTGTTTTGCAAGTTAACAGTTTTATCCTTCACTTCCAGCATACTTTTTTTTAAGCAAAGTTGAAAGCACAAGAGTATTTTTAAAGTGATCTGATTTTTCTGTCCCCATCCTTCCACCCTCCCGAAAATGGAAATAATTAGTTTTCCATGTTTAATAAGTTATCCTTACACCAAGATATGCTTGCAGCAAGGAAAGGCTATTACTAATTTTCCCTGTTCTTCTCCCCTTAATTTAAATGATAGAAAGACACAAACTGAGATGAATGGGAGACGGAAATTTTTGTTTTTATTTTTATTTTTTTTAATTTTAATTATTTTTCTTCTCAGTCACTACTTTTGCATCCTTTTTCACCCATTGCTCATAAACTATTAATCAACTATTTTCCCCAAGTAATTAAACCAACCAAAAGTGGTATCTTGTACTGCAGCTTCAATACCTGTTTGATTCATTTTGGACAGATTCCAAAGTTTTTTGAACTCTGCTCTGATAGTGTTTGGGGAATGCGAAAAGCTTGTGCTGAATGCTTTATGGCCGTGTCTTACACCACATCCCCAGAAGTTCGCAGAAGCAAGCTGTCCCCTCTCTTTATCAATCTTATCAGTGACCCCTGCAGATGGGTAAGTAAGTGGTGAGGCACCTGTGACCTAAAAGGTAGCTTGCATGCATGAATTTCTTTTTCAATTAAAATTACTAACCAGTGGCTTACTAGCAAAGGTAGGCCTCCTATATAGACACACGGGTTAATTCTCAGTCTTGGTCCCTGAAATGGATGCAAGATGCATATGCTTCCTACGTGCACACACTGTAAAATGCAGTGCTAATATAATTAGAAGACAGATTAAAATCCAATTACATGGGCTGTACAGCTGGCTATGTTAGGATCATGGATATGTGGTCTGCTCTTTTTGGTTTCCATGTTCACTTTAGAAATGTAAAATGTCATGCTTAGAAGGTGGGTGTCTTTCTGGACTTTCTAAATTTTGGCCTGTCAAACTTGGGGATGATGCTTTAATTTTTTTTTGAAAATGTCATGATGGCGATTACATTAAACACTGTAAGAATAAAGAAGCATTTTCATTGTCATAATACTGGATGCACTGGGCTTTTGGACCATGTCTGTGAAACAATTATGATTTGACTTGAATCATGTAGTGAAAAGTTAAATAAGTCAGATGAATTATATTTACCAACACATTTTGCTTCTTAAATCCTCTTACTCTGAGGTCTTGCTTTTTTCTGATAAACTCTAGTAGTAAAATGTATTAAATGAAGCCAGGACTGGCTTAATAGCATACTCTGAAAAACGTAGATAATAGCAAAGTGTAACCTTGTACATCACTTCTTAATATAGTAAGAGCTAAATTTGAGCCATATTTCATTATTAACAATTTACCAAAAGACAGCATGGCTACAAAATATGTCACATCTTTATTTTTGTACTGCGCCAGGTTCGCCAAGCTGCTTTTCAGTCTCTAGGCCCATTTATTTCTACCTTCGCAAACCCTTCTAGTGCTGGCCTTTATATTCGGGAGGATGGAACCCTCAGTATTCGCCCATCAGCACAGGATGGGACTTCCAGTTCCTGCCAACCAGGCAACAATGCAAATATCACATCTGCCAGTACAAAGATTGTATCCTCCAGGTAAAGCTATGGTTGAGGTTGAGGGAGAGGAAAACTGACAAAATATTTTCTTCCAAAATCTTTCAGTTAAATCTTGAGTTGAGTTGATATGATCTTGTGTTTAATATATGTGACTAACAATAAGACTTCTGGTAATATAGGTGTAGTTTCAATAATGGTATAAAATGTGGGCTACGCATAGGTCTGATGAGTTGCCACGATTTAATCTAGCTACTTTAATGGTTCACCAGTAATTTGTTGGAGGAGAAGGGAGAAAGGAGGGGGAAAATGTATTGAAACTAGAGGTGAAACAACTAGTTCTAAAGTAGAATAGCTACACCTATTGTAATTGCTCTTGCTGCCTTATCTAGAGTGCATGTGTTTTAACTGAAAAGTACAGTTCTAAAGTCTTTACCTTTTGTTTTCCTAATGCTATGTCTCTGCTCTCAGTTCAGAGCAACCAATAGAAAATAAATCGGAATCGTCAACTGATGGGTCTTCAGCAGAAGCCAACCCCTTGATTTGTGTTGAAATCCCAAGGACAGACCTACTGAAAGAAGGTTCAGACAGTTGTGGTAATCCTGGAGAGGCTCTGACTAGATTGTCCCAGAATGACAATACCATTGCTTGTGTGATAGAAGGCATTAAAGACTGTCACGTGAGCAAATGCCAGGGAGTGAACTCAAGGTTTCAGTCTGCTGAGGATGTCTTTAATACTTTCCTGTACTGGCGCCCTCCGCTCCCTGATATAAGCCAGGACTTGGAGCTACTTCAGTCCAAGACTGAGAAGCATGAAGAAGACTGCTCTACATCTATGGCTATGTGTAATAACTGTGTTGCCAGTAGTGAAATAAAAAAAGTGCTGGAAAGCTTGCAGGAGCACATGGATGATCCAGATGTTCAAGGTAAAAGCCTATAATAGTAGTGATATGTAGAGGTTTAGTTTCTGATGCCTCATGTAGGGGAGGGTTCCCCACATCCTTCAAAACTCCTTATTCAGCATCTCTCTCTTGCCTCAGGCAGAATTTCTTAACCTGTCAGTCAGGACCCAAATTTGGGTTGCCAGAATGTTTCAGAGAGTCGCGTGGCAGTTCCTGTGGCTCCTGTCGCAGAGGACTGGTTGGGCTTCCCTCTCTGCTCCAGGCACTGCAACCCCTAGAGTCCCAGCACCACTCAAATTTGCTCTTCTGCTGTGGCTCAAATCACTGACACCAATAGGTTGCCCACGAGCTCAAGGTCTCACTGTGGTTTCCACTAGCTTAGTTACTCTTGTAGGACGACACCAACAGTTCTTCCAGTCCCATGTCTCGCCTAATCCATCCTCCCCAGCTTCTTAACTACCAGAGTCTCAGACTTTTTTCTCCTCTGGTTCATCACCCCCGAAGGTATGAAACCAGCCACTCAGTTATCAGCTCACTTAGGTGCACATACACTCCATATAGATTGCACATCAGAGATCTGCTTGGGGTAAAAAATTCAAAGATGAAATAGCAAGGGAGAACAAACATACAAGTTACACAGTAAATAAACATGAAATGCAACTTCTGGCATTTACACTTGTATGTCAGATAAAATTCCTTTTCTATTACAGGTTACCTATTGTCTTTAAACAGTTTCCCAGCATACTCCCTAACTGCATGGGGGATCCAGAGTTTCACAGGCAGCCGCCTACCTAGAGGCTGGCCTTCAGTTTCTGGATGAAGGCCTTCAGTTTCAAGCTTCCTTTCTAAAAGTACTGCCCCACGCCCCACTCTCCTCTATGTTAAATTATTTTAATGATAGTGAAATAGGACATGATCTAGGGTTCCTTGCCATCAGAGGTCTGTCCAGAGAATGGAAACAGATACTTATATGCTTGTGCTGGAAACAGTAATACTGCCCCTAAATCTATGCTTACAGCTTATCTGAAAGGTTTTGCTGAAGTTATTTCTAGACCTTTTTTTTCAGAGGTAAATCTTTCCTCTCACGTTTCTATGCATTTTGTTGTGTGCATGTATGTTGTTTTTATAAATCTCTCAATATAAATAATTGTAGTGTTAATATTCCTTTAAAATGAAGCGCAGAAAGGAAACTAAGGACCTGTGTACGCTATGTTGGTGAAGGGTACTACAGGGATGTGTTTTGTAGAGCGCTCTAATGTGTTGTGTTCTAGCTATCCTGTGGTGTGCTCTGAAAAGTACCTGGTTCACGCTGATGATGTCCCGTTTTGCATAGTACTATGTTAATATGAACTAGTTACCTTTCAGAGAGCATCATCAGGGGCTACACAGGGCAGTTAGAGTGCAGCCTTTTAGTGCTTTTTACAAATCACATCCATCTGGTGCACTTTGCCAAATTGTGTAGACCAACCCTCAATGTGCCCCCAATCCCTTTACTTTATACAGCCCAGGTTCAAGTATTGTCCGCTGCACTCAGAGCTGCTCAGTTTGAGTCCATCAATGATTATGAGACCAAACATACAGAAGAGAGCAATGGCAAACTTCAGAATGAATTGTCCACTTTTGAAGCCAGCTATGCCACTGTGGAGAAGAACACTTTATCCTCTTCATCATTCCAGGATGATGTGAGCGACCAATCCACTACCAGTATACTGAAAAGCAAAGTAAGTATACGCTCATCCTCTGAATAGATATGTAACCTTTTAAGGTATGGACAATATCTACCTTTGTTTGCACAGCACTTAGCACAACAGTACCCTGTTCTTGACTGGGGGCCTAGACACTACTGTAGAATAATTTATTATATCCCACTTATAATGAAAAACTTTAAATTTTGTTTTCTAAGGAGCTTATTTCTATCTGGGTTTAGGTGAGCCAGGAAGTAGAAAGCTTTAAGTGACCTTTCAGGATCTTCATAGAAAACAAACATTCAGCAAAATCTTTCCTGTTTTCTGAAGCAAATAGGTCATTTGTCCCCAGACAAAGGACTAAATCAACAAGTGACAATACACATTCTTCCTGATTCCCATTTTAAAATACTCTAAATGTGCATGTAGTCTAAATAGGAAAACTTTCATGATGTTTGTAATTTTTGTCTTTATGATGGGGCTAATTATAGGAAGATATTAAAACCCTGCTTGTCCCCTAAAATAACACATTCAGTGTTACCGTGTGTTTTGTAACTACAATTTGATCACCTTTAATTCCTCCACAACATAGAAGTAAATATTTTAATCACCAGCTTTTTATTAGGAATTTATAAAGAGGCGTGCTTTGCAAATTCACATATTACTCTTGGATTGGAGTTCACCAGAACAATTTCTTCACTGGTCTGTGGGAAAATAAATGCAGTATCTTGAGGGAAATATAGGAAAATTAGAGTTTCCGGGAGTGTACTCCAAAACGAATAAAACTTTTATCGTATATTATTATTTTTCTGAAGCACATATATTGAGCTGCTTTGTTAACATCTGCTAAATTTGAAGAGAGGGTAGAACCTTTAGAATATAAATAAGAAACTACCTTCTAGCATCTGAAGGCTGTTGGGTTCATTGCATTTAAAATTAATAATTGATTATACCTTTTTAAAGTATTGAAAATATTCATCAGTTGCTCAATCTGAACATGGTTCTGAATTCAGAGTGTGAGCATGAAGGCAGAGGAGTTATTTCAACATTGACCTTTGCACTGAAATCAAAGTATTCTGGCTAGTGTCCCTGGACATTTTAACAATCATAAAATTTGGTTAATGAAAGTGCTTCGGAGTAATTTTTTTGTTGTTGCCATAGTAGGTCAATACTAGATGTATAGTATCTGTTAATCACAGGGATTGTTCTTGATCTGCCCTGCTATTTGTGAAGCTGAAAACTGATCCTTTCTTGATTAAGACATTGAATAGAATTCGTTTTGTTGTGAGTAATTCTTATATGGCCAAATTCTGCTTGCATTATTCACATAAGTAATCATCTTGTCTTAGCTACTTAGATGAGTAGTGTGAGCATAATTTGGCCCTCAAAGACCTGCTCTGTGTTTGAATTGTGTTGATCTTCCGTGTAATGCTTTGAGATCTACTAAGCAGTAGTTACGTAATAAAAGAACGTAAAATTAGCTATTTTCATAATAAATACTACATACTTTTACAGGAGTTAGAGGAACAACACAATGGGACCATTGAATTTTTTAAAAAAGAACAACATAGTAATCCACCCACTGAAGATGATAAATCGAAATTACAGGTGATTTAAAATATTAATTCATGAGGCCTTACCCTCAACTCTATGGCATTTCTTTATTTGTCTGTAATGTGATAATTTGTAACCACCTGTCCAATCCATTCCAGAATTTCAAAAAATGTTCTAAGCATTAATGAGGAGAAATCTATTGATTTTGTTAAAATAATTAATGGAAATCCAGGCTTTTCCTTTTCTGGTCCGGCCCACAGAGTGCATATATGGTGCTGCAAACAGAGGAATCTCTCTCTGGTGTCCCTAGGTGCTATACATCACAGGCAGCAGCTTAATATGCTGCTCTCGCTGAGTGTACAGATTGGCCTACAAGTAACAAAATTTCCAGAGAAGTTTATATAAACAGAACTGCGTTGAAAAATCTAGCTTTTAGATTTAGTTGCGTAAAATAACTTGATGCAGCACCCAAAATCGTGATATTCAGTAATAAAAATCAACCTTTGCTGTCTTCCTGATTTGATATATGGACTGCTGCCTACTGGTTTGTCTAACCCGGATGACAAGCTCCCCAGCGTACTGACTCATGCTTTAGTTTGTTGCGCTAGTCTGACATAGGGCGTGCAGTGTTCAGTCATTTGTTATTTTGTCGTGACATGTGCCCCTGGTGCATTTGCCATCTGTTAGAGGCAAGAGGGAATGCTGTGCTAGAGCAGATGTCTTTCCATACCGATGATATCGTCGTCTTTTTATAAATTTATTAATCTTAATAATTTACTGTCCTTGTCTGTAGGATATCATTCCTCAACCTTTATTAGACCAGTACTTGTCAATGACTGACCCAGCTCGAGCCCAGACTGTTGACACTGAAATAGCAAAACACTGTGCATATAGTCTCCCAGGGGTGGCCTTAACTCTGGGTCGGCAGAACTGGCATTGTTTGAAAGATACGTATGAGACCTTGGCAGCAGATGTACAGGTAAAACTGCATTTTCAAATAAGTGTTCAAAACTCTAAGCAAATTATACAATTAGAAATATAAGCAAACTATGCTGTAGTTTACAAGAAATAATAACTAAAATTGACAGTAAGTAAGATGATAAATCCTGGAACGTTGTTCCAGATGTACTTTTTTTATTTAAGAAAGAAGACTTATAAACAATACTGATGCTACACAGCACCTGGTTTTTGTGTAACACATTCTGCTTTTTCTGCCCGTACCCTTCAAAATACAAGTGTACTTCTATGTAAGAGTTGTTCAAGCATCTCAAGAGTGTTTAATCTAGATTGGCTTTTCTTAACTTTGGAAAGTGGAAGGTCCGTCGGACACTAGCTTTCTCTATACACGAGCTGGCTGTTATTCTGGGGGATCAACTAACAGCAGCTGATCTGGTGCCGATCTTCAACGGATTCTTAAAAGATCTGGATGAAGTGCGCATTGGAGTTCTTAAACATCTCTATGACTTCCTTAAGGTAGGAGATTATACAGCAGTTTAAATTTCTGTTTTAATTTTCTTAAGCACATGCAAACCTCCATTTTTCATGCAGCTATTGCCTCAAGATTTTTGTGGATTTAAATATATAATTGTTTTTTGCATTTGGGATTTTTTGCAGAGAAGTTACCTTTTTAATTAAAGATCCTCCACTTTCCCCTCTGAAATTCAAAGTAAATCCTGCTGAAAATCTGACTTTCTTTGCTTGCTCTTGTAAACTGTTGATGTGGAGTTGGTGTTCCGAGCAATCTAAGTGGCCTACTATTAATTGAGAAATGAAAAAAGGTATCAAGTCCATCCTCAGGGCCCACTGAAAGATTGATCCCTGTGGTGGTGTTTTTTAAAACGTTTTGCCCAGTCTTGTTTAAAATGTCTCTAGAGATGGGACTTCCACTATTTCCCTTCTGCACTCAAGTGAGAGCAGGGCTGAACTTATGCTCTCTACTGACCTTAGCTGGTAGAAAAAAGTGTGACTAAAATATCTTTTAAGGATTTGTGTGAATGCTAGTCAGGCCTAATTTGTTCATGCATTATTTGAGTAACTGCACAGGCAGAAGTAGCCCTTGGCATATGTAGCTACCCCAGCTGGGTTTGCATGACTTTCAGGATCTGGGCTTTAGTTTTCTGGAGAAAAAGCAGATTCCCTGTTAAACTGTAGTCTGATTTTAAGAGTTCTTTCTAGCAGGAAAATACAAATAAACAGGAGTGACAAGGAGTAAAGAATAGAAGAATAACGCAAAAGAAGTAAAAACTGTTTATAAAGCTTCAAACTATAGTTTTCAACTGCTGGATTAATTAGTTGTATTTACTAATCAGTTGTTTGTGGAACAACATTTCCTGTAGTTGCTTCATGCAGATAAAAGACGCGAGTACCTTTACCAGCTTCAAGAATTTGTTGTGACTGATAACAGCAGGAATTGGAGGTTTCGTTACGAGCTGGCAGAGTAAGTAAAATTTGTTAATGTGTTGGTCCATTACCTTTCTTGGTAATGTTCAGAATTGTAACGCACCCTGAATGTAAGTAAATGGCAGTAGCTTTCCGTTTAAAGGGACATGGAAATTTATTTTTACGTTTAAAATCTGAACTACATTAAGGCCAGGAGATCTAGTACAGTAGCAACAATTTAGGTTACAACATATTGCCCCACCAGTGAGCCTTAGCCCAACCGTTAGGGATCATCTGTTAAAGGAAAAGATAGATCAGTATCCATTGTCCAATGTCATTCACCTCTGCTGAGGCAGCCAGCCCAAGGTGCCAGTTACAGTGATGGATTTGTGATGTGGACTCTGTCCATTAGGAACTGTACCACCAATTTATTTCACATAGGTCCCTATTTCACTGAACCATGATCTGATAGCATTTCTCATTGTTGCCATGTAGTAGCATTATCTAACTACATGGGAGTAGTGAGTATGAGTAGCTCCCAGAGCCCTGGGGTAGTGGCAGGGCTCCGAGGGCTACTTAAAGGGCCCAGAGCCCCCCCCATCTTGGCCCTTTAAATAGCCTCCAGAGCCCCTGTCTGCCTCTGCTACCCCAGTGGAGGAGTAGGGGGGAGAAGGAGGAGGGGGCACTTACCTACAGGGTGGGCTGGGGCTGGCTCTGACCCCCTCTGCCCTACCCCTTCTGGGGGGCAGAGGTGGCCCCAGCCCAACCCAGACTGACACGCGAAGGAGGGAATAACTGAAGACTCGGCGCACCACTTCTGAAAGGTTGCTGACCCCTGCCGTAGAGAGACACATTCCTTGATTGATGTTTCTAGCTACTTAGACTCTTTTCATAAAGCAATGTAATGCATACAATTAAAATACTTTCCTAGACAGCAATCTTAATTCAGTATGCTTTGTTGTGGTCTGTTGAGGTTTTAACCCCCATACTGTGCTGCTGCTGTAATGTTTTCATTTTATTATAAACCCAGTGAGGAAAACTGCAATGAATGTTGTGTAAGTTCCCTGACATCTAGTGGGAGAACTTTGTAATGTCAGTATGATTTTTTTTGCTGTGATTGGTAGAATTTCACCAGCTGCCTGTTGTTCTTATGACTATGATATGTTATGTGCAATTTCCCATGGATGATGCAACTGAAGTAGGAGATATTTGAATTACTGCAGTGAATAAGTAAATATTTCTCATCTTAAGAGTATGTGTGGTTGTGTTCTGCAGTTACGAAGAAATTTCCTATCATATCATAAAAATTTCTCAACATTTTCATCCAAGAGTAATTTTAAAGTATTAGTGAAGAAGGAATGAGGGGAAAGTAAGATAAGGAATGTGAGAATCCCTAAGTAACTTACTTTGCAGTTTATGATGATTTCCTTATATGCCTGCAATTTATGGGAAGTCTCATCACCGAAGCTGCATTTTTATGTATTTAACTTTATTAAAATGTAGTAGTTCTTAAACATGCACTTCATATATAAATTTTAGTCTGGCTCAGAGACTAAACCAAAAAACAAAAGCTTTGCACAATAAAAAATGATTGTTATCCCAGATTTTCAACAACTTTGTTCATGAAACCAAAATGATTTTCCCCCATCTTCAGCGGAAAGACAATAAAGAAAAAGAGAGGAATGTTTTGACTCAATGGTGCCTTGTGTTTCAGACAGCTGATCCTGATATTAGAACTCTACAGCCCCAATGATGTGTATGACTACTTAAGGCACATTGCG
The DNA here is from genome assembly GCA_007922305.1 of Dermatemys mawii. Taxonomy (NCBI): domain Eukaryota; kingdom Metazoa; phylum Chordata; order Testudines; family Dermatemydidae; genus Dermatemys; species Dermatemys mawii. Next base: position 20,531,798 of record ML677360.1, on the reverse strand, counting down.
TTAACTCTTTGCTCAGATAAAGTGTCGGAAGTCAGGTGGATCTCCTTCAAACTGGTAAATGGTTTTACTTTTTCTTGCAAAAAAAATGTATGAAAAATGTATTTAATAGCATCACATTTACTTGAATAGCTTATTGAAGTTATATAGTAACAAAAGATATTATGAACACGAATATATGTTTCAACTAGACCTAGTCAAAAAATGAAGAGAAAATTTTTCATGAAGTATTGTGAAGTAGTTTCTGTGCTCCAAACTTTTAATTTCAGTTGTCAAAAAATGACTGCAGAGAGGAAAAAGAGACATGAAAAGGAAGAAAAGAGATCCCCAAAATGATAAATGAAAAACTTTTAGAAAACTTTTTGAAAAAATTTCTTGAATTTTTTTTTTTAAATTTACAAATTTTAAAATTTTGAAAAAAGTAGTTTTTTTTCATTTAAAAAAATCTTGTTCCAAAAAAATTTGGACTAGCTTTAGTTTCAACATCTTCCATGTATGCTCATTTTTTTCTGAGCCCAATACAATTATATATGCACTTTTGCAGAGACAAAAGTGGTGTGGAAAAAGTAAATAAGGAAGTGTTATTTACTCCTCATAACACAAGAAATAGGGGTCACCAAATGAAATTAATAGGCAGCAGGTTTAAAACAAATATAAAAGGAAGTATTTCTGCACACAACACACAATCAACCTATGGAACTCTTTGCCAGAGGATGTTGTGAAGGCCAAGACTATAACAGGGTTCTAAAAAGAAATAGATAAATTCATGGAAGATAGGTCCATCAATGGCTATTAGCCAGGATGGGCAGGGATGGTGCTCCTAGCCTCTGTGTGCCAGAAGCTAGGAATGGGAGATGGGGAATGGATCATTTGATGATTACCTATTCAGTTCATTCCCTCTGGGGCACCTGGCATTGGCCACTGTTGGAAGATGGGATACTGGGTTAGATGGATCTTTTGTCTGACCCAGTATGGCTGTTCTTATGACAAAAGGTGAAGTCCTGGCCCCACCTGAAGTCAGTAATAAAACTCCAACTCACTTCAATAAGGTTGGGATTTCATGCAAACCTTTTCAGGTGCATTTTTGCAAAGGCAAAATCAGAGGCTCCCAAGCAACACGGTTTAAAAAAGTCTTGCCCACAGTCTGTTACATTAGAACTCTTAAAAAAAAAAAAAAAATGTGGCTCAGTAGAAGTTTACAGAATGGACTAGGTTGGGTATATTGAGTAAATACTAATTTTACAAATCGGCAAGCCTGTTAAATGCATAGTTAACCAACAGAACTTTTTTTTTTTTTTTAAAAAAAAGACATATTTCAAGATAAAGGGGGAATTTTAATGTATATACCCAGATCTTCATGGACATTTTTTTTAAAAAAACTTCATGCTAAGAATATATATGTATAAAAGAGATTAAGGAAAACCTAGTTCTTTTTTTTAAGAAAGGCCATTCATATGTACAGAATCAGGGGAATACAAAATGGAATCTTGACTACTTACTGTAATCTGATGTGCTATAACCCTGATAGTATGTAATGCTGCACATCGTGTGGGGGTAAAGTATTAGACTGCACTTGGAACATGTGGCTGCTTTGAGGGGAAAACTGAACTCTGAATTTCCCTCCTTTCTTCCTTTGTGTGATAGTGTTGATGGTCATTTTCTTTGTGAATGATCCTCTTTGTCTTCCTCAGAACTAAGATTCTCATACTATTCAAAAGATAGCAGAACAGTTCTCTTGAATTTATTTCTAATGACTTCTTTGAGCCCATTTTGTGTCAGACTTTTCCTGTTAAATATATATGTCTTCTGCAGAGAAGACATGCTAGTAATCTGATACATGAAAAAGTAGACAAATGATCTTACTGTTCACACTTCTTCCTGTAAATTGGTTTTATGCTGTAATATAGTTTTACTAGTGTTTAGTAAGTAGAGAACTTGTCTACATGCTGGCACCAAAGACATCACAGGATCTCTCTTTGCTGCTTTGGTCCTCCACAAAAGGGTGGTTGTGGTTATGGTGTTATTTATTATTAGCAAGGATATCACTGAGAACACCCCAAAGTGGCGTTGTAACATTTCTTTTAAAATCAGTGTTTAAGTGAGACCATAGCAAAGTAGACAGTTGAGTAAAGAAGCTTAAAAATGGCGTCTTCTCTCAGCCTTTGCATTTCAGAGCTGTGCTAAGTAAAGCTTTTGTCAAAACAAACTGCACTATAGTTTAATGATATCTATAGTTCTGCAGAGGTTTTGGCGTTCCTAAGTAGTAGTCTTCAAGTAAAGTGATGCCACTTAAATGCTGGTATTCACAGTCTAAATCTCCCCTCTGATCTTTTCACAGGTTGTGGCAATACTACAGAAGTTCTATGCAAATAATGCAAATGCATTGGGATTAAATTTCATTAATGAGCTTGTAGCGAGGTTCCGTCATTGTTCCAAGTGGATTGGAAGACAAGCTTTTGCCTTCATTTGTCAGGTTAGATTGCCTTTTTACATGTCTGGGTGTATCAACAAATAATTGAGAGGATTCATAATGCTGGCAAGAATTGCTTTCAGAATTGGTAAAGAAACATAGAGCCATTCGCCTCCAGAGTTATTTAAGAACTATTCAATAAGTAATGAGTGAAAGTCATTATCTTCTCAAGGTGGTTCAGTGGCTTGTGTGAACTGACCTGTCCAAATCGCAAAAGTAAACTTCAGAAGTAGCATCCTCCTTTGTCAGCACTCTTGGCAACAAAACAGAATATAGATGAGACTGAAAACAAGCTGTGTTTCGTGAAATCCACCTAGAGTTCTGGAAGGAGCATATTGTCCTGCTGTGACAGGGACTATACAATTTACATGTGCTCTTTGAATTAGTGATGGTTGAAGGTTGCCCAGAGTTGGTGGAGAAAGGGTATTGCTCTAAAGTGACTAAACTTGTTTGCTACCGAGAGAAGGAGGAGGGGAAGTGGTCATTGACTGCCCTACTCTTCAATTTGGTGGTCAATACTAGTCCCTGAAAAGGCCATGCATCATTTTCTTTTAGCCAGGAAAATGATTCATACTAGTAATTAGTTGTAAGGCAGTGGGAAGAGGAGAGGCAAAGTCAAGGTGTTAATGATTCCCAGAATGAAGATTGAAAGTAAGTCCACTGCCTTTATTGGGCCAACTTCAAATGAATCTGATATCCTAAGTTCATATCTAGTCAGAGTAGAAGGACCAAATGATACTTATCCTTGAGTGGGTCAATCAGATACCGTGATTGTGGTGTCCTTCCAGAAATTTGCAAAGGAAAGAAGGGCCATTAAAAGGGAAAATATTTACAAGTAACCTCCCCTTTGTTGTAAATGTAAATTTCGACTGCATGTGTGGAACCATATACATTCGAAAGTTAGGAATACATCTGAAATGGTCAGCCAGATAACTAACATTTTTTTAAATATAAGGTAAACTTGAGGCAGGTTGGAAAGGAATGGGTGATAATTGTTTTTGTTAAAGATATACTGATTATTCACCTTGCTTTATCTTATGATCTGCTCTTACCTCTACAGGCTGTAGTAGAAGAAGAGTGTATGCCTGTTGACCATTTTGTTGAACACTTACTTCCTAGTCTTTTAAGTCTTGCTTCTGATCCTGTGCCAAACGTAAGGGTTCTGTTAGCCAAGGCTCTAAGGCAAACGCTGCTGGAGAAAGGTATGCTAAACTAATTCCTTTGATGTAAGAAGTAATTTCTCATTAATTCCATCATTTCTGTAACACCACGGTTTTTCACAAATTGACTTGCTCAACTGATAAAAAGAATATTCAGATTTACCATGTAATAAAGGCAGAAACTAGTACACTATAATTTTGGGATCCTACATTTAAATTCAGTCTGTGTAGTGCTTGATATCAGTTAGTTTGTAAAAAGAATACAGGCTTCTTTTTCCTTTCAAAAAGTTTTTTTTTCTGCTAGCATTAAAAAGCTACTGTATATCCTCTGTAGTTAGTCCCCCTTTTGTGATTTTGACATACATAATACAACAGATGTGATATCCTATTTAGAGGAGGGCAGTCGGATTCCTGTTTATAGTGGGAAAGTCACAAAGCATTTTATAAATTATTTAAGAAAAAAAATATTTTTTTAAAAAAGCTAAGCTTCATTCTCTCTCTTCTGGCAAAGGGTAAGAATAATTTTGTGATGTGCCTGAAGTATACAGTACAGCACAGATTTGAATAAAACTGTTTTTTTTTTTTTTCCCTTTCCCCCCTTGTTCTAGCTTATTTTAAAAGTGTTGGGAACCCTCACCTAGAAGCTGTGGAAGAGACTGTTCTAGCTTTACAGTCTGACAGAGACCAAGATGTGTCTTTTTTTGCCACTGTAAAACCAAAACTGAACAATATGGACACGACTTCCCTTGAAAAACAAAACTAAACTGTTCATCTACTACAAACCCCGAACTTCAAGATGGTGGCACACTTCATGTTCTTGGAGGAACATAGAACCAAGCAATTTGTTGCCTCCTGGTCTGAGAGAAAAGGGCTTGTTGAAAATGCCATTATCTTCATTCAGTGACCACTTTTATATCTACAGCTGTGCATCAGATGGGATGACTGCATTCAAACATTTGTTCTTTTCCTTGTAAACATGGATTGTAACTCATCTCTACAAAAGGTCCAGTATTGTAAATATCCTCTTACGAAGTTGCACACATACAGCATTTCAGTATCATCCGTTACAGTAATATATTTTTAAATACTGTATTTTAAAAAAATCCAGTAATAAAGCTAGAAACCCCTCTAAGCTTGTAATTTTAAAAACCTGAAGTTACTAAGCTTAAGTATAGATGCTTTTCCCCATTTTATTGTGATTTTTATATTTTTTTGTTTATAGTACTGCATTTTATTATTTACCTGAAACAATGTATATATGTGAATAGCTCCTGAAACTTGGCAAAAGAATTCAAGAAATTGTAATCCTACACCAGTGAGAATCATATAAGCCATTTGACGTTACACAACACAGGTGGCTTGTTGGAACTAAAACATGGCTTACTTCTACTTTTAACATACGTGTGATGTTTTTAAAATCAGGGCTTGACTTTCTGTGTATATTGGGACAGTTTTTATTACTTTGTCTTTTGTAAACTGTATTATTATTATTAACATGTTTTCTCAATTCCCGCCATTAATCTTCAGTCTCCTTTTCTCACTGCTAGTACTGATGGGTGTGTAATATACATGGACTGTTAACGCCCCAAACTGGAAATTGCTAATTCTGCCCTCGCAAAGTTCATTTCATTCAAGGAACTCAAAGGTCACAGATTACATAAAGCAATGGGAAGTAACCTCTATAAATGCTCTGCAGAGTGTGTAAGTAGCGATGCATGTGTATGGGAGTCCATCACATACATACATCTGTGACTTGAAAAACATTGTATCTGGTTCAGCCTTCAGATCCCTGAGAATCTGTGTCTCTGTACTGTAATGACAGAGAAAAGTTCTTATGTTGTGATCTCTGGACATTTCCATACAGTACAGATTTCCAGAGTACCAGAGTTGACCTATTTGACTTTACAAATTCGGTTTGTAGTATTGTAGCTGTTGTCATGATTCTTTGGATTGGATGTAAACAAAATTGATATTGGGAAAACCAAGATTACGTTAACTTGACAGGATATTGGATTCTTCTCATAGCTAAACAGGAACTTTGGTAGAAAAAAGTAGGATGAAATCCTCTTCACTAAACCTGACAGTATTGCAAAATAGTCACTTAAGCTAAAGAACTGATTCTCTTTATTGGGCCCTGCTTATTTCAGCTCTGCCTTCCCTTGTGTACAAAAACTAACATAGGAGCTGATCCAAAACCTGTTGAAGACAATGGACTTTGAATCAGAACCACAGCCTTGCAATATATATATTGCATTATGGGGAAATGGATCTCATGTAATAGCAAGTAAATTACGGTGTTCAACATTTGCCTAATGTGTAAACAGACCAATGAAAGAATAGTTCCTTCACTTTATTTCATTGTTATAATATGAATTACTTATATTGTCTGGAAGTTAAAAATACTGCTCTTTTAAAACTGGATTGTCAGCCTCATAGCAAGTAGCTTTCCCAGCCTAATTTGTGTGGTTTTTTGAGTGTTTAATTTTGTATAAATATTTACCAAACTAGTTTTGCATTATAATGTATAGTATTTGTAATAAACTGTTTGCTTGCAAGACCATAAGATGCTTTTAGACTCTATAGGCGGAAGTATACTGTTGCTATTTCAGAAAACAGTTTAAAATCTGTAAATTCCACAGTTTCCACCCTTAATTTTTTAATATAATTTAAAACAAATGCCTCTTCAATGCAAACCAATTTTTTATGACTGCAATTTCTCAGCAAAAAAATGCAAGTTAGTTTTTTTGTAGTTTTAATATCTTTTTCTAATGCTAACATTATACTAATATTTTTTAAACAGTTCAAATTTTCTAAGATTGTTCTGACCAGGTTTTATTTTTGTTGACTATTAATAGGTCATTAAATTTCTCAGCACTGATCATAATGTTTCTAAGTGTACATAAATATGTTTTAAATGTACTGTATATAAGCTGGTTACTTTGAACATTAATACAACCCAGCTTTCTGCTTCCATAATCGTCTTAAAAAGTTACCTTGTCTTGCAATAGCATACTGGAAAATACAAACTTCTGTGTGTTTGTGGAAAGTTGGGATAGTTTTTCATGATGGTATTCTTAGAATCACTAGTAAGCCACCAACTAAGGTCACTAAACGTTCAAAACAAAAATTTGTGTTTAAATCTTTTTTTTGGCACCTTTCTAACTCCAGAAATTCACATCTATTTTAAATGATGTGATTTGGGGTTTTTTTTTAGTAGAGTTTTTAAAAAATTGTTAAAACTCGATAGTTGCATGCACTAGAGGGGACAACATAGATCTTCCTTTAACTTCAGACAACATGCAGTTCTATTAAACTGGTTCACTTTTTCCAAAATGTGCATTTTATTTTCATTTTATATGGAAATATGACTTCAACATGACTAAAGACTGCACTTTACCATTCACACTAGACAAATGGTTGCAATGAAGATTAAAGCTGTGTATTCACATACAGTTCTCTGGGCTCTTTAAATTTTGCAAAAATTGTATTTTAAAAGCCAAAAGGAGCAAAGTGAGGTAGTCAATCCACTTTTGCAAAAGCAGCAAGAATACCACAGTCTAAAACACTTTTGGCTAAGGGACATGAGAATAACATTAGTGGTGCAATATTGCTTGGATGCTGTAGAAAATTATCAGGCACTTCTAATCCAAAGCATGTTAGTCACACTGCTTAGAATTCAGACTCACTGTATCTGCTATATATGATATACACTAGGCAACTAACAGGATTCTGCCCTAGTGGCAGCTGTCATCTATAAACAGTGTTGTTTAGAGCCCAAATAAGTGAAGACACTCTGGAAGTGCCACTGATTTGCCAGAATATAGAAGCTATGTAACTTTCTATTGTATTTATCTCAATAAATCTCATGACTGTTTTATGAAATGTCTGTGGTAATTGACTCATGTCATAAATAGCATATGCAACTTGTTTTCTTTACCTAAAATACAAGTTCAGTACTTGGGGTTATAAAGAGGTAATTATGTAGTTAAAAATAAACCACAAACAACTTTAGATTAACAAGGAAAACAGGAATATAAAATATCCTAGTGCATGTGTGCAATGTGGCAGAGTTAATGTTGCTGTAGGAGCTTTGATAATGGAATTTCCTCACTTTTCTCTGCTTGATTTCTTAATGTTGCATCAGTGCTAAGTTTTCCATATAGGAGGAGTGGGGAAGGAAAGAGGATGTCACAGGGTCCATACACTGCTAGGGGCACCTCCTGGCCCATTTGAGGTTTAGCTCCTTCCAGGTGCTGCCCTCTCCTCTGGGGGGTCTCTCCACCCAGTTTCTTTTCTCACTCTGCAGCCCCTCTTGCTCCAGGAACTGCAGCTTCCTCTTCGTGACTTGGCCTTCTAGCTAGGTCACTATGTATGTTTCCCTCTTCCGGGGTATAGAAGTTTTTCCCCAGTGCCAGTCTCAGGCAATCTTCCTATTCATTTCCCCAAGGTGTTTTTTCCTGCATGGCTGGCTGGGGAACCTGGGCCTGCCCTCTACTCTGGGTTCCAGCTCAGGGACACTCTAGTGAGCAGCCAAGGTCTGTTCTCTCCTGGACCTTCCTATCTTTCCCTGAGCCCTCCCTGGTTGCCTGCCCAAACTCCCTCCTCCAGGGAGAAAATGTAGGCTACTTGCCTCTGTAGTCCCAAACACACTTCCGTCCTTCCAGACTATTCCCCCAAGGCACCCCAGCTGCTCTCAGCTACTGGGTTTGATCCGGGCCCTTCTTATTCCGATCCACCTGAGCCTCATCCAGCTACCTGGCTCCTCCTCCAGGTGCAACCTGGGGAGTTACCTGGCCCACCTAGCCACCTTAACTCTTCCAGAGCTTGTGGGAGTGGATGCTGGTTATTCATTTTCACCCATCTCTGTGCTCCTCTCTGCCTCTCAAGGTATGTCATCCTTTCCCTTCTTTTCCACCTCCTCTAGATCTCTGTGCCTTACCGTAAATGAGTTGGGAAGGTCTCCCATACTTCTCCCCAACTGTTACTTACCTCTCCTGACCCCAGCCTCCTCTACACCTGTCTCCCCTTCTCCAGGTGCTCTCCTGCACTCCTTCCCCAGCTCTTCCCTGGATTTGTACCCACAGTTCCCTTTTGTCCTCTTTTGGGTTCCTCACCTAATATGCTCCGATGCCCAGCCTCAAAGTTTCCCTGTATCTATTCCCCACTCCTTCCTTCACCAAAGAGCAAGTCATCTTCTCCTCTCCTCCCTCAGTTTCCTCCCCATTATCAGAAACGATAAATCTCTACATGTCACTCCCACCCTTTATCTGGCATCTGTGAAGGAGGAAATGAAGCTGCTGCTGGAACTTCTCTCCAGCTGTCTCAACTGCTGCCCTTCGAGGTTCAAGCCTTTGTTCCCCCCTGAGCAGAGAGAAGAGAAGGACCCTAGTCCAGAAGAGCCAGGGCTTGTCCACATTGGCAAGTTTCTGCGCTGTAAAGCAGCTTTTTGCACTCAAACTGCAGAAGTGTACACACTGCCCAGCCACTCTGTGCGCAGAAGCTTTTCCGTTGTAGCGCTGCAAAAAAAAAAAAATTTCAACATGAGTCAAGGCTATTTGCGCAGAGGCTCCAGCGCTCTATTGCCAGTGTAGACTTAATTGATTTCTGCGCTGTAATTGGCCTCCGGAGCTGTCCCATAATGCCTCAAGTGACGGCTCTGCTCATTGTTTTGAACTCGGTTGCCCTGGAGACACGTGCTCCTCTACCCCCTCTCCCCTGCCCCTCTTCCAAAGCACCTTTTCTGACAGCCATTGTGTGCTGTGCTCATCTGCTCTGGGACACAAAGCAAACCATTATAGTGGAATGTTTGTGCTGTTGAACACAGGCAGGGGTGTGTGTGCTTCCTGCCGCTGTCTGAACTTACATGACAGCATGCTGACACATTCTTTGTCCCCCAAACACACTGTCTTTCTCACACACACTCTCTCTGTCTTCCCCCACCCTTCAGTTGAAAAGCAGCTGACAATGTCCTAGAATGCCCATGGAACAATAGGAATCGGACACCTGCATCCTGTGATGCTGTGACTGCCCCAGGAGGCATTGCAAACCCTTCCCCAAGCACCCTGTGACCAGTTGCACAGTGGGAGAGCTACCACAATGCTCTGTAGCTACCAAAATGCTCAGCTACCACTGTTCTCTTAGCTGTTGCAAGAGTTACTAATGTGGATGCACTCCAGCGTCACAAGGAGCACAGTGTGGACCCGCAACAGCGGTTTAATAGTTTAATTCTGACTTATGGTGCAGAAACATGCTGGTGTAGACGTACTCTTAGATGCAGCCTTCACCCTGCTCCCTAGTGAGCATCTTAGTACAGAAAGAAGGAAAAATGTTGGCTGAGTTATTGCTCCAAGCAGGCTCACTCCCTTTCCCCTTCCTGGGCTGCCCTCCCACCAACTAAAAGCTCTTGTCACCCTCGATGAAAGTGGTGGGGGAGGGGCGAGACTGAGCGAACAGGCCCCCCTTTAATCACACTGCATGTTCCCTGATGGTATATATGTTCAGAGGGGCTATGATGACACACCCATTGCCACTGTGATTGTAAGATGACATCATACTTAAGGTGCCTAGCCAGCTATTATGTCACATGTACAGTGCACATCTGGGCCTCATCCTTCATGCTGCCCAGATGTACTATGACATGCTAATGCTGCCCAGGTAACTTCACTTGGAGGGTGTTTCACAGTGACGGTTTATGGGCAAGAGGAGGGAGTGGCCACCATCAGGTCCAACCCCAATTTTTTGGTAGGACTATGTTTTGGTTCAATCCCCGCTCCAAGCAGGGAAAGACCCACGAAGTGGTCCCGGGCAATAGCTTGCCTGCCCGGCTCTTCAGCATCAAACTCTACCTGGCTGAAACTAGTGAGACCTTCCCGTTACCCGGGTGCTACAACGACTTGACTGTGTTGAAGCTGAAGCACCATCTGGAGCTGCTGACTGGTATCCCCCTGAATTTCCAACGCCTCCAGTACCTGGATGAAGGTGGGGACTTCTAACATCCTGGGGGTCTTCAGCCTGGGTTCCTTGCCACATCTGGTGTCCCCCCATCCAGTGCTTTAAGTCAGGGGCCACCCCTGCCAATTCCAGTGACATCAGTACCCAGATAAAGACCCCAGACCTTTCCTACTCCATTGCTGGAACCCATCTCTTGCTTCAAGCCTTAGCATTCCCTCCTGCAGCCCTGGGATGCCCTGCAGGGCTTGAAAACTCCATTCACCTGTGGCTGCTTGGGAGCTTTTCCGGATGGGTGTCAGGGCTGAGCTCTCGATTTTGGCTGGATTTAACCTTTCACTATTTTTTAAAAAATTGCCTAGTGCTTGAGGCTGTGATAAAACCCTTCCAGTGTGAACAGCGTGGGAACTGACGCAGAGCCCTCTTCTTGAGTCTGCAGAAAGGCAGATCAGAGCTTTGGCAAGGTGGAGCACAGTGAAACTAAAAAGATTTCTGGTCAGTTTCCCTGCTGCTCTTTACAACCCAGTGATAACCTTCCAGAGTTACTTTTGCCGCTGGACTTCATATTTTTGGAGCGTTTATATAAATGTCCATCAGGGATCCTTTCCTCAAAACCCACCTCTACCTTAGCATCTATTTTAAAACAGACCGCTCCTTTTCTTCCTGACCCCTTTGTGTTTAGAATAAAAAACAAACCATTGTGTGTGACACACATACACCAGACACACACATGCTCTGTACATATTTTGACTGTATCCCTCTAACTCTCCCCACTATTCCACCTTTCATACATTACGTGTCACCTTAGGCCCTGATCCTTGAATGAACTCTGTGTTGAAATGGGTCTACTCGCGTGGAGCTTTTTTGCAGAATCAGGTCTTTAGATTATAAACTATTCTGGGCAGGGAGCCTGTGTTTGTGTTTGCACAGCACTAGCGCAATAGGGCTTTGATCCTGGATGTTGCATCTGGGTGCTATTGCGACCTATTTCTCAACAATAAATAAGCGAACAGCAAAGCCAAATCAAAGTTCTGTTTATTAGAGAAAAACGCAGAGATTTTCAAATGGATGATATCCACCACCTAATGGTCTCGTAGTGAGGGAATCTCTTCGGTTGTTGTGCATATTCATTTCTCTCTTAATAACCTAGTTCTTTGCAAATGCTATCTTGACTTGTTGTTTTTCATTCCCTCCAGCTGATCTACCAGATGAGTCTACGTTTAAGTGCAATGATATTGTCCCTGGCGGAACAATTACTATACGCATCTGGCGACAAGATAACTGGGGGCTTCTTGTGGCAGCTGCTGCGGAAGGAGATATTACCCAGGTTGGTTCCATTGCTTTTGTAAACAATGGGTCTGCTTTATGCAAACATTGCAAAAGTCGGGGGTTGTTAAAAGATTCATGTACTAGGTGAATATCTTCAGAGAGCAGCAAATAGTCGGAGGCTGGATATGGAGTCCTAGGTCAAAAACCAATGGGGTGATTTTGAACACCTGCTAGTGGTAAAGCTCATGAAAGGTTGACTGCAGTAATACTCCAGGACTTCAATATGTCCGTCCACTGAACAACTGGGAACCCAAAGAGGATAAACAGTTTTGGGAAGGAGGGAAGAAGTTCAGGGGAGAAGGTCTTTGATGCAGTTGGTTCACTTTAGCAGCCAGCCCACCTCTTTTGTTAAGCTATGGCCTTAGTTGACTAGACTTCCTTTTGCTACCACTACAATTTGGCTTTATTTTTGGTCGTGGTATTTTCAAATTCTTGTTCCTGCCCACAGTCAAAGTACTGATCAATACACTACTCCATGGGAGAGTCTTTATTTCTCTCATTGCAAATTGCCACTATTTTAAATATCTCTTCTCTTCTGACACTTTATCACCATGCTTTTCCTGCGGGTAGCAATAAAACTACTACTTGGTATTTACATAACACTTTTCATCCATATATCTCCAAGTGCTTTAAAAAGGTGAGTAAACCTTTATTATCACAGTTATAGCTAGGGAAACCGAGGCACACAGACATGGAAGTTGCCCAAAGTCATGTGAGTCAGTAGAAGAGCTATGAATATAACCTTTATCCACTGACTCCTGAGTAAGGACAGTAGGCTAAGGATTCCTTCAAAGCTTATGAAGCTTCCAAAATCAACGGAAGGGAGGGACTTCTCTAGAAAAATCTGCATCTTCTCCACAATTCCAGGCAGTTCCACTGGTCTGCAGCCATACTGTCTTGAGCTGTGATCTTTGACTAGCTAAGTAGGCTTTGGCTGGGTCAGTTCTGAGGTGGGAGATCTCTGTGGCACACACAGTCTTCAGTGATTCAGAAGATGGCATTCTTCTCTCTGGAATTAGTACTGAACCAGGGTCTGAATCAAAGGGTAATGTGCTGTAAACTCAAGGTCCTGACTAACTGTGGTCATGAAATATCCCATGGCATGTTAGGAGGGCTCTTTACCCAGTTGTCTTGGCTAATTTCCAGCTTGTCTAAATACATTTTGCTCGTCTACATTTCCACAACTGTTTCACATGGATACAGAGATGTCCTTCACTTCCTGTCATATTCTGTTGTGTAATATTGCAGCGCATGGGTAAGCAGCTGCTATGTTTTGAGCCAGAAATGGCTGTATTTCACTGCTAGGTAAAGTGAAATTGGTTATAGTGTAAATGTCAGTTTGAAGGCCTTGATTCTACGTTCCTTGTGCACCAAAAATTCCTACTGATCCTATATCAGCTGGGCAGGCAACGTAGGAGTGGGCCACAAATGCTTTGGTGTCTTTTGAGATGAAACATGCAGTGTATTATTTAATGCATTATACTTCTAGCTGGTCAAAAAAATCTGTTAAAACTTTTTTTTGACCAAAAATTGGGTTGATTTTGATTTTTCACCAAAAACTCTAAAGCTTTCTATGGAGGTGGGTGGGAGGGGAAATCTTTTCTGATCAGCTGTAATTATAATTCCACCTACCAGAAAACCTGAAGACCTCAAATCACTTCTGGGCCCTGTCCTTTCCTTTCCTTTCCTGTCCTGTCCTCCTCTGGTTCCAATGCATAGGCAGCTGCCTAACCAAGGATCACTTCAAGGTTAGAATGTAAGAATCCTGTAGTTTGAGTCTTTATAGTTGTCTACACATCTTTAATATTGGACTTGATTAATTGAATAATCTGTTGGCATTTGTGTGATGTTTTCATTTATTTTGCCAGCTAGTAAATTTAGGAGTTACAAAGGGCTCCACATGCAGCACTCCAGTTTCTCAATTACTGGGACCAGAAGAGAAAAAGGAATGGATTGAGCACCGAGCATTCGTGGCATTGTACATTGCCAGCCACAGAGGCCGCACTGAAGCTGTAGACTTTCTCCTGGAAAAAGGTAATATTCATTAATTTTTAAGGGGCCCTTCTGATCATTTAGACTGATTTCCTGCATAAGGCAGGGGTAGAATTTTCCCCAGTGATTCCTGAATCAAGCCAGATGACTTGTGCTTGAACTAAAACGGGCAACTTTTTGAAAGGCATTCAGTTGGGATGAAGAATCCACCCCAGCCCTTGTAAAGCTGTTCCTATAGTTCATGACCATCAGGGGTAAAAATGGGCATCAGATTTCCAATTGGAATTTTTCTGATTTCAGCTTCCAGCCACCGGATTTTGTCATTATTCACCATATTTATTCCCATAGCACCTGTAGTCACTTTCAGCTCTTGGGTGGCTTCACCAGCCAGAGAAGGGGAGAAAAAATACCCAGAATTATCCATTGAAGGCCTGTTCCCAGGGCTTGCTTGGTCACATACTAAAGCAAACCAACTGAAAACCACTAGGCAATAACCCCCAGTGGTTTCCCCTGCTGGCAGTCAGCCTGGAGGAGAGAGACACCCTTCCCTTTAGACCCACTTTCCCCTTCCTTTTATACTCTGCCTGGAGCAGCCATGTGACCAGCCTGGAGGAGCCATGTGACCAGCTGGGATCTGTTAAGTTTGTAGTCTGCAGCACCTTACATTGTTGTTCTTATTTGCTTGAAATCTGGTATTTCCCCCTCCTCTAGTTTTCTTTGAAGAACCTGCTAATAGAGACAAAATAAGTGATTTGTTTTTCTACCATCTAACCCATATATAACTTCACTGCCCAGCAGGTCCTATGAAAATAAGACCAACCCGGGCAACCCCCTGTAGGGCATGTGGAAGATGCTACACATGTGCTCTTTTTGTGATGGACTCCCTGGAGTCCTCTTAAGGTGAACCTTGATGACTCCGAGGCTATTGACTGGCTCCTCAAGACTATTTAGCTGTTTTTTCCCCTTCCTTACTAAACCTAGTCTTGCTTGTCTTGCCCACAGGCAATCAATATATGGGAAATCACACACTCAGCCATGTGCTTTGAAAAGCCAGATGTTTCGTCTCAGGTTGTTTCCACGCTGAGCAAAAACCGGGCCAGTCAAACACTGTTTTTGTATTTTATTATAGCTTTATATGACACTAGGAGTCTGATCCAAAGTGCATTGGAAAAAAATGGGACCCCTTCTATCAGCTTCACTGAGGTTTTCAGGGTGTATGTCAACATAATGAGTCTTTCTACTTCAGCTGCCAGTGTGCACTGGGATCCAGCCCCTACTCTGGCCCATCTATACTGCAGGAGTATTACTCCATCACTGTTTTGCTTCTGGGGAGGTAATCGCCATCGTTAACAGCTGTGCTCAGACCCCGAAGTCTATTGCTTTAAGCGTCAATAAATACTGGACCCCACCACTGAAGTCAGGCTAGGAACCATATAGAATCATAGAAGATTAGGGTTGGAAGAGACCTCAGGAGGTCATCTAGTCCAACCCCTGCTCAAAGCAGCACCAACCCCAACTTAATCATTCCAGTCAGGGCTTTGTCAAGCTAGGGCTTAAAAACCTCTAAGGAAGGAGATTCCACCACCTCCCTAGGTAACCCATTCCAGTGCTTCACCACCCTCCTAGTTAAATAGTGTTTCCTAATATCCAACCAAGACCTCCCGCACTGCAATTTAAGGCCACTGCTCCTTGTTCTATCATCTGCCACTACTGAGAACAGCCTAGCTCCATTCTCTTTGGAACCCCCCTTCAGGTAGTTGAAGGCTGCTATCAAATCCCGCCTCACTCTTCTTTTCTGCAGACTAAACAAGCCCAGTTCCCTCAGCCTCTCCTCATAAGTCATGTGCCCCAGCCCCCTGATCATTTTCATTGCCCTCTGCTGGACTCTTTCCAAATTGTCCACATCCTTTCAGTAGTGGGGGCCCAAAACTGGATGCAGTATTCCAGATGTGGCCTCACCAGTGCCGAATAGAGAGCCACACTCCTACTAATACAGCCCAATATGCTGTTAGCCCTCTTGGCAACAAGGGCACACTGTTGACTCATCCAGCTTCTCGTCCACTGTAATCCCCAGGTCCTTTTCTACAGAACTTAGCCAGTCGGTCCCAAGCCTGTAGCAGTGCATGGGATTCTTCTGTCCTAAGTCCAGGACTCTGCACATGTCCTTTAGAGTGCGGGAATTTGTGCCCAGTATTAAACACATTTTACTGTCATGAATCTTATAAATGATACATTGATTCAGTTGGGGAAATGGGGTTCTTAACATTAAAGAGACATTAATACAGTTTAACCTCGAGTATTAACAAGTGGCACCGAAGAGCATTCCCTGATGTTTTTATAACATGGCCTCAGCTCTCCCTATTTAGGCTGTAATTCCATCAAGCGGTTCTGGGGATCCCACGCAACACAAGAGCAAAGCATGAGTGGTTTACTCATGTCACCTGAATCCTCGCAATGGAAGGACGTTGTGTTATCATCACTGACATGTCTTACTGTGGAGTTGCTAAGAGGTGAGGAAAAGGATCCAGCGATGCTCTTCCGGTCCAATGTTCTCACACCCCACCTTGATAAAGATGGCTGTTCCCTTCCTGATAATCATCCTCGTCACGGTTTTTCAGCCACCAGGTCCTCTAGAATCTAATCTGGTTAAATAATAATTCATCATGTGCCCTACATAAGGCAAGGGCAGACTCACGTGCCCTGAACAGAATAGGTGTGTATCAGCTCTCAGGAAAGGCACAGAGAGCATTTGGCCGGTTGATATTTGTTAATTTAAATAAGGGTGATTTATTCAAGATCCTCTCTTAAAGAGGATTTAATTGTCACCTTCCTCGAACATGCAAGGGGACGTGCACTCTCTTCTTCTGGCTTATTGGGTTCTGAGTGGTGTTATCTTCTCCGCAGGTGCAGATTTGCATGCTAAAACACCCCTGGGCAGGACTGCTCTTCACGCTGCCACTGTCATGGGCCGATGTGACTGCATTGATCTGCTCCTTATCCGGGGGGCACAAACATCTGACACAGACAACGAGGGACAAAGTGCAGTGACCCTAGCCCACCTCTGGGGCCAGAAGCAGAGCGAACGCAGACTATTCCATTTCCAGTGGCAGCAGAGATCAGCTGGCACCACGTGACCCTCACCAAGTCGGAGCTTACATCAGAAGTTGGATTCTAAGACACAGAGCTCTCAGTCACGTGCTAAAATACACTTGGGTTAACTTATTTAGTGCTGGTCAGTTTCAGGGGACAGTCAATTCTCCCGGAAAGCCACACTTTAAATATTGGGGGGAAAAATCCGTGTGGTTCAGGTACTAACTGAGCTCTTGTGTTGGTGAAGCTACAGCCTTGATGACAGAAGGCTTAACAGCACAGCTCCCAGACACGCTCTTAATTTGTAGGTTATAGGGATCGGGAAAATTGTTACGTAGTCATTTCAGCCATTTAATTAATACACTTAGTAGTGAGAGCTCAGACCTGCCTGTGAACTCTCCATGTAATGCTCTGTGTTGAGATAATTTTCTGATGGTTGGCAATAGTTTGTGACAGTATTGATCTACCCATTAGACGGGGGCTAGAAATTAGGACTCAAAGGTTATTAACCCTGTTTTCCTGTCGATTTGCTATGTAATGTCTGTCCGGTCACTTAAGGCTTGATTTATCCAAACATGGGGGTTCTATTCCCGTGACTGTATGTAAATCAGGTGTGCAGGCAAGTGGCTAATTATGGTCACTGGCAGGTGCAATCAGGATAATTGTGCTTTGAAATTAGGCAGGCCATTGGTCCCCAGCTTTTTAAACAATTAGGCCTGGAGGAGGGTGGCTTTTCAAAAACACCCAAGGGAATGATGTACCCAACTCCCATTGACTTTCAAGAGGTGCTGGGCAACTAACCTGGGTGCATTAAGAAAATCCCACTTCAATTTTTGAGGTCCCATTTTCAAGGACCCACTGCCAGATCTTCCAAGAGCTCTGATACCATTTAGGCACCTAAATGAGGGACAGATTTTCAAAAGTGCTCATCCCCCAGCAGCTCCCATTGAAAATCTGCCCTTCAGGTTTATCAAAGAGCTCCAGACCTCACAGCTTCTGATTAGGCCACAGACGTGGTTTTCAGTGAGAGTTGAGCATTTCTGAAAACCTGGCTCACTGTCTGTTTGGTTGATAGGCTCTATGCATACCCAGGATGCTTCATACATGGTAACAAAGCGATTCATTCCCAGTTCCTTGTGTCCAACCAAAGTTTTCTTAATTTGCTAAAGGGATAGCATAAAATTTTCCAATTTAAATAGCACATGAGCGGATTTCAGTGTTAACGTAGAGGTGTTTTTATGCAGAGTTAAAATGAGCATATCCAAAATGTGATGGACAATGGTGGGCTGTCATGGATCATTGCTCTCAAAACAACAGGTGAATCAGGAGCACCTGTAAGACACTATGGCTTGTGCAGGGCTAAGGTCCTCTGTGGGCAGGATTGTGGCTGTAGTGTTGGACTTTGAGTTGACTCCAGGGTTTGTACCCAGCTCTGCCACAGATTTTACTGCATGTCCTTGCCAAGTGATTTGGGGTGAGATCCATGAAGGGACTGAGATATTGCAAGTCTAAGCAGCATCATCACCCTAACTTTTAGGCAACTAGTAAATCACAGAAACAACACTGTGATCCACAAAGCTGTGCTGGGTGTCTTGGCTCCCTGTACCAGGAATATGGAACCCTCTGCTACCAGCGGCATTCTCTCTCTGGACCAATGACTGTTCACGATGGATAAATACGGAACTACCCTGGGTTCAGTCCCCCTGCTCCAATCACTTGTTCATTATTTATCCACAGGGGAACAATGGAGGGAGTCCCACATCAGAAGATCACATAGCTCAGTTATTAGAGCACCTTCCTGAGAGGTGAGAGAGGGGAGTTGAACCTGGGCCTCCCACGTGAGTGCTCTAACCACTGGTCTAGCAGTTTCAAAGTGGGTGGTGTGGGCTCTGGATTTTGAATGGGGCTTGATCTGGTAGGTGTGCTTGGAAGGCAGCCTATCGGATTGGTCCTGTGACCAGTTAGGTTACCAAATGTCTGTCTTTTCCTGATTCATGGATCGCTCTGGGGCTTAGTCAGCCAGGTGCATGAAGTGAGGCAGCAGTCTGCATGCTCAGAGGCATGCTCAGGAACATAGGTGCCCGGGTAACTTTTACATTGCAAACGTAGGCACTGAGGGTTTGTCTACATTGCGATAAAAAACCTGCAACACTGAGTCTCAGCTGACTCGGGCAATGGGGCTATAAAATAGCAGTGTAGACATCTGGGCTGGAGGCTGGACTCTGAAACCCTCCCCAGCCCCGCCTCTGCCCCGACCCTGGGCTCCAGCCCAACCCCGAACATCTATGATGCTATTTTCTAGCCCTACAGCCTGAGGCCTGCGAGACCCGGCCAGCTGTGGATGTGCCAGTTCTTTAGGTGCCTACAGGTTTTGGCAGGAGTTTTGTGGTTCACAGGGAACCCAAAACTGGGACTTAGATGCCCAAGTCTGTGGGGTTAGAGGCCTTAGCACTTCTGTGGCTCTTACCCCCCTAGAGTCTGATTTCTCAAAGACACTGAGCTCTGGTACATTTCATTGATTTCAGAACCTGTTATGCCCCCTAGTTCCCTCTAAACATCAGGTTCTTAAACTTTCTCAAAAACAGGGATACTAATTCTTACCCGCTTCACAAGCCTCTGTGAGGCTTAAATAATTAATGTTTATAAGGCGCTTTAAAAAGCTGTGGGTAAAAGGCAGCGTGTGAGACCAAAGCAGCATTTCTATCCTGTAGACACAAGATGGTGATATGATTTCACACTCTTTCACACTCACATGTGTGGGCTTGCTGCCCCTTCGCCACTGTCATTCCGTCCCAGGATGACCACACTACGAATGCACTGTGGGTGGACAGATGCACGGAGAGACAGAGCTTATTGTACAGCTGAGAGATGGACTTCCAATTTCCAATGCAACTGCATGCAACTACGTCAGCTCAGTTTTACTTTGTAAACTCAAATGGTTTTGCCCCCTCTCCCCCACCCCATTTAAAGTGCATTTCAACCTCAAGGAAAAACTCCAGGTTTTTTTCCAATCCTATTAATAAAAGTTGTACAACAGAAATTGCATGATGTGGAATTAGGTGATCATTCTTAAAATTCACAGCAGAGGGCACTCTGGGATCAGACATAATGATACAATAGGCCACACTCCTATTTAGAAACAGGATTATTAGTAAAGCCTCTGCTTTCATAGATCCATCGAATCATAGGACTGGAAGGGACCTTGAGAGGTCACCTAGTCCATTCACCTGCACTCAAGGCAGGACTATGTATTATCTAGACCATCTCTGACAAGTGTTTGTTTAACCTATTCTTAAAAATCCACAACGATGGAGATTCCATAACCTCCCTAGGCAATTTATTCCAGTATTTTGGGTGCAAAGACATCCTTAGTATTGCAATACCAGAGAAGACTCTGATGTTTAAGGAAGCAGACACACTGTTGGTGTAATATCGTTTGTCATTCATGTTGGGGAAAAACTACTCACTTTTTTTCCTTCCTTCATTTATGATTCAGGTATATTTTTATTGTTTCCGTCTATCGTAAAACGAACATACGCTGAGTTTGGGGGAGACTTTCAAAGGCAGCCAGCTCCCATTGACTTTCTGGACCTAACTGACATACGTATTTGTGAAAATGCTATGCAATGAGATCACATAGCTGCCTGTGTTGTTGCTCTCCTGAAACAGTAAATGAGGGTTTGGATTTTTAAAGCATTGGGTACATAATTTATACATGGAGTTACCTTAATTCTGGTAAACATTCCATATTGCTCATACCAACCAAGCATAGTTCTAGCAATCTGAGCACAGATTTGGACAATCCAAGGGCTCCAAAGTAACTGTTTAGCCATGTTCTGCTCTTGAAAACAAAATAATAATTTTAGTAGGAAGTGAGTTGGTTTTCTGGAAACCTTTCTCTGTTCACTCTGTTGCTTAATACTTTAAGGTTTAAAAATGCAGGTGTTGTAAAATGACTGCCGACTGGGAATGGTAGGCTCTACATTGTATAACTGACAATCAGTAGAGCTAATATAAAAGAAGTTGCATATTCCAAGGGAGAATATACAGCTGGTGTCTCTGGAAGTCCTTTATCCTTCCCTTCTTTTATCTGCATGAACTATCCTTTAGTCTACCCAAATGTCTTAGATCCTAGAAACATGCAGAGGATTTGGAGGTGCTCCTGAACCATTTGTGGTCCAAGGAATGATAGCAGGTGCATTCACCTTTGGTATCAGGAAAGACCAAACGGGGCTGCTGAATCCACAGAATTATCAGCACTTTCTACAGTTTTTGCTTTATCTGTTAGGAAGAACAAAAATTCTAGCTCAGTATGGATGAAGGGAACATGTTGCTGATTTGAAAATTGGGTAATGAACCATTCCACGATGCTTATCAACACATGAAAAAGAGTATCTCGAGGGACAGAAATCACTAGAAAGAAAGTGTTCTAGCGGCTAGTGAAGGGGCTGGGAGTCTAGGATTCCTGGTTGCTGTTCTTAGTTCTGCTACTGTTTTATTACATAATGTCATGATGTTCTTGGGTCTGATTTACAAATATCAATGTGCTAATGTATAAAAATATACAAACATATTGTGTGTGTGGTACAGCTGTGTACACAAACTGGTTACCTGTGCAAATGACAAGGGATATCTCTAACTGGCCATTAATACATGCAAATACCTGATTTGCTAGTGCGGCCATGGTATCAATGTGAAAACTTGACGTGCAAATACACATGTATTTTTGCATGCATTCCTTTAACCTCTCTTTCCCTTTCTGTAAGATGGGGATAGTAATGCCAATCTACCCCACAGGGCTCTTGCAAAGCCTCATTAAAGTTTGAAAAATGCTTTGAGATCCCTAGAGAAATGATGTTATAGAAGGGAAAAGTGAGATGATTAGCCCAAGCCCTAAAACACAGGGTTAGAACAAATGCAATGTCTGCTTTTGCTTCACAATATTAAGAAATATGAAGCAGCTGGTTTCTGCTGGATGTGGAAGTCAATAAGAGTGTAAGTTAGTAGTAGTGACAAGCACAGCAATAACCCATCACACTTCCTCTGTGTTATCAGCTCTACTCATTTCCCTGTGTGGGAAGGACCTCTCCAGTGCTGCCCTTGGCCATCACGTTGAATGTTTTCACTAGCAGTTTGATAAAGCGAAGGTTCAGAAATCCTGAAACATTTGACCTGTGCTATTTAGGAATAAAGTTACCTTGAGCAGTAAGTGACCGACAAGTCTCCTAATTGTCACCCTCTGTGCCATTTGCTGGTGAAATTTTGCAGCTTGTTCTGGCAGTTCCTCCATACGGGATGCCCTAGAGGTTTCCTTTTTGTTCCCATCTGCTCCAGAATTACATTTTAATCTTGCTTATATTTGTTGTGTGACAGTATTCTTTTTTTGGTCCAAATTCCTCCTATGTGGATGGTGCAAGTTAGCAAGGTCTTTTGGCACAGTTTGTTAAAATCAGTTGCTCTCTGACTACAACAAAAGACTCTCTTAGCTAATGGCATTGCTCCGAGGTTCTTTGTCACAGCCGCATTGACAATGTAAAGTAAGTGGGATTAGATCTTAAGTAAATAACAATGCGCTGAAATGCAGAAGCAAACATAGCTGAAGAACACAATGCCACTGTTGGAATTGGAAGTTGGCTAAGCTGCATCGGTTAACCCTCCATTGGAGTACCAAGTACAGGACCGTGGAGAGTGAAGCAATGTGGTAACCTGGCAGCAAAAAAGCAGGTCTCACTGTAACGGGGTCGGCAACCACTTCTCGCGAGTGCCCCCTCTCTGGCTGATACATGCCTGCAATCTCAGTTTGGAATGGGGCAGCACCCACGTCTCGTGAGCACCTCCCCACTTTCTGATCAGGGCTGAGCCTGTGTCTTTCTTTGGTCTTTCATTGGGGTGGCACCTACCTTTCGCAAGAGCCGTCCTGGCCGATGATTCTTTCATTGGGTCTTCAGCGACTCAGTCCTCCAGCTGAGTCACACGCACTGTCCCTCTCCCTCCTGTTCTGGGGAATACAGTCTCTAGTTCTTGCTCACGATGCTGGCATGAGTGCCGTAGCACCAAGGCTTCCTTCCTAGAGAAACTGCCTTCTTTAGCAGCTCAAAAGGGCCCATCTCGGGGGCCTCAATTGGTATGTTCTTTCTGGCAGCCCTCCTGGGCTCAGTCTTTAACCAGACTAGCAACGCCCATCCCAGTATCTTTGCCTGGTCTTGCTAGGTTCTGGGCTCAGTCTGCCCTCACTGACCCGTCCATGGTTCTGCTGCTCTTCCAGCCAGCCAGGCACCCAGTCCTTCCTCTTCGAGCTCCAGGCAGCAACTAACTGTTCCGCCACTGCTGCTTTCTGTCCCCTGATTGGTCACTCCAGTAGCCCCTCTGATTGGCTACTTCCCTGCAGCCACTCTAGGAGCCCACTTCTCCTCTGCTCTTTCAGGGATGGGATGAGGCAGGGACCACAACCTAGTCCAGCCCATCACACTCACTTTCATCATGAATATAGGACGTTTGGATGCAGAGGTCTAAATCTTCCTTTCTGTAGTGGCCCCTTTAAACTTCTCTGGTGGCATAAAAGGGACTGTACAGCTGGTGCATCTGGGAATGAGGAAGTTCTCCCAGCACAGGAGGAATCCCAGTGTGGCCTAGCAGTTCTACATCAAATTTCTACTTATGTGCTCCTGCAAAGGAGGCATGGCCAGGGGGAATGGCCAGAGCTCTGGCTCCTACTCTGCTCTGGTGTAGCTTGGACAGACCAGAGAAAGTCCAGTTAGGAAACAAGAGAATCTATATAGGTAGGTTGTGAAGTCACTATGACTCGTAATTCCATATAATCTTCTCTATACAGTCGTGTGTCTTTCTGTTTGTCTCACTCCTCCCATTTGTAGCGTTCCCACTTACCTCTGACATCACAATCACACCTCTCTGCAGTTACCTGTTCCACAGGAGACTTGTTTCTGGGGGGCCACAATTCCCTTCCATCAGCAGTGAACTCTATGGTTCCCGAGTGGCAGCAACAGAGGGGATAGGAAAGGTAGGATAAGGTTCCTTTGGATGTTATAGGTCTAGCCACCTGTTGTTTTTTTACTGATGCCAGCTAGCAAAGGTACTAAGCTATGACACACTTGGTTGATATCAGTGCATGGACACACTTTTTCAAGGACTATACCAGAGACAATTAAACATAGCAGTGAGACCCCAATACTTCCACCAAAATCCCTTGAGCTATTCATCTATAATAAGCAGAGAAGAGCGGAAACCAGGCACACATGAATGGAGGAAGCTAGATCTCCAGAAATTGTTTTATTAAAAGGTAATTGAGGCTAACCACATCTCATCCTTTTCCTTTGGCCGCAGTAGAAATACTGCCTGCCTTAGCCAACCCAACAGCCTCCCATAAGGCTACTTATCATGATATGTATCAGGGGCAGATTTAAATGCGAGCATCTGTAAATGGAAGTGATAGTAGAAATCAGCTGACTTCCTCCATTCATATGTCAATAACTTAAACCAAAAGAGAGAAGAGAAATATTTGAGGATTAAATAAAATCAAGTAGTGATATTAAAGCAGAGGATCTGTGTGACAAGAGACTCTTAAGACTTTTTCCATGGCTTGCCACATCTACAGCCACACTAGGTTTAGTCATACATTAAGACTTTTCCATTTACACGCGGAAAGCTCTTTTCACTAATTTGCAAAACCTCTAGTTCCTAATAGCACTTGCATACATGAGTCTTGTTCTCCAAACTCCCAGCCAGTTTGTGACGCAAAAAGGCCATTCTTCATTTCCCCATTGCCTGTGTTTTTCTACTCTTTTTCGGGGGGAACTCAGTAATCATAACCAACAGTTAACTAATCATCCAAATACACCCTTCTCTCTGCAAGCTCCTTTTCACAATAGCTAGCTTTGGATCAGGTCTTAATACAGCCTTGTTGGGAGAGACTCCCGGCATTTGCATGGTGGTCAGTGGTTTTGGATTATAATGAGAATGAATCAGAAAATTCTTAATTGAGAATGTAATCCAAAAACCTTAATCACCATGCAGATCCTTGGATCAGCACTCAAAGAGGCTGGGTGTAAGACCTGATGCAAAGTTGGTTGAAGTCAGTAGGAATCTTTCCATTGACTTCTGGAGGCTTTGGCTCTCTGGCCCATATTGACCAAGTCACTGCTCAGGTGAAATACGGACTACAACAATACTGAAAGACACACTTTCCTTCCCTGTTGGGATCTGTGTATTTGTCTAATGATGAGATCCATCCAACACAGACCTAAGGTTACCATCTGTCTTGCACTTTGTCAAAGCTTATATAACTTGCTAGTTCCATGAAGTATTTTAAATAGAAAATATCCAGCCACTCAGGATCATTATTAAATTTATTCCATAATGGGATGGCCTAAGTTAAGCAGTAGGCAGCACAGAACTATTGCAACATTTCTCCATTACATTCATTCCTTAAAATGAACCAAATGAACAAAAAAAAATTAAGTTCTGAATACAATATGGTTTTAAAAAGAAAAATCTCACAATAGATATCAGGAAAGCTCTTAAATGTTGTTTTCCTCTCACTTTGGAGAAAGAATGGTAGTTAGCCTGCAATCTTCCTGACATTGTTTATGGAGGAAGCAAAGAAAAAAGCACCAGCAAAACAGAACGACTGCAATTTAGTTAATTTTATACCAAACAGATCCAGCATTTAAGTTGGGAGCTACTGACCATAAACATAGTGATGGAGAAGCCAAGTATTGCGTGTGTATAAATGGATGAATTATTAGAAGGATTGCAAAGATACTCCATTCACCCGTATCTAATTATGAGTCTGAGAAGACACATGTGGTGAACCCGGGCTCCACTGAAGTCAATGGGATTCTGACTTTCTTCATGATAACTTAGCTCCTGGAGGAATTATTGGGGTGATCCTCACTAATCCCCAGCTGGTGTGAATTGGTGTAGCTCAGTTGAGGTCAGTGGAAGGATACCCATCCATACAAGGTGAGGGGTTTTTGTTTTGGAGGTAGCATATCTGGATTATGTATTTATTTATTGGTTATCAATAGATTTCGGGCTGTATTGTGTCTTCAGCAGAATGTAATTGGAAATTCTGAAAAGCAGTAATAATTTTATTCCTTAAATCTTAAGGCCTACAAAAATAACATGTCAGGTGGGAAATTCAGGAAGAGACATGGATAGCAAATCAACTGCTTATAGACATGCCATTTGGGTTGTAGTAGAAAGGAACATAAAATCTTCAATCAGGCTACTAATAGCTTTGGATTTAATTTTGAGCAAACACAAAAAATGAAATAGTATCAGAGGGGTAGCCATGTTAGTCTGGATTGGCAAAAGCGACAAAGAGTCACTTTCATGGGCTAAGACCCACTTCATCAGATGAATGTACATTCATCTGATGAAGTGGGTCTTAGCCCACAAAAGCTTATGATCCCTAAGATCTGTTAGCCTTAAGGTGCTACAAGACTCTTCGTCGTTTTTTAAAAAATGAAATGAAAAGGTGAAATCCAGAAGTGAGGGGAGCTTGGTAGCTTTTTGGAATAGCTGAATATCTGCCAAATATTTGTATTTCTACGTGAAGGAGGAAGAGGTCTAGACCTCTTTAGTCACTTGCTGGGATCTTGGTACCACATTGCCTTATGGTCTGGTGTTTTTTGTTTGTTTGTTTGTTTTTTAAAAATTCCTTGCTTGCTTCTTACAAGGTATTTGTCTCTGGTCGTGCCCCAATGTGAATTCTCTGAAGTAGAACATTAATCATTAGCCTGTTCTAAAGGAGAACGAAGAATAATGGCAAAAAATGACCACTCATCCTAAAAAACCACAAAAGTTTTAAAGGTAGCTAGTGCATAAGATAGCAGTGAGCTTTTACGATATGGGAAGTTGGAAGCCTCTCTGTTGTTCCATTATTAAGATCCCTCCAGACATAAATGATGATTTCTGATGCCAGGTGCTAAATCTCTTAAAGAACCCACAGGACTCATTTTAAATTTGAATGAACTCTTAAGCTAAGCCCATGATCTGTAAATTCTCAAAAATATATTCTGTGGACAAAGAGTAAGTGCTGTAATTTTGGGGAGGAGCTGCTGGATCCTTCATAGGTAACCAGATGGTTGAATTCCTGCTTTAATCGTACAACTCAACTCAATCGTACAACTCAACTCAACGGGCCCATTCCAACAGGGGTAAAAAGCAGCATCAGAACTTCATAGAGTAGCATAGCAGAGGACTTAGGGCATGTTATGTGCCCTATGTTACCCACCTCTTAGGCAGCAAGTTGTGGACTGGCATTTTACCTAAAGCTCTAACTCTTAGCTGCCAGCAGGTGGGATGGTGCATGCCTGTCTGTAGGGCAACCTGCACGAGGATGAACCACACCTCAGAGCATTTCACAGCACTATGAAGTTCAGTCGTAAAAAAGTGAGGGCCACATTCTGGTAACAGGCATAAATGTGGAGTAACTCCATTGACTCCAAGCTGACTTGAGATTAGAACCAGGCCCGGAGTGTGAGGGGGTGGTGGAACACTCAGAAGATCTCTGAGATGTAGAAATGTTTGTATTCTGGGTCTCATAGGGCTTTCCTACCCTTCTGTTAAGTTGCTATCTGGTACACTAGCACTTTCTGAAACAACTGGGAGCACATTGTCTTGCAGAATGCACTTCAAGTGAGGAGTTATCCTGCCACACCTGCTACTGGTATCGTATCTCTCTACAGTAGCCCACCGGCCATTCTTTGTCCCTTATGTCCACCTAACTCCCGTGCCTAATAATGAGGGTGATAAAGAATTGTTTCCATGTCCTATTGCAATGTGTTTTTGCTCGCTGTTGATCCTCTACATCAAACAGTCCTTACTTGTTGTAATCAGTAACTTGTTCAGGCTGTTGTCACAGAGTTAGTTAGTACCCTCTAGCACTTTTATTCCTTATTCACATGCACTCTTAATGTCCTTAGTCATTAAACTGATAAATGTTAATCTTGTCATAGCTAGTGACTGGAAGCAGAAAAGTCCATTTAGTTCTCAGGGGGAATGAATTCTAATTTTCTGCCTGTCAGAAAATGACATTTTACATATTTTCCTCCCTGCCCCAGTTTAGTGCTAAATTTAAATGTGTGTGTCATAGGGAAAGACCTTTCGTTCATGCCAAACCCCCCAAAGCCTTGGGAGATATCCAGAGTGTGAGGTTCTTGACCAATAGCTGCTGCTGGAGCTAATTTCATGTGCTGAAGGAAAAGGGAGGTGAGAATGAAAAGTTGCAGATGAGAGGTCTCTGCAAAGGCTACATTAAAGTTCCATGTCAGAAAATGTTTTTCTTTCTTTCTTTTTTTTTTTTTTCAGATTAAAGTGGATGAAAAACCAACTCATCAGGAATTAAAATATGAAACAAAGAAATAAGTGATGTTAATCAAGGAGACTGGTATCTAATATTTGTCATTATAATGTAACACCTCCTATTTAGTGTCACAGACTATTGGAGGCCTTTGACAAGAGTATTGGTTGAAAGGAAACATGTCTAAAGATATCAAGAGTTCACTGTTATAGGCTCAGATAATAGCTCATGCCTTGACAAATTTATAGGATACCATGATGGGGTGTGTACACCCCCAATAGGCCCATAAAGAGTTAACAGGAGCCTGCGAGCCCAGGTAGCCCCACTTTATTGCACTCAAAGACCCGTCAGGCTCAATTCAGTATTGGACCCAGCAGGGGAGGAGCTGACTGGTTGCTGTAACTTCAGAGCAGTCGTGAGGGGAGACCTAGGCCTGAGGAGACACTACCTAAGGCCCAGGCAAGCAGCAGGTTGGAACTTGTCCCCTGGGTGGAGAGGCTGAAGAAGGAGTAAGAAAGGAATAAGTGAGACGTCAGGATTAGTGTTTATGGTGGGCTGCTAGGACGGGGCAGAACTTGAGGCAACTGTCCCCATGGATCTTTGTCCTGACAACAGGACTGACCACAGTAGGAAATTGGGAGAGAGGCAGAAATCTCAGACCTGCAAGGGAAGTAGTGAATTGGTTAGTGTTTTATTGTTTTGATGTCACTAGGTGAAGAAATAGGAACTGAAGTAAAACTCTCAGCTGGGAAGAAGGCGTTTTGATTTGCTACAGGTGTTTTACTAGTGGTGAAGGTCATTATGGTGAAGGTCATATTTCCAGATGCCCTGGAAGGGGTGGGACTGCAGATATTGATTGATTGGTGCCACAAGAGCGAGCTCCATGATAGTAAGACCACTACAGACATTTTACTGGAAAGAGCCACATTCATCCTGCAAAATCTCCAGTTATTTGTTGTGCTGCTTCTGTGTTGTGTTGACCATATCGTCTTTAATAAGTATTGTAAATTCAAGCATATTTTTTTACAGTAATGCTGAGAAGCCTGACCAAAATCAGGGTCCCATTATGGTAGATGCTACACTTAGTAAGGGATGCTGCCTCAAAGAGTTTGCAGTCTAAATAGAGAAGAGGATAAAGCATGGAACAAAGGCTAATTCTCCCCATTTTACAGATAGGCAAACAAGATAAAAGGAGTCTGTGAATGGGCTAAGAACTGTACCCAGAACTCTTGATTCCTACTCTGCTGCCTTCACCACAAGATCATCCTTCCTTTCCCTATTACAGCTGAAGGTGGAATTAGGATGAGGTGTCAGAAAGGCACTACATGTGGTTAATGAGCCAAATTCTGACCTTAGGGGCTTGTGTCAGTTAGTGCATCTAAAGGCTGGTGATAACACACTGGATGCAAAACATTGTTAGTATTTATTTGATTAAACATCCACCTCCTGGGCTTCATGTGAAATTCATCCCGTCCCCTTGGTGTTTTCAACAGCCAGGGGTTGTCTGTAGACGAGTGGAGATGGCAGTCCATTGTTCCGTTAGTTGGATGGATGAGGAGGCAGTGGTCAAGTGTTTTGTCTCAGTTATGTGGCCATTGGTGTTATCCCAATGTACCCAGGCATCAGGTGGCACTTGGCACACAATAAATTAATCAGCTAATACAATAATCAAAGAAAGCCTTCAATAAAAGTGGCCTGTGAAGTTCCTCCATTATTTGGGGAAGGAGGGAGAGACTTGTATGTACATATCTTATACTCAGGATATATCCCTCTGTGCTGCTCCATGGTAACTGGATATAGGCTGATTACAAATGCAGACAAAATGAATTCTGCTCTTTTAGGCAAGTAAATATTTGTTCAGAAGAGTAGTTGAAGGATTTTGTCTGGCTGCATTCTGTGCTATTATTTTCTAGTAGGTGGAAGTTTGGCGCACTAACCTGGGACTTTGGAGGCCTGAGTTCAATTCTCTACTATGCCACTGATTTTCTGTTTGATCTTGGGTGCATCACTTAATCTTTCTTGCCTCAGTTGTAAAATGGGCATAATATAATGTGATTTGTTAAAGATGGTGGGTTTTTCTAATATAACAGTAATGGGGGCTATGTAATATCAAAACTATATAAGATATTTCTGAGTGCTGACTTGGTAGGTAGCACTCACCGCTTGGATGTACAGGAAACTGCTTGTACAGATAAACTGCTCCAAATATGGATACTGTGTGTGTGTTAATTCCCGAGTTGCATGTACAATGTTTTGGTGCTGTTTGTTTTTTAAATAAGTTCCCTTGTGCACAGTTCTCTGGACATAATTATGTGTTCCAATACGTGACACATATATGCATGCAGAATTAGCAGGGATAATAAAGAAAAACAATTTATGGAATTTTATACAGCCAATTGTACATTAAACAGCAGTAATTCTATGGAGAGGGTTTGGAGTCGTCATAAACTAGGAGAATGAGCCTGACCTGGAATTGCAGCATTACATGCACAATTGCAATGTCTTTAATATTTTATGATGCTTCATTGTAAGTAGAAAGGACTCCTTTTTTTCTCCATACTGTTTATTACTGTTGCCTGCTGGCCTTTCCCTCAACCCTTTCCTTCTGCCTTGTTCTCTTATCACCTCCTTATTGCTCTGCATCTCTTTCTCTCCTGCTTCCCCTGGCTTCTTTAATTCCTTTGTCTTCTGCTGCTCCTTTGCTCCCCCATCTCATCCTAAGTTTAATAGGGCCATTATGGCATAGAGATGCTACAAATCCATTTTCAGCACATCCAGATGGATGTGATCCTGTTCAAAGCTACAACTCTTCAAAATAAATAAATTAATTAATTAAAGAGGAGCAACTGATAAATACAAATGAGCCCAATTCAAAATCCCAGGTATAAGCATCCCTCAAACACTGGGTCTGTTAGAAATCCAAGTCCAGAGCTGTGTCTTAGAAGTAGGCCGTAACTTTACAGAGAGCTGAATCAAACACCTCATAGCCGAGCAAGCACAGATTTGGGGATATTCACAATCCAACCCGTTTCTAACCTTGTCATCAGTCGGCAGATATGTTTTATGTCATGTGCCCATGGGCATCTGGCTTAGCAGAGATTGAATCCAGGCACTTTAGTATCAAGTGGCTCCTGTCACTTGAGCTAAAAGAAAACTTCATTAGCTGTTTGTAAGAAGCAGTCACCTAGCCTCATATGGGCCATTCAGTAGAGGGAGTCATGGTCATTCACACTTAGTCACTAATTATACCTTAACAAAATGTAATAAACTAAATGACAAATCAAAGGTCCAAGTGCAGACTCCTTATACAGAGAAACATGGGATTTTTGACTGAGTAAGCAATAAGGGTGGGATCCATGAAGGGACTTAGGTGTTGCAATGCTGAGTACCATGTAGACTACCTTTTAGGCACCTAGAAACCCACAGGAAGAACACTGTGATCTACAGAGCTGAGTTAGGCACCTACGTTCCCTATACAATGAACAGAGAGAGAGAGATGTTTATGAATGTGATCCACAAAAGCTAGCATGCTAGGCAGGGAGCTGCCTAAACCAGCCAATGGGAGATGCCAACTAGAGACGTGTGTGCTAAGCCCTGCCGCTCTGTCTGAGATAGGCAAGTATTGGCTTCAGGGAGGCACCTGGCTTTGCTAGCAGCCCACATGTGCAGACCCACTGCTTGGAGTCAGATGACTTAGATGCTTAAGGTGTTTCTTGAGTGAATGACTTAGGTCCTGGCCTTGCCCACACAAAAGTGAGGGTGGTGAGGTACCCACAGCGTAGCTTTTAGGTCAGGCGGTAGAGCACGCCCTTGGGATGTGAAAGACTCCAGTTCGATTCCCCCTTCACTGCCAAATGGTGAGGGAGAATTTGAAGAGGGGTCTCCCAACTCTCAGGAGAGTGCTCTACCCACTAAGCTATGGGATACTCTAATCTCCCAGGTAGGTGCCCTAACCACAGGAATACACAGTCATTTTCTCTTTTTTTCTCTCTCTTGTGCCCAATTTCTATCCCACTAGAGAAATACGTAAATAGTCGTTACTAGTTCTACTTCAGATCACCATTCCACTTAACACACAGCACTGAGATATGTTTATAGTGAAATCAAGTATAAGTTTATTTAACAAACCATAGCGATTCAAGTAATAACAACAAACAAAAGCAAATGGTTACCTAGAAAATAAAACTGTAATACACATTCTAGAACATAGACTGCATTAATTAGATACACTTATGTCTGGTAGAGTATTGCTCACCCAAAATTTTGCAGCACTTTGCAGCCAGGTGGGCTATGATTCTGCTTTCATGAGATAGACAGTCAGCTTGCTTCCTAGGTGAAGGACCCTGTGTGTATCTTTGTACTCCAAGGTATACAAGAACATTTCAGAGGTATATTACCTCCTTGTGACCTGCCTAAACTCCAAGACCTTAAGAACAGAATTTTTCATATAGATACTGTGACAAAGCTCCAAGTTTGTACTCGTGGGTCCTGCGCTTCCTGGCAGATTTAGGGGCCTCAGAAACTCATCTAGGCCCCAGAGCAACCTCCCTTTCTCAGTATAATTGGCAAGAGTCACCACCTAGTGAGTTACCTTCATCACAGGCCAGTATGGAAGGTGGAAAGAGCAGGGGGGAGCCCGGGCCCGCCCTCTACTCTGGGCTCCAGCCCAGGGACCCTAATAGTATCAGCTAAGATGGCTGACCTTTTATCCACAAAACAATTCCCTGGGCTACTTCCCCACAGCAGTCCCTGCTTCTTCAAACTCCACTTCACCCTTACCTCAGGGCCTCCTTCCTTCTGGATGATATGTTGTCCACCACTCAGTCTCACCAACAGCACAACCTCCTTCCACAGCTCCTGACACCCACAGCCCACCTGACTAACTGGGAGGTTTTTATCTGGATTCAGCCAGTCCCTGATTGGCTTCAGGTGTTCCAATTAGGCTAGCTGTTTCTACTCCTTTCTAGAAGGTTCTTAATTGGCCCCAGGTGTCTTGATTGGTCTGGAGTAGCCTTTGTTTGGCTATCCAGGGAACAAGGACCTGCACATCCTAAGGCTGATATACCTGCCTTCCAGCACTCTCCTATATCCTTCTGGTCTGACTCCGTCACAATACATAACTCCTTAAATATTTTTCCTATATACATTGCACATGATGACCAGTGGTGGGTTACTTGCTCTCAGCAGAGACCTCATATGCCATTCTTTGGTTCATTATTATGCATACATCCAAACCAGGGGGTCTGGGTCACAGTGAGTAGCTGTGAGTAGCTACTCACGAGTCTCTATTTTCTTGTGAAAATCCCAGTTAGGTTTCTTACCCACTCAGTGCTCCTACATTTAACAAAGGGGAGAAAACTCCCATAAGACAATCTTTAAAGGAAACTACAGGCACAAAGTTATGCTAGTAAAATCGCAGCCTTTGCACATTTGCTTACAGTTGGTTCAGAGAGGCTCCTGAGATGTTCCAAGATTGGTTTTATGTAGCTTGCCCATACTGTGAAATGTTCTCCCCTTAATCCTAGGGGAAGTCAGAATTTTATTTTTCTATATTCAAAATTCCTCAATTTCAATGTATGGCTTGTTACAGGACATCTGCTGATGAGATCTCATTCATACTATTAAGAATATGGTTCTTGAAAGCACAAAACATCTGCAGTGGCAATTTGGAGCAGAGCACTTACAAAAAGTGTCTTCTATTTTTTTAAGAGACACTAAATATTTTGTTTTTGTTTATGAAATAAACATAAAACTGAGCTGACAACTGTGTGCACTGCATCATTGGGAGCACATAGAGCGGTGGCTGCTTACACTGTAACAAAGGACATAACCCTGCCTTGGTAATAGGAGGAGAATGGCTGTTTAATTTCTCCAGACAAGAACTTGCAGCTCATTGTTTTGTTTTTTTGCTCCAGCTTTGAAGGATGAGAATGTTGTGTCTGATGCATGTCAGTAAGGAAAGAGGATTTTCTAGCACAGTTGAGTTCATTTCGCTCCCCAGCGAGAAGTAAAAACATTAACCGTCTCTCACTTCACCAGGGAAGGAGGAGGGGGTGTTTTCAGCCTGCAAAAAGTGTGAAGGCATTGTCAGGTTTAGGTCAGGCTGTAGCAGGAGGCTGTGTGGTTCTCTCAGTAGGACAAATTAGTTTGATGTCAGATGGCAGCCTGACAAGAGACCCCAGGAATGGGGTGGGGGAGGTTGGCAAAATTGCCGTGTTTCCTTCTGATGCAAGGCTGTTCTCTCTTACAATGACCTTTCTGGAAAGCAGATTCAGAATGACTGTTTGGTGTAAAGAAACAGAACCGAGGAAATTGGACTGGAGAGGAAATGGCCATGTTTCCAGTTCTTAAACTGCAATTGTAACCAAAGTTGTGGCTGTCTCTCCTGGAGCTCTTACAAACATTTCTTCATGAGATTCCTGTTCAGGTGTATACCAACGCTGCTGACAAGGCCTGATCCTACAGTCCTTACTCAGTCTTACTCAAGGAAGATGGCATCGGTGGGGCTATTCAAATGAGCAAGGGTTTCAAGATGGGACACATTCTTTGCATTCCTTTTACCATTGTGCTTTACCATTGTACATATTTCCATAGTGCCTTTCATCCCAAGGTCTCAGGATTAAGTGAGTCATGGCACACCCCTGTCAAGTAGATACTGGGCACATAGAAAAATGTGAGACAAAGAGCCACTTTCAGAGTTGAGTATAAATTGAAACAATTTGCACAGTCAGGGACTGCAAGGTGTAAGTTACACTAACGCAAAGTACCTTAGACTGACACATCACCTCTGAAATTCACCCAGATTTTTGGACAGCTACATGACTAAGTGAGTCATATAACAATGGTGGCATCGAAAATAGAAGTCAGGGGTCCTGGTTCCCAGGGTTAAACACACGACCATATCCTTCTGTGGTGCTCAGTGAAGGCCTTGGGCGCTGGCAAACCACGCTCTATGAACTTCTGAACCCTTGTTATCTCTCAAGGTCTAGCAGAAAGCTTAAGCACTGGAAAATCACAGGCATGCTTGTCCCTCTAGCTGTCCACGAGGTAGCCATGAGGAGAGCTCTTCTTTCACCGCCTAACACAATGAAGTAAACAAGCCTACTTATCACTGTCATACACGCCTTACAGCACGTTTGTACTTAATAAAAGCGGCAAGCTGGGACTTTCCCAGGTCGCCTCCTTCCGCAAGCTGTCTCCGTCTGTTTCTTCCCGACAGCTCAGTCCCTGAACTCTCTGGGTCTGAAGGTCTGTTGAGGTAATCCCCTTCCTCCTCTCCATTCTGAAGCAAGACAAAAATCTCCTAAAATGATGGCTTTGCTCACTTTTGCTATGCAAACATGAAGGTTGTGAAGTTTGTCACAGCTTGTCTGAATTCCACCAGCAGAACTGTCCAGAATGTTCATACTTGAGCCTTGACTCAGCTTGAATTCAAAGTTTGCTGTGTTTTGTCCTGGTGGGGGTGGGAAAATTACAGTAGGGTGAGTAAAATCAGTTCAAAGGGGTCGGTTCAGCCCACCAAACAGTAGGGGTTAGGCCTAAAGTTTGGATCATTATCCAAAGTTTAGCGTGAGGGTGGGAGCTGGATCTGGGCTCTGATTCAAGACCATCTCTATTTAGAACGTTTAAAGGGCCTAAATGAAGAATTTTTGGGGAATTCTGCTGTTTTCTGCGTACTACGCTGCTGTATTTTATACAATATGTTCCAGAAAGCTGGCTGAATTTTTTTTTCTCTGAAGAATGCTGTAAAATAATGAGGTTTTGATGGCAATGACTTTTCATTGTCATTGAAAAGAAAAAAATTCAACAAAACTTACAAAACATTCAGACCTTTTCCTTTTAAAATGGTGGGGGAAATGCCAAAACAAAGCACAAAATTTCAAAGTGAAACATTTCATTTTATAATTTGTGCTTGAAAAATGGAAATGTCTGTGAAACCTTGTGAACCAAATGAAAATCTTTAGGTTTGTTTTTTTTCCCATTTCACCCCTCATAAAACATCATTATCTTATTTGACCATCTCTAGTATTTTGGCAGTAGTCTGACCTTTTCTTTGTTATTGGTACAAGTCAAGGGTAATTAATTTAAATGATATGATGTTTTGTTATCCTTAGAGGTGCTCTCTAAAAAGGATGATTTAATATATTGTACTATACTGCACCTGGAACATCTTTGCCATAAAAAGTAGCCTATATTATGTATTAATAGCTATAGAGGAGGAAGCATTTCATTCTATTTTCAGCACTATTTTCAGATGCTCTTATCTTTAAAACATAAAACTGGGCTATTTTCGAAACACACAGAACACTCTTCACATATGCCATAATTAACCCCCAGTTGTGTTAAACTACTTTTGAGAGATCAACTTCATTATAATAATAAAAAAATTGAAGTGCTTAGCCATGGAAAATCTTAGTGTGTATTTCAGGCATAGTGCTCTGATCTTTGCTTATCTGCTCACAATCTTCTGAAGGTGAGGTGTTCTGGAGAAGGCTATGCTGAGTCAGATGTCTAGCTGGAGCTTTGCATATTACAGTAAATACAGCTGCGTTTGTTTAAATGATTAGACATTATAATTAACCTGCTGCATTTACTGTAATGCCTGACCCCATATGATCCTTCTCAGACCATCTGGTGAGTCCACTGCCTGGAAATGCATTGAGACGACTCCACTCTCAGATAGCTTGAGGCAGTCTGAAGCTACAGGCATAGCTGGATGGTGCTGTGGAATGTTTAGAGGCATTAAGTCACCCTTCAGTGCATAGCTAGTGTAAGCAGTGTCAGGAATGAGATATATTCTGACATCTGGTGGCGAACTATGGGAATTGCAGTGAGCCTTGCAAAATAAGTCTGGGGCTGGTCAATTTGCATAGACACGCCCACTGCGCCTAGCCTGAGCCCACAGCAGCCCACATGGCCACTTCGGCTGATGAGGGAGCCCCAGTTTCTATGTTATTGGGGCAGGAATGATAAAGTGATGTTACTGTGATTATGTGAATGAAGGACTATGGACATGTACTTGGCCCTTGTTATGATGGAGAGACTCGCCATCATCTAGGTAGCACTCACTGGGCAAGGGCCATGCGTTTTCAGAACACTGTGAGAGTGAGAGAGGTGATGGACAAGCACCTATACCTTTTGGTGAGGGCTCTGTCTGAGGGCCTCCCAGGGCTATTGCACCCTGCCTCTCTCCACTGTAGAATGTCAGAATTGAATTTTGCTTCTATTAGGAGCCTGGTTCCAGGCTGCTGAGCTGAAAATTGCTTTGGGCTCACTGGTGCACCTGCACTAAGGCTCCCCTACTGTGAGCTGAAATCACTTAAGAGCTGAAATCACCTAAGAGCTAAAGAAATCACTGAGCACTGTCTTAAGTAGGGGGGCCGGAAAAAAGTGCAGCGTGGCTGGTGCAGCAGAGCAGTCTGCGTGTCGGCTAGCAGGACGGCTAGCGGAGTTGTTGGTGCTGCGGAGTGGCTGGTGCGGCAGAGCTGTCCGTATGTCAACTAGCAGAGCCGTTGGTGCTGCGGGCAGAGTGACCGGTGCAGCAGAGCTGTCTGTCGACTAGCGGAGGCGTTGGTGCTGCAGGCAGAGTGACCGGTGCGGCGGAGCTGTCTGTGTGTCAACTAGCGGAGGCGTTGGTGCTGCGGGCAGAGTGACCGGCGCGGCACAGCTGTCTGTGTGTCGGTTAGCAGAGCAGCTAGCGGATCAACGGGCAGAGCGGTTCGTGGGACAGCCAGCGGAGCGGAGCAGAGCCGATTGCGGGGAGAGCTGCAGCGGAACCTCACAGAGAGGCGGCGCAGTCGGCTTCGGACCACGTAAGGTGCCCCTTGCCCTACCCTCCATTTCCACCCAGGCTGGGAGGTAAGACTCTGCCAATTGACTTTTGAACTCTGCACGGACCAAGGACAGAGACTCTTGGGCTGTTGGACTTTTGGGACTATTGAGTGACTTTTTGGGGTTGTGGAACTCAAGAGCCAAAGGGAAGGCCACGGCCTATTTGCTGGGAGGGGGGCTTCTGGTTCATGATTTGGTTTATTAACCTTGTTTGTGGTGTTTCCCCAATATAATGCCACATTGTTTCTCCCTGTTATTAAAAGGCTTTGGTACACTCAGACTCTGTGCTTGCGAGAGGGGAAGTATTGTCTCTTACAGACGCCCAGAGGGGTGGTATATGGTTGTCCCAGGTCACTGGGTGGGGGCTCGAGCCGGTTTTTGTATTGTGCTATTGGAATGGAACCCCTGGATACTGAACCCGGCCCTTGTTGCTGCCAACTCTGATGGGCAGAAGGGTTACACTAGGAACTCTGGTGTTCTAGTGTCTCTTTCCAGTATTGGTGGTCAAGTGATGCAAGACTAAAGTGGCATCTGGAGGGCCACAAGTCCCTTGGATTGGCTCTCTACAGATTTCCTCACTCCCACAAGAGCCTGCAAAACCCAGTGTTCTGTGTGAGGAGTGTGTCACTTTCAGAGAGGTAGCACTATAAATCTTGCTGCACTGAGATAAACATATACCCTGCAGCACTGTTCGGATTATACCAGTGAATGTCTGGTTGGAAATCTTTATGGAAATAAATCCTGCACTGCCTTGGTTAGGAAGGATCGTTCTTTAAACTCTGAATTCTGGTCTATCTGGTGCAGAGCAAGACTTCAGTCTTGTGTTAGCCGCCTGAAGCCCTAATGTAAATCTAGCTCCAATCCATCTGAAAAATAATGACCTTGTCCAGTGTTTTACTTTGATACTATAAGAACCAGATCCTTGCAGTTTCTTTATTGTTTACACAGGTTTCCTAGCTTTGTTTTAAGTATTTCCCATATTGTTTACTGCTGATCATCCTTGCATACAATGGAATCTTCAGTGAGAGAAGATTAAAGGGGTGCAGTTTCCAAATACCTAAGAACAAAAGAACGGCCATTCTGGGTCAGACCAATGGGCCATCTAGCCCAGTATCCTGTCTTCCAACAGTCACACATGCACAACAGTGCATTGTACAACAGTGCTGATTTACAGGACACTTGAATTTAATACAGCAAGGATCTTGAAATAGTTAATCTGCTTTCAGCCATTCAAATCGATGTAACTACATCTCCTTTGCCTTTATGCTTACAAAAAACTTAACCATTAGGATGCTACTGTGCTGAGCCCTACTTATCATGCCGACCAGTTGTCTCCTTGTTTCTTTGTACTTTCCTATTTATTTGTATCCACCTGTTGTCTCTTGTTTAATAGTGAGTTTGTGATTTGGGACAGGGACAGTGCTTTTTGTTCTGTGCTTTGTACTGCACCTAGCTCCCTGGGGTTTTGGTCCATGAGTAAGACCTCTCTCTGCTCTGATAATACAAACAATAAATAATACATATGTGCCATTTCCAGAAACAGAGCTGTCAGTTATACAATACTAATGAGAGTTATTTTCTAATTGACTCCTCCTTGCAAAGCAAGTCCATCACATGTACACAAACCGCAGCTGCTTATGTAGTTCTCTCTCCTCTCAAAATGGACAGCAGCACTTGATTGGTGACTGGAATTCCAGCAGTGTTGCTTATTCAGAATCATCATTTGCCTTTCAAATCAAAATCTTTCTCCTCTGATGCAGAATGCATCTTTCAAAACAAATAACAATCTGTAAAACTAAGTCTCATACAAATCATCTTGTATTAGTGCAATTATATGTAGCAAGTGTCAATTCTAGGTTTTCCATGCCTATTTTAATAGCACAAGCATGAACATAGTGTAAATGGAAGATGCACTAAGTTTTTTGTGGGCTAATTTTGTTAGTCTGTAAATAAAGTAACCATTGCTTGTGGACAAGTTAATTCAATGTTAATAGGAGTATTGTATGGTAAATTGTAGCTGAGACCCATATATACAAAATGTTGCAGGGCCAGTTATGTATCCCAAAAGATTCATGGGTTGGGGGTGGGGGAAGAGAGACGCAGAGAGAGATTGACTCGATAGCTCAGGGGTTAGAGCACTCCCTGAAACGTAGGAAAGTCAGGTCCAGGTCCCTGCTCCAAATCACACAGAACGGACATTCAGACTTGAGTCTTCCAAACTCCAGGTGAGTGGTCACCCGCTTGTGTATTGGCCCCTCCCAGAAAATTCCTGGCTGTCCTTTTGCCTGGTTTGAAAATTCTGACAGAGCTTAGGCATGAGCTGGTTGGCGGTGTCCTAGATGGCTTTGTGCATGCCCAGTGGTTGAAGCTTTGGAGGTGCCTCTAGGTTTAGGTTGCAGCTGAGTGAGGGGTTTTGAGGATCTTAGTGGCACTTAAAGGTTGGATTTAGGCACTTTAGGTGCTTAAGTCCTTTGGACTTCTAGCTCATGCTGACTGTACACATAAACAAGGCTTTTGGACATGCATTTCTTTTTTTTAAAAAAAAATATCTATTTCCCTGCTTAAGAATACTGCTATTAACATGTAAGAACCTTGTCTACAAGCAATGGTTAAAGGATTGGCTTCAATTGTCTCTGAAAATGTTAGAAAACTTGGGAACTGCTAATATATATTCCTTGACTAATATGATTATTTAACTCTATTTGTGTTAGTCAAAGGCTTTGAGAAATGCTTTACTCAATGAAACTTTAATTGAAAAATAGCAAATTTTTATATACTCAAGTGCAGTTTTGGGTTTAAAAATTAGCAAACTGTGATTTTTGTGTACATCCAAGCTTTGACTCATGCAGAACTGTGTATGTAAAAGATGTACAAAGAGAATTATAATTGTCTTGGGTTTTGCTTCATTTTTGAGCTTAATTGTTTAAAAATCTGGGAGTTCATTGTCTTGATATTCCACTAATGTGTACATTGAGTTTACTAACACTGTACTGACCTTGGAAATGGTGTGCTATTTTACAGTGTGTAGTGACATTTATGTGCCCTGTTGGACTCCAATAAAAATGTTAATTTTCATAGATTATATGTCAAGTTTGAAACAGTACACGGTAATTTAGTACTTCTGCATTGTCCGTTAGGACTCATGGTTGGAGTAGTTGACTGGGAAGTTCTCTCTAGTACAGTTACAAAAGAAATTGTATTAAATACAGAAAAGGCAAAAGAGGAATCCTGGGAAAGTAGCTACAATCAGAGCAATACAAAATGATTCTTTCAAAACTTTCATTAAACAAAAACAATTTCCACTGATTTGTGGATGAAGTAATGATTAATTCAGATTAGATGAAGTAATTCAAAGCCTGTGTACGAGTATTTGAACATCACTGTTAGGTAAGGCTCTGCGTTTGTCATGGAGGTCGTGGAAGTCATGGATTCTGTGACTTTCTGTGAACTCTCTGACTTCTGCGGCGGCCCGTGTGGCTAACCCCAGGGATGCCCAAGCAGCTGGCTCTGGTGACCTCGGGGACAGCCACTGGTGGAGTGGCTCCGAAGCCAGCCACGTCAGCAGCCATGCAGCCAGCCACACCAACCGCTTCTGGAGTGGCCCCAGGGTCAGGGACCACAGGAGTGGTGGCTGGTGTGGCTGGGTCCAGGGACTGCCTGAGCAGCAGTCCTGGCGGCTGCCAGAGTAGCCACTGCTTGGCAGCCTCCAGCAGTGGTCCTGAAGTGGCCAGAGCTGCCACTGCTCGGTGGTCGCTGGCCGTGGTCCCGGGTGGCCCCCCAGAGGATCCTCCCAAGCAGCGGCCCGCAGCGGCTCCCCCAGACACCCACCCAGTAATAGTCCCACCTGCCCAGGACACCGCCTGCCTCAACAGTGACCCCTCCCCCAAGATTTAGTCAGGGATATTTATAGTATAAGTCATGGACAGGCCCTGGGCTGTGAATTTTTGTTTATTGCCCATGAGCTGTTGGTGACTTTTAGTAAAATCCATGACTAAATCATAGCCTTACAGGTGGGTTACTATCAAAAGGCCTCTTAACTGAAGCAAAGTAGAACACAAATACCTTCTCTTGGTCTTGAGTTAAGTTTTCAGGTATCAGTTATAAACTCCAGAAATTTACAGTTGCGGATTGGCAAACTGAGAGTTATTCTGGGTTTGTAAAATGTTATCAGTCTTGTTTTGCAAAGTAAAAACCCAGGAGTTGTTTGGAGCTGAACCTCATTTTATACAAATCACCACAGGATACAGGATGCCACTTCTGGTTATTCTCTAGTCAGTCAGTGTTAAAAAATTCAAAATGCAATCTCAACAGTGTTGTCTTCCCTTTGTTTGGCTCCATCTATGCTGGCATTTTAAATATTGCACTCTGAATTTTATGTGCCCTTTCAGCTATTAAATTACAGGTTCATCTGCACCACAAACATTTATCTGAAACCAGACTGGAATTAAAGGGTCAGTCTAACTTGCCTTTAAAATAAGTCTGAGAACCATTAAATGGAAAATGTGTTAAATATAAATACGGTGATCAGACAGCAAATGTGAAAAATTGG
Organism: Dermatemys mawii; assembly: GCA_007922305.1. Taxonomy (NCBI): domain Eukaryota; kingdom Metazoa; phylum Chordata; order Testudines; family Dermatemydidae; genus Dermatemys; species Dermatemys mawii. The sequence goes on along the minus strand of ML677360.1, from coordinate 20,489,109 downwards.
GACAGAGGGTAGGGTGGGGGTAATAGGAGCCTATATAAGAAAAGACCCCAAAATTGGGACTGTCCCTATAAAATCAGGACATTGGGTCACCCTAAATATGGGTCACCTTCCTGACAGCAATGAAAACACAGCTATTGCAAGCAGGGAAGGAAGACATTGATCAAAACCACTGATTTCTTGTATGGCCCTATCTGTTCACTGAGCGCTGTTTTTAATTTTTAATGCTATGTTGTTTAGTAGCAAACTTGAAACTTCAGGCAATTTCCATAGTCTGATTTTAAATTATTCCTTACTCTGAATCTAAAGTAAATTGTCTGGGGGTGATTTCTGATATGGGTTCTCATTCTTTGGGTAATCTTTCCAAAGGATGTGAGTCACCTCTCTATTATTTGTAAAGACTATGGAGAAAGTCAAATGTTCTTTTGTGGGCATTTGGAGTGGGATGTTAATGTAAAAATTAGATGGGCTGTTGATCATCATGAGTCACTTCTTGGGAAGCAAGAAAGAAAAACAACAATTCACTAACAGCTGACCTACTGCCATTTGTGCCAGTGGGTTGCTGCTGACTCAAGAGGTAGGTATTGATAGCTGCAAGATGCATTAGAGTTTTGATAACAATACTACAAATGGAGGATTTTTGGGGTGAGAAGTCACCTGTGTTAATTTCTGGGATTTTTTAAATCTTCTTTTAATTTCAGATATCTTTACCAGTTAAAAAATCTGCAAATGGCTGTAAATTCAAAATAATCATAAAAATATAGGGCTGGAAGGGATCTCAAGATGTCATAAAGTCCAGCCCCCTGTTCTAAGGCAGGACCAGGTAAACCTATACCATCCCTGACAGTTGTTTGTCCAATCTGTTTTTCAAAACCTCCAATGATGGGGATTCCACTACCTCCTTTGGAAGCCTATTCCATTACTTAACTATTCTTATAATTAGAAAATTGTTCCTAATATCTAATCTAAATCTTCCATGCTTCAGATTAAATCACTTACTTCATGTCCTACCCTCAGTGGACATGGAGAACAATTGATCACCAGATTCTTTATAGCAGCTCTTAACATAGTTGAAGATTGTTATCGGGTCCACCGTCGGTTTTCTTTTTTCAAGACTAAACATGCCCATTTTTTTAACCTTTCTTCATAGATCACATATCATCTCTGGCACCCTGCATCTGACTCCACTCCCATGGCTTCCAGTTCTGAGCAATATTGCTCTTCATATCAGATGAGAAGTTGCCAATGGTAAGTTACTGGAGAAGTACATGCCATCTCAAGCCTGCCACTGCACAATGACCTTTTTAAACCACCAGCTACATGTTTGGCATCATGTCAGTATCATCCGCCAGGCCAGGATGTTAGGGCAGAAACACTCTGGCGAGAGGAGTGGATATCTGTTCTAATCCCCAATCAGTCCCTTGTTGCCAATCCCACAGTTTGCTTGCCAGGTTTAGACCTGCCTTGTCACAAATGTTCCCTGTTGAATAGGTTCCGGATCAGGCAAGGTGTCTGTGCAGCCAACCAGTATTGCTGGGGCCTTCGTGACAGCCCTTTGTGCAGCTGCGGCACAACACAGACGATGATGCACAAACTGCCTGCTGACCAGGCTCAGCGGTGGCCTAGAACTGCATCATGACACTGAAGATGCCATTGCTTGGCTAGACAACTATGCACACACTAAGTAAATAGGCCGGGGTTATTAAACCTTTTTATCACTTGTTTTGTCCTCCTCTGGACTTTTTCCAGTTCATCCATTTCTTTCCTAAAGTGTCTTATCCAAAACTGGATACATTACTTCAACCGAGGCCTCAACAGTGCCAAGTAGAGCAGGACAACAGCATCCTGTGTCTTACATATGACACTTCTATTAATACACTCCAGAATTATATTAACCTTTTTCGCAATTGCATTGCGTTTTTGGTTCATATTCAATTTGTGAGAGCCACTATCACCCCCAGATCCTTTTCTGCAATACTACTGCCTAGCCAATTATTCCTCATTTTGTAATGGTCCTTTAATGGACATGTAGCTACGTGGCATGTATTGAAGTGTTAACCCAGGAAGACAGGACGGAACCTTGCAACAGCTTGTTTTCACTGGGATCCACACTACACCAGTGTAAAGTGTGGCGTGCACTGGTGCATGGCTCAGATACAGGCTACTGATTTCAGAAATAAAGAAGCCGTGCTATAATAGCCAGACTGGCATGATATAAATTTTTCCATATTTGTCCCTAAATGTAAACCCAAACAAGTGAGACTGGGCCTTGATCCCCATATGTGCTAATACCACAATGATTACTATAAAGTCCTTTGTACCAACAGCAAGAGGAAACTGATAGCTGTTAGAAGCCAGTGATTTCTCACCACTGATGAGAAGAACCAGTTTGCACAGAATTATCTGAGACTCATTGAAAGAACTGATCCAGTACTCAGTAAAGTCAATAGGAATAGGAAACTTTCCACTGATTTCAATGTCAGGTGGATGAGACCCTCAAATGTATCAGGTGAGGCAGAGAAACTTTGTTCAGGTTTACATTCAGGCCTAATTTATGTGCAGTAGCAAAGTGTTTTTAATTTTAAACCTGTGCATGTTATATTACACTCAGTTATGCAATGTGAGACTAATGTGCCTGTTTGATAAGTAGGACATGGGGTGCACTCTGTAAGCTCTCTAAACGTCATGTGACAAGCATTTTCAATCAAAGAGTGAGTAGCTCTGTAATTTGAGGGAGGTTCAGTGGGTTACTCAATGACCTATAGGCAATGCTAATAGGTTTGTATGATCGATTCTTTCTTTCTTTTTCTTTCTTCAAACCCACAATGTTTCTGAAAAGTTAGTGTGAGTGTTTTTTGTTTGGTTTTGGTTGAAACATGAGGCATTGTCTGTGCTTATGTAATATGTACATATTTTTTATATTACTGGATGGCTTCGGAGGTGTTTGAATGCTATACAATTACTTTAATTTGGCCAACTTTGTTGCTTTTGTCAGCTTATTGAGCAAACTATTTCCAAGTCTCTGACAAGCTCTAGATTATGTAAATGCAATTCAAAATCCTGAGAAGTCATTGTATTGTTATATACAGTTAAATGCTCACCAGCGTACATATGGGCACCTTTCTGATCATTCATCTAAGTGGTTCTAATATTAAAATGACTGATTTTGAAAGATAAATAGAATATGTGTGAACTATTAATACCGATCAGGCAGCTCAAGTGGGATCCACTAAATAACACAGATGTGTTCATTACACAAACTACCTATAAAGCATACACAATGCAAAATACAATGCATTTAGTAATTTATGGCTTAGTTACACGTCTGACTCACTAGCACAGTCATAGGGAAGTTGTAATGCAGACAACTAGGAGGGTACTACTTACATAATCTTCCTAGGATTCTTTTACAGGAAAATTTACTGCAGAATATAAGGTGTTTAAATTAGAGCTGCTTTCCTGGAAAAACATTCCAAAAAGTGCACTCACAGGATGTATACTGTAGACATCAATAAAACAGTAACAGCTGACATGCTACATTTCTCAGGTATGCCTCTTACCTAATATATTGCTAAAATTATGCACAAACATTTATACTCTAATATCAATTTATGCAAATCTGACATTTGTTCCACTGAATATTAACTTAGATTAAGAAAAAATGGCTCAAAAGGCCTATTCATTATTTCTTAAAGTCAATCAGAGGGTTCATCAGGCCACTTCAGATCTTTGTGAAAGGCACCTTTGCAGCTTCTGATCTGATAATAACGTTCAAGTTCCAGTCCTGGCACAGATGACCTCCAGCCAATAAATCCTTGAGTTGTTTTAGGGATTGGAGGAGATGGGTAGACCTGAAATAAGAGTAAGTAAATAGAATTAAGTATATTTCATGTTCATTTCTATTGTACTGCCATGCAACATGCTCTTTTGTATTCTAGTGTTGATGGAAAGGACAATTTCTTTTCAAATAGTTTTCTTTTTTAATGAACACTGATGAATGCTGATACTACTTCAAAGTTGAAATGAATTCTCTCTTTAAAATAGTGCCAATTATATGCTGTGCCATCCTGCAGAGTGCTGAATAACCATCAACTTCCATTGACTTCAATGGAAGTTGATGGCGCTAAGGACCTTTAAGATTTGACTAGCACCCTATCGGATTGAGCCCATAATACAGATGTTATCATTAAAAATCATCTGGGGGGACCATTCTACAGCAAGCTTTGTTTGAAATATTTTTAATAGCAATGGAAAATATTAAGAGGTTCTGGTTAAGCAATTGGGTTTTTCTGACCAACAGGCTTAAAAATTACTGCAATGCCTAAATCAGTGTGTATGGAAGAAAATAAGTTAGTTCCAAAGGTAATAAACAAGAGATAGTCAGAAGTTAAAAGGAAAGCATTCCATTTGCCATCCAGCCCTCAATTTTTATCAACATACATCTGATTTTTCAAGTTTAATCTACTATTGAAAGGCAACTTGAGCAAAAAGAAGAGTATGAAAATTACCTTTAACTTAATTTGGCAAGAAAGACTTAAGTGTTTAATATATTTTAGATTATAGCTTCTCATCATTATCTTTGTTTAATACATTACTAGAGCCTTTGTTTGGTTTTCATTGTTAGAAGCAAATTTTAAGCCAATGCTTTAATTGTTTCCCAACTATCAAATATTAAAATAATCTCTTGGTAGGTAACATTTCTAAACAATGGAAGCAGACATTTTGGTACCAAATTGGATGTAACATAGCTAAGAAATAATAGTTCTAGGGTCAAATACTGAAGATATTCCTGACCAAGCTGGCTCTTGCATCAAGAACTACTTATCCTTTAAAGTCTGTTTCTAGCATGAAAGATGGTTATGCATCAAGTTAATCAGTAAGAAGGAAACAAAACAAAAGCAGGCATTCTCCAATCACTGACTGCATTGCTTACTTTGGCTGAATCATCCCACTAAAGCACATTAGAAGTGCTCTCTGTTGTACCCCTTTAACATCTGGGGACTTACTCAAGAGACAAATACACAGTGAGAGAACAATGTTTCAGTTTATTCTTTTGCCAGAGTTGTTTTGCTTTGTTCCTTGGCCAAGACTGAAAAATGTTTTTGATATTTAGGTGGAGCACTTCCTTTGAAGAGATGATTTTCTATTGCCATAAAAGCCACCCACTGAGCAGGATAATGGAGAAAACTATGTTCCACCTCTATTCGGCAGGAAAGAGAAGGGGATGAGAAGGCCAGGGGATTACATGTCTAATCCAGCCAAAGGAACAGACCAGTTATTACTGTGCATTGCCATGAGAGAGATCAAATGTGATCATTTCAAATCACAGATTTAGAAAATATGAATACAGATCTTCATGTAAAAGGATGAACTATAGCAGATATCCCAAACTAATTCTTGTTCTCCTTGGCTAGGTCAAATCTGAAGCCCTGGCCTCTGTTTCTATGCACACACCACTGGCTGCACATGTTAATCTTGCAGCTGAGTGATCAACTGCTGAATTTGTAATACTCACTTTGCAGGCACAACACACATGCAGATGCAATTGTGCCCACAAATCAAGGGTAGGTCCACACTGCAGCTAAGAAGTGTAATTCACAGCGCAGGTAGCTGAGCATACACTAGTTCTGCTTGAACTAGCATGCTAAAAGAAGCAATAGGATCACAGCGGCATGGGTGGCAGCTCAGGCTAGCTGCCTGGGTAGAACCCCTTCCAAGATCCTAGGTATATACTCGAACAGTTCGCTAAGCCACCAATCGTGCTGCTATGGCCCCATTTATTTTTTGTACACTAGCTCAAGCAGAGCCTGTGAGAGGATGTCTGCTCGAGCGTGTCACCTTCCAGCTCCTGTGTAGACATAGACATAGGTAAGCTTGGCTCTGATTTGAATATTTGGACTTACAACACTATTTAACAAAGTGAAGCACTAACAGCAGAAAGGGTGACACCTTTTCAATTCTAATATTCTGCACTAACTTGTTCTTTAATTTTCTATCATTTTGATTTTGATAGCAGCTTGGTTGCTTATTATTTTTATAAATCCTTTAAAAAGAATTTTTGTTCACCAGAAGATGGGGTTTCTAATGTTATTTTCTTCCATAAGATGGTATGCATCTTAATAGAGATGTCATCTCATGGCTTAACCTCCCATCCCATTGGCAATTGCATGATCCCCAGCTCATCTCCAGTTTATGACTGTGTATTCTGCTCAGTGGCAATTAGCAGTTACTTAATTGCTTACATAGCAGAGAAATATTAAGAAATTAAATGTATTGTTGGCTGTCTTTAATATGAGCCAGCAGCAAGAAACAAGAACAGACAACACCATGTCACAGATCAGCTCTCAGTAGACCACTAATGATCAATGGATCTACTGCAATAAGGAAAAGATTAAAATAACCAGGACAAAAGAGGAAGCAGAATTCACTTCCTAGTTACAGACATTGATGCAATGTCATAGAAGATTCTGTAATAGTACTGAGACACACACAGGTATTCATAGCTCTTTATAGATATATGAAACAGGAGCGCTCTCTCAAGGAAACGATGATATAAGGCCCTGACTTAAGGAAATCTCCCATGAGATCTTTTACTCCAGCACAGTTCTGGTTAGTTCAGTGGGGGTGAAGTAGGGTCCCTGGGAATGGTGTTTTTGTAGGATTGGGGCATATGGGGCTTTCAAATCTTATTCACAGAAGTAGTCCCTTTGAAGCCCTGTGAATCTCTGTAGATCCTACTATCTATTAACCTAGCAGTTCCCAAATGTCTTCTGTTGGTGCCCCTTGAAAAGGATGGGTCAGAGTCTTCTCACATCACAGGTTGGCACCATTGCTACCATTTTAATTCTGCCCATTTTCTCTTCTGCCTTTGAATCTTTCCCTTCTCATGTGCTTTTGTTTTTACTTTGTTTTGTGGCTACTTGTTGCTCTTTTGGCTAGTAAGCAGAAGATTGCATGGGTGGGAACATCCACTTGAAGTACGAAGACTGTACAATTGTGAATTAAACGATGTGCCAAGTTCCACTGTCAGAAACAGGTGTGTTTACAACTCCCCCTGGCATTCAGGAATATGAGTATCAATGACATGCTATAAAACCATATTGCTGAATCATCAGTTAGAAGATAGGCCAGTAGGAATAGCAAGAAAATCTAATTTGTGCCACTAAGAGGACTTAAATAAATCCAGACAGAGCAAGGAAAGGATTCATTTTTGCAATGTTGTTGAAATTGAAAAATGGCTCTTAAAAATGGGTTATGATAAATCTTGAAATCATTGTGAGATGACGCTGAAGGGGAGCTTCCACAGAGCTCCTTATAAATGCCACCCCTCACCCCCACCTCACATTAGACAACTGATCTGATACTATATAAACCTTATGTTACACAGGAGATTAAAGAGGAGGTGCTTTACCATAACAGTTGATTGTTGTACAGTGAAACCCATAGTAACAACCACATCTAAAGAGAAATTCCCTGCTTAAGCGAGCCCTTTAAAGTATCCTTGAGGTTTTCAATAAAATTTAGTCTGACCTTTAGCGGAAGACCCACCTCTATTAGGTGACTGAATTTTAGCACTTGGGTAGCCACTTAAGACAGATTTAACCCACATTGCTGTTTTTAAATCTATTGTCTAACCTTAATATATTTTTCCACTGGTGTCACAGGTCGGATTTGTAAATGTTCTGGAAGCTCTATCTTAGGTTTAGTGGGTTCTTGCCTTTCATCTTTTATCAGCTAAAAATAGAATGCCAACATTAATCAAAAATTAACACTTCAGGCTAAGAAATGTGTTGTCATAGCATTTAAATATCAGATATCTATACCATTCCCATCACTACGGTATCTATGCACTGTGTTCTTGGCACCCAATACAGGACTATTTATTATACAGCTTTGGAAGCTGTTCTAATGCAGTTTCCAGTTTCAGAAAAGGCTTTAATCCTGAATTCAAGACAGGCTGAATCTTGCTGAGCACCCTCAACTCTCACTTGACTTCACGGAATTGAAGACACCGGCAAATTTGTTTTGTGTGATAACAAACTAAAAATTTATGTAAAATAATTTACCCTGTTTGTAAAGAAGGGATACTGAAGTCCAGAGAGCCATATTTTCAAAAGTACATAGGCACCTAAAAATGTAGATGGACAATAGGACTTAGGCACCTATCCATCTTGGGCACTTTTGAAAATTCCATTAGGCACCTATTTGCAGCTCCAAGGGTCTAAGTACCTTTGAAAATCTGGCCCAGAGTCACACAAATCAGTGACAGAGTTGGGAACAGGATCTGCATGCCCCGTAATCCAATCCATGCTCTAAAAATTGGATCATAAAATATAAACTTGCAAAGCTGCGGCCCCTTTCTGTTATTGCTGTTTGTGTTCACATTTGTTACAATTTGTTTTAGGTGCCCTTAATCATTCTTTCAAGACATTCAATACAGGAAATATTATGCAGAAACTAGTCTCAAAGAGAAGATCATGTCAGATAATCAGTTAAGTGACTCACATTTTATTGTATCCTGTAATGTTTAAATATACAGGCTATGAACCTGTTCCCATTTAAACCAGTGGGAGGTTTGCTATTAAATTCAGGGGCAACATTAACCCTATTTCAGTAGAAATTATTTTAGCACATTGTAAAATTCCTTACTGAAAATTAAAGTAGCTAAATCCTTGGCCTCCTTCCATTTTAAAAGCATCTCACAGACAAACAAAGAGGAAATATTCTCTTGTCAGTGCATCTAGTTCCTGTCACCACCACAGAGAGTGATGTGTATCAAGAGGAACATTACAATATGTCAACATACAAAGTAAACCTTGTCATATTTTATTCTTAAAGAAACTGGAACGATCACCTTAAAAGAACCCCCTTTGTTAATACTCCTACAAACAGAGCTCCACGTTATTAGTGCTTATCTACACTTATATGCTCCATTCATGTTGTCTGCAAAAGAAGACCAAGATTCTATGGAGAAATACATTTTCCTTGTATGACAGGGGGCTGCTAGAGAGGCCTTAATTAGCTCCTGCCAGTCCAGCTCCAATTAAGGGGATTGGACTGGGGCTGGGTAGATAGCCTGATGCTTGCTTGGTAACTGACCACAGCTCCCAGCCTCCTTAGCAGGAGCTATAAGACTGGGAGGAAGTGAGAGAGAAGAGGGCATGGAGACCAGGAAGGGAAGGCCAACTCCACCCCACCCCACCCATGTGCACAGAGTCTGTTACTGGCCAGGTCTGTGGTAAGCTAAACTGTCGTAAAAAGCCTATATATAGTTGGGAACAGGTGGTGAGGACTTGATCACAAATAAAGAGCACAGTTGTTGCACCAGCCTGAAGTATCCCTGAGTCCAGGAGGAGAAGGGCCAAACCGGAGGGGCATGGTGTATGTCCTCTTACAGCTTGGCTGTCAATAACTGGGACATCTTATCTGGAAGTTGTACCTAACTATTCTGGGTACACTATTTCATACACATGCTACATCAAATTTAGTTTTACCTCCTCAAAAGGTGTTGTTAAAAATCCCCACTTGATGGACCATTTCTTTGCAGCTTCAAACTCACTTTCAACATGGTTTTTCCTGAAGCAGACAGAAATTATAAGGTTTGAAACGACTTTCCCAGCTATCATTAAAATAAATCTAAAGTCACAAAACAGAATTTAGGATGATGAGAAATGTAAATTGTGAAGTTGTAGTCCTTCAACTTAAACCAAAAGTGTCTGTATTAAAAATGTAAGGCTAAAGAAGTCTCAGCCAAAGATCTTATTATCTGGGAAAAGTAAGACTGAATATGCACCCCCCCAATTAGATTCATATTTAGATTTTATGTTCGGATGACGTCTCAGAAACATAATCAGTTGGGAATCCTGACCCAATAACACTGGCAGGTTTTGTTACAGTAGTGGCCATTAATCCATGAAAAAATGACAGTATGAACCTGTCAAGAACAGACCTGATTTAATATTTCATATGTCTCGATTAACCAAATATACCTAAGAGCAGATAAACTAATTTAATAAATACACACCAAAATAACTATGACTGGTGGTTAGACTAAGCAAAAACTCTTTTCTTCTAAGAATTATTGGAGAATTTACAAATGTGTGGATTTATTCTATTCACTGACTGATTGTTGAGGATCTTAAAAAGCTATCAAACAACTTGAAGAAACAAAAAGGTCTTAATTTTAAAGGAAGATGTTATTGTACAACTCTGCTCAGAATTGCATTTACCATACTTCTTGATCATTCATCTATTATTTTTTGTACTTTAAGAAAAAGGACTCTGCTTGCTATTTTTCCCAGTTACTGTTGGTACCTGCCACTCTACATCATACACATATATAAGTCTACATGAGAAAAATGAGTGTAACAAGAATCATACCAATGACAGTGGAGTGCTGAGTGTATTGAAGTGGGATACATATGTCTATGATACACACATGTAGCCCACTTCACATTCATGGTTCATCTGCTTAGCTTTTCGGTTTAGAAGTATACTTGCTAAGGTTGTTTTTTTTAATTAAAATAGATATTTAATTTCCTAGAGATATCAAAGCTTTTCAAGAGTTTTACATGGCATAATGCTTATCAGGCAAAATCTGTCATGTATATCTAGAGATGAGGGCAAATAGAGAAAGAAGGATGGGAATATGAAGAAAGGAAGCACTATATTTAGATAAATAAGTGTCAGGAAACCAGAGAGCTAAGGGAGATCAGTGGAATCAGTAATGGGAGAAAATGAGGAATGGGATAGGGAAGGTCATTGGGATAAGGTCCTGGGAATGGGCATGAAAGGGAGAAAATTGTGCAATGTGTTTGAGGCTGCAGGAGGGGAGGAGTGGGTACCAGAACTGTGTCTGCTGGATTGGGGCCAGGAGCCATATGGGATGGGGTGAGCCATGTGGTAGGGTGTGTGTGAGTTGAGATGGGGTTCTTCTTGCGGGGAGGGGACTGTGTCTGGAATTGAGATTGGTATAGAGGCCACAGGGTGAGAGGAGAAATTTTGGGGATGGGATTTTGGAGTTGGATAGAAATGGTTGGGGGGAGGAGGCCCCTCAGTGGAGGGAGGAGATTGGGGCAGAGACCTGGGAATAGTGAGTCAAAGCAAGGGGTTGGGGGAGGAGACTCGGGTGTAGGGAGTTGGAGCGAGGGATTGGGGGAGGATTTTTGGGTAGCAACTGAAGGGGGGGGGCACAAGCCTGAGGGATGGCGGGGGGGAAGGAGATTCAATGGTGACTAGGAAGGGGTGAGTCAGAGCGAGAGGAGGCAGGAAGGCCTTACCAGATATTATCCTGAGCCACAAAGTTGAATTGCTGGGTAGGGTTCGTGCTTTTCTGTGCCATGGCTCCCCCACTGTCCCCACAAGAGCCCCCCGGCGGCTGGGCTCAGCCTTCTGGCAGCTCCAGTACAGCCTGATGCCTGGGGCTGAGCCAGCCTGGCCCTGCCCTTTGCCACCTCAGGAGTTGCTAGGAGACAGCGGTGTGTTCAGGCTCCAGGGAGGAGTGAATAAGGCCTGGCACCTGGCTCCCAGGCTACCGCTGCGCTGCCCCTCCCTGTAACAAGCAGGGCCCCAAACCATAGCCATAATCCCCCTGCAGCACCCAACCTGCTCAGCCCTAACCCAGCTCCTCAGCACCTCTCCTGACCCCTCCTCCCCACAGCATCCTAATCACTCCCAAATCCAGCTCAGCATCTTCCCTCCTCAATACGCAGTGTCCCATCCTCAGTCATGGAGCAACAGCCCTCCATGCCCAGAGGCTGCTGATAGAGACCAGCATTTTCAAAACCTCAGGTCCCAGCCCGGGAATCACCAAGAGCTATAACCCCCACAAAAAGCCACTCCAAACCCACACACCATTGGAACCCATAGCCCCAAAGCTAGAAAGCCTGCAGTACCCACTGAAAACCACTCTAAACCTTTGCCTTCCTATTCCAGAAACCATTGAGAGCCACCACTCCTTCAATGCCCCCAAACCACTGACAGGGCTCAGCACCCACACAAAAGAAGCCTGAACCCCCAACCAGTAATCACTGTTAGTCATGACCCCTCAAGGCCCACCTAACCACCCTAAACCCACAAAACATTCTTAGCACATGCTAGCCTTCCCTTTTAATTTCCCCAGAATATTGAGTATCCTCTTTATCTCCCTCCTTTGTGTATTTCAAAGGGAACAAAAATGTTCCCATACTTTTTTATTTATTATTATTTATTGCAGTGGGATCTAGGACCCCCCGTCATGGACAAAGACCCCATTGTGCTAGGTGCTGTGTAATCATAGAACCAAAAGGTGGGCCCTGCCCCAAAGAATTTACAATCCAGCTTATGCAATGTATTGTCCTGGTAGTGTACAAAGCTTTCCATTGTTGGCAGGTAGACCACCGCCACCCACCTCCCAAAAACACAGTGACTTCTGACACAGCTCTGCAAAACAATGCAATTAAGGAACATTGGGATTATTACTACTTAACTGTGGTGCTTTCTGAACGGCAGTATAAACAGATGTCATTCAGAATCCAGCTAGTTTTTAGAAAACCTTTGGTTGTGCAAGCGTCCTGCATGCAACTATTAGAGTTGCTAATTATTTTCATTTGACAAATGGAATTTGATGCATCAGAACATTGTCCAGCTGTAACCTGATAGGGTGTTTTCCAAAGCCTGATTATTTATTCTGATGATCTTTCTTGTTGTTGTTCTTCTCTCCCCCTGCTCCCCAACACTCTTATTAACAGACTTGTCATTTGAAGTGTTTGTTATTTTACAGATGGTGTTTTTTTTCTCAACCCACCCAAGCCCTAAAATGTGCTCCTCTTTGTGAAGTGTGGCAATGACAAAAATGAGGGACAGAACAAAAATAGCAGAAGAAGAATCTTAAAGGTGGGGTGTGGGGGGGAGGGGAGGAATGGAACTTTTTTGCTTCTTCATGATGTGTGAAGTCCAGTAAGGATTGGTTTTGATTTTGAAGGTTTCCCACCATTCCTGGATTACATTAGAAAGTGTATCATGGAAAACTGTAATGATTAGAGAGTTAGTACTGAGGAAGTGAAACCAAATCATCTGAGGGGAAAGGGGGTTTTATTCAGACAATTTACACCTCTGTTTTTGACTTATTTTGTTAATAATGATTTAATGAAAACACCTGAGATAAAAGCTCACTTTTTTTTAAGGATCCAGTAACGTAGGACCTTGAGATAAAGGCTAAAAAACTCTCAGTTTCCATTACCCAGTCATCCAATGAGTCCTTCAGCAAAACCCAGGAAGAGCATATTTGGTGATGTATTTCTAAGGTTTTTTTAAAAAGCAGAAAAAGAAACTTTACAAAATCAGTAGCTATGAACACTGCCTTTCTGGCTTCCTATAGAAGAAGAAGCAACAAAAAAAAAAAAGGTATTTTTTTTCTTTGAAGTTCACCTTTAAAATGTTGCACAGTAAGATAAATTCTTTTATGTACATAGTTTACTACAGCCCTTCTTTCATGGTTTGTTATACAAAATAATAGACAGTGAAGTAGCACCATGTTTTTGTAGGGTGGAGATAGGTCCAGAAACCAGGTACATTAGAAAACATGGTTGTAACTATAAAGAAGAAAGAATAACTAAATGTATGTAAAGTAGATGGGCAAATTACAGGCCGAGAATTAATTTCTGAAGTCGCTTTTAGACTAAGGTTGTCACAAATAATATGTAAACATATCTTTTTTTTAAGATGGATTCTGCTTGGTTTTAGTTCCTGGTTTTGCTGGGCTTGGGTACAGTGATCCTGTCTAGTGCAGGAGTTCTCAAACTGGTCTTTGAAGCTGCTTATTTTACTTTGTGTGGCATCTCCGCATAGGTAGAAATATATGGCCTCACAGATGCTGGAATCTGCCCATGTGGAGCAGTTTGCAAGCTCAGTGCATTAGTTTATATGAAAGCTTGCTTTCTGTTAGTTGTAGCCAGCTTTCTAGAGGATATTTTAAACTAATGACACTAATAACAAATGAGCACCTCTTGGCACCCTTGGTAGCTGCTGCTTATATTTGTCTAGTGTTTTATATTCAACCATAATCAAGTTTGCTGACCACACCAAATATTGGGGTGTGTAGGGACAGTAAAAAAACCAAACATCATCAACTACACCATGAGTCGGAAAGAGCAGTTGGGTCTGCAGATAATGAGGATTGATATTCAACATTAATAAATGTAACTTATACTTTGGGAGAGGAAATAAACAGCAGTTTTAAAAAGTTAAAAGTTGCCAGTAGTTACCACGCAGTGAGGTGTGAGATTACTCATTTCCCCTAATATGTAGAATAGGTGATATGTGTGGGAACGTTGTATAGAAAAGCCATAACCAAGTAGCCACATCCATTGTGGTAGTAATTCTTCATAATTTCCTCTTAATATTGCATTTTCCATGTATAGTTGCTGCAGAAAAGGAGTGGAACTGGTTTAGAAAGTTGGAAAAGGAGATATTCGTAAGAATATCTTCATCTTTTATCTTAAGAATCTGCTAAAATTTGTTTACAATTTCATTGCGTCTTTCTTGCTAATAAAATATATTTGAATTAATCTGATGGACAGCTGGCCCATCACCTGGGGTTTTGATGAGCCATATGCCACACATAGAGGTGCTTCTGTAAATTTGAGGTTTTACTGAATCCAGATCAACTTCTTTTTAATAGAAAGCAAATAGAATATGGGAGAGTATTTTACTAACTGCTAGACTTGGTTTAAATTTGAACATGCAAGTTTAGAATTTTACAAGAATGATATTTTAATTTGTATTCATTTTGTAATAAAACCTTTAATGGATGCTCTTTATTATCTTGTTAGGAATCAACTAGCTAACATGTCCAATGTCCCAGAAAGCTAGCCAATCAGTGTCTGCAATGATAGTTCTTATTTCCTGAATCTTTTGACTCATTATCCTTCAATTCCTAGACAGTTTTGGTACATATAAAAAGGATCTTTCTTCTGGTATCTGTAATGGAAAACACAATGACTTTCCAAAGTATTTTTTTTATATTTGTTTTATTTTTTGTAGATGCTATTTATCATGGACTGCAAACTTTCACTGGAAGGTTTGAGAAAAAAAGGACTCAACATACTTTATGGTTATATGTGGGAACCCGAGAAAATATTTACAGCTTGCAAAAAGTTCACTGTGTTCCAGTATATTAATATTTTTG
Source organism: Dermatemys mawii (assembly GCA_007922305.1). Taxonomy (NCBI): domain Eukaryota; kingdom Metazoa; phylum Chordata; order Testudines; family Dermatemydidae; genus Dermatemys; species Dermatemys mawii. Next base: position 20,473,946 of record ML677360.1, on the reverse strand, counting down.
GCCCTCTATCAATTTTTTTAGTACAGTTTTTCTTCTTGCAGTTGCTTTATAAAACATTTAAGCAACAAATAAAGCCAACTGGCTCTTTCCACTAATATGCTTGAATAGTTTTCCTCCTTTTTGTCTGAAAACTGTTTTGTGCAATGAATTGTTAAAACATAATGTAGTTTTTTCACGCCATGCAGCAGTTTTTATTCATTCTGTAAAATGAATGCAGTGAGGGTTTAAAACTAAACTTTCTAGTTTACAAGCAACATATTTGACTGTTTAATTGCCAAGTTACATTTTCCTAGGGCAAGGGATCTAATAGCCTTGAATACCAAAAGACTGTAGACACCTTCAGTAGTCATTTTAGATGTACAAAAGAATTTTTATTTACTTAGCAGAAAAATAAGCACCACTGTGTACACTCAAAACAGCAGTTATTATTCTTTGGGGTCTCCAAAATCATTAAACTACCTAAAATACAACACATATTTCACTTGCACCTAGGTGTCTGATTCTATACTATGCCTAATTATCAATTAGTTCAGCAATTAAATCAGTTCAGTTTCCAATCACACTCAGATAAGGTTACTTGTTGTCCTATTAATTAGCTCCTGCTGCTTAGTCACATTTATCTCCTGGAACCCTCTTAATGTAGTCTATGCCACTATATGGGCGAAAAATAAGCTGTTAATGAAAACAATCAAAATCAGAACTTAAATTCTAAGGGATACTGGGGTGAATGGACCTTTGGTCTGACCCAGGACAACCATTCTTATGTGAACATAATTCTAAAAAGTTGGGACTGATTGTCTTCAAGATCTGAAATCCATGTATAATGTTTATCCCTAAACTGATGCAAACATACTGTATCTGATGCTTTGAATATTATTCACTAGGGAAAAGAATCTGAACTTATACACATGAGCTTTCTGTGAGATAATATGTTCACTGAACTTGTATGCCATGACCAGGGTTCATCTCATATGGACTCTATATAAGTAGCCCATAAGTACTATTTATGAGCGTTTTCACTCCCACGCAAGTGAATTGAGATAGATGATTCTATTGTATACCTTGCACTCAAGTAGTACAGATATAGGCATAAAGTATTTTTCCTTTTATTGGATTCTAAAGTATCTATTCTGTAGTTTTCATCTTCAGTAACAAAACCAGGCTTCTTATTTATAGCTAAGATTGGGTTTCCAATGCCAATATTATACCATATCATCAACTGAAGAGGTTTAACAACAGTTGCTATCCTTGCCAGTAGAGACAAGAATGTTACTGTGGATGGCTTTCATCAAAGGTTAGTAATTCAAAAGAAAAGTTGTTATAAAGAACTTTTGAGAGGCTTTATATTTTGCTAGCTCTTAGTCTGTCAGTACTTTGAATTATCCAGGAATAAGTCAAGTGGCAATTATAGGGCTGTTTGTTTGGCCTCCTATTCTAGTTGCTTTGTGCTGTGCAAGCTGGAAAACTGCTTTAAAGGGGTACCCGAGAATCCCCTTACATAGGGAAAGCCTCGGATGTTGTAAAGATGATGTAGCTGTTTTACTTTCCCCACAAGTGAAGGTGGTATGTTGGGAGTAGGAAGGGGTCTGCTGAGGGCAGGTGAACATGGGACTAGAGCTCACAGTGTTCTTGTGAATCCTGGTCTGGCAGAATAGTCGCTATGAAACTGTCCCACCTAGTGCAATTTAGAGGAGCTTTTAGATCATAAATTACACTAGGGATGGTTTTAGCTCTTGGCAGATCCAGGACTGGAGCAGCATAAAGATGGCTTAGAGACATCCTCCTCATCCATACCCATTTTTCATGACCAAATTGTATGTGCTTCATGACCTACTGTGCTAACTCACATATATATTGTGAACAAAATCCTAAAAATGAAATTATATGAGAATATTTTTCATCTCTACAGCCTAGAATTGCTCAAGGTAGGAAGCATGTGTAACTAAGAAAAAAGCTTTGAATTGTATGTTTGTCATTAACTGACATTTTTGAAACACACAATAGTAACGCTAAAGGTCTGTTATGGTATAGGAGTTATGTCTTGTACAGAGAGGAAGGATTTATGTACAATAGTTCTCTCTCTCTCTCTGGCTGTATATATCATCAGTCCAGGGGTCAGACATTTTTAATTTTTTGAAGGCCTCCATTTCAAACTACAAAGTTAGGCACTTCATTGTGTATGTAGGCACGTAAAAAGTGGCTTGATTTTTAGAGACGTTGAACATCCCGGGCTCCCACTGAAGTTTGTTGGAGTTGTAGGTGTTTCTGCATATCAGGGGACTTATTCAGGTGCCTAAATATACATTTAAGTGTCTACTCTTAGGCAATCACATTTCAGAGTGTTTACCATGGCAGTTTGGTGCCTATTGCTGTCATAGTGTTTGGGTTGCTAACAGTGTAGGAGCCTATGAGAAGAGATGGTACACATAACTTCAGCCAGTTTTACTAATGTTTTAACATTACTGTTTCAATTTGGGTACTTTACATGGTACAGTACTTCATTATGATTACTATGATTTCTTTGAAGTAGACAAAATACTATTGATGATATACACTGGTAGCTCCACTCCAGCATAAGCTGCTAAGACCTGTCATGTCATGAGTACATTAATTAAAGTATGGAATATCCATTTTAACAATGGGCCCAATGGTGTTGTTGGAACCATTTGAGTTTATGGTAACATTTGGAGCTGTCATCATCTCAATGTGACTGTAATGATTCCATTACTGTGACCAATGTTGTCTTTACTTTCTCAGTGATTGTTCTTTTTCTGTCCATAAAATGACGCTGACAACAGCAGTCTTTTGTGGGCTTTCACGCTGCTGAAGCTGGAATATTTTAAAATTGAATTTGGACTTGTCCATAACTCTTGCAATTTCTATGGATACTTCAGAGGTCACAAAGGCATACTATATTTTAGCTCTTACCCTCAGAGGAGTGCACATATCTATAACCTGGCTGACAGAATATCCAGGTGTAGCACCCCAAAGAAGATTGTTTCTTCCAACAGAATAGGGGACTCTGCATATGTGGCCCTTTGCATGAAAGCATGGCCCTTGATTCTTCAACCCTATCCCCGAACACGGTTTCCAGATCATGTTGCAAAGAGCCCGTATAATGGTCTCTCACTGAAATTTGAAGGAAGACAGAACATGGGCAGCCAACTTCCAGCCTGTGCTTGGGGAGGATTATTTTTGTCAGTGCCTATAGGCGACACTGACAAGAATATTGCTCATACATGCTAGAGAACTTAGGCATAAGAGCATGAATTAAGGATGAAGTGAGATGATGTAACTATGAATTTGTTGAATTATATGGTTTGAAATCAAACTCTTAATGTTATTTCAAAGTAGTTTTCTGTGTCTCATACAGTGCAAGTTTTAAATCAGGAGAGAGTTACCTTTTTTTCCCTTGTGTTAGTCAGGGAGCCTAAGACATTTTAATAGCTTTCATATTCCACTCTTCAAATATATTATTGCAGCACAATAGTTTCTTTGCATGAGAATTACTTAAATGATTCAAAATGGATTGAAAAATATATTTCAGGTTTTAATTTTATGCACAGAACTTTAATGAGCAGTGCCCCTTAGAGACTTGCTGTCAGTTTAACATATTCATAATAATCTCAACACAGATGTTATTCCATCTAAATCCTTTTAGAGGGAAGAAACTGGTAATTTTTCCTTGGAGGATGTCAGAAAATATATTATTGTTGAAATTATACCTTGATCCCAGAATGCTATGTAAAATATCATTGCTAGGAAGAATAAATAGCACTTTGTTTCTGAAGTAATATACATGTTAAACTTTTTTTGAGTCTCCTGTAAACGTAAAAACAAGTGATCTTCATTTTGTTAGTCTCATGCTGTTTTGCTTCCCTTGTGGATGATCATAGGCAGTGATGGATTTCAGAATCTAATTTTCTTCTAATTTAAGGAAACATTTGTTATTAGCTTCAGATTTTCCTACACACAACTGGCACCTGTAGCATGGTGAAGTTATCAGCCTTGTCTGACTAGATATATCTCACTGGGCATAGTTTGAGCAAGTAAATTAGAAATATTTGATGAAAATGAAACTCAAAATTACTGTTTTTTTGTTGCAAAACATTAAAATTTAGTTCCTTTGTAACACATGAACAAATACACTTCATTCCTGTCTTGAGCCCTGGCATATATCAGTATTCTCTTTCCACTCAGAACATAAGAGTGGTCACAGTGGGCCAGACCAATGATCCATCTAGCCCAGTATCTTGTCTTCTAACAGTGGACAGTGCTAATTGCTTCAGAGGGAGTGAATAGAACAGGACAATTTTGAGTGTTACATCTCCTGTGATCCTGTCCTAGTTTTTGACAGTCAGAGATTTAGGGACACCTGGAAGATGGGGTTGCATTCCTGATCATCATTGCTACTAGCCATTGATGGATCTGGCCTCCGTCAACGTATCTAATTCTTTTTAAAACACAGTCGTACTTTTGGCCTTCACAACTTTCCATGGCAATGAGTTCCACAGGTTGACTCTGTATTGTGTGAAGGAGTACTTCCTTTTGTTTATTTTAAACATGCTGTCTCTTATTCTTATTGGGCAACCTCTGATTCTTGTGTTATGTGAAGGGGTAAATAACACTTCCTTATTCACTTTCCCCAGTCCATTAATAATTTTATAGAAGTCTATCATATTCGCCCCATGTCCTCTCTTTTCCAATTCTAATATATATTTCTGAAGACAGAGTGACCAGAACTACACAATATTCCAGGTGTGGGTGTACTATGAATTTATATAATGGAATTATGATATTTTCTGTTTTATTATCTATCCCTTTCTTAATGGTGCCTAACATTCTGTTGGATTTTTTTTGACATCTGCTGCACATAGAGCAGATGTTTTCAGAGAACTCTCCCCAATGACTCCAAGATCTGTTTCTTGAAAAGTAACAGTTAATTTGGAACCTGTCATTTTGTATGTATAACTGGGATTATTTTTTTACGATGTGGATTACTTTGAATTTAACAACATTGAATGTCATCTGCCATTTTCTTGCCCAGTTTAATGAAATCCCTTTGTAACTTTTCAGTCAGCTTTGGACTTCACTATCTTGAGTAATTTTGTGTTGTCTGAAAATTTTGCCACCTCACTGTTCAGTCCCTTTTCCAGATGATTTATCAATCTATTGAACAGCACAGGTCCCAGTACAGATCCATGAGGGACCCTGCTATTTACTGCTCTCCACTGTGACAACTTATGACTTATTCCTATTCTTTGTTTCTTATCTTTTGATCAGTTACTTATCCAGAGGAGGAGTTTCCATGACTGCTTAGTTTGCTTAAGAGCCTTTGGCGAGGGACCTTGTCAAAGGCTTTCTGAAAGTCCAAGTACACTATATTTACTGGATAACCATTGTACACATGCTTGTTGCCACCCTCAAAGAATTCTGACAGATTGGTGAGAAATCCTACTCTGCTTGCTCTCTTAAACATGAGTTTCTAAATAGCTTCAGTTATATTATATCAGTGCAATTGTATTGTCTCCATCAGCACGGCTGGAGAATAAGGTTGAAGTCAATGGTGTTACAAAGGTAGTACAGGACAGAATTTAGTCTTCTGAGACTGGACCAAGATATCCCTGTCTCTGGATTTTTAATATTGGTAGAACTCTTGTTGCTTCACTTTAGATGACACATGTTGATGTGGGATCGGCTTCAGTGGAGATACTTTATCTAACCTGTCTAATGTGTTTTAGGGGTTACTATAGTGTCCATCACTGCAATCACAAAATACTAGATCAACAAAGGGATTTAGGGATAGATCCACAAATGAACTTCAGAAACAAGGTGGGGTCTATGGTAGACTTCATGGAGCATTCTGGTCTTTACCTTTCCTTGATTCTGGGAAGCTCTCCTAGGGCTCCGTGTATATATGCACACAGCCGATTGTTGACTATGGAGTCCATAATGCTTCACCATCTCTACAAGATGGTGTAGATGGCGAAAAGATTGGTAGGGACAGGATAAATCTGTGTTGGATTCTATGGGTGGGGGTGGGAGAAGGAGCTTTTGCCAGGGGTAAAAATAAAAGGGTCTGGGGGTGGGAGGGCACATTTTACTCTTCTTTGCTAAAAGCAGAGGGAGAGCTCCCCCTCTTCCTTGGCTGTGTGGTGAAGTTCCCTCTCCTGTTTCAAACTACCGGCCAGTTTTTGGGAAAGAGGACCAGTTGCCCACAACAATTCTCTGTGTATTGTTGAGAGCAGTCAAAATTTCAAACACTGTAGTGCTGTGTCATCTACTCCAGCTATGATAAGCAAGCAGAATGGGCAATACCTCATGGGAAACTGTGTTAAAAGCTTCATACAGGTCAAGAAATATGAGCATTAAGATGAGTCCTCTATCCGTTTCAATAAGGAGGTCATCCATTAGTGTTACTAAGGCTGTCTCCATGACGTATCCCAGCCTGAAGCTTGGTAGTAAAGCCTCCAACAACATGTGACATCCACATACATCTGGAACGTGGCTGACACTACTTTTTGAATGTTCTGAATCATTTTGCCTGGAAATCGGAGGTTGGAAAGGATTTCTGTAAAGGATTTTGACCTTCTGAGGACAGGACAGACTATTATGCTTTTCAAGGATGTTGGCAGATTCACTTGGAAGGAAGTTTTGATTAATTTCCATTAGATGTGGGCACAATTTTCTTTGCTGGCTTTCTCCAGCCAGCGGGGGCCACTGGTATGCTTCAAATTTAGTGACTAGGATATTTCTCAGGATTTGTGCTTTCATCGTGTGTGGACAGAGCCAACCTCAATAAGCAACAGTGGGATGGTTAATGTCAGTGGGTCAGGTTTTAGGTGTTCTGCCTTGATGAGTTCATCTTGCTGATCTTTTCTGCAAAGCAGAAGGAATGTGTTTCACAGTGGTCAAAGCTTGAGTTTCATTACACAATCTGGGATTATTAGCTGCTCACTAAGAGGAATGTAGCACTTCTAACTGATGGTTGCAGTTGTGATAGTGGAAGAAGAAAGGGTTCTATTTGGTTCTTTTACTGTCATGGTGCAGTGCAAGCAGAAGGCCTTCGTTGGCAGTGAATGGATTCAAAGTGCATTTTGCTTCTTTTGCATTCTATTGTTTTGTCTATGCACCTCTGTTTTTTGATAAACCACTGTGATTTTCATGGTTAGAGCAGGACAAAGAGGTGACTTGCATCCAAATCACTTAATTTATTGGAGCAGATAGTTTCATGAGAATATCTATTCCTTGCTGTTGAGAATGCTAAAAGGAAACAACTGTTAACTCTACGATGTAAGAATGAAACAGGTGAAAAAAGTGTAAGCACATGAACAAAGGTGGCTCAGATGAAATTCTCCAAATGTGAATGTTAGGCTAAACAGAATAAATTTTATTTAATATTAACATGAGTCAGAATCCTACTTGCATGTAAAGATAACTCATATAATCCTACCACTAAATTTTTCAAGCCTATGATAAAATTTTTATTAGTTGAACTTGTAAATGTAATATTTTGACATGTATTTAAATATTTAAAGAAATTTGTTCTAGATACTCAAATATAAAATATTCTTATGCATTTTTAAAGAGCAAAGAGTACAATAATTTGCTGCTGTCATCTGAAGTTGTTTTAAGTGTGCATTAATGACCTCTAGGATATACATCACAAGCTTCATGCTCATTAACTTATAGAGCTGACCATTATTGGTCAGGCTCTCGTTTTTTTGTTTACATGAATTTTTAAGCATGTCATTAGCAAGATCTGTAGATCTGAAAATTAGAAAAGAATGAAGGATATGCCTGCAGGTCATGGAGGCATAGTAACTATTTCTAATCACATCTGAAAACACTTGTTTCAGGGAGAGACTACCAAAAATGTGGCAGTTTTTAGCTGCTTTCCAAAAAAATTTTGTATTAACTTGGGTAAGATGAAACATTTTAAATAAACTTTTGATAAAATCACATATGGTAAGGTACAGGATCCTCAATATCGTAACTGTACTGGGTGTTTTTGTTTTCAAAAATATGGAAATGACAATTTCAAAAGGGGTTGATTGGCTTAATTTTTAGAAATCTAATTAGTTTTCTGTTTGGATGAATTTTACAGTCTATTGTAAATCCCTTTCAGTGAATATGTTTTTAATTTTTTGATATCCTTAAAGGTCCCCAACAGAGAAAACAGGATACATAATGCTTGAGTCTCTCTGTGTATTTGCTAATGAACACTGGGAAAGATAAGCACAGCCTAAGAATATCACACGTTTCCTGCTCTCCTGAGTGCTCTTGAGTATCAAAAAAATCTCCCAATATGCTCAGAAACAAGTTTCTTAATTAAGTGCTTTCTTTTTCAGGCAAGAGAGAAGGTGGCTTCACTTTGTTGCAAAGTAAAGAAAGCCATGGTAAAGAAAATTAAAAAATTCATAAGAGGTGCAAAACTCCACATCAGTTAGAATCATGGTCTCATTTTCTAACATGAGATTCTCCCATAAGAAACCAAGTTCAAAAGTATCAGCAAAACATGATTAATCTGCACCCTATAGGAATACAGCTGAGAGGGAACAAACTGTAAATGAGGGGAAAGTGAACCAACAAACAACTGGAAACATAAATATTGCTGTACAAGATCGAACAGAAAAGGGCTAAAGGGTTCCCTAAGGTTGAAGCTCAGGTTGCTTTAAGCTCCTCCGATACAGTCCCCCAGTATATAAATAAAATTGATACATTGCAATTTTGGATACATTGCACTGGATACATTGCACAGCATTCTCATTAATGCCTATAATATCAGACTATTGGTCATATTCTTCTCTGCTATCCCACTGTAAAGCTGAATAGAATAAAATAGAATTTGTCCTTAGAAACCTAGATAAGCTCCCATGTGTTGAGCTCGGTGGTGTCAAATCTAGAATGAGGTAGTCATGTATACATCTCGGCATCTAAGTTAGGACAAAGCAATCCCTTTGCTGTATTAGCCACTGGTATTCATGAAAATATTAGGTCTGGGATATCCTTAGATTTGTGAATCTGCTGGAGCTTAGTAGTGGAGTTCACCTTGTATGACAGAATGCACATCTGTGTCAACACCTTACACACTATTGTAATAATCTTTGTACAAAATATGCTTTCTGAGGTATCACTTGAAAACTTGTAATTTGCTGGTCATTATTGTCCTGATAAAATGTGTGTGGTAACTTTGTATGTGAACTGATAAGTTTCCACTGTATGGTGTTAACACATGTTCCAAACTCTGGGTGGTAAATAGGTGTGTCTCAAACAATGGAATGTGTGCTCTGTTTAATTTGCATTTAAGCAGTAAACAGAGTCATCATGCAGAAAGAGAAACAAAAGGAGCCCCAACATGGAAAAAGTAGCACAGAACTTCCTGTTTGTGTCTTGAATATCACCTGGAAATGATTTCCAAAACGGGGACCAACACTATAAAAAGGAGGGACAAACACCCCCAGGCAAACCCCTTCCTCTCTGCCATTGATTCACTGCACCAGAAAGGACAAATAAAGTAGACATTGAACTGGGGTCCTGGCCTATGAAGTTTTGTCAGTGAGACTGTTGAAAGCATGTGGTGAGAAAACTTTGCTTTGTGTTTAACATAGTTAAGTTACAGAGTGGTATCCATGTTAGTCTGTATCCGCAAAAAGAATGAGAAGTACTTGTGGTTCCTTCATATAATTGTTTTATCTAATCCAGTGTATTTAAAGTGAAGTGTTTGGGAAGCTCCATTTTGCATGGCAAGTTATGTGCATATTATTATTATTAATAATAATAAAATATCACGCGTGTTGCAATAAATACAGCTTTGTGGTTCCATCCTGCAAGGCGCTGATGTGCCATCACCTGTCATCACAGCTTCAAGAACCCAAATGCTGTTGAAAAGCATAGATTAGTCCGTGACACCCCGCACTATGATGTTCTGTAAAAGATGATTGTCATTGCAACAATAATCTTGATATTAGAGCCTTGGGGGCTCTTAAAATGAGGCCATGCCCAGAGAATAAAATTCACTTCCTCAGTGAAATACAAAGAGGAAGAAAACGCATTCCCCTGCAATTGTGGCTTTTACTGTAGCGGTAGAGGGTCATGAGACTAGCAATATTTACACTGCCAAATGTATGAAATCCAATGATCCTACACGTCAGGATTTAGACGTATGTTCCATATATGGTGTTGATATAGCAAAGAATTATCTTAATTGACAATTATTGTATGATGCCTGCATAAATAATTTTATTAGCAATTTCTGGCAAACGTAAGTACCTGTTATTAGATTTAGACTATCATTTTGCTCCTTTTTTGCATATCCTGTGTTTCAGTAATAGATACTTTTAACCAGTTCTTTATAAAAGGAGCAATTCCAAATGTAGCAAAGGTTACTGGAATCAATTACTGCCTCCAAGATTACCTACCTTTCATATTTCAGTCTGATTTGCTATTCCTTATGTAAATTGCCCCTTTAAACATAACTTGAGCTAGTCCATTTTCTTCCCAAGATTGTATGAGAAACTGTCATACTATGAGCTATATAAAGATATATGTTAGAATATGGCGAATGATGGAGCATCATAATGTAGTTGTAAGTTTTGGTGTAATAGATCTTATTACTATCAGCTGTTAACTCATCTGAGTTATATAACATGTAATTTTATATATATATATATATATGTATATAATTTAATGAAAGCCTCCATCACTTCTCAGTAGCATGTTAAATGCTACCCATTCAGGGAGGTTTTCACATTAACGTAATTTGAAATAAAGCTTATAAGAACAGAGAGAAAGTTTACTCTTCCTCTTTATAGTGAAAACAAATGTGTTTTTCTCTAGACTCTGCCAAGACTGTGTTTTAATGATTTAACAGATGGAGTTGGCACATGTGAACCTGGAAGATGCATCTGTCTGATTTTTCCAGTCTGAGGATTTTTTTAACTGCATTAATAGCACAGACGATGGTAAAATATCACCTCCCCAGGCTGCTTTGCTCTCCTAACACATAATGTCTTTTAAGAAAAAAGTGATAGAAGACTGGGGTGAGGAAAAGGCCAGGGAAATGAGGAAAAGGCCAGGGAAATGAGGATTTGAAAAGTTTAATATTTTCTGTCTTCACTGAACCAGGCTTTTAAAACTCTTGCTTTGATTAATTCTGTGCATGTGAGTGCGTGCATGTATGTGCTGAAGCTGAAATTCTACCCAGGCAGCCTTATCTGTGATCTTACAGCTCTGTTAATTACTTGCTCTAAATAAATAAACACCATTTTAAATAAGGAGACCAAGAAGAACCAGCCTTTCAGCTTTTCAGGTTTAAGTGAGTGTGATTTGAAATGCTGAATGTGCAGTATGGTCATTCTATTTTTAGGAGCTGATCTCACAAAGACATGCTTAAGATTAGATATGTGAGTTGTACCATTGTCTTCTGTGACATTACTTAGTATGCATGCATGTAAAACACCTACGTAAGTATTTGACTTCAGTTTTCTCAGCCCTTGTCTACACTACGACTTTAGGTCGATTTTAGCAGCATTAGATCGATTTAACCCTGCACCTGTCCACACGACGAAGACATTTCTGTCGACTTAAAGGGCTCTTTAAATCGATTTCTGTACTCCTCCCTGACAAGTGGATTAATGCTGAAATTGACATCACTGAGTTGAATTTGGGTTAGTGATGATACAATTTGACAGTATTGGCCTCCAGGAGCTATCACAAAGTGCTCCATTGTGACCGCTCTGGACAGCACTCTCAACTCGGATGCACTGGCCAGGTAGACAGGAAAAGCCCCAGGAACTTTTGAATTTCATTTCCTCTCTGGCCAGTGTGGCAAGTTCATCAGCACTGGTAACCATGCAGAGCCCAACATCACAGGAGACCATGCAGTCCCAGAATCGCAAAAGAGCTCCAGCATGGACCGAACGTGAGGTGCTGGATTTGATCGCTGTATGGGGAGATGAATCCATGCTGGCAGAACAACATTCAAAAAGAAGAAATGCCAATACTTTTGCTAAAGTCTCCAAGGCCATGATGGATAGAGGCTACAACAGGGACCTGCAGCACTGCCGCGTGAAAATTAAGGAGCTCAGGTAAGTGCACCAGAACACCAGAGTCAAATGGAAACTTCGGGTCAGACCCCAGACATGCCACTTCTGTGATGAGCTGCATGCAGTACTAAGGGGGAAGGCCGTACCACTACCCCACCCCTGTCCGTGGACACCCACAAGGGGGAATCTCACGCACCAGGGATGAGGATTTGGGGGATGAGGAAGATGAGGAGGAGGAGGAGGACGAGGTTGAGTACAGCACACAGCAGGCAAGCAGAGACACCGTTCTCCCCGACAGCCAGGATCTTTTTATTACCCTGGAGCCAATCCCTTCCCAAGGTGGGATCCCTGACCGTGAAGCTGGAGAAGGCACCTCTGGTGAGTGTACCTTTGTAAATCTAATACATGGTTTAAAAGCAAGTGTGTTTAATGATTGATTTTTCCCTTGTCATGCAGGACTTGTCATGCATTCGTGGCGAGCACAGCTACTGGAAAAGTCTGGTTCTGGTGTTTGCTGGCATTCAAGCAACATCCGTTCTTTATCTTTCTGTGTTATCATTCATGGTCACCTAATTGAAATAGGGGAATTTTATTAAGGGGACATTCAGTGGTGGCCATTCCTGCTGGACTGTTTGCCTGTGGCTGAAAAGAAATCCTCTCCCCGCCGCCGTAGTTAGCCATGCGGTGGAAGTATGTGTGCGTTCACACTGAGCTGTTCACATTTAGCTAGCAGGGATCATCCCTGATACCAGCCACATGGTGGGGGGAGGGGTGAAGCGATCATCCCAGAGAATTAGATTGGGGAGTAGGGTTAGTTGGGTTTCTGCTGCACCTTAACCTGAGAACCACAGCACCTCCTTTTAAATGGCCAGCTCAACAAAGCTTTGCTTTGCTGGGTATGGGAAAAGAGGGCACTGCTTTTTGAAACCATTCCCACATGTTATGAAGGGTGAAGAAGCTGAAAGACTATGGCTTACCATGGCTTCCTGCAAGCCAAATTCTGTTGCCCAGCCCTGTGTGTATGATCTCTCACACCAAACCCACAGGCACTCAGTATAAGATGCAAAATGTGACCTTGTATTGAAAGCAGATGTGCTATGTATTGTCAATAGTTTGGCTCACCGGGAAAGAGTTGTTACCCATTGTTCTGTAAAATGTATATTTTTAAATACTACTCTCCCTTTTTTTCCTCCCACAGCTGCAAATGTTTCAACCCTCCCCTACCATCTCCATCCTGTAGGCTAGTGCAGATAAGAAGGTGGAAAAAAACGTACACGTGATGAAATGTTCTCTGAGCTCATGAAGTCCTCCTGCACTGAGAGAGCTCAGCAGAATGCATGGAGACAAACAATGTTACAGTCCAGGACAGCGGTAAATGAATGTGAGGACAGGAGGGACGATTGAGAGGTGTCAGCAGCGCGACGAGAGGAGGCAGGGTACAATGCTGCGGCTGATGGGGGATCAAACTAACATGCTCCGGCGTCTGGTGGAGCTGCAGGAAAGGCAAGAGGAGCACATACCGCTGCTTCAGCCCCTGTGTAACCGACCGCCCTCCTCCCCAGGTTCCATATCCACCTCCCGCAGATTCCCAAGAACACGGCCGGGGGGAGGCTCTGGGCACCCAACCTGTCCACCCCTGAGGCCTGCCCAAGCAACAGAAGGCTGGCATGAAATATGTTTTAAAGTGCAGTGTCACCTTGTCCTTCCCTCCTCCCCTCATCCACTACCCCACCTGGTGTTTCCCTTCTCCACTACTCCGCCTGAGTTACCTTAGCAGTTATCCCCCATTAGTGTGAATTAATAAAGAATGCATGATTTTGAAACAACAATGACTTTATTGCCTCTGCAAGCGGTGATCAAAGGCGGGAGGGCGGTTGGCTTACAGTCAAGTAGAGTGGATCAACGGGGCGGGTTTTCGTCAAGGAGAAACAAACAGAACTGTCACACTGTAGCCTGGTCAGTCATGAAACTGGTTTTGAAGGCTTCTGTGATGCACAGCACATACTGCTGAGCTTTTCTAATCGCCCTGGTGTCTGACTGCATGTAATCAGTGGGCCGGCGATTTGCCTCAACCTTCCACTCCGCCATAAACGTCTCCCCCTTACTCTCACATATATTGTGGAGCACACAGCAAACAGCAATAACGATGGGAATATTTTTTTCGCTGAGGTCTATATGAGTCAGTAAACTGCACCAGTGAGCCTTTAAACGTACAAATGCATGCTTTACCACCATTTTGCACTTGCTCAGCCTATAGTTGAACTGCTCCTTACTACTGTCCAGGGTGCCTGTGTATGGCTTCATGAGCCATGGTATTAAGGGGGTGGCTGGGTCCCCAAGGATAACTATAGGCATTTCAACATCACCAATTGTAATTCACCTGTGAGGGCTGCTCTTATCTTGGTATTCTTGCACTTCAGGGCAGGGGAAAGCAAGTCAAAGTCACAAGTAACTGTCGTTGCCTCCTCGCCTGCTTTTGCAGGTTCTGCACATACTGCAGAATAATGCACGCGATGTTTACACTGCTCACAACAGCAACGGTGAGCTGAGTGGGCTCCATGCTTGGCATGAAATCACTGGGGAAATTATCAGGGCAAGAGCAGGAGAGCAGAGTGCCAGCGGAAGTAGTGTATGATGATGGTTTCCCGATGCATATGCCATGAGAATAGATATTTATTAAGAAAGACGATGAGAGGACCTGCAAGGTGGATTCAGGAGAGCAGAGTGTCAGTGACGACAGTTTCCCAATGACAAACACACGTTCCTGGGAGCCCATGACTGACAACATGGAAGAATTTGTTATAGGGGCAAGAGCAGGTGAGCACGATGCCACGAGAATAGATATTTATTAAGAAGGATGAGAGGGCCTGATAAGTGGATTCATGGCACCAGGAGAGCAGGAAAGCAGTCGTATTGTGCAGTCTGCTGAAAGCATTTTAGCATCTGCATGGGAAAAAGGCACAAAATAACTATCTGATGCTGTTCTCACGGAGGGAAGGGCGACTGACGAGATGCGCCCATGAAAATCCATGAGAATGTTTTTGCCCCATCATGCACTGGGAGCTAAACCCAGAATTCCAATGGGCGGCAGAGACTCCGGGAACTGTGGGATAGATACCCACAGTTCACCGCTCCAAGAGTCGATGCTAGCCTTGGTACTGTGAACGCACTCCGCCGACTTAGCGCATTTAGTGGGGGAACACACAACTGAAGGCATACAATCTGTTCAGAAAAATCGACTTCTATAAATTCGACCTAGAAATTTATACTAGAAATAATTCTATATACTATTTATTTATACTAGAAATGCCAGTATTATATATATAATATAATACTATACTAGAAATAAATAATTCATTTTCCTAGTCTTGAATATACATCGATTTTGACACTTCATGTTATGGCTACAGGAGAGAAAAGAAGCTAGAATTAATGGCAGCCTGTTGACATGCATGGTGTTAAATTAAAGGATACAGAGTTTAGGTAAAATGGATTTATATGAATTGAAACAAATCTGATCTTTTGAAAGAAAAAAAATTGACTTATGACACAAATATTTTTATATAATTGAACAGTCTTAAACAACCTAACATTGTTCTCATTGACAAGTCTCCAAGTGACCCTGAATTCACTGATAAAAGTTAGGCTTCTGTACACGTAGGAGGAAAAGAGAAATAATGGTGCTGAAGAAAGCTGAGAAGAAAGTACTGTGTTGAAGGCAGATTTCTCTTCCTTTATTATTAAAGAGACATTTGTAAAGTAATGAAGTTTAACAGTTCTCTTTAGACTGTTAACAGTCTGGCTGAATTATGACATTTTAAACTTTTTAATTTCTCTTTATAGTTCCTTTGATCTCTCATTGTGATTGGTAAAATAGAAGTTTCATTAACTGGATGTGCAGATAACCCAGCTGCAATTACTGCCTGAGTTACCAGAAGTAAAGTGTAGCAAATCGTAAATAAAGTTTCTCTGTGTTTTGAATCTCACCTTCATCTTAAAACAAAGTGACGTACATCACAAAGCAGAATAAAAGAAATTCTATCTGCTGCACTAGAGATCCAGCTATTTAAATGCATATGTACATATAATGTTAAATTCTTATTGGCAGTTTATTTCTATCCTAATGAGGTCAGATAAGAACAATGGTACATTTGCTTGGGTGGTGGTTGTGTTTTGAAATTCAGAATCCATCTCTTTTCTAGATTCACCTTTTGAAATGATTCAGTTTGATTAACTTTCTCTAGAGTAGTGTTGCAGCATACTGTACATGAAACCAACTCCCTTCTTTTGTAAGCAGCTGGAAAATGATTAAGACTCGCTCTCCCTGATTGAGCTTATCATTGCTCATTGAAGTATGATGCTCATGAATGGCGGTGTGCCCCCTTTTTATGCACACACAGTAAAATGAAATGAACAAAGATGATTTCTAGTTAGTTTAAATGTGCAATTATATCCACTTTAGAAAGCACTGACAGTGAAATGGAGCCATTAAGTTTTATGTGTCCTTAGGTCTATTTGTTTTCATCTCTCCAAACATGGATCCTCTGCTGAAATCACAAGAGCTGCAGATGCTCAGCACCACTGAAAGTTGTCGCCTATTTTGATGCCTAAATATGGTGCTCATATTAGGTTTAATTGTCTAAATTTGGGCATCCAATTTTGGTCTAAGTGACTTATCTGTAGAGACAATCACTTGGTGACAGATATAACCTGTGTCCTTGTTTTAGCCACAAGGTCATCCTCCTCTCCAAGCAAGACCTCCCTGCCATCAGGGAGAGATTCAAGATAGCAGTTTGATCTGAGCAAGGTCTTGGCATTTCTATCTTCTGCCTCATGCTAGCCCTCAAATATTTGTTCCTTTAATAATGTCACTCATTGTGGTGCACTTAACAAGGAGGGCTTACTTGAATAACACTTATTACCCCTTGAGCATGAATAACAGTCTTTCCTGAATGCCTGTCTCCTACAATATGATATAACACTGTCTGCTAGATTATTTTGATTCCTGTAAGATACCTTCATTTGATACTTGTCTTTAATACATTGATATAAACATTCGTGTTCATTTGGATCTGTAACTTAAAATACATTTTATGCATCTGATGAAGTGGGCTATAGCCCACAAAAGCGTATGCTGAAATAAACTGGTTAGTCTCTAAGGTGCTACAAGTATTCTTCGTTTTCTTTAAAATGCATAGTCCATATTCGTGGGCTATTAGGGTCAAAATGACAAAGTTGAACTGAACCCATGAAAGTTCTGCAAGCATGTGTTGGATCTGTGGTTTTGGCATTACTTTTTTATAGAGCACCATCAATACGCATGGTACCTTTTAGACATATAATAAGGTAAATTCCCTGCCTGAAATGCATACAATCCTAAAAGATAAAAGACAGAAAAGGGAAGGGAGAAAAGGGCTGATTCAAAGTCCATTAAAGTCAATAGGAATCTTTCTGCTCACTTCAACAGGATTTGCTTCAGACCTAAGCTGAGCAAAATACAAGCAAAGAGTTGAGCAGTTGTTTTTGGCTGTAACTTGCTAGTGCCTCATGAGGTGTTGTGGCAGATTCATTTCTAATGGACAATAGGGATTTGAAAATATTGCACTATTGCTCACTATAAAGATTATAAAGTGAGGCACGAGAAAAGGAATGGACAGTGATTACTGGAAAGCTAGCCATTGGCACATCAGATAATTGTCACAATGGACTTGTAAAAAGGTAGTAACTCATGCAGTGGGCTACCAGTACTGTTTATTCAGCTGCTTCACAGACTTACCTTATGAACAGTAGACATTGTTTTTAGTTGTTTGTGCTATAATGTCCATGGGAAATCCATCATTTTAATGTAGGTGGTGTGGCAGATTTGTCTTCTTCCCAAGCCACAAAAGAAATGTACGGTATACATTTCTATAATAATTCTATACATAATAAATCACTGTGTGCTGTATTTCAGCAGGTGCAGCCAGTAGAATATACTTGTAGTCTTGTATCAGGTAATATTGCTTTAAAGATTCCCAGGCTATAGTATCAACCAGTTTGCTTGGAACTAAGGTTAGGTTTACCGGCCTGTAATTGCCAGGATCTCCTCTAGAGCCTTTATTAAAAATCAGCCTTACATTAGCTATTTGCCGGTCATCTGATATGGAGTCCTTCTTGATGCTTGTGCCAAGGGGTTTGGATACAACACTGATGGGAGTCATTTAAATACTAACCTAGACTGTTCTCTTCCTGAAGCATGAGGTTCGATCACTTTATTGTAATGTGCATGATTGCAGATTGGTCCTAAAATGATCTAATCCATTTGAAAATCCAGTTGCAGTTTTTAATTCTACAGTACTGCCTGTGTGTTGTGCACAGAAGCGGCACCTTTATTTGTTCTTGATTTACCAGCCGTTCATTTCCTAGGGACCGTCCCCGTTGTACATGTACATCTCAGATAATAAAAATTGTACCCGTCATGACAGAAACTTGTATTTTAACTGAAAGCAGAATGATATAAATTGCTCCTTTCTGTCTGTGATTTCCAGTCTTTGGGTGTTTTCCAGCCCTTTTGCCATTATGCAGATACCTCAGCTTTTATTCACATATGGCAGTGGGGCTGCTACAACACTGCTAGCTCTTTTAGTAGAGGCTGTGGGATGCTGTCCATTTATCCATGGTACTATGGAGGAATCAATGCCAGGTCAAACCATACCCTATGCTTTTCTTGGTGCAAGGCAGAGGTGGAAATTGCTCTCTCGCCCCTTGCTTAATGTTAAGATTCGGCAGCTTGGCTTTGTATTATGATTTCACATTGTGACCCATCAGCTGGTGCTGACATTCTAATTTGCTGTCTCCTTTATAATAATAATCAGTTTCCCAACCTACAAACTTTGTTCTCTGCTGTCTGCTATTCTATGCTACAGCAAAAAGTTTGAAACGATGCAGTCATGTGGTCATAATTATGACTCTCATTATAGGTTTCAATGAAAATTGAAGTGGTGTTTAAACTAGCCATCAATCTGTTATTTTAAGAGCAAACTAGTGTTTGGAGCCAGTAGATCTTTGCAATTTGGTATTAAATGTCTATTGCCCACTGTTTCATCTTCTGCTGACTCAAATTCCCCTTTCTAGACACTGTTAAGATTAGTGTGGTAAGCCTTCATGCTTGTTTTTGCCTGCAGAGCTTCAACCAATCCTACTAGACTTTGCCATTCAAGTGCTAATTTTCCAAGGAATGAAGAGTGAAGAAGGAAAACAACAACAAAACAACAACTCACCCAAATTGTTCCACACTAAGCAAAGTATCACACAAGACTGAGCAAATGAAATCATTCTGGAAAATAGTCCCTTGCTTTTCCACAAATGCCAGCTCAACATGCACATTTCTGGCTTTCAACCTCCTTCCTCAGTACTGGGTACTGCTGAACTATTTTCTTTCCAGTTTTGCTTCCTGTTGCATGCCTGGGGTTGGCGGGTGAATGGATGCTGGGCCTGTCATGCTGAGCAGACCATGTGATATATGGCAGAGGGCTGCCTGATTGCTAAATTTGCTGGTGGCATCACTCGCCCCTATATGCGTCTGGTGTGGAGGCTTTGTTTTTGAATGTGGAAATAGATAGATAATGAGTGGATTTTCTGGGTGACAAAATACGTTAAGTTAATTTAACAGTGAGAAAGGCAGTGGAACTAGCAAACAGGCTCCAGAATCATGAATTGTGGTCTAAAATCTCAACGTGGCATTGTACCTCTATGTAAGCAGTGTCAGGAATGAGATATATTCTGACATCTGGTGGCGAACTATGGGAATTGCAGTGAGTTTTGGAAAATAACTTTGGGGCTGATCAATTTGCATAGACACACCCACTGCGCCTAGCCTGAGCCCACAGCAGCCCACATGGCCACTTCGGCTGATGTGGGAGCCCCAGTTTCTATGTTACTGGGGCAGGAAATATAAAGTGATGTTACTCTGATTTGGTGAATAAAGGACTATGGACACGTACTTGGCCCTTGTTATGATGGAGGGACTCGCCATCATCTAGGTAGCACTCACTGGGCAAGGGCCATGCATTTCAGAACACTCTGAGATTGAGAGAGGGCATAGAGAGGTTTCTATAGTTTTTGATGAGGTATTTGTTTAAGGGCCCCGTAGGCCCATTGCACTATGCTTCTCTCCACTGTGGAATGTTAGAGCTAATTTTGATTCCCTTAGAAGTCTTAGTTCAGCCTGCTGAGCTGAATTCACTTTGAGTCTGCTGGTGTACCTGTGCCAAGGTGCTAACCCCCGCCCACTAAGAGCTGAAAGCACTGTGTTAAGTGGGGGTGGGGCTAAAGGTATGTTGGTGGCACCAAGCAATTTGTGCAGCTAGCAGAGCAAAGCAGGGGACTCAGCCAAGCGGTTCCTGGGTGCAGTTTGTGTGACTGGCAGCGGACTCGGCTGAGCGGTTCCTGGGTGCAGTTTGTGCGACTGGCAGCGGACTCGGCCAAGCGGTTCCTGGGTGCAGTTCGTGTGGCTGGCGGAGTGGCTGGCACAGCAGAGCAGTCCGTGTGTCGACTAGTGGAGCCGTTTGTGCTGCTGACGGAGTGACTGGCACCGCAGAGCTGTCTGTGTGTCGGCTAGCAGGACGGCTAGCGGAGTGACTGGCGCTGCAGAGCAGTTCGAGTGTCGCCGAGCAGAGCAGAGCGGATTGCGGTGAGGGCTGCAGTGGAACCCCACAGAGAGGCGGCGCAGTCGGCCTTGGACCACGTAAGGTGCCCCGTGCCCTACCCTCCATTTCCACCCAGGCTGGAGGTAAGACTCTGCTGATTGACTTTTGAACTCTGCACTGACCCAGAACAGAGACTCTTGGGCTGCTGGACTTTGGGACTATTGAGTGACTTTTTGGGGTTGTGGAACTCAAGAGCCAACGGGAAGGCCACGGCCTATTTGCTGGGATGGGGGCTTCTGGTTCATGGTTTGGTTTATTAACCTTGTTTGTGGTGTTTCCCCAATATAATGCCACATTGTTTCTCCCTGTTATTAAAAGGCTTTGGTACACTCAGACTCTGTGCTTGCGAGAGGGGAAGTATTGTCTCTTACAGACGCCCAGAGGGGTGGTATATGGTTGTCCCAGGTCACTGGGTGGGGGCTCGAGCCGGTTTTCGTATTGTGCTATTGAAATGGAACCCCTGGATACTGAACCCGGCCATTGTTGCTGCCAACTCTGATGGGCAGAAGGGTTACATCTAAAACGCATGCATACTTGCCTGCCTTAATGCACATATGTGTCTTGTTATGTGTGTGCAGTTGCTTGTCTAAACTGTCCCAATTTCTGTATACACAACATGGGCCTTATTTGCTTGTTAGATTAGTGTCATGTCACTGTAAGGCCTTGGAACTCAATGGAGATCTCTCACCTTACACCCGCAGAGAATTTGATCTTCGGTATCTCAGGGGACAGCATCACTCAGGAAATTGTTACTGAGATATGGAGCTTGTCATGACCGCCAGGGAACACTAGTTCAGAGATGAATAAAGGTGCTGGCAAATGAAAGTCATTCATTACCACCTGATAGTTATTTATGCACCTTTGCAAAATCAGTTCTCTCGATTCATTTCTTAGTGGACACCTGTTCACATTACAAAAGCATCAGCTCAGCTGTCACCCTCGTTTGTATTCTGATCAGAAAGGCCAAAGATTTCCATGGCCATGGACTCTTAAGCGTCCTCTCTCCCTTTTAGAAAGAGAATGAAATATTTTGTGGAGGTAGGATAAAAAAGCCCGCACAACTACTACTCATGCTGTGAGTAAAGAGGGTTTAAATTTCCAGTGCTGTTAATCTAGTGTCCTTCATAGGCTATATATTGGGTCTGGTTTTGATTTCACATGAGTTTTACACCAGTGTCTCTTCACTGGGCCTGTCCCTCCATTGCCCCATGTAAAAATGCTACCATGTCAGAATAATAGTGTGTCACACTCACTTTGCATGGGTGTAAATGAACACGCATGGTCCTCTTCACCATAGAATCAGACCCATTGTCTTCAGTGGAGTTACCTTTGATATGTGCTGGTGTCAGTGGGAGTGGAATCAGTTCTGTTCACTTTCAGCAAACAAGCATATCTATAAACTGTAGGACACTTCAGCCCTCCTGAAGTGCTAATGCTATGTAAGACAGAGGGTGCCAGTTCTCTGTAAACCTCGTAAACTGAAAATGTCACTGTATTATCCACTGGAACTGCTGGGTTTTTATGTCCTTTTGTATTTTAACAAATGGTTGTTCTAATGTTCATTACAATTTTTAAAACTTTAAATACTTGATTGTTTCATTATGTTCTTTCTTGAGACAAAATTGTACTAGTGGCATCTTTTGGCCTGGGGGAAGTCTGGGGATGTAGCTGAAATGAAGGAATTTTCTTTAATGTAGCATAACAAAAATACTCCATGGAACTCTGCTTTTCACTAACACCATCCCAGCCAGATATCACCTGGCCATGAATCAAGGAAGAGCTATGTGATTTTGTTGTTGTTGACTACGGTGATAAAATCCCACCTTAGTGAGATTTTCACAAATGCCTTTTGAGGAACAGTCTTTGGAGTGCAGACAATAGTGAGAAAGGTAACATTTTCCCTCATCCATATTGCCAAGGACTTTAACACTGTGAGTCAGTTCACTCATCAGGAAGGGGAGGATGAAAACTCTGAAAATATGAAAACATCCTGAACGTAGTCAATTTATCCTCCCACTCTTTCCTTCTTTATTTCCCTTTCTTTCTCTTCCCTTTCCTCGTTCATTTGCTTTTCTCTTTTCAACCAACAGGCATGGGCTTTAATACCAACAACAAGGGGTACCTTAAAAACACTGATGTGAGGTAAGGTCTGTACAAAGGAAAGAAAACAAGACAGACTTGAAATACAGTGATGGAAATTACCCACTCTTTATGATTCAGGGCCAGCTAATGAACTAGAGAATTCCAAACCTCTCAGATGTGCTTTACCTAATACAAGAAGAAATCTGCTAATACTGTCTGTTTAAAGCAAAGTCTCTCTCTCTCTTTTAAAGTACTGAATCCTGTAATGAATGGGCAATGCTCTTCAATTAGCATTAGGATGATTATTCATTCTTTTGGGTGCTCGTTGGAGCAATATTAATTATGGTGAACACTTCTGGGAGTCATTTGGAGGAATATGAAAATTTTAACAGCATTAGAAATTCTAAATATAAATGTGTTACAAATTCAGGGCTGGATTAACCCATTGTTTTTCCTCTGGACAAATATAGGAACTACAGTTTGTACCCTCCCTTTTTATTTAAAAGAGAAAGAAAAAGGAAAAATGGTGGCTTTTTTTGCTTAAAAATAATGTAACTTCAAAAAACATTACTTGCCATGTTAGAAGAAACCACTCAAAGAGCAGTTATATTAACCGGTGCTTTGCCAGCTACTGAACATTCATTATATTTTCGTAGGCATTTTTGATCTTCTTTGACATTAACATTATTATATTAAAAGGGGCAAATAAGCAAGCAGTCCATGTAAGATACTTGTTGAGAGTCTTTATTGCTGTCTAGACTTTATATCTGGAAGGGCAGGTATCTCAAATTGTGAATTCATGTGGCTGACCAGTAGACTTAGTGGAAAAATAAGAAATTTTTCACAAATATTTTCATGAAAAATGTCCCTTTTTCATTTTAAAAAAGTAGAATTTGGAATATTTTGGCCAGCTCTGCTGAGTAGTGGTTACATTAGCGTTTTATACAGATTATAAATCCTGTGCACTTGTATTTCAACTCTAACACGTTAATATTTTGGAAATACACAATTTATACCTGTCTTTTGAGTTCTTATACTCATATTGAATATATCAAAATTAATATGCATGCAAATGAAGAATCTGATTTTCATGAATTTGTCTCTGAAGTTCAAAGCATGTGGCCAAGTATTTTTCTGGCTCTTGCATCTTACATGGCAACTATGAATCTACATACACAACTCATGGTCCAGAGAGCAAAATATCTCTTATTTCATTTTAGTTTCTGGTTTTTCCCCTTGCACTGTTACTACTGGGTCTGCTGTTTGCCTGATTTGGAAAGTCTAGCCAGGCTTTTTTTAAGGTTTTCATGTGGATTTTTTTCTGTTTTTAGTGAATTATCCAAAAATTTTTGATCAGCATTGGATGTCCTCTATATAATGTATCCCTATAATGTTTGACGAGACCTATGTTAAGATGTGCAAAATGAATCTGTTGGACTAGGTCCCATTCCATCTCCTATGGAATTCAATGGGATTCTTTCCATGGTTAGCCCCCCCCAGTAATTCTTTTTCATAATTAATTGCTATGAGTATCCATTGCCCACAGTCTGCAATAAAATATGAGAATTGGCATCTCCTGAGTACCTGGATTAGATCTTTATTCTAACTTGTATGGAATCTCCAACAGATAGAAAAGTGGCAAGTCAGGATCTAAAGTCAGCTGTCACCATGAGTGGGTGAGCAACGAGACAAAACAAAAGTGGTGGACCAAGCCTGTTCTTGTCTTAAAGAATAATGTTTTTCCAAGATGAGCTTTGCAAAAACAAGTATTGTTCCTCGGAAGATACCTCCATTCAAAGTTCAGCATTTGACCAGTTAGACTGCTTAAAACACCTACATGTTCACTGAGACAAGGTGGATAAGGTAATATCTTTTCTTGGACTAACTTCTGCAGGTGGCAGAGATGAGCTTTTGATCTACCCTGAGCTCTTCTGTGGAAGCTCGAAAGCTTTTCTCTCTCACCAATACAAGTTGGTCCAATGAAAGATATCTCACCCACCCTGTCTCTCTGGGACTGACACCGCTACAATAACATTGCATACAACAGAAGTTTGCTAACAGTCTCCTTAGTGTTCTGATGTCTAGGGCTATGTCTACGCTACCCACCAGATAGCTCTATTGGGGATCGATTTATCTTGTCTACTGTAGACGCAATAAATCAATCCCCAAATGCGCTCCCCATCGACTCCTGTACTCCACCTCCGCATGAGGGGGGAGTGGCGGCGGTTGACTTGCTGCTGTGTGGACGGCCAGATAAGTCGACCTAAGATACGCCGACTTCAGCTATTCGCGTAGCTGAAGTTGCATATCTTAAGTCAACCCCTCAACTGGAGACCAGGCCTAAGGGAATAGATTCTTAGACCTCTGTTGCATTTAATAAACAAATACTATATAAGAATTGGCAGTTGCACCAGCAAAGCCGAGACTGGAAAAAATAATGTCTCCCTTATAGATGGAAGAACTTTTTACATTAAAAAAATGCAAGCAGTTTAATGTAAAAATAAAAGGTAAAGGGTTTGACATATTAAATGTCCAGAGTAAGATGAAAAAATTATGTGGAACTCAGGCTCAATCTCTAACTTCCAACTATATTGTCATGATCAGATTTTATAAACATGGCATGTGAGAGGATGCAAGTTCTCCTGCTTGTGAAAACTACAATGAGTACTTGGGTTAGAAAATGAGGTGGAAAATTAATATTGGACATATCATAAAGCCAGAAAAATCCATATGACAATTTATACCAGCAATATTGTTAGTGCTGACTATTTTAACATTTCCATTGTGCATATCTTTCCTCCTCACATCCTCTGTGTGTTAAGGTTGCAACACAAAGAATTTCTGAAATACCATACCTGCATACCAGTAATGTAGGGGACGGGGGGGTGGCAGGGAGAGGGGGAAAGGGAGAAGGAGGGATCTGTTGTTAGGAGACTATTTGTAAATGAACATGGATTTTTTTTTTTTTTTTTAAAAATCTGTTTGTTAAAAAATTTCCAGTGAATAGAACAGTTTGTTCAGCAGAAGCAAAAGAAAAGGTTATGCTGGTAGCACAGTGCACAAACATATTATCAGCCAATGAGAAAACGAATTATTCAGCTTCTGTTATTTTATAAACCTCAATTATTTACCAAACAGATTAGGGTGGTGACTTGGCAAAAGCTAGTCATAAATCAAGCAATTTTATACTCACATATAGCCCTAACTCTTGCATGATTTTTTAAAATAGTTGCCATCAGCCTTATGGTTTGAGATAATCCATATAATTCAGGAATAAAATATAGGAAATAATAAAGAACAATAAAACAGGAGAGACCAGAAAAGATAAACAGAATAATGGATGGGCAGGATGGATGGATTTCTTCCCCTCACTAACTCCGAATTTTCTGAAATGATTGACTTAATCACGTTAAGGTGTGAACACCCTCAACCATTGGACCTTCTTACCCTGATTTCAAACTCTTTTCTGGATTCAAGAATTCCTTTAGTATGAGCCTAAAACAAAACTGCATGTATAGGGAGAGTGTGGGGATCTGTGCAGAATTCTACAGTAAGTTTTCTACGGTACAACTGCACATGGTAGAAGACGTTGCCCTATCAGTGTTGTAAATTTACCACAAGGTGGTTATGTTTTCTGGAGAGCCAGAGCCGGATGCTGATCTTAGTAATGCTGGTGCAAATCTGAGTAATTCCACTGAAGTCAGTGGAGATACTTGGATTTTCACAGTGTAACTGAGATCAGAATCTCTCCTCTTTCTGTGCTGGTCTCTTTATGACAATGTCTATTATGTGTTAAATGGACACATATCTCGAATGCAGCAATAAGGAAGCAATTTCTGTCATATAATGGGAATGGGTGTACTCCTTAGCATAGAGTGAGAGAACTCAGAAGAGACAATCAGTTTGGACTGGTAGTCAATGCTGTATCCATTTCAAATGCTCCAGAAGAGTTGGAACTTACTTTGCTCATTTCACTACATATGACCAAGCAATTGAGCATGGTACTTGCGGAAGCTCCCATATCATGATAGGGAATATTAAAATATATAAATACACACACAGACTAAAACAAAGATGGAGCAAAATTCTGACTTGGTGTAAGAGGTATACAAATTCCAGTGGAGATAAACCTCTTACAGCTGGTCTAAATTTGGTCCAGCATGCTGTGATGATTATTATTATCATGATCATAATTATTAAATCCTATCATTGTACTTTGAAGTGTTCAGTCTGGTAGGACTATATGATCTAAAGCTATACTGGACTGAGACAGCAATACCAGGGGAAGCCAAAGCATACACAGAGAATGGCGCCTGGGAAAATAGGGGCTTATGAATTTATTCAAACATGTAAATTAGCATTAAAAAGAATGAAGGATTCACAAACCAGCAAAGCAATCTGCCAGCCAAGTGATAGATGCAAACCCAGAGTTCTGCCTGAAGCAGCTCTCAACTACCTACCGCTCCCACCTCTGGCTCAAGAGAAAGGAGAAAGCTCTGAACTGAAAGCACTATCCTCCTCCTCTTCCCAAGGTCACAGCCTGCCTGGGCAACCATCTGTCAGTCACCTGGGATCCTCCCTTCTCAGACGTATGTTTGGGCAGGAAGGCATTGGAATGGGACTCAGGAGATCTGAGATCAGTTCTGGACTCTGCCACAGACTCTCTGTGTAACTATGGGCACATCACTTACATCTCTCTGGGTCTCAGTGCCCCATCTGTAAAATGGAGATGATAATGCATTCTTCCTCCCATCCTTGGAGTCCCTTTTCTGTTTAGATTATTAGTCCTGTATGGTGTTTTTATACAGCATCCAGGACAATGGGGCTGTGATTTCAGCTGGAGTCTTTAGGGGGCAACAGTAATAATAACATTTATTAGAAAGGAGCATCAGTCTCTCAGTGCCCCAGTCCTCATTCTGGTTTCCATTGGAACAGCTGATGGCCTCTTTTTCTGGCAGCCAGACCAAAGTGAGGAGAGCTCATGGCTGCTTCAACCCTGGTAACGCTGAGTAATCATCCAGCACCAGCAGGACCAAACGGATCACTGGAAATTTATGGGGAAGCAGGTATGTCTCAGTAATGAAAAGCAGAATGGAGAATAAGACTTTCCACATCTATGAAGTAA
This sequence comes from Dermatemys mawii, assembly GCA_007922305.1. Lineage (NCBI taxonomy): Eukaryota > Metazoa > Chordata > Testudines > Dermatemydidae > Dermatemys > Dermatemys mawii. The sequence goes on along the minus strand of ML677360.1, from coordinate 20,446,005 downwards.
ACAAGAAGTGTGTATGGCGGGAGAAAAAGGGGGGAAGGGGAATGCTGTGAAAAGGGTATGTGAGAATTTTTTTCTCTCTAAACAGAACAAAGGGCTAATGAAAGAAGTAGCCAGCAAGTAAGACTGCTACTTCTATTATTTAAGACATTCCAGCATTTTATATTTGCAAAGATGCACATCTCTGTGCAATTCAAATGTTGTAGATTAGTTGCTTATTGTATTAAATTATTTCTGATGGAAATAAACCCCTTCTACAGCCCATTAAGAGATGTTGATTTGTCTTTTATTAAGATGTTAAGCGGAATCCCAGACTGCAACCTTCTGCCATTGAATAGCTGCACATTCCTGAAGTCAACTTGGTAATAAGGCCAGGCTGCAAAATTACACCTTGATTGCAGAGAAGCCTTCCTTGATGTGTGCATTACCACTACAGATGAATAGTTTGTTACTCGTTTACACTTGAAATGTCTTTGTCTAAACTAAGCTGAAAAACAAATATCTTTTCTAAGTTGTCTGCCATGTAAATGCTGCTCAGTAGAGGCCACTGTTAGACTGTGCTGGTAACTTGAAAAGGAAAAGTAGGTGCAGTATTTAAAGAAAATATATGTTGTACTTTTCTCATATTTACTAGTCAAAGCCTGAAAGAAAAAGGTAGCCCCTTTTAATCTGCTCTTGATTTTTAGATGAATTTTGGTCATGCATCAGTGTTTTTACTTTCAGTGTTCTCTGTTTCTTTATATTGACTGGTTAAGTCCTTTAACTCTACAAGAAAATAGTAACTATTGTGGTCATAAAATATAATTGGCAATTCAGTTATCTTGAATGCAGAGTAGATAGGATGAATAAAGGCATCAGGTCTTCAGCTGATATAAATCAGTGTAGCTTCACTGACTTCCATACTGATTTACACTATCTGAGGATCTGGTTTTCTCCTCTCTCCCAAGATATCCATTGATCAGTACTGGTAACTGTAGCAACGGGATGGCTTAGATTTAGGTTTTTTTAAAAATGTATTTTTTTTGTGTGCATAACATGGAATAGAAAGAGAGAGAGAGTGAGAGGGTCAAATTTAGCCTTGATGCAAATGGATACAATGTGTACTAACTTCAGTGAAGTTAGCTTACAACAGGGTAAAATCAGTTCAGGGAGAGGAATGAAACACACTTGTGGTGGGGTTTTTTTTTTTGTCATCTTTTTTTTTTTTTTTACTCTTTTGATCTCATTCCCCCCCCCAAGGGAATATCTTTTTTTTTTCTTCACAAAAAGGTGAGTGCTGCTCTATTGCCATTAAACCTCTCTCATTTCATACTCCAAGAATGTTGCACATTCCTCACTATTAAAGGATAATTCAGGCAGTGATCTCCTTTGTATAAATCCATGACAGGAAAATCAGATGCAATAGAGGTTGAGCAGACTGTTGTTACTGGGGTATGTCATGAAATGATGGAGATGTGTCCAAGTTAGACAGTGAAATCTGTCAGTTTTGCATTTTTTTTTTCATTTGAGAAGTGCAGAGAATGTAAACCAGAACAACAAGGATCCATGCCCACTCTTTGCAGAAATACAGTTGTGTTGAATGGAATTTTCTGGTTAGAATTCAGTACAGTGATATGACGGTAGTTTATTTTATTTTATCAGTTGTATTATGGTAAATGCCCCAAAGAAGATTGCAACCTCATTGAGCAAGGGCCAGTGCAAACACATAATAAGAGACAGTCCCTGATCCAAAATGTTTGCAATCTAAAAAGTTGAGAAAACAAAGGGTGATAGAAAGTAAGTATTGTTATGCCATTCTATGAATTGAAATTTTAGGCACAGACAGTTTAAGTGACTTGCATAAAGTCTCCTGGGAAATCAGAGCAGGGAATTGAACTACTGAGTCCTAGCCCAGGGGAACTTTCTTCTGTTTCTGGGTGATGTGTAGTTCCTCTCTTTCCTTGGTAGCAATTACAAAACAGAAAAGAGCCTTACCCTGAGAAATCTTTGGAAATGGCCTTCCAGCTTTCCTCTTACCTCTGCGGAGCAGTCTGGGGTACAGGAGAGGTGGGCTGGGATATTCATACCTCTCAAGGGCAGTCAAAAGTGCTCTGCTGGTGGGGAGAAAGTTCCATCAAAGCCATTGATACAAAATATCCCTGAGCCACCTTCTTGTGTGCAGTATCTAGTAATCTTATGACAATTACATTCCAGGGCACATTCCCAGCTATCACAGACTTTACAAAAGTAAGGCCAGGCGTGTGTCTTTCAAACAAGAGACAAAATGGCTTTAGGAGGGAAGGAGTCTTCAAAAGTCAAATATGTACACAGACAACTGAGGATATGTTGTTGTTTTGAGGGAGTTGGAGTTGGGGGACAGGGCACTATGGGGCAGAAGATCTGTAGATTTTATTCAAAGAGCATCCTCCTTGTTTAAACGGAAACCATACTTTTCCAGGAACACAGAATTTTGTAAATATTTTTACATTTGTGGCTTACTCTTCCATTTCTTCACTAATATTTCCTGTTTTAATCTTCAACCTTCTCAATATGCTTTTACACATTATTATCTTTCTTCCTCTGCTGTTCGTTTCCCATTCTTGTCTATCTACCTTCTTTGTTCCTGCAATTGCTTTTTCTTCTTTTTGTTTTTTCACTCCACTCCTTCCATCTTGAGTAATGTTTAAAAAATGCTCTAAAAAGGCAACTAACATTGGAACCTGGCCACTTTATTCCTTTCCCAGCCCTGAACAATCGCTTTGAAACTTAAAGCCTGTCAATATCTGGGAAGGGAAGTCAGCACTTCACAAGGAATTTTTCCACACTGAGGAATAAGGTTGCCAATTGCCACAGAGAAACTGAATTTCCAATGCCTAAACAAATAAATTAGGAAGGCCTCGCATATTTAACAGATACTGATATTTTTCCTCCCATTTCAAAAGTGATCTCTGCAAATCAAGGTTGATGCATATTGGCAAAGGAATGAGATGGAAACTAAAGACTGACAGTGCCTGAGTTGTGCTCGTTCTGTGGTAAACAGGAGAACTGAGTCGCCAAGCCTGTCAGCCTTTCATCTTTCTGAAAATTCATTTCACTTAGGGTTTGCTCAAACATTGTCTACCTAGACAAGGGAGTGAGGGGATACCTTTTATTGGACCAGCTTCTGTTGGTGAGTCAGATACAGAACTTCCAAGCCACATACAGCTCCTTGAAAGCTTGTCTCTTTTGCCAACAGAAGTTGGTCCAATAAAAGATATCCCCTCACCCACCTCACTTCTCTAATATCCTGGGATTGACATGACTACAAATACACTGCATATGAATCGTCTGGACAATTGAGTTATCATCCTCAGATCACTTCACCTCAGAAACTTTGTGGTCAGATCTGGCTGAGCTAAGCAGGAAAACTTCTTGTCAAAGCCATTATGTTGCTGGTTCCCAAAGTACTGGACACCGTCTGGTTACAAAGGAATGAAACTTTATTTTAATTGAATGGTGAACTAAATAAAGCAGATAACTGTCTATTGGTATAGTTTGGAGAAATCGCCACTGCAAGAGAAACTAAAGTTTGTCATCCCATTTGTGGAGACCCAGTAAAAAGGGAGACACTCACATAGGTCGGATGACCAGACAGCAAGTATGAAAAATTGGGACAGAGGGTAGGGGGTAATAGGAGCCTATATAAGAAAAAGACCCAAAAATCGGGACTGTCCCTATAAAATCGGGACATATGGTCACCCTAATTATAGATATCCCAGAGCAGGTTAGATAAGACATTATGTAAGGGAATCAGGCTGACCTTGTTATTGATGAGTAAGAGTCTGATCAGTAATTTGAATGGGCTTTGCTTTTCACTGTACTCAACTAGCAAAACAAGAAGAGAATGAGCCAAAGGCAGCTTCTGTAACAAAGAATAATCAGAGAAAGATAAATGATCATCTCTTTCCACATGACAATGCTGGCTGCCTTCTATACGGTATTAAGTATCCTGAGAGAAGACCAGTGTTCTTTAGAGCACAAAGTGCGACTGAATGCCTTAAAGGAACGGAAAGCACTAAATGACCTTTCATCACTTCAATCATTAGATGAGTTAGGGAAATTTTTAATGAAGGTCATAAGACTGGGAAAATATCCTAGGTGACAGTGTAAACAGCACGTCTTTGATTGCTACATGTTCTTTCTTAATAGGGCAGTTTCTTAAGATCTTTTTTGTCACCCGTGGCTGTTTTTTTCTGTCAATGACCAGCTTTACAGTGTGCAATATAGTAGGATTGGAATAGATCTGAAGATGTCAGATGATCATGAGTCAGATGATCTTCCATTCTGTACTACCACTTGAATTCCTTTAACGCCATTCCAATGGTACAAGAGAAGTCACTGGCAAAATTGCTAGTGCAGTGGGTCTCAAAGTTTTGTATTGGTGACCCTTTTCACACAGCAAGTCTCTGAGTGAGACACCCCTTCTAAGTTAAAACCACATTTTTTTAATATTAAGCACTATTATAAATACTGGAGGTAAAGAGGGGCTTGGGGGTGGAGGCTGACAGCTCATGGCCACCACATAATAAACTCCCAGTTTGAGAACCCTGTGTTAGTGCTTACAAAGGTTGAATGTAGCTTTTGGAACTGAGGGGCCATGAAATTAAATAGAAGCTTGGCCTGTACTCCACATTTTAAATGTGGTAGCCATGCTAGATTTTTGTTGTAAGGTGATGTCAGGAAGAGTGACCCAATTAGATCTATAGGGCCTTGGCATAGTGTGGTTGTTCCTAGGGCATTGTGTTTAGCCCCCCAGTAACTAATTAGCTGCCTCTTGATTGATGATGTGAGGCTGGGGAGCAGGTAATAGCTTAAAGATCATAAAAGCCAGCAAGTACTTCAGCTGAGAGGGAGAGCTGCAGGATGTGGGTAGGCTCCCACAGGAGACTCTGGGGAAAGGGGAAAGAATTAAGTTTAGCTGTGACTATCAGGTGCCTGGCCTGCAGACTGGGAAGCTGTAGGAGCAGAGTAGGAAGGAGATGGGAGCAGAGAGGCTCCCCTTGACTCCCAGGCAGATGGCCTGTGCCATCTAATCCAGGAGGGAGCAGATAGGGTCTTCTGCATGAGTCTGGGACAGCGTGAACTGGGGACATAACTGATACTTGTGTTATTAGTTTCATTTTAACAGAAAGGGAACTGAAGATCCTGTGTCTGGGAAGCGTTCTTTGGTGTCTGGACCAGTGAGAGAGCCCCCCAGCTTCCCTGCATACATTTTAAAAATGTAAAAATTGTGGTCAGCCTCCTCACGGGCTCAATGTTACGCATGTACTTAAATGTTTTGCTGGATTTGGAGGCCTTTGTCCCAAATTCTGGACCCATGGAGGTCATTGGCAAAAGGGCACAATTGGTCCCATTGTTCTTCTCCCTCACTTTTACCTAGAGAATTGTCCACTACCAGCAAGAATACTTGCAATAGAGGACGAATCGGAGGTTTGATTTTCAAAAGCAACAGCATTACAGACACAGGTGATTTTCTCATTTAGGATGATGGTCTTAGAGGATCAGATTCACATTTACACTACGGTGCCCTTACACTACTCCGGCCACACCCACCTCAAGACATCCACTGTACCTTCACTTTATAAGGTGCTAAGTTGGTTCTTGTCTAATGACTACAATGAGAACCAGTCTGCAGAGGCATAAACACTCAACATCTAAAAGACAATTTTCCAAGCAGAACGTGCATCTGATGAGCCATGTAGGGCAGCCACAGAGAAATGGAGTCATGCCTGCATTAAAAAATAGACAATTCTTCACCACCTTGTTTGAATAGCAATGAAATATTTGCATTCTGGGTAATCTGGATGTTGGCAAAATAACCTTTTTTTTTTTTTGTCAGTCCTCCAATTTAAAACATTGTCAATAGCTCAGAAAAGAAAAGAAAAAGCAAAGTATATTTATTATTTCTTTACAGGTTCAGCAGGGAACCAGTGATTTGTTTTTCAGACACATCACATTGTTATGTTACATGATGCAATGCCATGAAAGGAGAGGTCTTGAAAGATGAAAATGTGTTTCTCTGGGACAATCATTCTCAGAAGTGTTCATCTATCAGTTTGCATAATGTCTTTTCATGCCAAACCACAGAAGCAGAAAGCCCAATATCTGTGTTACCGGCTCTTACTTTTTATGAATCAAAAGTAAACATAAACAGTAAGAGGCCTGGTCCAAAGATGAAATATATATGCTTTGAGATGGTGCCATTAATTTTCTGTGTTTCTCAGTGCATTCTGACTAGGTTGTGTTACACCTGGGACACTGCTTCACAGGGGTTCCTACAAACCTTTCCTTCTATCTCTATCTTCCAAAGGTTCATTCCGCCTGCTTCCCTTGTCCCGCAAGATTTGCTATCAGTTGTGATATCAAATGAACCCACACTGAAAACAAAATTCATTCTAAATGGTTGAGTTTCTTCCGGTTCCGCACTGAACACATTCAAACCGATTCATTTTGCAGGATTGCAGAACCAAAGCCATAAATCAGTTGAAGATCGCTGAAAATGGGGGCCGCGTTAGTTCAGGAAGTTACCCAAAGCTTAGCAAAACTAACAGAGAACCTAATTTACTCAGAGGGAGTAACTGAACCTTAAAATGAGGTGAGATTCAGGCAGTTGCCAAGGTGACTAATGCAGAATGTTTTGCTAACAGTAAGTGATGCAGGAGGGGCAGACAGAGTTGTGGGAAAGAGATTTTTATAGAATTTGTTGAGAGGCAGCCTGGCTAAACAGGTTTTCTTGAGCTCCAGTTATCACTCAAAATTAAGTCTCTCCTGGACTCGCCCTCTTTTCCCAGTCCCACCCATCATACCATAGAGAAGAGGAGGGTAAGTAGTTCCGCCAGGGACTTTCAGTGGGTCTGCACAGCAGCTGGCTAAAAATACCTCCAACAACAGCAACAAAACCCCAAACCAACCAATCAACACAGTCTAGGGTGTGGCTTATTCAAATTGCTCAGTCATTTCAGCTGAGACTGTTTACCAACAGGACATGGTTTTTGTCCTTCACTGCACCTGCCAAACAAAGCTGACATGCTCAAAAGGTGCCTGAAGCATGAGCCATGATGTGTTTAGTGATTCAAATCTCAATGTGTGTGGAAATTTAAGGAGATGTAAGGAAATGGGGCAACATCGATAAATGAAAACCAGTAGAGAACTGCAGGAAATCACTGAAACAGCAGGTACCTATTACTTTGTACATATTCTGCGTTAGCACATTTGACTGGTATGACTAGATGTGGCTCTCCTGATTATTTTCTTCTTCCTGGACATTTCCTGAATATCTGACACATACATTCCATAGACACCAAGCCCCCGCACCTAACCCAGCTCCCCGGCATGAGTGTCAGGGTGGTGGGGTGAGGGAAACCCCTGTGCCCTGACCCCATTTCCCCAGCAGGAGCACCAGGGATGGGGACTGTAGGTGGAAGGGTTAGGGAGGGGTTCCCATTTGCTCTTGCTCAGGGCCCCACAAACCCCTAATTTGCCTCTGGTCATTTATGCCACCACAGGACATGATGGTGGAAACTGTTTGGCTCAATGAGTAGTCAGTGACAACAGTTGTGAATCAGTCTCTCGTCAGAAAAACAACCATGAGTCCGCCAGGTTTTGATCTGCCAAGGCACCTGTGCTCCTTCTGAGCTGGTTTCCAACAGGACAGAGCAACTGAGTGGCCAATCTTTTTAAATGAAGTTTTTCTAATGACCCCACGATGCAGCTCTGGTCAACTTCAGACTACGTTAGATATCCCTGATGAGTGCCCACTAATGGTGGACTACTGTCTCTCACCTGGCTGAGGATGATGCCATCAAATGGCTGGACACATTGTGCATATGCTGATGTATGTTTGTGGAAGAGACAAGGTTTTTAGCTTCACGGAGCTGTTCTGAAAGCTCAAAAGCTTGTCTCTTCCACCAACAGAAGTTGGTCCAATAAAAGATATTACCTCGCTCACCTTGTCTCGCTCATATCCTGGGACCAACATGGCTATAACAACACAGCAAACAATAAGGGAAACTAGCTGTCTAATAGTGATTTCTGTGGAATTAAACTTCAGTTGCATAAGTTGCTTATCAGTTGCTCTATAAATCTAATAATCTTTTAGTGTGTTGATCAGTCAAGACTGACTGCAAACACAAGTTCTTTATATGTGCAGGTGTCTTTGCATTACTGTAGTAGGACTTCAGGAAATCAATAAGTCTCTAGTACAGCATTTTTTATTTCCTGTGAAAAATTTGTGTGAATCATGAAATCAAAATAAATTAAAGCATTTTCTCTTTTGACCCCAAGCAAGCAAGCGGGACTGGGATAGTTAGGAATGCAGGAGATACAGTAAGTATTAAAATGCAAAATCTTTCTATTGCTGCTTTACTATTAAGTAAAGAGCACTACCAATAGGGGTGCTTATTTGAATATATTGAGCCAGATCCTCAGGTGATGTAAATCTGTATAGTGCCATCAAAGTCAATAGGGCTATGCCGTTTTACACCATCTGAGGATCTGACCCAATAGAATGAGTTCTGAGAGGAATTAATTTCATATATCATTGCATCTAAGCCATGGGGAGTGAGTTTCCAAAGGTGGTTACTCCAGACTATGTACTCTGGAACGCATGCAGAGTTATAGTCTTTGGAAATGGAAGCATTTGCTTAATAGCTTGAAAGTGGAAATATGTTTGAATGAAATTGGTTCCATTTTCTTCCAAAGATGGTCTAAGGCCAGAAAATGAGGTCAGAAGGAGTTGCAGTGTTGATGCCTGCAGTCACTCGCTGGGCCTAGAGAAGGACCAAAAAGGAAACCCAAGAAGGAAAGGAGTAGAAGTCATGGGTTCCTGGCTCTGGAGGAAGGGTTTAGCCCTGGGGAGCAGACAGGGGTGGAGAAAGAAGCCTGATAGAATAGGGAGCAGCCCAGGGAAATGGCAGCAGGGTTTTGGACCAGAGCAGGCTTGGGCTGCTGAAAGTAGGGACCCTGAGCTGGAAGCTGGAATATTGGACAAGCCCAGGTTCCCCTACCCACCCACTGGTGATGCGGCATAGGCTTAAATTGGAGGGAGTGCCAGGAACTATACCTAGTCAGCCAGTGCAGTGAGATGTTGAGTACCCTGGAAGGGGGAAACCACATAGTAACCTGACTGGAGGGCTGACTCGTGAAGAGGGAGCACTGCAGCTCCTGACATCAGGGAAGAGCCAGAAGGGGGCACCAGACCGAACGAAGCTAGTCCCCAGACACAGCCATGAGGAGGTGCCTGAACAGTGACTAAACCCCATGACAATGCCACCCAGTATTTTCTAAGCCACGTTCTGTCTGGATATGTACTGGAACGTATTCTCTCCTAGAGCATTGTTCATATGGAGGGCAATTATGAAGCAGAGCACAAGAGAGTTTGGCTTTCATAACGGAAAGCTAGTGAAAGCATTTGTAGGATTTAAAGTTGGTGTTTTCTTTAAAAAAATCCCCACAGGCCAGATTGTATTTTCTGTCACTTTTCAAGATCCCCATTACTGGGGTGTGATGTGAACAGGTCTCGCGGCTGTTCATTCACGCTCAGTCTGGATCAGAAATTTGTGAAGCGAAATTTCTAGCCAGGGTCTGAGATGTCAGCAGGACCACTACAATGTTTGCCAGAGTAACCCTGCTCTGAAATGACAGTGGGAGAGCAGCAGAAAGGAAACCACATTTCTCCTCATTCCAAACCAATGAGGTGGTATGGGTGTGTGTGTGTGTTTTTTAAAAAATAAAATGCATGTGACAGCTTGGCAAATGCTGATATGTCCCTGCGTGGAGACAGTCACTGCTGGAAGCTGGCTGCCACCGTCACAGGATGTGATCAAAACAATACGGTTTTCTCTTTTATTAGATATTTTTCCTCTCAGAACAACTCCTAGATGTTCTGTGTAGTGTCAGGCAGAGGGACGGGAGGCAGATGGTCTGACAATGGGAAAACTGTCTATTTTAGCACTAATTAAAATGGGACTCAAGATCCATGTACTCCAGTGAAACAATACACTGGAAATGCCTGGACCAAAGCAGGTCAACTGGTGACCTTTTGAGCATTACAAATCTACACAATAATGGCTTTGCTTTTTCATTTAAATATACATCGATAGCCCCTCCATGCTCCCCATTCAGGTCAAATCAATGATGGTTCTGGGTGGAAAAAACATTTTAAATAACACTCATATTCAGAATAAAATATCTTTCTCATAATTTTATTGCTAACAAAATGTTAGCAGTCCAAAAGGAAAGAGCAGATTTATTGTGTAGCTACATCTGTCCCATAATATCCTGCTTGTACACATCCCATCATTAAACAGTGGTTGAGGCTCCCAGGTTGCCATAAGCTTGAAGGACTTCCTGGCTTTGTGCACTGTTGCATGTGGGCTCTTTCTGTTTTGCTGGAGGACAGTCCTATGGATCTGTCACTACACAGATCCTCCTGCTTGGGGGGTGTAATAGCCACGGGCCTCATGCAACTCGGAAGATACCAAGGTGGGTAGGAAAGAAAGAATCCATTTCTCCTGATCCCTGAGGATTTCTCATCACATAGCTCTGAGCGAGGCCTGACATGGGGCCCATAGACATAGGTGCTTGTTTTATTGTAAGGGAGGGAATTTTGACTGCTAAGACACTAGGCCTCACTCTTACTCTTGTTAGAAAGAGCTTGAGCTTCCAGACAAGAGCATAAACAGGCTTTGTTTAAAGTGTCTTATTTAAAGGGCACCGCCTCTAGCTTGGAACGTTTGTTAAAGTCGATCTACCCAGCAGGAAAGAGTTGTGACTCTCGGTGCAGACAGGAGAGGCTACATGAGAGGGAGAGAAGACACTTGAAACAGGATGATGCCCACAGGCTGCCCTCTCTCTGGTGAAAAGGAGAGGAGTTTTCAGAAATGGAAACATAGCTGATCCCCCACAAGTATTGACTGAAGCCTTGGGCACAGTGCACAGTCAACCTGTGGAACTCCTTGTCAGAGGATGTTGTGAAGACCAAGACCATAATAGAGTTCAAAAAAGAACTAGATAAATTCATGGAGGATAGGTCCATCAATGGCTATTAGCCAGGATGGGTAGGGATGGTGTCCCTAGCCTCTGTTTGCCAGAAGCTGGGAATGGGTGACAGGGGATGGATCACTTGATGATGACCTTTTCTGTACCTTCCCTCTGGGGCACCTGGCACTGGCCACTGATGGAAGACAGGATTCTGGTCTGACCCAGTAGGGTCGTTCTTATGTTCACTGTAAATGACTTCAATTAGTTAGACGCCAGTGTGTGTGAATGTGTCATAGTTTGGTTTTAATAAGTTAAAGTTCAGGGAGTAGGTTATTTGGGGTTAGAAATGAGGCACAAGCATTCGTCATGTGATCTATTCCCAATATACCCTAATGGGTGGCAGCAGCCATTAATGTATTACATTGACAACATGTCTTCTGTGCACAGGCGGTGGGTTTTCATGGAAAATAGAATACTGTCCTAGTAGTATTTTAAAAGAAAGAAGTAAATTAGTATTTTAAAAAATGGTTTTGTAATCCACCCCTATTTCTAAAAATATTGTTGTTCTAACACTCCTCTCTGCAGTGGAAGGGGAGAGTGAATTTACATTCATTCCATCTAAATCCATTACAATTTTATGAGATGACCTGTCTGTTTCTTCCTGTGACATAGGGCTTCCCTCTGTACTTTCGTTGTCAGTGCCGTCTAGCTCTTTCTCTCGGTATCTATTCATGAATAATTTTAAATGCTTCTCTATGTTATTCATCACCTTAGTATGTGAGCACCTGTTTAACATTAACCAAATTGACCTTCACATCCCCACTGAGAGAATAATTACAAAAGTAATAGCAGGAATGTATTATTTCCATTTTACAGATGGGGAACTGAGGCATGGAGAGATTAAGGGCCAGATTCACAAAGGGACATAGGTGCCTAAATCCCAGGTTTTGACAATATTGTGATCCACAAAACTCCTGCTCAGCTGCTGCCTAACCCTGTAGGTGGCTAAAATCACTAATGCACAGATTTTTAAAGGTATTTATATGCAGGGTCTAGCACACAGCATGTGGAAAATAGAGGGGGTGAAAACTGTGTGTTGGATAAAACCCAGCACATCAACATGTAACCAGAAAAGTCTCTTAATATGAAACATTTTCATTAAAGTAACCCCCACAAACCCTTCTCACATTTACAGTCACTGACTTCATCATTTCACAACATTACTTTTCAATCAGCAAACATCCTAAAACCAGGGAAGCAGATTTATGGCTGTTTATTAGCCAGTGCCATTACTGTATTTATTGTAGTGTGAAAAAGGAAATGGGGGAAGGCACGATAAATCTCAGCGTCTGTAACCAGATACATTTATTTACTTTCTGAGGTTTTTGCACACGGGTAGTTTAGCAGACACCTGCTAGGTTGCAGTATATTTTGAGCACTTCAGTAGACTGCTCTAGAGGGACTCATGTTAACATACTTTGTGGTGGTTTCTGTACTGGGGACTGTAGGAAGAAGTCAGCAAAACGTGTTCTTCCCATGGAGTGCAACAGACAACAGGACCCTACCACCAATTAGGGTTTCAGCTGAGGTGAAAATAATTATATATAAAAACCTTATCTAATACCAATGGGGAGACAAAGGTCTGGGGTTTATTAAAAAAACCCCACTGGCCTCCCTTTCTCTCCACCAAGAAAGGTAGTATCTTAATGTTGAGAGGCACCAAAATCCGTGTAGGTTTTATCTACCATCCTAGAGCTGTAACATGCCAGCGTCAAGGTAGGGTGAATTCTATTAAATATTGAGCTCTACATTCCTGCAGATCAGGCCCAAGGATTTTATATTTGCCCAGCTATAAAATACACTTTTGTCCCTATTGTATTAAACCTTAAATTGTAAAGACTCCATGAAGTGTTGATATTGGAAAAGATTCAGAAGACCTTATTCTCAGGCCAAATACCTATTCGTTTCTGTGTGAGTGCAGACAGAGCAAAATTTGATTAAGGTTGTTGATACCTGGTCCTTTTTATTTTGGGGTTGCTTCTTAGTTTCTAAGTGCCCATAATGTGCTTGGCACTGTACAATATATAAAGGAAGAGACCTTTTCATCCTCCTGAGCTTCGCTGGCTAGGTTAACTGAACCATCTGAAATGTCCTTCTGGCAGAAGAAAAGGTTGCTCAGAAATTGCCTGTAATCAGGCTGATGCCAATTTAAAGTCAGATCTGTTGGGGTGGATAATTAATGGAGGGTAGTAACATGGCCAGTCTAAAATATAGTCTTGGAACTGAGTCAGAATATTAGGAAACTAAACTCAACCAAAATCAAAACTTAGACAAAGGTTTCTAACCATCAGAGGAGCCAAGTTCTGGAACAGCCTTCCAAGAGGAGCAGTGGGAGCAAAAAACCCCTAACTGACTTCAAGACTGAGCTTATATGAAGGATGGTATAATGGGGCTGATTACAATGGCATGTAGCTGATCTGCAACTACCAGCGGCAAATATCACCTGCCACTGAAATATCACCTGCCATTGAAGATGGGGCATAGATGGAGAGGGCTGTGAGTTACTACAGGGAATTCTTACACACACACACACACACACACACACACTTTTCCTTCACAGAATGCTTCTATCCTCATTAAAATGCATGCTATTTTTATACATTTTTTGCCTTATGAAAGCAAACTGAAGTGCAAAATGATCTGCTCTTGAAATATTCATTATCTTTAAATATCTATTTCATAGGTGGATGTTAAACTGAATGTTTGTACTAAAAGCACACCACGGTAGATCAATTTCATCTTTCATCTTTCTCACACAAAAACATTGCTTTATTTATATACATATTTTTATCCTCAGGTTTGTAATTTGGATCCAGATTCAGGTTCAGTTTCCGTATGCACCTCCCCACAGGTGAAATCCTGTCTCTGCTGCAGTCAATGGAAGTTTTCCTATTGACTTCAGTGAAGCCAGGATTATACCCGTAAATGTGAGAGGCATGTGGAACTGTTTATTTTCTATAGGACCAGTATCACTCTGAATCACCTGGGGTGACTTGTTCATCTTTTCTTTTCTTTTCTTTTTCTTTTCTTTTCTTGTTCATTTTGTTTTTTGTCTAGATAGTTTTTTGCCCATTTTTACAAATGAACTGTAAGATGTAAACTATAAATTATAAATGAACCATTTCAATAATGTCTTCATTGCAGTGACTGAAATCTAATTAAGCAGCTTAATATCTAAATGATATTATTATTAAAGAGTTACATTAACAGAGCATTTGTTCAGCCTCTTAATTTGTTCTTTGTGGATTATACTTATGAGATAGTACGCTTCCAAATGACACAAAGATTAATTCCCTTATTCAGAGGGAAACATGACATCATGAGTTTAAATTGAAATACATTAATATAGAAGGCCCATGGAAACAAATACACTGTTCTCCCAGCCTAATTGACTTAGTTTAATTGACTTTAAGTAACTGTTAGTATTGATTGGTTTTAGGTTGTGATTTGACAGTCACATAAAGAGCCTAATTTTTAAAACAGAACAGAGATTCAAATGCAAAAATGCATAAGAAGTTCCACATACCGTGGTACACTCATTTACCGTGGTGTCAGGCTGAAGTCACTACTCACTGGTTAGGGCTGGTTAGTCAGCTCCTCCTTGTGCACACAATCATGTTAAACAGCTGACTTGCATGCATCCATTTTGTCCTTTAAAGATCTGGTCCAATGTGACTCTGTTTCCAAAAGTTTGGGTGGCATTTATAATCCTAATTTACAAGCACAATTAGTGCACTTGTGTGAGCAAATTGGCTAGTTGCATGTGCAAATGTGGCTAACTAGGCATTTGAGCATGCAAATCATGGCAACTGCATGCTTAATTGTGTGACATACGCACACTGGTACTTTTTGAAAATATGGCCTGCGTGGGAGGAGCCTTTGCAAAGTTTTCCTTTCGCTTGTCCCATCCCATCAATACATCTTCTCCTCCCAGTGAATTCCTTCAATTTTACCTGTCCCACTGCTTCTCTGACTAATGCTAGCAGAGCTATGGTTAATGGATCAATGTCCAGCAACAATCTATACTCAGAAAGCAGCAAACCCATCCACAGTCCCACATTAAATGATACACTGGCTTGCCAACAAGGGTTCCTTATAAACTGATTTGGGTTGATCTTGTCCCAGGAGGTGGTTCTGTCTTTGCTACTACATAGAGAAACAAGTTGGGTAAGGCAATACCTTCTAATGGACCAACTTCTGTTGGTGAAAGAGACAAGCTTCTGAGCTTAAAGAGCTCTTCCTCAGGTCTTCTTTCTACATGGCATTCATAGCACAGACTTTCTTCCTGTACCCACCTGATTTATGCCCAGAGTTGTGGTCCTACATAAATATAATCTTGGGAGCACATTTCTCACAAGTGACCCTTACAGAACTAGATCCCCTTGCTCAGCCCGGCACTATATTGCTCTTTTAATGCTGAATGATGCCCTGTCTGTCTCCTTGAATGCAGTACTTGGTGATAATCTTCCCTCCATCCCTCTTCTCAGTGAGGATATTGTGGTGTGTTGGTGAGCCACAAAGGCTAAACCTGCAAGCCAGAGAAGAGCAAACAAAGAGATGTGTCTTCAGAAAACTTTTGTGAAGGAGAAGCAGGCACCAAGAATCTCCAAGTGGTGGTCAAGAATGGTCCATGCTGGCCCACATTGGTATGTTACTTTGTAGCTGTTCCAAGCTTGTTCCTTGGCTATTTCACAATGAAACCAGGTAGGATTTCAGTCTGTTAAGTCTTCAGTGTAGCACAGCCTTTATTTAGTTATTGGAACCAAATGCTGTACTTCAGTGCACACCCTGAGTAGCTGAGCTGTACCCTGGGGAAACCGGCAAGGATCCAGGAAGACAGAATCCTTCTCCCAAGTCATTAATCCTTTACCACTACTGGTACTCCACTTTACCACTACTTTACTTTTACTTTACTTTACTTTACTTTACCACTACTTTACTACTTTACCACTACTGGTACTCCATTGGTGTTAGGATGAACAGAAGAACCATATAGCAACAGCATCCATCATCACAATCTCGCTCCTTCTCTGACCTGTCTGCATACCACACACAGGCAGTAACCCCTTCAGTAACTCCTGTAGCTAAAGAACAGAGCTGTACAGATTCAGCTACCATCCAGGCCTTCTGTGCTCCTGGAAGGCTAGAGGCATCATTGTCATCAGCATCTTCATTTACCTCTGCTACTTGTGGGAAAAGCATCCCTGGCATCTTTCCTAATTCACATTTATTTTTAAACTGCTGAAACTGTAGGGGAAAAGCTAGATGAGAGGGGGAATATAAAGAGACCTAACATGCTTGAATGTGTGGCAGGATCTGCAGATTCTAAACATTTCAGAGAGAAGAAAGAGAATGATACAGAACAGAAAGAAAACAACACAAAAAGGAGACAAGCACAACTGGTTGATTCCCCCTGCACTGTGTTATTACAGTATGTTTTATGGATTCCATATGCAGTAATCAAACCCCTATGCCTAACTTTTCCCCTCCTCATCTTGCTGTGCCTAATTTTATATCGCTCTTTCCCCCTATTTCATCTTGAACACAACCTCTCATGAGTCAAATTTTACAGTGGTGTTTTTTGAATACTTTTTTTCCTTTTATGTTTAAAAGGATAGGAAATTATTTTTACTCTTGAATTGATTTAAAATCTTTCTCCCACATTGTGGATCTTGGAAGTGAGGTCGGAAGATAATGTTTGCTGGCTGCAGGCATTAAACCAGGATCCACAGAGCAATCATCTTTAAATATTTAACTAGTAGTAATCTGATTCAGAACACTTACTGGGTGTTTATGGAAGACAATGTTGATGTGACAGATGCAGTTAATTTTACATTTCTAAAATTCAACACATCTGAAAGGCATTCTCAAAACATAAAATACTGTTTAATTCTGGTGAAGAGGGTGTCTTAAATGTTGACTGCTCACCATTCTCAATGTCTAGAGATTCTAATTAGCACTTATCTTTGTATTTAGAACATAAGAACATAAGAGAGGCCGTACTGGGTCAGACCAAAGGTCCATCTAGCCCAGTATCCTGTCTACTGACAGTGGCCAATGCCAGGTGCCCTGGAGTGAGTGAACCTAACAGGTAAAGATCAAATGATCTCTCTCCTGCCATCCATCACCCCCCTCTGGCAAACAGAGGCTAGGGACACCATTCCTTACCCAGCCTGGCTAATAGCCATTAATGTAATGCAATCATTTTTGAGGTTCCAATCACCACATAGCACAAAATTCTGTTTGGCCATGAATACTTTTTGTTTTCTGTTCTACGGCCAGCGGATAAATCCATCAGAGAGAATTAGTAGTCATTCGCATCTGTCAATGAACTATGGCTAAGATTTTCAAAAGAAACTAGCCATTTTGGGGAAGCCTTAGTTCTTGGATTCCCAACTCAAGAGACCTAAAATGGAACCTGATTTTTTTCAGACGATGAGAGCTCAACACTTTTTGGAAATCGGTCCCCTTGGGCAACTAAACATGGAGGAACTCAAAATCAAGTTGGGCACCCAAAATCATTGCTTTTAAATGTCTTGGCCTATGTAACAAGGGCCAGGTTTTTAAGAAAGTTAAGAGGATAAACGCATGTGCCAAATGCATAGACATTTGTTTGTCTAATTTCCATTTGCAGCTCCCTTGACTACATAGTTAAATCTACCAACTGTGCACACAAATTGTTCATGCAGTTACACAGTGTGTCCATACTGTGACATTCATTCCATATGCATTTTGCCATATTATGGTGCAATTAAACTCTTTGAAAATCCAGTCTTTATTACGTGAAGATTTTTGATCCTGAAAGCTCTGCAGGGCCACTGGAACAATTTGTAGAGTGCGGGGTGTGTGTGTGTATGTGCTAAGAGCCATTGGACCAAACTGTAAACCCTGTATGGGATGGAAACCACTTCATGACCGGTAGTGCAACCTCACTGCTAGTTCCAACTCCTACAAACTTCTGGTTCATTTCACAGTCCCTTCTCCCGACACGAGGTGAGGGGATGACTAGGACATGGCAGGTTTGACCAGTGAGAAGGGTGATGTAACTAGTATGTGAACCGAGAGGCTGGCTGTTTGGTTTGGCAGCAAAAATTCTGGCTATGGATTCAAACCTTCTGTGAATTATTTGAATGTCCCGTGTCTGTTAAATCCAAGTGGAAACCTGGAGATAAGACTTTTTGATGGTGTTACTTGTTCCTTCCATTTCCTCGGGAGAATATTTATATTATTAAGAAAAAGTTATTCTGACTGTCCACTGTGCCTGCACTGAACCTTGTACCTACACTGCGGCTCCTTTACATCTTGGTCTTAAGTGGAACATAATGATCCTGTGCCCTGTTGAACTGCTGCCTCATTCTGTCTCAGAGCTGGCTTCACGTCAGTTTGGATAAAGAGATCCCTTTATATTTCAAACATGTCTCCTGTGGGTGTTGTGAGGCTTAATTAATGTTCATGAGGGCCGTTGGGATCCTTGAGTGAAAGATGCTGTAGAAGAACATTTTTATTGGTATGTGAGTTGGCGTGTTGACAGATAAGGGATGAATGGTGGTTTCCTGTGTTAGATAAGAGCGTCCAATGAAATCTTGATTCCCCAGGGATATGCTCCCCGAAATGAGCTTGGGTGCTGAGTTGGGGGGGCTGACAGGGAACTCTTTGTGGCTTGTTGTTTCTCAGTTGCCCAGCCACAGCATAAACTACAGTCTTACACTTATACCACTGGTTGATCCCTGAGAAAGTGGAGAACTGAGTGGGGTGGAACCTCACTTCAGTACGTTCCCTCACGTTCCTTTTCTTCCATGCCCCTGACAAACAACCTGCCTCCCCCAAACACCAGGCAGCAGATTTCTGGCTCAGGAGACAGCAGAGGAGAAGAGTGGCAAGAGGCCCCCATGTTTATCTGTAGCCCCGGAGTGATTCAGGTTTCAAATAGCTTTGGGGAAAAAAGATACGTGGAAGCCATATTAAAAGAGGAGAAGATTAAGGTTAGGCTTGCTAGAAAGGATTATTGCAAAGTTAAACTGTCCATTGTATTTCTATGTATACTACCAGAATAAAGATAATAGGCCCTGATCCTGCACCATGGAAATCAGTGGGAGTTTTACCTTTGACTATTGTGTGAGCAGGATCAGGGCTGCAGAACTAAACCAGGATCAGGGCCCCGTTTTTCTAGGCACTGTACCTGTATGCTGTAAGAGGAAGTTCCTGCCCTGAAAAGCTGACGAAGGATAGGAGGGAGGAAATAGGGTTACTCCCATTTTACAGATGGGAAAAATAAAGCACGCTGAGATGAGCGGACTCAGCCTCAGTTCACACAAGAGGTCAATGGCAGAGCCAGAGACTGAATCCAGATTTGCTGAGTCCTGGGCTAGGCCTTTAATTGCAAGGAAAACCTTCTCCTCTTTCCCTCTTTGTTGTATGTATTTTTTCACAAAGGGCACAGATGCAGTAGAAACCCGACAATAAAAAAAAAGCATCAGCCCATTACCAGCACAATAGAGTTTAAACTTTTTAATTTTTGTTGTTACAAAACTGTCAATCAGCTGCACAACCTCCCTTCTAACGGGCAGTTGCTTATTGCTTTTGATTATGTTCTTTGGCTTTAATGCAAGCAGCTGCTACTTGAAGACTTTCATGTGTCACTCATGCATCAGTAGGAAGAAATATCAGCCATATCTATCACTGCCTTGCAGCTGACACACAGACAGAAAGGTGACCTATTTCATAATTACAATAAATTTCCTTTCACTGTCACCACCGGCATATGCTCCACTATTCTGTTTTTCTTGTGATAAGCATGGATATGGGGTGGGTTTGTAGATCCCAAGGAGGTAACGAGATGATAGTTTGATTCCATGGCTCATTGTGAGACTGGGAATTATATTTTAATATTGATGAAAAAAATCCTAGAGACTAGTGGGGCTCAGTCATACTTTTGTATTAGTTTCCTACATGGTCTTGATATTATTTCCATAATGCAAAGAATGGTATATGAATCTTGTAAATTTTCAGGGATAATCCCATGTGTTTGGAATTCCTTGTATGGTTTACATTTTGTGGGTTTTTTTTTTTTTACATTATGTGAATTACCATATTGAATTTTTGAAAATGAATAAAATGTTATATTTTAAAAGAGACCTATTCCTGCATGTTATATGAAGTCTGTGGTGCACAAAAGAAATAACTGGAATCAGCCTATCATGTTCCTGACATCTGGTTGAATTGTTGAACAAAACTAGCTGTGTTCGCATTTTTGCAGACACAATAATTCACA
This sequence comes from Dermatemys mawii, assembly GCA_007922305.1. Taxonomy (NCBI): domain Eukaryota; kingdom Metazoa; phylum Chordata; order Testudines; family Dermatemydidae; genus Dermatemys; species Dermatemys mawii. The sequence continues at coordinate 20,425,679 of ML677360.1, read as the reverse complement.
AAAAGGTGCAATCTGTTTTTGCAGTACCCTCAGGTTCATCACTGAATTTCATCACTAGGAGCAGACAGGTCCCGTGAAGGAAGAATGCCTGGGAAAGGACTGTTTACCAGTAAAGAAGATAATCTTTAGAAGAAAGTTTCCCCTCTGCTTTCTAGAAAGGCTTGGCAGGAGCCCAGGTTTTGCTCCATTGCACACTGGAGTTGAGATTCACTGTGGTTTGGTGTTTTAACTATTTTATTTTTCCTCCCAAGTGCTCAGCCTGCTTGAACATCCTTGTGCTTCTGTATCTAGATTTAATTCAGATCCAAGAGATGTAGAAAATAAGGTCCACATTTGACACTGTGGACTGACTTCCCATCTGTTTAATTCTGCACACAATTTAGCTGTTTGATTTCTCCTCCCCTTTCCGCGCCCCAGAATGTAACTACTCACAATTTTAAGTAAAATCACTCATTAACTCCAGATCAGTGTAAATAAAACAAAACAATCCTCCGTTCCCATCTCTTCCCAAAGCTGGAATTTTCCTAAACCCTGGTTCTCAGTGTAATGATTCCAGAGGAGACAGATTCCAGAACAAAACCCAGAACTCAGCAGTTCTGTTCATGCTGTTACCACTAAAGAACAATTCCTTATACAAGATGGCCAGACTCTGATATTCCTCATGTCAGGTAGCCCCTTACTTTTACTGAGCTCACATGGGGCTATTCAAGCACTAAGGAGCTATATAGCATGAGTTAGCATATAGGAATCTGTTCCTTAAGAGAGATGTTATGCCTATAGCTGGATAGTCTTTGCAGTGAAAACCATTTGAATTAGAAACTGGTAAGACATTCCTCCCAAGTATAAAGGTTGGATTGTCCCATGTTACAGCTAATCAAGCTACTGAGACATAGTTATTAACATGTGGCTCCTAAAGCATCGCTCACTCTCTTCTTGCATTAGCTTCTTGTCACTTTTAGCTGTGGCCTTGTGAAGATCTTATGAATCACTTTTGTTTTCAATTCCATGAATTCATTTTAAAACTATGAAACAATAAACAGTGCAACAAAGCACAAGGTATTGGAGACACAACAACAGAAAAAAAAGCAATAGGGCTAGAATCAGTACGTCAGCTGCAGAAGCTTTTCATCTGTGGGGAGGTGAGTAAATGCCAAATAGCTTTCAACTCTCTGACATCCAAATTGCAAGGCTAACCATTACAAACCTCCAGGATGTAACCAGATGGATTCTAGCAAACTATTCTGGAGGCCAGAGCTCTTGTGGGAAGAGGTCACTTTCTGTTATTGAGAGTAACAGTACTTTGCATTCTTATACATGCTGTTCTGTGTACACTCTATCTATTCGGTGCCTAAATGCTCCAGAGATGGGCAGTGGAGATATGTTGATCCATTAGGGCCTGATTCTCCTAAAATTTGCACAGTCACTGTTGGTTTTGATTCTTATTTCACTAAACCAATTGGGTCTTTCACCTGAAGATAGCAACTTTGCAAACATTGCTAGATAATACCACTATGAAGAGGGCAATGATATTCCCACTGGCTAGATGGAAATACAGAGAGATTTTAGGGCAAGATTTTCAAATAATGTAATCCTGGTAATTTCACATGTGGCTTTGATGCACAAAATTACACACAGTTTTTATGCCAGCATTTGTGCACATACTTTTCTGCAAATTTAGATCTAAATATCTTCACCAGCTGACACATTGGCAGTATCAGAGTCAGGAAAGGACCCAGGAGTCCCTGCTATAACTACTGCACACCCTTGTCATACTAGCAATAAGCTGTCACCCACCCAAATGCTTCTGGTATATTACAAAGGCAACAGAAATTTGTGGGCTAAACATATTTGGACAGAACCTCAGCTGGTGTAAATCAGCAAAGATCCATTAACTTCAATAGAGCTATGCCTATTTCTGACACTTAGGACCTGTGCCAGTGTATTGTGAAATAAAAGGAAATGATAGTGAATGATACTGTTTCTTGAGTGAATTTGGTTTTTTAATTTTTGTTTTTAAATATAGGGATTGTACTTGGTGCCCACTCTGTAGTGTCATGCATCTCAAATGTTTAGAGTGTGTTTTGTTATTCCGGGGAATCACTGGCTATCATTTGGATTAGTTGTTCTAGGTGTCAATGTATTTGGCGGATCCCCAAAAGACAGATGTTCTGCAGAAGGGGTTGCTGCTACTGCTTATAAACGTCTTCCCCCAGTTCTTGGCTGTCTTGAGTTCAGAGCAGATAATTTGGTATTCATTTGTTCAATGCTACATTTTACTGGCCCCAATTCCTTTAGGTTCTGCTACAGTTTTCAGCAGGCTGTTTCTCAACTCTCAAGCACCCAAGAGGGTGGCATTTGAAATCACGTTCTCAGATAGTTAGAAGACCCTCAGATTATGGTGTTGGAAGGGAAAATGGGGAAATCACAGAAACAATGGCTCAGAACTGCAAGACTTAACCTTACCCACAACGTAAGTCTCGTTAGTTCATAGCTATGTTAGTTCTAGAATTAACTAGTTCTAGAACTAGCCAGTTCATAGCTAGTTAGTTCATAGCTAGTTCATATTAAAAACCAGAGACTATATGTAAGTGTGGGATATCATGCATCCTGTCTCTAGGGCTTAGAGAGAAAGTTCCTGCAAAATGATTGCAAATATCTACAGAGCTTTTGCCATTTGCCTGCACAGCTGGGCCAGGGCATAGCTAGGCCAGAGCGTAACAGAATGAGCTTAAGTACTACTGTACATGCTAGTGAATTATAGCAGTTAAGAATGAATCCGTCTGAAACCAAAGCAATCCCTTGGCAAAAAGATTGGGACCCACAATTCTCAAAACTTTCCTCATTCCAGTTCAAACAGAGTTCCTGGTATCACTGGACTATACAGTAGAGTGGAGATGTTTGGTTTTTTTGGAAGGACATCCACCTACGTAGTGGTACAAGAACTTTCTCTGCAGAGAATGTGAAAGCAGATTAAGATAGTCTGGGGCTGTGAAAAGATATTAATTCAGACAGTGGCGAACATGTATGTCCTCACCTTAGCCAATGACTATTCTTTGTGTTTAGTTACATCTGAAACCAATGGAGTGATTTGATCCTAGCCAAAATGAAAGCAGTTATAATGACTACACGTTTTTTTCCACTTTAAAGTCTTTCCAGCTCTGAGAGTGGCATAATTGTTTTGGTTGGCTGATGTTGTCTTTTTTCTTTTCAAAGACAGAACAATTTATGATCCCTCTTATAACGTATTCATTGAAGCATTAGCACAATTCTAACAAAAAGTTGTGACTGGTCATATATATTTTCCACTGTTTTAAATATGTAAAATTGGAATTTTTCACCATGATTTACAGTCAAATGAAGTGACAGTTAATAGGTAATCACAACTGCCCTTCATTCCATGGTCCTTGAAAAGGGTAAAGCCAATAACTAGGAAACTTTCCAAGTACAACGATAAATCTCAGACATGAAACAGAAAGGCTGAGGAATAAAGCACTTCTTATCTCGTGAGAGTATTATGTATTGATCTTTACATGGATATAACTGTCCGCACTGTCCATATACTAGTGTGTATTTCCATTTACTGCATTGATATTTTTGTAGGCTGAATAAAATCCAGACTGCATTAATGTGTATTGGACATGGAATTATGAGCCAAAATCTATTACTTTAAAGTGCATTTAGAGTTTAATACCATGTTGATTCCTAGAACTTCAAATATTTAACTCCAGGTCTGGTGGAGATCTTGCAGTGTGGTTTGGAATAAGAGTACGTTTGGGAGATTTATTTGGGTTTAAACAAAACAATTTGTTCCTAGTTAGATTGATATGACCCTTACTCAGCCATGCAGTGGAGAAAGGAGGAGCAAGGCGCTGTGGTGTTCGGTGGTCACTTGGTGATTAAAGAGCTTGTAAGAGATCTGCTTTATTGTGTGTCCAGTTCCAACTGGCTGTGCCTAACAAGAGTTTCACAGTGCCCCATGCAGCCTGTTGAGGAAGTTCAGCCTTTAAAGCGATGGTCCACAAGCGTTTTACCTTGCACCTCCATTACCCCTGCCTGTGCACCTCCCATGAAGCCGGGAACCAAGCCACAGCTCTGGAGGGTGGGGGTCGCAGACAGCGGTAAGGGGGCTGAGGCTGGGCCCACAGCACAAATACTCCTTTCGCCTCTTCTGTCACCACATCCAGATTTTTAAAGAAGTCAGAGTTAGAAACAGATTTTTGGCTGCAGGTCTTGTGGATAAGTCATGAATCTATCACGGTATTAAATGAGACAACAGAGTAGGCAGGGCCTGAGTAAAATGGATTTCCTCTGCTTTGTGGCACACTACAATGAAGGCATTTCGTCTGATTTATAGAATCTGTAGGAAGATGGAATGGGCAGTAATACACAGAGGACAGATAGGGGAGAACATGAATTCTAGCTGTTTTTTCGAATGGATTTGCCCTGATTTGGGTGCTTGTGTATGTTTGAACACGTCTCTGTCTATGCCTGCAAATGGTGTGAATTGCCTAGGCTCTGATTGATTGGCATCTGCACCTGTTGCTCGTGCCTGGGGACAGGATAACATCCCATTTGTGGGTCATAGTGGTTTTCTAATGAATAAATAAATTAATAAACAAAACAGCTCTGCTATGGCCCAAATCCTGCAATGATGCTAGAGTTGCCTGGCAGTCAGTGAGAGATGGAAGAGGTGGAGATGGACCTGAATGAATGAATGGAATTCTTGGCATCCATTCAGAGTGGGAGATCAGAAGTGTCCAGAGTTTTGTGGCTTCTCAATGCAGACTCCACAGTGGAGGCTGAAGATTATTACCTTTATCAACCAACCTTGTGATCTCATTCAAAAAAAATATCAAGTTAATTTGATAGGATCTATTTTCTATAAACCCATGTTGATTGGCATTTATTATTACCCTCCTTTAGTTCTTTATTCATCAGTCCCATATCAGCTGCTCCATTATCTGGCCTGGGATCAATGTCAGATTGGCAGGCCTGTAATTATCGAGGTCATCCCATTTGCCCTTTTAAAATATTGTCACAACATTAACTTTCTTCCAGTCTCCTCGAGCTTTTCTGGGGTTCCAGGACTTTCTTCCTAACTTCAGCCATGTAGCGGTTGGCCTCTGCCCTGAAGCAGGAAATTTTGTATCCTCAGGAAGTTTACAGAGTTGAGGATTTTCCACCCTTCCATATATCAGTCACTCAGTTGTTCCGAGGTATGGAAGAGGTGCAAGCATAGCATGTGATGTGAAGAGGATGTCCGTGGGAAATCAGTAGCAGTGAATAGCCTGGGGAAAAGAATAGTGGCTTTTTCTGATGGGTTTTGACTTTTGATACATTGCTGAGTGCATTACTCCCAGTCTCAGATATATACACTTGGAATGGATTATACAGGTCAGACAAGATAAGATGCTCTCCTCACCTTCCAATTCCCTCCTCCTCCCTGCCCCAAATGTTGCCAGTTTGCACCTGAACATTTCCGAAGGTTTTTGAAAAGTCCATTTAACATCTCCCCACCTCACACTATTATTTTTCATTATTCCTATTGCCTCTACACTTCTGATTTCTAGCCAGGTCTAGACCCAGAAATCTAAAATACCCCAAGGAAGGCTGATCTCATGGTAGTTCAGGGCAGTTTAGAAACAGAAGTCCTAGAAGTCTCATGAGGTAAGACAGCTTGTGTGAAACTTTTTCAGCCAAATTATGAAAAATCAAAATATTTAGAGCTGTCAAATACATTTTGTGGCTGCTTATTCATTACGAACCTAAACTCTAGACCTTTGGAGAGTCACCCACACTTGGAGAGAGGGGGAAGATATACCTTCTGCTGAAAAGTACCACCAACATTACAACTGTTGGCCATACTGGTGATTTCCCTTTTTTGTGGGTGTTGCATCAATGTCAAATGGTGTGGGCAGGTGAATAATCAGCCCTAAAAGATGATGTGTATGGGTGGGGAGGAATGGCCATTTTTAAATCACCATTCATCTTGACTTTCAGCCCTAACCTAACAGATAAGACAAACAGAGTTTTCCTAGTTGTAGTTTCTGATAACAGAATCATAGGTCAGGTCCTTATATGATGTAATTTACATGAGGATCTGACTCATGATATAAATAGTAAAGACCTACAGCCCATCTTATGACCATGTCTCCTTGATTTAGAATTGGATGTGCAGAAGTAACATTCCTGCAATATTATTATGCACAGCATTGTGAGTAAAAGATAGAGTCATACATTATATTGCTTTTGTGTGAGAAACCCTCAGAACCCTTTTCTTCAGTCACATACTGTCATTAATGTTACTTAGCTCTGTGTGCCTTGTTTAAAAACATCTGATTTTATTTTTCTTTCCTCCCACCAAAAATGTACATTCAACAAAGAATCAAATAAAGGAAAAACCTACCTTCTTGCTTACCGCCATCAGATGTTTTCTGGAGGACTCAGATGTATAGGAGGCTTTTACAACGTGCATCAAATCGCTCATGGCAAAATAGCAAGCTGCTCTGTACCATCCCAGCAGCTGGCAGAGTGAGTCACTGCTTCTGGCCCTGTAGTCCGGACCTTGCGTGTTTGGGAAATAATGGCCAGCCAAGTGTGACTGCATGCTATTATTAGGGCTTTATTTGTGATAACTGGTGTAGATGAGGTCAAATGTCTTTCCCTATATTTCACGCAGTACTTTCAGACCATTTTCAATAGGATCCCATTATGCCCCTACTCTAAAGACACCTTACCTCCTCTACAAATTAGCAGTTAATTACTGAACAGTTTTTTACAGTTGACTCTGCTTTTGAGGAAGACCCCTGTGACTTTGAGCCGGAAGCAACATTGACTAAAGAACAAATGGGGAGTTTGATCTTTAAAGGGGAGCACAGGAGGGTCTAAGAAATGAGCCTTGTCCAGTTGTTGTTCCTCCACCAACTGCATGGTACACTGATGCTGCTTGGAGAGGGTGGAAACCCACTCGAGATCCATACAGTCTTTGTGAACATGGCCCTGGCCCCACTGAAGCCCATGAGATTCCATGAAGTGTAAGGATCTGCTGGGTGTGGGATTTGAGACCATGCTCATTCTGCCCCCCTGAAGAAATCATGTCAGGAAACTCTGTAAGGGGAATTTCCAGATTTTGACGAGGGTCGTTCCTGTGTAGGTGAACACGTGGCCCTACATCCAGCCTGAGGCACAGATTTTCAAACAAGTGATAATTGCATGCCCAACTTGTCTGAGACGTTTTCCCAGATACAAAGCCTTCTAGAAGTGGCTGATTCACAAGCCCCTCATACACTGTATAGACTCATAGATATGCAGGGCTGAAAAGAACCTTGAGAGATTGTCCCCTCCATCTTCCTGTGAAGAGACAGGACCAAACAGATGTCGACTATCCCTGACAGGTGTTTGTGATTGGAGGATTTTAAAAACAGGTTAGACAGAGATTCCACAACCTGTCTTGGTAACCTGTTCCAGGACTTAACTTCTAGTTAGAAAGTCTTTTCTAATATCTCACCTAAATCTCCCTTGCTGTAGTGTAAGCGGTTTACTTCTTGTCCTACCTACCGTGGACATAGGGTTGCCAACTTTCTACTTGCACAAAACTGCCCCTGCCCTACTCCACTCCTGCTCACAGTATCCTCCACTCCCTCTGCCACTTGATCTCCCCACCCTCACTCACTCATTCATTTTCACTGGGCTGGCTCAGAGGGTTGAGGTGCGGGTTCCAGGGTGGGGCCATAATGAGGAGTTCAGTGTGCAGGAGGGGGCTCTGGGCTGGGGCAGGATGTTGGGGTGAAGGATGAGGGATTTGGTGTGCAGGAGGGGGCTTTGGGCTGAGGGGTTCAAAGTGCAGGAGTGGGATCAGAGCTGGAGTAGAGGGTTGGGGTGTGAGAGGGACTGCAGGCTACAGCAGGTGTTTACCTCAGGCAGCTCTCAGAAGCAGCGGCATGTCCCACCTCTGGTTCCTACGTGGGGGTGCGACTAGGTAGCTCTCCGAGCTGCCCCATCCACAATCACCAGCTCTGGGGTCCCACTGGCCATGGTTCCTGGCCAATGGGATCTATGGAGCTGGCAGATTGGGCAGGGGCACCGCTTGGAGCTCCCTGGCTCCTCCTACACCTAGGAGCTAGAGGGAGGACATGTCACTGCTTCTGGGAGGCATGTGGAGCCATGGAAGACAAGGAGCTTGTCTTAGCCCCACTGCACCACCAACCAGACTTTTAATGGCCCAGTCAGCGCTGCTGACCGGAGCTGGCAGGGTCCCTTTTCAACAGGGCATTCCAGTCGAAAATTGGACACCTGGCAACCCTAATTGCACATGGAGAACAATTGATCACCATCTGCTTTATAACAGCTCTTACCATATTTGAAGACTGTTATCAGATCCCGTTTCAGTCTTCTTTTCTCAAGACTAAACATACCTAGTTTTTTAAACCTTTCCTCTTTCTAAACCTTTTATTATTTTTGTTGCTGTCTTCTGGACTGTCTCCAATTTTTCCACATCTTTCTTAGCGTGATGCCCAAAACTGAATACAGCACGCCAGCTGAGGCCTCACCAGTGCTGAGTAGAGTGGGAAAATTACCTCCCATGTCTTACACATGCAACGTTCCTGTTAATACAACCCAGACTTATAGTAGCCAACAATGTGATGCAGTTGCAAAAAAGACTTGTATTCAATTTGTGGTACAGATCTTGTTCCACAGTACGCTTCCTAGCTAGTTATTCCCCTTTTTGTAATTGTACATTTGATTTTTTTCTTTCCTAAGAGGTGGTCTTTGCTCTTGTCTTTTTTGGATATAATCTTGTTGATTTCAGACTAATTCTTCAATTTGTCAAGGTCATTTTGGATTCTAATCCTTTCCTCCAAAGTGCTTGCAACCCCTCCCATATTAGTGTCATCTGCTAATTTCATAAGCATAATCTCTGCTCAAGTATCCAAGTCATCAGCAAAAATGTGGACTAGTACCGGACCCAGGACCACTTCAGGACTCCACTCGATAGGTTCTTCCTTTTTGACAGTGAATCATTGATTTCTCTTTTGCTACACCCATTTAACCAGTTGTTCATCCACCTCATAGTAATTTCCTTAGTTTTCTTATGAAAATGTCAAAAGCCTGACTAAAATCAAGCTATATCACATCTCGTGCTTCCCCACTATCTACTAGGTCAGTGACCCTGTCAAAGAAAGAAATTGGGTTGATTTAGCATGATTTGTTCTTGACAAATCAATGTTGGCTTTTACTTACAACCCTATTATCTTCTAGGTACTTACAAATCAATTGTTTGATCATTTGTTCCAGTATCTTTCCGGGTGTCAAAGTTAGGCTGACTGGTCTATAATTCCCCAGATCCTCTTTATTCCCTCCACTGTTTTTGTTCTTCAACCAGTGATAGAAACATAAATAAAAAGGTATCCGGCTCCAGGTGGCTAATCAAAGATTTCCTCTACGGTCAGAGTAAAGTATGCAAATCCTAACAAACTGATAGGAGACAGAGAATGGGAGATTTGCACTGATTCTGAGAGCAAACTGAGGTAATGTCCCAATGCCAGCTTCCATTGAGACCTCTACAAGAAATCCGTCAATTTATGGAGGCTAGCTTGAGGGGGGCAGATGAGGAAAGTCAGCACTTTATAATAATAAAAACTACTTAGCAAAGGTCTACAAATGTGTATCTATGTAATTGAATCCCTCTGCCTACGTAGCCTTTGGTGCCGTTTGCTTTCTTAGTTTGTAAGCTCTTTGGAGCTGGGGCTGCATCTCTGTATTTGCACAGACCCTAGCTTACCGGGGCCCTCACCTCAAGCTGGAGCACTGGGCTGTAGTGGAGTATAATAATATAATTGTTTTATTTTAGGGCATGGCCTTCTATCACTTTTAAGAGTGAATATGCCGGTAAGCAAACCTCCATGTGCAGTGGTATATAAATGTTTTGTGCCAAGCTGACATAGACTTTATAGCACAGAGCCAGGACTGCAAATGCAATTACTTTAAAGCAGTGGTTCTCAAACTTCTTTTTTTTGCGGACCACTTGAAAATTGATGAGGGGCTCAGTGGACCACTTAACAATCTTTCCAAATGTTATTTGTACCATTAGCTAGCAACTGTAAAGTGCTTTGGATAAAAGCGCTATGTAAAAAAACCTTAATAATAATTAACATTTTTGTCGTACAAATAAAAGCGCACAACTCATACTTTAATATCAGTAGGGTTATCTTTCTAATGTGATGGATGTGCCCTATTGGAGGCTGCTACGGCAACCTTGAAGCTGGGGCTGCGAAGGAGGGGAGGTCTCTCCCTCTCTCCCCAACTTTGGCAGCCCCCAAGCTGGGGCTGGGAGGAAAGAGGGTCTCTCCCACACCACAACAATGCCCGATCTGGGGTTGGGAAGGAGCCCAACCACAGGAGCCACAGAGCTGAGGCTGGGAAGGAGATGGGGAGTCTCTCCCCTTGCCCAGAGTCACAGAGAAAGTCTATGGAAGACGCAGAACTGAACCCAGGTCTTCTCTCTCCCAGACTGGCAGCTAATCACTGCTCCATCTTTCCTCTCGGCTCTCTGGTACATACTTGTGAATATTTTTATTAAAGCCTATGAGAGTATTCACGTGAGCCAAGTTTGCAGGATCAAATGAGTTTGAATTTGTATAGGTGTAAAAGTGCTGATATTTCCTCTCTTACTTTAAAAAAAAAAAAAAGAAAAGCGTATTATGATTGTAGCTTTGCCCAGAAATACTGATTTATGGTACTTAACAAAATTACCTGCCAGTAAAAACTCTGTGCAACTTCTATTTTGGTCAGTGAACATTGCTAAGGAGTAAATTAATTTATTAGAAATTCATAGGTCAGCAGAAAGTACTCTTGGTGCTTCAGCTGTGTATCCTGGAAGGATAGTTTTCAGATCACTAGAGTAAACTCAGCATTTTGTGCTTTTAGCAGGAGAAAAATGATACAGTACCTCTCCCTTAACCAGCTTCCCCCAATACTTCCTTGTGTGACTATGTAATTAATAGTAATTAACAATCTCTTATTTCTCGCATCATTGCTTAAGTAATTGTCATTGTAATAATACCCTTTACACCAGTGAAATGCCATGGGCTTACTGCTAATTTAAACTGGTGTAATGGAGAGAAGAATCAGTATATAGCACCCTCCAGGTAATGATTCTAACATACCTTACCAACGTTAAATAATGTGGCCTCCCTACCTTCTTCTGAAGTCACAGCTACTGTTTCACACATGAGGATACTGAGGAGTAGGAGGAGAGGATTAAATTCTGTTTTGATTTATGCCCTATATAAAACCATTGATCCAACAAAAATGCAATGGGAGTACATCAGGGCAGGATTTGTCCCTAAAGCCCAGATTTTTAAAGGCATTTAGGCATTGCTGTGCTCAGCACTGCAATTCTGAACTAATTTAGGAGCCTAAATTGCATTTTCAAAAGGGTTTTAGGCACCTAGGAGACAAGATCTCATTGACTGTCAATGGGATTTAGACTAAGGGGCTATCCATAAATTATGTAATGCACTGAAGGTGGGTTGATCCTTAATCTTGCATGTTCATTTCAGTGTTGGAAAGTGTTACAAGAGGTGGGTGGGTCTTGAAAAATCACCAAAAAATGCTATGTAATTTATGGACAGCCCGTAAGTGCCTCAGTGACTTCCAAAAATGCGAGTTAAGGTTCCTAAATCACTTCAGAATTCCAATGCTGAGCACGACAATGCCTAAATACCTTTAAAAATCTTGGCCTAACTGACTTCCCTGAGATCACAGAGCTGATGCTTTGATCTTACTTAGGATAGTGTAAATCAGGAGCAGTCTCATGAAGTCAATGCAGGTACACAGTGTATAAAACTTGTACTCATCATTGGGCCTCCTTATTCCCAGGCTTGTTACTTAACCCTTCCTCTCTCAGTCGTCATGACTCTGTTTTTTGTCATGGAGAGACTCACACAGGGCACTGATGAAATCTTCAGGTGTTCACCATCTCATCTGCAAGGACAGCACTTCTTTCTTACCCTCTTCTTTGGCCACAGAGGTGCAATATGCCTCCTTCTGAATACCACTTCCTTTGGCTCATGCTCATGTTTGAGATATATGAACAGTATTCTCCACCCTGAACTCGTTGTTGGCAACTGTTAATCTGGCATTAAAGAATATCTGATTGTGGAGATTCTCTGTTATTTCTAAGAAGTCCAGTACCAAGTGCTCATGGAGATGGCAAAATGCATAGAAAATGGGGGATCCAGGAAGGAGTCCAATTAAAAATCTATGGTATGAATTTGTTTGCTGATGTAACTCCATTAAAGTCCCTTAGAGTTATATCAACAGGAAATTTGGCCCTCTATCAGGAGTAAGCCTCTAATTAATAAGTTGATTAAAGGCTAAATTGTACAAACAGGATGAAGAACTGTTTTTTTAAAAAAACAACAGATTTGTCTCTTCCTTCAAATTGGAACAAAAGGGGCTAGTAGAGCACTCTTTTGGCAGTGTCTGCAGTTGGGAGCCACAATACAGAACTTCCTAAGTCCTTCTCTGAGAACATCACCAGACCGCTGCTTTGTGGCCCAGTAACAAGAAATAAGATGCAAGAGGTATCAATCTTCCACTTTGCAGAGATATCTAATTCAAGTCAACCCAAGGCCCCCTAGCACACTTGGAAGCTTTCTGAGAGTTGGAATGAGATCTTAAAAACAGAACGAAACAGATGTTCAGTGTTCTCAGATGTAAGGAGGTCATTACTGAGCACTGGAATACACCATTCTAAATTCCAACACCAGCAAGATGCTCTATATCTTCTGCAAAATTTGAGTGCCCTCAATTCCCATTAAAATTACTTTCACGGAATCAGATCTTAAACTGGAAGTAATTTAAGATGTTGGAACAGAAGTTCTGCACCCCATTATAGTGAACTTGAGAAATGCCATCAGTTCCTGGAATGGCAAAAATAATACTCGATTATTATTTATATTGTGCCATAAATGTAGAGGATGCTTTACTCACCTAGAATAAATATACACTCTGGAAGGGTACTGTAATTCATAAATTTTGGATAGAAATTGTAAAATAAAAATAAAAATTACCATAAAAATCCCACTGTCCTTTTAAGTATCAGATTACAGATCTATCCTGCCCTCTGTATTTTACATGATACTTCTGAAATGCAAAGTGCCTCCAGTCTAAATAGAATGTAGAGAAAAATTGCCCCAATATACTCTAAAAAAGAAATGAAATTAACAATCTGGAAGAGTAAAACTCGACCATCTGGTGCTGAATGGTTGATTCAATGTCAAACTCAGAAGCATATGAAAGAGTGACGTACAGTACAGACTACATAACAGGGCAGATATTTTTTGGTGACATCTGGATGCTTTTTATCAACTATACAAACAAGAATTCTGGGGACAACAAACTGTTAGTAATAAGCACTTAGAATATCTACAAAAACAGAAAAATTAAAGCATAGAATTTGGCTAGTAAGGATGTATATTTCTTACTGGAAAGTGGGCCCCTTTAGCCAGATATAATAGACATTTTTATATGCTGCACTGTGATTTACAACTTTTTTTCAGGTGCAGCTTCTGAGATGACCTGCAGCACTGAGATGCCCTGCCCCTCACCAGTTCTCTTCTGGTCTGGTTGCATTCCCTGTATGCTTGATTACAATGGGCTTAGGATCAGGCCCTGTCTGAGCTCCAACTACTTGCCACCTTTAAGCGCCCCAGCAGAATGAGGTTTTCAGATAGCTTATTTCTGCTGTGCCTACTTCTAACAGATTTCCTGTTGCAGCAGAAATATGCTACGTATTAGCTAGGTATATCATATCTTCCTAGAGGGGCTGGTCCACCCAGGTGATAAGGGACTACCATTACCAGATAATGGATTAGTTAGTGGTAGAGACCTGTGCTTGGTGGTGAAGGTCCCAAATTCTGATGACCTTAGAAAGTGGTGGTTGTCACAGGGATTTGAATTCCTGTGGATCCTCTTATTGACCCTCTCACCTCCATCTTTTACTCTATGATTTCGCTGGAAAATTTCTGTCTGCTCCTATTGACATAGCCTCTGTTAAGTGAAAGTGAACCTAGTAAAGATTTTGAATTGAAGCCAGACTTTCAAACCCATGATTCCTGTGGGTTTGAAACAAGAACACAAGTTCACTCACCCCTTCTGAGAGTCTCAAGTTTCCTGTTTTCCACAATATATCCTGGTGTGTCTCAGGCCTAAGACTGCAGAGATCAGTGAAGAAAAGGCAGTGGTGAATCCAATAGTTGTCAAGGGAAGCTTTCCACTACTATAAAAATACACCAGGCATATATTTATAGGGATATAGGTTCAGCATGGCACTTAAGCACATGCCAGCTGTAAATACCAGAGTAGAAAGGGATTATGTGTGCTGGAAGTTAGGAAATGCTGAAGTGGGAATATTTTGTAACCTTCATGTCAATATTATACATACACACTGTGAAAATGACCTAGAGATATAAGGGCAGATTGTTTATATAATTGGGGCAGAGAATCATGCCTAAATTGTATATGCAATTACCACAATAGAATAGGCAAATCAGGTAACTATGTGAGTACAAATGCATCTAACTGTCCATTTGCAAGTTCAATAGCCTGGTTTGCACATGGCAGCAAAATAATTGTGTTAATAAAGTCTATGAAAATCTGGCCCACAATGGATAAACTTACAATACAGTCATCCTAATGGTGTATCTAATTAATTCTGCAGGGCGCACGCTCAGAGATGGTGCAGTATAGATATTTAAATACTACTAAGATACCTTATGATATCGTGCACTCACGTAACTCAAAGGAAAATGTAAAAGTGAAACATTATTGCATCAAGTTTGAAAAATTCAGTACTGAACTGTACAGTGGTCGTGTTTAAACTCTTCACAATTACCATCTGTAGGTACTGAATGTTACTGTGATATTAGTGGTAATATTGTCATGACAAAATTGCAAAGATGTTATCGGCAACCACTCTAGTAAGTTTCTATTGACTCCTTTCTTTCCCCAGCATTAAAACGCTAGTTTTGTTTTCACTTTAAGCTTTTTTTTCTTCTTTTTTTTCAGTGACACAATGATTGAAGGCCATATTCCATGGGAGAATAATCCCAATACCTTCTGACAAAGAATGTGGTTTCTATACTAATATGCTACACAGAAGCTCTCAGAGCAGCCTCCTTTATCTTTATTCAGATGTTGTCTCAGGTTCCTTTCTGAGTTTACAGAGAGGACTAAACATCTATTTCTCATTTTAGACTTCGCTCTGGGAAACACAATAGTGATAGTTTTTCTAAGTAATGCTATTTACCAAGTTCGTTGTGATGGGAGGAATTGAGGCTTATTGAACTCTAGAGTGGATGCTTTTCTTCTTGAGATGGTGGAATGTCAGACTCCAGTGCACACTTTTCACCTTGTCCAGGCCCAAGGTGAAACAGAGAGCCAAAATGAAGAACACAAAAATTATCCATGCAAGATACTTCAAATGCTCTGGGATTCATTCCTTTACAGTAAACAATTCTTTCTATAGCCTCCGTTCAGGTAAGTGTGGAAGTAGAACCAGGGACACAAGAGAGGTATACTTGGAGTGGCTTCCTCTTAATAATTACTTGAGGCCTGATTCCAGTATCATCCCAGTTTTACACCAGTATAATTCCAATGACATCAGTGAAGTTGCTCCTGATTTACACTGGTTTGTGGCAAGATCAGAGTCGGGTTCTTGGGCCTATTAAATCACCTCTTTCTCCTTATAACTATCCCTGCAGATGCCGAGGTAATGCTAAGGAGGCTCAAGAAGAAGGTGCTTATCACTGAGGGTTGAGGACTTGATGGTGCTTCAGTCCCTTCCACCGATGTGTGACAGCCTCAGGGCATCTTGGATGTGCTATCAGCAGAGCTATTGAGCTGGGGATATCTGCCTCACTCTATATCCCAGACAAAATCTCTGCTAATGTACGACTTGATCCAGCAAAATGCAGAGCAACCTCCATGGGAACTGAGACTCTCAATTCTTATCAAAGCCACTGGAAGCTGAGTGTGCAATACACTTCCAGGATCTGATCAGCCCTTTGCAGGGTCAAAGATAAACTGGGATCAAAGATGAATTGCAAAAGTTAAGCATTGTGTTAAGACCCTGTATCGGTTCCAATATCCCATGTGAATGACTTCCTCATTCATGTTTTCTTTATTATTTTTATTATGGTGGCCCTAGGGGCCTCAATGGGGATCCAGGTCATATTTTGCTAGATGCTGTACAAATGCATAATAAGAGTCAGTCCCTTCCCCCAGGAGCTCAATCTAAATAGACGAGACAGACTAAGGGGTGAGAGAGGAAGCATTATTATCCTCATTTGGCCCAGGGGGAACTGAGGCACAGAGAGGCCAACGTCCGGATGCACAAAAGAAATTGGGCATCGTGATGCTGAGCATCACCACACTCAACTTTTAGGCCCCAAGAAAAACACTGCAATTCACAAGACCTGATTTAGGCACTCGCGTTACCTATACAGTGAATGGGGAGAGATGCCTTACAGTGTGATTCAGAAAAGTTAGCATGCTTGGCCAGTGGGCCACCTAAGCTAGCCAATGGAAGAAGCTAGCCAGAGGGGTGTGTGCTTAGGTCCACCCTTCTCACAGAGATAGGTGCCTAAATCCAGTCTGTAGGCAGGTGCCTAGGTCTGATACAATTCTCAGCTGTGAAACCTCCTCTGGAGTTAGACACCTCCACACCATTCTACCGAGAAGCCACCTCCTCCCTCGTAACTTTTCACCCAGTGGTTAGAGCACTCCCCACAGATGCGGGAGATCTCCAGTTCAAGTCTCCCCTCTGCCTGGAGGGGAGAAAGGATTTGAATTGGGAACCTACCACCTCTGGGCTATGGGATAGTCTGATGTGGGGCTCTCTCAGTCCCTCCTGTGGAAGCTGCTGTGCTCTGGATAAAAAGAGTCATGGGAACAGGGAGCTGAGATCCTGGCTATCCCATATACTTGCTGAGGTCAATAACCAGCTGGCTGGAGTCATTCTCATGCGTGGGCACATCCTCTACATCCTAGTGGTTAGGGCACTCACCTAAGAGGTGGCAGATTCCAATTCAAATTCCCTTTTTCCCTCTGGCAGAAGGAGGAACTTGAACTGGGGGCCTCCTATATCCCATGTGAATAAGCATATCCTGGGACTAGCAGTTATGAGGAAAGATCTGCCGCTGGGCTGTTTTGTGTCGACTGGCTCCGAGCTTGCCTGCTGGGTTGGGACTGGCATGGGACGTAGCTGGCCAAACGTCCCTCTTCTCTGTCTGTGAATTGCTCTGAGGCTTAGGCAGGAAGTAGGCATCTGGATGCCTAGAGGGAGGCAAAAATGCTCATGCCCTGAGGCAGAAATATAGGCATCTGGGGAACATTTTCCTGCAAAGATTTAGGAGTTGAGTGAGTTTAGCTGCCTACAGGGTTCAGGGGGAGTTTTGTGCATTGCAGTTAGGGTGACCAGAGAGCAAATGTGAAAAATCGGGACTGGGGTAGGAGGTAATAGGAAACTGTATGAGAAAGAGACTTAAAAATAGGGACTGTCCCTATAAAATCGGGACATCTCGTCATCCTAATTGCAGTGGCCCTGAAGATGGGACTTAGGTACCTAAAACACTGACTTAGGCACCAACTATTTCTGTGCAGTTTGGCCAAAGCAACTTGCCCAGGTTCACACAGGAACTGACAGCCAGTTACACTCAGATCTCCTGAGTCTTCACCCAGTACTTTAACAACCGACAATCTCCTTTGCCTCTAAGGGGGCTTCGTGGGAATTTTTCCTGAATAAAAACTGAGTAAAGACCTTAGGATTTTGCCCTAAGAAATTGATGTGACTGACTGTTCACCGCTGAATCAGGCTCTCTGTAAAACATTCATGTTACTAACACAAGATGAACACCCACAAGGCTCTGTGCACAGGCCAGCCTGAAAACAATCTTTGCTCTGAATAGCCCTTTATTCACTTCTTGAAATGTTCCTTCATGGCTTCTTTGTGGGTTTCTGATATTTTATGCTGATATAAAACTAATAATAATAAAAAATGGTGTGATTCAAGGACCAAAAATTGGGTCGGTCAGGTTAGGACCTAAGTGGTTAGTAATGAGGACTAATACTTCTTTGTCCTTGATGATTACATGCCAAGAGAATGAAGGACTTTGGATGACATATTAGGGTGTTTTATTTCCAGCATTGTTCTAGCCTACAGGAATCTGTGGGAAGAAATTGCAAGGGCTCCATTCAACTTTCAAAACTTGCTTTGAATAAACAGGCTTTGAAATCAACCCGGAGTGCTGTGGGTTGTGGCCTGGTGCTACATTTCACGCTGAGCTATTTAGCAATGGAAAGATTAAACTAAAACAGTTTTAAGGAAATCTCTGTATTTGTTCTAACTTCCTAATCCATTTTAAGATTATTTAATAGTCCTACCTATCCAATAAGGATCCCCGTCTCTGCATCCTGGGAGCATATTACTGCATTAGAGATGAGACTGCAAACTTGCTTTTTAGAATGGTTTCAGGCAGTTGTCTTTGGCTGCAACATAGACCCCAATCCTGCAAACACATATGCACCTGCTTAGCTTTGCCTTGGAACAACTGAACTGAGTTCAGTGAGATTATGTGCATGCTTAAAGTTAAGCAGGGCATAAGTGTTTTAAGACTTGAGACCTATAATTGTAAAATAAAGGAAATTTCTTCATACATGTTTGCTAGGAAGACTAGAGGAAACACAGCAGCTCTCCAGAATGGCTTCATTTCCTTCTCCCTGGAGAGAGCTGAAGACTAGAGGAGGATGGTCATGGGATAGGAAAAGCCAGTATCTTTTCATGTTGCCTTTAGACAATACTTTGGATCATACCATTCAGAAATCTTGCTGCCCAAAAATAAAGAGGGTGGTCCAGATTCTGATCTCAGGTACATGAATGTAAATCTGTTTGAATTGCACTCGGACTTCACCAGATTTCCCATGGTGTAAATAGGTCAGAATGTTTCTGGTTAAGTGAACATATGTATTCATGTGAACACATGTGAACATATGTATTCAAGTGAACATATGTAATCTTGATTTATCCAGCTTTGTCCTATGTGCATTTTGCTTTAATTCTTCTTAGCTTAGATTTTAACTTTGCTGGATCTTGGAGCTTACTTTGTTTTTTCTCAGCACTTCCTCGATGTTACAGTTTCTGTGATGTGCTGCAATTCATCCATTGTGCTGCCTTTTTACGTCTCAAGTGTACCTCTACAAGTCACTCATTGACCGTCTCTTTACATCCCTACTCTCTGTGCTCCAGAGATCCCAACATGCTGTAGCTAGACTGCTCTCTCACTACAGAAAGTGCGGCCATACCACTTGCCTCTTCCTTTACTGGCCATCTAGCCATTTATGTCATTTTCTGCTCAAAATTACATTATTCACTTCCAAAACTTTCTACTGATGCTCTCCCCACCCCACCACGTCTCTGATCTTATGCCCTCTATCCCCTGCTCACTCATTTTCCTCCTCCAGGCTCGGGACTCCACTCTTTGCCATCCACAGTGGTGGGGCAGGAGACAGCACTGTCCCTTGTGTTAATCTCTGTCATTGTTATTCTGCCTTTTTTCTTCCTTCCCATTTTCTGGGAAACCCTTCCTCTCTGCAAATGTCACTTTAAACTCTTTTTCTCGTAGCTCACAATGAAACATTGTGTGATCCTATGTACGAGGAAGGATGTTCTGTAAAAATAAACTGTATTGTCTCTCTTGTTTGTGGTATGCATATTAAACCGTGGCTTTTCCTGCAGCGCTGTACTATATCATTAGGGGCTATATGACTCCAGCAGGGCCTCCAATTTTGTGCCAGCCTCTCTCTGGACTAAGGAAGTTTCATCTCCAAGTTCCCTTACAGATGTTCTTTGGTAATAACTAGAACTGGGAAGAAATCCAGATGTGATCAAATTGTCTGTCATTGTTTCCATTCCTGCCTACATGACCTTAAAGTAAATGTTAAAAAAATAGGCAAAGAGGAAGGAAGGAAGGAAGGATATAAAAACTAGAAATTCTTGGTTTAAAAAGTTACTTAAACATACTGTTTTAATTTTTGTTAAGGATTCATAAAAATATCACTCTTGTTATCTTAGTTTCCAATTTCCCCCCAAAAACGTTCCCTTGAGTGTTGTTCTGTTCTCACAGTCTGTGAAAGATGGAAAAGGCCTTTATTTGTGTATGTGGCTCCTGTTTGTGCATCAGCAACTTTGCATTTGCAGGGACTTTTGAGGATTTTTTGGGCACTATCACTTGTATCCACAAGAAATAATATACAACTCTTAAGCCCATTTCCATGTACAAATTAAGGCCAACATGAAGTTGCTTTGGTTGGTAACAAATTTTCAGCTATGGCTTCTGATTTTGTGAGCCAGCTTACATGCCGGATTGTACTCTCACAGGAACACTCACACACATTTTGCATCAAGCAAAAGGGAAGCTCAGCATGCTAATCAGCTGTACATAAAGCGAGCTTTAAATATCACAGTCTGGCTGAAAACTTGAGGCAAAATCTCTCAGAAGAAAAAAATGGAGCACCAAAACCTGTGGAAAGGGATGAAAATATAAAGTGTTTATTTTGAGCAAAGACCCCAGTGTTCAGAGTTGTGTGTGTATTAGAAGGCTACATTTGTGGACTGAATTGAGTAGTCTGTACAGCTGGTCAAAAAATGCCAATTAGTTTTCATGGGAAATTTTAAATTTTTAAAAAATATTTTCTGCCAACATTTTTCAGGGTTTTGTTGGGGTTTTTTTTGGCTAAAATGGGTTAAAGAAATGAATCCAATACCTGAACAGTTTCCAGATTTTGAAAACTATTTTCAGTTTTCAAATGTGAAAAACAATAACAAAAAAAATCTGAAAACTGATTTTTTACTGAAAGAGTTTCAGTTTCAGTCTTTTGATGAAAATACAAAATTTTGCCTAAAGGACAATTTTGGTTTGGTCAAAATGTCATTTCTCATTGAGAAAACTCCCATCAGCTCTACCAGTTAGTCGTCCAAACCTAGGGACAACAGAATTAAAGACAAATGGGTAAAATGTGAAATCCAGATTTTGAAGTCCTTATACAGTTTTACATTTAAACTGGAAAAACAGTGGCACGATCCCCTCATTTGGTTTTGGGTTGACGTTATGTTATGGAACATGAGCAGCTATTGTCAGTAGGACACTAAACAGTGACTGCTGCCAAATGCTGTTTAATCATTATCCTTATGTTTGCAGTAGCTCAAAATGGAACCCTTTCCCTAACTAGAGATAGGACTTGAACAGGAATGGTGAGTCCAGACCGCTTTCATTTTTGGGAGAGTTTAGATTCAGACCCCAGAATTGAACTTGCCACTAATGCTTTGGTGAAAGCTCAGGTCTCAAACCCGAAGAGTCCCATCTTCTATTTGTGCTTAGGGTGCTGCCCAAATCATGTGAGAACAGGGCCCATCTCATGAGATTTTGACTCCATGTGGGCCAAAATCTCGTGAAAACAGCTTGTGAGATTGTTACTCTTTGTGTGGTAAAAATGTCAAGCAGTCAGTTGATCTTCTGAGTTTTCCAACATTGGGGCCAAAATCTCACAGCCAAGTCCAGCCTGGCCTTCAGTTTCTGTGTGAATCTTTTTGATGAGAGCTCCTTAAAACAGAGACACAGAAAAGAAAAAATACTCTCCCCAAAGCCCTTGTAGGGCCCAATCTAATGAGACACAGAGCCCCTTCCAGCACAGTGGCAGAACTTATCAATTCAGAGAATTGTACCCAGTCCCAGACTATTACTTTATGTTCTGTCACTCTCTCTCGCTCAGACAAACAGGTCAGCCTTAGGCTTGCTTACACACGTAGTAATAGTAATAAACAACGCCCCCCCAAAATGTTCACTGTGATCATTGTTGAAAGGTTATTTGACCTTGTAGCTTCTGCCCTATGAGTCTAACGTGAATATTCAGGTTTGAGCTGAAGACTGAGCCCAACAGGCATAGAGAAGAGTAAACTCGCCAGCTTGGGCTTGTTAGTTTGAAGCAGCTGTTTGTTGCCCAAAGGCAAGAAGCATTTGCCCCGTTCTGTTTAACAGGCCCATAATCCAATGTGTGTTTTTATATTTTGGGGGTTTTTTTGTGTGTAGAGCATTTGAAGTTTGTTTTTCAAGAGACCACGTTCCATGAAGTAATTTATTTATGAAGCCCACAAGACTTCCTAGGGACTGAACCAGCAGGATGATAATGATTAATGAAGGCAGACAGCATGTGGCAACTCATCCCAGCCTTGCGCTGCACAGGCTCTGCTCACTGATGAGGAGTATTCATCAGGCTGCGTGGTGGGGAGGGCAACAAGAAGGCTATGCTAAAACATTACATTTCACTTCTCAATATCCTGCCGTAGCGAGGGCACATGCTGCATTTGTAAATCATGTCATGGAAGAGAGGCATGTGCAGCGATTTTCGCAGGGAACAAGCGTGAGCCAAGAAGAAAGCACAGCCTTATAAGAGCTGATCAGTGAGTCAGCCATTGCTCAGAGTCCACATGGCTCTGTAGAATGGGAATAATGAGACTGACCCTCGGTTGTAAATCGCATTGAGGTCTATGGGTGAAAAGGGGCTTATGACGGCTATGTTAATTACTATTTCTATTATGGGAGGCCCTAACTGATACTGTGGCCTCATTGTGCTGGGCACTGGACAAACACACAGTAAGAGACAGTCTTTGCCCCAGAGAGCTTACATTACAAATGGCAGAGAGAGGTGAAGTGACTTACCCAAGCTCATGCAAAAATGCCAGGACTAGAACCCAGGTCTCCTGACTTCCAGTAGCCATTGGACCATGCTGCCATTCAAATATTAACTGTCCTCTTCTTTGAGCCAATGCCCAGCCTTCTTTAGCAGTGTGAAGATATCTGGTTTGGAGAGAGAAGACAGCACTATTTTCTTTAAGCAGCATGTAATTCACCTAACAGTGTCAGGGCAGCTCTAGGCATCCCAGCCCGTGCCCCATAGGGAACCACAGCTGTTCTGCACAAGGCCATGGGCAGCTGTCGAGTAGGAGTGTGCCAGCTCCATATCATCAAGGGAGGAGGGGCTTGTTTTAGGAATTAGCCCAAGATCCTGTGGGTTCATGACCATGGTGCTCCAGCGGACAAAAACCTTATCATAGGAGATGCTCCCTCTGGCTGGAATACTGGCTGCAGGAAGAAGAAGTTTCCCAGGCCTTGCCCCTGGGTTGAACTAATGGTGAATTCCGCCTGCTCCAAACTCCATGGTGTTCCCCTTACCAAGCCTATTGACCAAGGCTCTGTTCAGGGGAGGAGTGGGTGGAGAATTTCACACACCATGCATGTTCAAGCTTTTCACTTCCATGCTCCCTGCAAGCTTTTGGCATGTTCCTGTGCCTATGTTGAGCTGAGTAATTCTCACTCTATGGGTACGTCTATACTACCCGCCAGATTGGCGAGTAGTGTTCGATGTATCTGGGATCGATTTATCGTGTCTTGTCAAGATGCGATAAATCGATCCCTGAATTGACGCCTGTACTCCACCTCGGCAGGAGGAGTAAGCGGAGTCAACGGAGGAGCTGATGCCGTCAACTTGCTGCCATGAGGACAGCCAGGTAAGTCAAACTAAGACACTCTGTCTTCAGCTATGTGAACAGCATAGTTGAAGTTGCGTATCTTAGCTCGAAACTCCCCACCCGCTGTGTAGCCAATCCCTAAGATTAAAACATGAAGATGTCTGCCTTCAAACTATCTGCTTGAAATAGTGAAGACCTATTTGCTGCTAGCAGCTAACTCAGCAATAACAATGAAAGAACTACTCCCCCAAGCCTACAAGAAAGAGAGCTAACCCCACGCCTGAGCTGCTGAAATGTTCAGCTCAGAGAAAGCTCACTGTAATATGGTGCAGTGGGAGTGGCATTTATGTAATACTTATGCAGTACTTTCTCCCCTATACTTTTCAGCCAGAAAAGGGGTTGTGAATCTTCTGCTAGTTACTGCATTGATCCTGATCAAAGGCAAAGGAAAATGAAGGGGAAAAGGAAACAAGAAGGACTTAAACATTTCAGGCCAGACCCGCAGCTGGTGTAAATCAGTGTATCTCCGTTGCTGTCAATACAACTAAGCCAGTTGACACCAGCTGAGGATTTGCCTCTTCATTCTTTATTGCCACACGGCTTGAGACAATGGAGGGGCTGACATCTGAAAGAGGGTAGGTGCAGAATAAACCCTCTCTGATTATGAGGAGTCTCTACTGGCCAGAACATACCTGGAGTATGAAAGAACCCTCTTTTACGGATGGCTTATCTTAGATCATTGAAGGTTTACGTCCCAGGGAAAGGGGCAGGGGTGGTATAAAAAGGCTGTAAGAGGCCCAGGTGGAACATGAACCTGGTGCAGGAGCTCAGGAAGACAAGAACTCCTAGTGTAGAGGATGTGAGAGGGCCATGTCAGGTGCAGGGCTCCTGGGCAGTGATACTGCCAGTGGATGGCAGAGACAGCTTGCCATAACTCAGGCAGTGCCGCAAGGCTGGGGGCTGCTTTGGCCCTAGGAGCAAGGCACGGCACAGCACAAAACTTCACCCTCAATGGCAGTATCTTCCTCCCACCAGGAGCCTATATTTTTGATACGTAAATGATTAAATATTACCCAGGCTTTTGAGATAGAAAAGGTAGCTGAAAACTCCTCTCCCCTCTCACTGAAACTTTCAGGGATTCAGATAAACAAGGCTCAGATCCAAACCATTCTGGGTTTTTTTTACTATTATTATGATTTATAAATTACATTGCAGTAATGCCTACAGGTCCCGTCCCAGTTGTGCTAGGTGCTGTACAAACAAATAACAAAAAGATGGCCCCTCCTCCAAAGAGTTCACAATCGAAGTATAAGATGAGAGACAGCCAGTGACTATAAGAAAGAGTCCCAAGGTAACAATGATAGTTGTGATAAGAGTGATCAGCTGTGGTCACAGCACACTGTGGCCAAATTTCTGTAGGCATCTTGGCAGAGGTGAGCTTTAAGGAGGGATTTAAAGGAGGACAATTGGTTGCTTTGCAAATGTTTATGAGTGTCTAAAACTCATAAACTCAAAATCTTTCTGATCTGACTTTGCAAAACCAACACCACTTCCAGCTTTTTTTCCTTCCTCACATTTCTGCTCTCAAAATCCTATTTCTTATTTTGTCAGAAAGGTAGAGGTTAACGGTTAGACCATTGTGCTCTTCTAAATGAGTCGATTCTGCTGTATTCAACAGAGTACAGATTGAGTTTAGCATCTGACTAAGATGGAGCACAATTTAAACGGGGGATGGGGGAAGGAATGGCACAGTGCTTAGTACTGTGCCTGTTAATTGCTCCAGTACTTTCATTAATTGTGACAGCTTTCCATGATGCATTATCCCACTGGTGGTTTTTATCCCCTTGTAACTGCTTTGGCTTAGTTTAATTTCTATATGTTGCTGCAGGTCGGTGCACTGAGCAATCAGCCCAATACGGGAGTAATAGGACTGGTCTCACTTGGCCCAAGTACAGAAGTGAATATTTGATCTTTGTTTTACTACTTCAGCTCCTTGAAATGATAAGAACTGACAAAGCTGGTGCCTGTGAAAGTATCCCAGGACATGGTCGTTGCTGCTTTCCTGCTCCGCCCCCTCTTCTCCCTCTGCTAATGCCCTACAAACAGTTCATTACTGAGTTATTGCATTGTACCATCACAGCAGGCAAGAGGGCTGGGCTGAGTGTCACGGGGGAAACAGAGATGAGAGACAAATGGGAAAGCACAACTATTCATGCTGCCTATAGAAAAAGAAAGATTCAGTACTCTAGCCAACAGGGTTTATTGAAGCTCTGTTATCTACCATGGCCTTAAGCCTGTGGATGACTGGGCGGTGGACTTCAGTAGTATACCTATCCGTGCTCTAGAAAAGTTTAAGATAGGTAGGTAGGGAGTGCAAGGATGTTTTGTTTTATTGCGAGTGAGCAGAGGCTAGGTATGGACTCAAGTGACGATGAGCAATATGTGTATTTTTCAGCACTGAAGAGATATAAACCTCAAGTTTCTTGTCCCTTACACTCAAGAGGGCAGGCCTGGGTTCTGGGCGTGGAATGGCAATGCAAATAGCATGCAAATAAAGGTCTAGAGTAAATCACTATTTAGTATGCACTGTGTCCCTTTCTGTGCCTGGTCAACAAAGGAAATCAGTCTGCTTAATATCCCTGCTAGCTGGCTTAGGGCTAGATTTCTAAAGGTTTTTTGGGCACCTAAAGATGCAGATAGGTGCTTGGTGGGATTTTCAAAAGTGCCTTGAAATCCATGGGAGTTAGGTTCCCAGATGTTTTTGAAAAATATCACTAGGCACCTATATGCATTTTAGGCACCTAATTACCTTTTAAAATTTGGCCCTTCGTCATTTAGCTCAAGCCATAGAGGTTGTGGATTCCATCTCTGCTGACAACCAAGATGAGAGATGTTAAATATATTTAGCTAAGTTTGGTCTTCTAAGACTTCTCTCTTGCAGCTGAGAACCCCCAAAAGAGAAAACATTTTGACCAATCTTTCACCTGCCTGCCCCCGCTCCCCACAAATTTTGGTCTTCAGTTTACCAGGAACAATTGAGGAAAGCAGATAGTTTCTATGACAAATGTTTAATTTAAAATCCAATTTTCAACCCAAACCCCAATTTTCCACCAATTTTTGTCACTTTTGTCTCCTTTCCTGTTTCCCAATTTCTGTTTCCATTTTTTCCTTGTCTTCTTTCCTTCCATCCTTCCTACCCTTCCTCCTTCCCGCTCTTCCTCCTGCATTCTGTAACGTCTCATGTGTTTCCCCATTCTGTGCTTTCCCTTTATCCCCTGCCCTTTGTTTCCATCACTCTGTTCCTCAAATATTAAAATCCCCAAACATTCTATATTTTAGGTAACAATGGGGTAGAGATGTAAAATGTGGATCCAGATTTGAAAGACCCCAAAATGCGGAGGTGTTTGGATTACAGTTTGGGAGATAGGTGGGTAGTTGCATAATATAGTTTATAGAAGGGCCTAGCAGTTCTTCAGGGCCCCACTGTGTTGGATGCTTTGCACACATATAGTAACAGACAGTACCTGCTGTCAAGATCTTTCAGTTTACATAGATAAGACAGAGAAAGCGGTAGAGAGGGAAGTATTATTACTCCTGCTTTACAGATGAGAAATGGAGGGGAAAGAGATCGAGTGATTTGCCCTTGGTCACCCAGCAAGTCTGATCCTAGATTTCCTGAATCCCATTTAGTACCTCATCTGAACTTTTTCTTTCCTTAATGTGGATTCTGCTTAGATTTAGGGTTTTGATTCATACCCATCTCTATATTCAGAGCACCTTATTAATTGGGCAGACATGCTGCAGGGATGCTGGGAGAGCTCTTCATGCTCCAAACAGCGAGGTCTGCTCCCGGAGCGCTCTTACACATTCCTCTTCCACTCTGGATGCTGCAGGAGAAATCCTGGCTTCACTGAAATCAATGGCAAAACTTGCACTGCCTTCATTAGGTTGAGGATTTCACTCTGCATATTCCATCGGAACAGTGGGGAGCTCAAAAACCCACTGTCACGGAGAGCAGGGTCTTCTAAGGAGACCCTCCCACAACAGCTAGAAACAGATCATTGCTCTGCCTTGTCTATACTGACTTTTGTGCCTAAAATGCACTCCA
This sequence comes from Dermatemys mawii, assembly GCA_007922305.1. NCBI lineage: Eukaryota > Metazoa > Chordata > Testudines > Dermatemydidae > Dermatemys > Dermatemys mawii. The sequence goes on along the minus strand of ML677360.1, from coordinate 20,397,984 downwards.
CATTATTGATTCACTGGGCAAAGCCTTCTGCCCACATTCATGTCTGAATCAGACAATTATTCCTCCCCAGATTACAAATTGAAAATCAGAGAAGCAGGCATTCTGTCAATGGTTTAAATGACTTGACTTGACAATAGGCTACTCTTTCAAGATTAAAATGCTCCAAGAGAAATCAGTGGGTTCAAAGGGAGACGAAGGCGACATTCGGTGCCAAGAACTAGACGTGTCTCTCACATAAATATGTTACTCTATTAACTATGTTAATAGTTACTCTTAATACTTGGTTGATTGATAGGTCATGAACTTCCGCCAGTAAAAGAGCAGAGATAATGAAACAAAGGAAGGCTTCAGAAATGGAAAGTCAGGGCATTTTTCCAATTGTTTTTTTTTTTTTTTAAACTTACAGACCTATACTTCTCTTTGTGGTTCAAGTTCTCAGGCTAGACAGTTTTCTGAATGAGAACCTTTTGTCCACATCCAGTAAATATCTTGATAGTTCTGTAATATATAAAAGGGGCAGAAGCGGAAAACATCAACACAGTTAGATATTCACGGTGCCCCTCCACTGGAAACGGATGAAGATATGGGAGAACACAGAGACATGATGGGACTATTTAAACACAGATCTAAATTAACAAAGGGCACAGTACCTTGTTAGATAGGGATTTTACTGTAATAGTAGGGGAGAACTGTTCCATACCTGTTATATCTGTTATATATTAGTTCCCCCTCCCTATCTAAAAAGGCATATGTAATATGGCATTTAAGGAGCCAGATTTTCAAACGAGGTCAGTTCCCATTTAGGAACCTAAATGAATGGCCAGATTTTCAAAAGATTTCAGCACATTGGGTGTCAAGTTCTCTTGACAAACTGCACATCAGTGTCACAATGGGGTGTGGAAATCTGACCCTTACTTAGGTGCCTAAAAGGGAGCTGACCACTTTTGAAAACCTAGCTCTAACACTAGATTATAAAAGGGCCCAAACCACAAATTTAGATCCAGATTTTTCAGAGACGATAATATTGGGGTGTGTTGGATCCAGGGTTTGGATTCAGGCCCATCCCTCTGGTATTACTAAACTGTAAGGCATATATAGGCAAATTAAACTTTTGAGATGCATTGGCTTGCACTGTCTTATAGGTAAGGCCTTTTGTTCTCAGTGTTTACTGATTTTTACTAAAAATTTCCTAGGCATTACAAAAGCTACCAATTTTTGGTTTTTACTGATTTGTTTTTCTTTTCACCTGAACTTTGGTTGTGGCTTGAAAACTGGGACAGACCCTGGGGGAACTAAAGGGGCTTCCCTCAACTAGCTCAAAAGGAGAGATATTGGCTAGGGAACCTGGGCAACCCAGGTTACCGAGCGACCATCTCTTCTTCCGGCATGGGCCTGGAAGTAGAGGACATGGAAGAGGCGGTGTGTAGCGATGGTGCCCTCACTTCTTTATTTAACCTCACTTTTCTCTATTTTTTGCTTTTTTTCCTGTCTTCCCAGCCCCCCAATATTAACCCCAGTATTTACTCAAAAAAATGTGAAGTTAATGTTTTGCGTCTACTTTCATCTGTTTTTAAATGTTTGTAATAAACACTGATAAATTCCTGGGAGATTTTAAACAACATAAAACAATAATGATAGCAGGCTGGCAAGGTCTGGTGTTGATCTACCTGAAGTATTGCCAGCCCCCCAAATCTTGACTCAGACCCCCCAAAGATAGAGATTGAAAAATAAATCAATGTTGGATTCTTTTTATTTGCATACTGGTTTCTGTGCCTTTCAGAAACCCAAGTGGGTCATGTTCTCAAGCTTTTCTCCATAGCCTTGTAGGCCAGAAATGAATGAAAGCTGAGATTCTAACATAATCACTTAGCTCCAGGAGTTGAGGTTTAAGAAAAACACTCAGGGTAAAATCCTGGCCCTATTGAAGTCAATGGCAAAACTCCCACTGATTTCAACAGGCTCGGGATTTCACCCTCAATATACTGAGGCTCACCACAAGATTTGGCAAAAATGTAGTAGCATTTTTTGTATGATGTGTATATATATTCACAAAGAAATAAAACAACTATCTGTGCTGTCTCTAAGGAGAGTGAATACATTTAAAGAACCAGAGCTGCTGATACGCCAGAAAGTATTTGCAACTTGTACGGTGCTGTCCCCCAGCCTAATATAGTTCCAGGTGCTCATAAGAACAAGGATGAATTATTTCCATGACACTTGCTAGTCTAATCACTTGGAAAAAAAAGAATTACAGCGTGGTGCATTTTTCAAATGAGCTATAATGCAGGCTGTTCCTTGCTGGGATACATTTCTTTTAACAGCAGCAGAAAGATTATGGACAGGCTTTTCTAGAGAACATAATTGAGTTAGATGTCCAAGTCCCACTGAAAGCCCATAAGAGTTGGGAACTTGCAGGAACGCCTTCTAAAAAATCTCATTGTTTATTTTTTAAATTGGTGATTTCAGACACTTCTAATTTGCCCTTTGATTTCTTGGTAAGCATAGGGAACCAGTAATTTCTTAGCTGGGAGGGAGTGTGCTCTAGTGGTAAGAAGGCCTATAAGGGAATCAAGAAGTTCTAGTCCCAGATCCAACACTGAGTTTGGACAGTTCGCACATAGCCTGACTTCTCAGAGAGGTGACTGCTCAGTACTTCTGAACATTAGGCTCTTAATATTTTGTACCTTACTTCCCTGTCTGTATAATGGGGATAATAATACTTATCTACCTGTAAAATACTATGATATTTTCGCATAGAAAATGCAGTATGTATAAGTGTAAAGTATTGTTCATATTTTCAAAAGTGACTGATTTTGGATCTCTTACTTTTTGGATACCCAGTCTGAGAAACCTTAAATGAGTCTGATTATCGGAACATCAGGTCCTGGGAGTCTAAATCCCTTTGACTTTCAATGAGGTTTAGGCTTCTGAGTTCCTAACTTACTTTTGAAAATGAGATGTAGGTTCCTAAGTGACTTAGGCAATTTTGCAAATGTTACCTTTAGACTGTCTTCAAAATTCCATCCCAAAATGTTTTCAGGATTGATAGAGAATGTGTTCTAAGGCTACAGAGAGTTTTGGTACTGATTGTAGGATTTTGCAAAACTACAGATAATCCCACATCGAATTTAACAAACTTTTCCACAACATTTTAGAATCAGAACTGCACAGAATTCTAACAGGTGCAGCTGAAGTTTAAGCACTTCACAGATGGCTATTAAACCACTCAGCCAAAGCCACAAACTCCCCAAAACAGCTATAAATACAGAAATGCATTCCAGTACTTTGTCTCTTGGCACTAAGAAAAGATTTCCAAATTCTTCTGATTATGCTGCAGTCTGTTGTTTTTTAATTTCTTTGCAGAGTCCTTCTGAGCAGGTCTGAATGTTTCCAGCATGAGGACACTGGTCTTGGATCTCAGTTCGGTTTATCTTTGTAAGCCCACACCCTGAGCACAAATTAGTGTTGAAGATCACTCCCCTGTTTCATCCTGCCAAACGTTAACATTAAAGAGATTTGGGATGTAGATGTTCTTTTGTCCTGCTCAACAGACCCCTGCCTGCGGTAATATCCTTAGGGTTTTGAAGTATTATTCAAAGGCAGCACAGGAAGGAACACTATGCTCTAGTTCTCCTGCATGTGGCTTTAGTTACAGTTTCTCATGAATCCTTTCTTTTCATACCTGTTAAGTTTATATACTGCAAGTTCTTCTGGATAAAATGAGCTGATAAGATCCTGTAGGAAAAAAATTAACAGAATCAACTGGTCTAATACTTTTTTATCTGTTTGTTTCTAATGTGACCTGCTGACTTTTTCTGCCTGTGCAGGACATCTTGTAGGATCAGCGCCTCTTTCTGTTTCTGCTGGTTGATGCTGTTCCCAGCAAAACCTTTAAATCAGCAGCATTGGGATTCATCCTTCCCTTAGCAAACCATGGATGCTCAGTTGCTGAATTTTCATGTCGCACGTCATGTGCACCCATATTTCTTAACATGATCATGCGTTGGGAACTTGTATTCTCGTGGTTTATTTAAAGGCAGTAACAGCATCCTTTCCATTTTAAAATACACAGTTATATCAATGCATGCTGCATAATAAACTAGCCTATTGTTTGGAAGCTCTAGAATGGAAGCATCTCTAGTTTCCATGATGAATTCTTTACCAGGCAGTTTGGTAAAAAATTAACCACCAAGGTAGTTAATGTTCAGGAAGTTAAAAAGTCTGTGGGTTAATTTTTCCCCTCAAATGCTCTGCAGATGTGATATTATTCAATGAGAATGATATACAAGCATCTGAAGGAAGAATTTATTCCTCCTGTAGAAGGCAGAGGTAAATTAAGCACTAAAACAGAACTGAGTGTGCATTACCAGACATGCTGTATTCCAGATTAATCTGTGGAGTAATTTACACTAAAGTTACTTTGATCCCAATAAGATAGTCCAGGGTGTGCAGTCTTAGGCACTTAAAGTCAAAGGGTGGGGGGAGGCAAAATATGTTTCAAAAACTACACAAGACAATTTGAGATGCTAACTATGTGTTAGCTTGTAGGGAAAAAATTCCGCTATTTTTGGCTGAAAAATACTTGTTCAGAGGATGAGATTGTTAGTTTTAAAAACATGGCATGGCATCCAGTTGTTATACGATGGACTGAGCTAAGAGTTTGAAAGATGATTAGTGATTCTGGGTGCCTTAATTTTGGAGTGCTCAGCACAGGACAACTTAAGGGGGGTCTGACATTTCAAAGATCGTGTGGTCAGCAATTTTTGAAAATCAGGCCCCCTTTGTGGTGTCTTATTTCAGTCATTGAAAAATGGCAGCCAGAATCTCTAGATGCTTTTGAAAATATTAGCATCATTAAATAGTGGGTGAATTGTTAGTTCTTTTTTGGGGCAAAGCAGCTGTTACCAAAGGTGTCTTTGAAGATCAGCAGGGAACTCCGTCCTCCTGGAAGCTACCCTGAAACATAATTATATCTGGATTGTTTTAATCTCTTTTCAGTGATGAGGTTCCATTAATAAACCATGGCTTGGCTATGCCGACATAGCTGGACAGTCCGAACAAAGGCTATCACCCCATTAGAACCTATCTTTCTCCATGTAAATCAGTGTGCATTCAGCGCCTGTTCTCGTCGTTATTTCTTTGGTGTTTGAATCATAGGGCAAATTCTTCAGAGTTAATGATGGGATTTTCTAAGAAAGTTAAGCACTCACCTCCCATGGAATTGGGCATCTGTCTCTCAGAATCACTTTTAAAAACCCAAGCCTAAATAGTTTTCTGAGGACAAATCCAAGCAGTTGATCACCCAGATAATCCACTCTTAGGAGTGGATGACTGGTCCAGTAATTAGGGCATTACCTGTGACTTAGGCTCAATGCCGTGCTCTACCACAGACTTCCTGTGCCACCTTAGATGAGTTGGTTGGCCTTTCTGTGCCTCAGTTCCCCATCTGTAAAATGGGGATAAAAACACTGCCCAGCCTCACGGGGGCCTTGTGAGGATAAAAATATTAAAGGTGCTGAAGTAACAGGCCATAGCAGTACCTAACAGAGTCATTGTGATAATAATAATACTCCTGATCCCCATGAAACTTTCCTTTGCTCTCAGCTGGGTTGTAAACCAGTTGTAGCAAGGCAGCAGCCCAGGCCCTCCTCAGGGAATGAATTGTTTTGGTTCATTGGAGTATTCATTCCTCATTCATGTCTGGATACCTCTTCTGGTGGAAGGCAGAATCTCATTTGGCCAGTTTCCTAGAAGGAACACCTCCTTTCATTTCAAACACCTATATTTCAAAAAGGGGAAAAAAATCCCACGAGACTTTTGACTGTTTTTTAACCACTTCTGTTCTAAAAGATTGTATCACTGTAAGTAATAATCTTGGTGGGCAGCTCTTTTATCTGCCTATACTGAAAGTAAAGAACACCCTTGTTGAGAGGATGTTTTTCTTGGTTCATTATAATTGCTATTTTTATTTATTAGAATAACACCTAAAAGTCCTGGTTGAGCTCAGAGCCCTGTTGTGCCTGGCATTGTAGAGACCATGCTCGGAAAAGCTTATCCTGTATCAATAAACTAGGCAGACACAGGATGGGAGAAATGAAGTTGTATTATGTCATATTTGCAGATAGGGAACTGAGGCATGAATCCTCTTGAAATCAATGGAGTTAAGTGCCTAATATCTCTGGCTAGGCCAGAGAGAAACTTAAATAACTTGTTCAAGATCACACAGGAAGTGTGTGTCATAGCTGAGAACTGATCACAAATCTCCTGGACTGTGGCCCAGTGGTTTAACCATAAGGCGCACCTTCCAAGTGTTGTTATTTCATTTGCCTGAACTCTTTGGGAACACTACAGACAACAATTGTTTTCTTACAGTGTGATTACCAAAGAAGAGCTCTGTGTCTATAACCACGTATCTGCTGCTGTTAGACATTTAAGGGAATTAAACTGTCAACTCTGCAAAAGTATTAATTATCCTTAAATTAGAATGTGTTTGTGGAGTACAGCATAACTGAACCCGAAGTCTTGTCAAATTGCAAGAGACTCTTTATCCAGGTTGCCTACTGATAGTTAAGAAATAATGCTATGAAGGAGAACATAAGTGGCGAGGTTTGTAGCAATATGAAGGTATAACTTGCTTGCTTGCTGCTTTTTTGCATTTGAATGGGTAAATCACCAGTTAGCATTAACGCTTTGGGTAATGGGAAAATAATATTTCTAATGTGTTTGCTAATACTAAAAGGCACCCACTTTTTGACCTATTCTATTCTATTCTATTCTATTCTATTCTATTCTATTCTATTCTACCTTTCTTCTCCCTGTAGTATCTGAACACCCTTAGGTAATGAATTATAAGTTCTATATAAAAGCTAGATGGTGTTGTTAGGATGAGGATTACTATGTCCCATGACTAAAATCTGTCATGTGAAATTTGTGCACTCCAATTCTCTTGACCAAATTGTCTACATCTGGTTTTATAAGATCTTAACTCAATTTAAGGTTTAGTCCCCACGGTCACAGCTATACATCTCTAAAGTTATTTGTCTCTTGCTAAACTGAAACCAGCATATTTTGGATTACCTGTAATTCCAATTTCCCTACAGGTGGATTGGCCTATATGCAGATATAGCATAGCCTGTTGGTCCTACAGAGCTTACAAAATGTATACTTGGTAGTATCACTGACTATAACCAGGTCATAATTCTACAAGAGAAAAACCCAGACAAACATGTTGAATCCTAAAAAATATATGGTTTTTGTACTCATTTAAGAAATTCTTCATCTGCAGTGAACTGCAATATGCACAATGCTACATCTATAGCTCCTTAGTGAGGAGTAAGGACTAAATTAATGTATTCAGAATGGAGTATATCCACTGTGATCAGTCAAAACATCAAACCAGCAGAGCTGTGTAGAATCTGGCACCTTTTAGTTGGCAGGATTTACATGTACATTCTCTTCAGTTTTGATCTGGGTTGTGGTTTTGACTCAATTTAGCTCTGGGCTTCAACCACACCCCTGGACCCAAACACCCATGAAACCTGGTCCAAATCTAATTTTTTCATCTTGAGCTCATCTGTAATTCAAACAATCCCCAAAAATCAAGGCAAAATTTTATCCAAACCACCTAATTTCACTGCCAGTTTCAATGCCAAACCACAACTCAACTCAGGTTTGTTTGAAACTGGCCCTAAATTAATTCCAAACAGGTCGCAGATTGACTTGAACTGGGTCCAAAGTTGGCTCATAACATTTACAAACTTTAGAAAATCTGGGCTAGTCTCGATGTTTTCAAGAAAACCTGAAATTGAGAGTGAGCTTTGGGAGATTCAGGTTTCATTGTGGCCATTTCACACAGTTTTGCAAACCAGTCATGAGAGCTGTGCTGGTTCAGAGCAATTATCCAGAGAACTGTTCTGTTTCAGAGCAATTCTAAAAAAGCTGAAAGATCTCCTGCAAACTTATAAGTCTTCCTCTCTTAGACGTGTTCCATTTTTAGTGGAGTTGCGAGAGCGCCACTCTGCATTTTGCACAATTAGAATAAAAGCCTTTGAAGTGTCTGAATTTGCATATTTTATTTTTTTCTGGAGACTTTGTCATAGTCTCTTATGTAAGTGATAGCATCAAAGTGGGGCAGCAGGATGGATTCCAGGGACAGTGTAATCTTCATTAAGCTTGTTTGTTTGCAGGAGTGCCATTAAATTACAAAATCCTTATCAGGATACCTCTCCACTGACAAAACCAGCCTGACTGTTTGAAGGAGAGGAGGCAGGAGTGGTGCTATAACCTTGCACCTTAAGATACTTGGATCTTAATCATGCCTTTGGGGAGGGCTCAATGCATCAGTAGGCTCCATGCTCACATTAAATTTATCTGTTATGTGGCAGCTATTTCTGTAGTACCTGAGGCCCAGACTCCAGACTCTGCTCATCGTTGAGATGACTAACTGCTAGGTGCCTTGCCACCTAGCAAATCCTCAGCTCCAAACTGGGTGACTGAGCTCCCCATGCAATGCCCAGGGAGAATTAGGCATCTAAGGCCTTGTCTACACTACTGGCTGGATCGACGCATAGAGATCGATCTATTGGGGATCAATTTATCGCGTCTCCTCAGGACACCAAAAGGCGCAAGGCAGAGTTGATGGGGGAGCCTGCTGTTGACCACTGCCACCGTAAGGATGGCAGGTAAGTTGACCTAAGATGCGTCGACTTCAGCTATGCTATTCACGTAGCGGAAGTTGCGTATCTTAGGTCAACCCTCCCCGCTAGCATAGACCAGGCCTTAAAAAGATCCTCAGAAGACAGCAAGCAGAGCAGGGAGCTGCCTAAGATAGCCAGAAGTGAAATACAGAGGGAAGGTATCAGGGAGAGGAGGTGCCTAAGCGGACGACCTGGTGTGCCTGGCTAATGGGCTAGATCTAGGCACCTACTTCCACTCAGGATCCTCGGCTGTGAACCCTCTCTGGGAGTCAGGCACCTAGGCTTAGGCATTCTGACCCTTGAAAATCCCAGAATCCACGAACATGAAGAGAGAGGGGCCTGAGACTGCCTCTACGAAAGCAAGTATGCTAGGCAGGGAGCCACCTAAGCTAGTCAATGAGAGATGCCAACAAGAGGGGTGTGTCCTCTGCCCTGTCTCCCCCTCCATTTTGTGTGGAGTTAGGCATCATCCTGTGATGGGGGAGGGGGAGAGGCTGCAGTGGAGGAGGAGGAAGAGGAGGAGGAAGAGGAGGCCATGGGGGCTCCTGTCCAGTTGGGGCTTAGGCTGCTCTGGGGCTGTGGGACTGGAGGCTTCCTGCAGCACCGAGGTCCAGAGAATGTAAAAAGGGAGGAGGGACTTGGGAATCAGAGCTGCATCCCCTTGCTGTGGGAGATTGGAGAGGGATAGCCCAGTCAGCTACATTGGCAATGCTGGGAGGGAAGTAGGAGTTAGGGGTGTGTGTGTGTGGTGCCTGGGAGGATGCAGGGGCTGGGTGATGGGTGTCTGAGGATGGCAGGGGAGGATTATATAGGAGGCAGGTGCTGATGGGTGGTGGGTGTCTCTGGGAGACGGAGTGGAGGGTGGGTGCCTGCAGGAGTCAGGGAGTGGTGGGTTCTGGGAGAGTCAAAGGGGGGAGGATGTGCTGGGTGCCTATGGGAAGTGGACAGGAAGGGGCGTCCCCAATTCACTATCACCCCCTCCGTCAGCCATACCCTTGGCGGGAGTGGGTACCAGCTGTCCAGCTACCGCCACTGCCGCCTCTTTCTTGGAGAGCCCAATGACTCCGTGAGACTACTTGCAGCCAGGAGGCTCCTTTGAGCTGCTGTAGCCTGCTTCCTGATAGCCACGGCGACACCCTCCCTGGCTGTGCCAAGCCTGGCACACCTGCCCGCCCTAAGCCACTTGAGCCTGCACGCTATATGGATGGCCGCACGTGCGGACAGTTCCCAGCTTCCCAGAATGTGTGCACAGGGATGGAAACATAAATGACCCCCCGACCATATTTCCACTTAGGCGGCACTACTCTCACTAGTGATAGGTTCCCACACCTAGTTGAGAATCCTACTTTGAGGCCCCGAGCTGCTCACTAGCTGAGGTGGCATCGGAGCTTAAATGCCTTTGGGAATGCAGACCGGCACCTAGGGGATGCAGGTGATTATGGAGTTAGATGGCAGCTGAGTGGTGGATTTGATAATGGTGGTGACTCCTAAATAGTGGCCTTAGGTACCTATAGAGGCAGATAGATGCCTAAATACCTTTGCGGATCTGGGCCTGAGTTCCCCATGTTCCAGATGGAGGCACAGACAGACTTGGTCAGGTGTCACACAGAGCTTGTGTCAGAGCTGGGCAGTGAATGCAGATCTCCTGAGTTCCAGTCCACCGACTTCACCCCACGGCCCTGATGTAATTAAAATAGCAAGCAGCATTGCCGCTCAGGAATGCGGTTCATTGGCAGAGCGATGTGTGTGGGGAAGCCTGCAGGGCGCTTGGCTGCCACATACTTTGTTCTGGTGGGTGCTCAAACTTTTTCACTTTCTGTTGTTATCCAATGCACAGATTGTACACGTGTGAACTGCAGTAGGTGGATATATATATAAAAAAACCCACAGAAGTTTTTCTGAACTCAGAAAGGTTCCTGGGCTCATTTCTGGGCAAAGGCTTATCAATGACTTTTTAAAAATTTCTTTCTAGTCACAATCTAGTGGGCACAATGAGCAAAATACTGTCTCATTGATGTCAGCAGCAAAACTCCCACTTCTCTCAATAAAGCTGGGGTTCAGTCTATATATCAATCATCTAATAAATGATATTAAATAAATCTGTTGCATTATTTAATTTATGCTCTAGCCAAGAGGGGGGACCCAGTAAAAGTGGCCTGGGGTTCTGTGGCAGACCAGACTTGTACTTCTGTTTCTCATTGTGCTGATGTAGCTAAACAGAAGACTTACTTCAGGACCTTCAGCCTTTTAGCCAACAGCTGAAACTCCTGTTGTACTCAAATAGGAGCTGTGCACGTCATACGTTTACAGGATTCTGCCCCTAGTATTTCTTTGCTGGCAGTCTGACACCTGGCACTAAAATTGGAAGGTGCGGGAGAAAGGAAAAAAGAGAGAGACCCTTGCATGCCCGGCTATATTTAGTTCTACACTGTTGGTTCCAAGATGGTAACATTGCAGCTTGGTTTACAGGTGCTGTCTTTACATATTTGATAGAGATCCAAAGTGTACTAAACTATAATAGAGATGTCTGCCTTCAACAATCAATATCCAAATAAAATTACATCTCATTTACACAATCCTTTTAGAAACACTGTAGGTCATTTATATTAAGAGGTCCCTTTCCCCTGTACGTTTCCAAAACAGAAGACTTGCTTTGCTCATTAAATTTTTACATTAAGCATTAGCTAAAACATCCATGAGTTGTGAAAAGCTCTAAAGCATTGAGCCACTTAGGTAAATCAATGTGTTCTAATGTCAAGTTTTTCAAATGTTATGAAGGTTTCTAGTTATGAAACCTTAGCTAATGGTGGTGAATCAGTGAAAGTTCCTTGCCTGCTGTTTTATCCTGACCTGATTTGCTGTTTTCTACCACTTTGAGAGCTATTACAGTTATGAAACAGAAGAAAAATATGTCAGCCTCTGTGAACAGGTGGGCAAGGAGAATGAAACCCTTAAAAATCACACTCCAGTAGGAAAAATGAATTAATTCTTGATGAAGCAAATCAAAATCACTCAATGTCAGAGATCCAGTGTTAATACCCAGTAAAGGGACTAATAAAACAGGTAGCCAAACTTAACTTTCCCACCAGCAGTTTTAAATGATGCCAGTAGGTCATTAGTTGAACTTTCATTTTCCTTCAGTTGATTAAGGCAGAATTAGGCAGCTGCCCTTCTCCAGAATACCCAAGGAATTGTTTTGAGACAGTTAAACTATGCGGCATCACCATATAAATAACCAGAAATGGTAACTGTTGTGGTGAGAAGGACACATTAGCAGCCAGATACAGGAAGCCCTTAAAACCAGGACTCCACTTAAAAGGAATTTCTGTTCTCACTTAATTAACCGAGTGACATCTGTTTCCAGTGTAGCTTTCCTGCTGAATAACAACAAGAAAAACGAGATATTAGTGAGGCAGAGATGACTGCACATCTGGTCATGTTTGCCCTCCTGGCATGACCCATCATGTCCATGTTTAGGGCTCAAGCTAAAAATGCAGGGAACTGAAAAAAGCACAGCACTCTCCTAACGGAAAATGTATAAGGCTTAATAGAGAGAGAGATTGAACTCTCAGATACCTGGGTGTTTGCATTCTGATCACAGAAGCTGTGTGTGTGTGTATATATCCCCCTTACAATTTCGGGGTACTTTAAGGCCGACACAAGAACAATTTTTGGTGCCAAACTGCCTGAGAACGAATGCACAGAAAACAGTGACAGAAAGGTCAACCAATCAGACTGGATTCACATTTTAGATTGCTATTCCTGCTGTATACAATATAGAGTGACTACAAATGAAGGTTTAGTCAAGTTCAGAATGAGAACTGCAGGCTCCAGAAGGGAAGGCTTATCTGCTGCCGCACAAGTTTAAAAATGGCATCGAAACAACTTTCAAAGGGGCTTATTATATCTGAATTGTTGAAGGATTTGTAAGGCTTGATTTTTAGCAAGAATTGCCTAAAGCGATATTAATTTGATATGCATCTTCTTTCTGATAAACACACTGTACTTCTAAAATTGTTGTCATCAGCATGGTAACAAAAAAGCATGGAGGAATAAATTTCTAAGCGGGAAACACACTCGCTGAAAATGTACTGAGAAGGGTAGAATTTAACCACTGTGTTGTGTAAACAACTGAGCCCATGTGACCACATCAAATGGGCATTGCTTATGTGTAATATTGGTGGGATCTGCTTTTGTGTCATAATAAAAGATAATAAAAAATGCAAGAAGATTGGAAACGAAGGGAATGAATGAAGGTACAAGAAAGAAGGCGTCAGAACCTGGTTTTGCAAACTGCCTGTGGAGCAAGTCAACAACAGACTAAAACACAACAGAACAGGCAGTGTTCTAGAACATGGCCCAGTTTCATAAATTACGATGAATATAATAAAGAGGCAACTAACCGATCCCAAGCTTTTATCTCTCACTCTTCCTCTGTCTCCAATTTTTCTACTGTGTCTGCCATCATAATATTAACGCTCCAGAATCTTTCTACCCTATTAACAGATGGTTTATGGTACCAGGAGATGGTTTGACACCTTGATTGTCCAGTATTATTTGCCCCTTTCAATGGCTGTTGGAGTCTGTGTGTTCAAATACTACAGCAACCAGTACTCAGGGGGAAAATATGATTCCTCTTAACATTCAAACGCCTCCTCTCCCCTTTTAATTATTTGTATGCAGTAATGTTGGTCCAATTTTGAGCACATCTCAAAGACAGGTTCCAAAACTGTATCAGGAAGTTTTGCACACATCAACCCTGGATTTCTGGGTGTTTCGCTGCATGTGCAAATGTAAGGTTTGAGCAAGCAACTGCCTTATTGTCCCAGGCTTGCCTGTGCCATTGAGGTAGACAGCCAAAGAAAATATTGCTCCAGTGTGCCTTTGAGTACCAGGCAGTTAAGCACCAAAGATATTTTCTTTCTTTGTGTTTCTTATTTAGCTTACTGGATCGTTTTCATTTTTAGTCCAGGCCTTCAATGGCACACATGTGTGCATCTGTTACTAGAGTTGAGCTAAGTTTTGGAGAACAAGTTTCCATTAGGATGAAAGCTGGTGATTCTGGTAGTGATTCATAAAGTCACTGAAAACAACAACCCAACCCAAATGGGGAAAAAAGCCTCATCCTTCAACCTTTGTAAAATGTGTTGTGTGACCATTTACAGACCTGAGGCCTTTTCTCATTTAGAGGAGGCACTGCTCTGGCAGTTTGATAGTTGAAAGGGGTCTGTGGGTTTAACTGTATCTGAAACTGAAGCAGGTGAAATCTGCATAGTAGAAAAAGAATCTTTTTTTAAAAAAAAATTGAAATTCTGCTTGAAACAGAATATTTCCTCCTCATCACCTCTTAGGAGAGACTCTCATGCCTATAAAAGGAGATACAATATTTGACTTGTCTCTGAATTGATTTAGTGGGAGAAATCAAGTTCTTTCAGTGGTGGTTTTCATTGGCTGAGACAGATCCTGAAAGTTTGGTCTATGCAGAGTTAAACTCCCTGGAGTTAAGCTGCCTTGTTACTCACTGTTTGCTGGGGTATGGTGGGTCAGGCTCTGCTAATTGAATAGAGTGAAGTTTAAGGGCTTTGCAAATGGAACAGGTGAGAATACATCTGGTTATTAATGAAGGTCATGATCTTCAGCTGGTGATTGGTCACCTGGTGATATGAGCCACATAAGAAGGAGAAACTGGGAAAGCAAATGGGTGAAGGGCTGGGTTTTAGCTGTATTTTAGGCTTAGCAGAGTTCTTGCTAGAGTTTGTTCTATTTTGTTTCTATTTAACTTAGGTAAAAGCAAATGGGTGAAGGTTTGGGGGTTTCCTAGGAGAGTCCTTTTTAGAGTCTGTTCTCTTTCAATTGTTTTGTTCAGGAACAGAAGATAATGGACTTTTTGAGGGGTGGGGATGGAGAGTGGTGTTCTTTACATTCTAAGCACAGGAGAATTCTTTTTAGAGTCTGCTCTATTTTAAAACCTGAGGAGTTTTCCTGATGTGACTAAACTCAGTAGAACAGCACCATTTTCAACCTCTTCTATTATCCCTATTGTCTTCACATAGCATAACTGATGTCATCTGTTAGTCCCTTTCCTTTAACCTCCCAGTGAAGATGTTCCTCTGTTAGTGATCACTGATACTTTTTTCTTCCAGTATGGATTTCAAATCTTCTTTCATCAAGGCTATAAAGAGCCACATGAAATACTGTAGTTGAGCAAATTACTTTTACAAAGGTTTAGATTTCATGCTTCACTGATACTTTTCAAGGATTTGGTTGAGCTGAGGGTCCATGTCCTTGTAATTGTCTAGAAAACATATGATCTCTTGGAAAGGAGATAGAGAAATACAAGACTCAACATTTTAGCTGAATGATGGCTATATCGAGTAACCTCATGATAACCGGAATGAATTAAAATGATGTATTTCTCCCTTTTCCACCTCCATGCAGATGGGTGTGCTGTAAATGTTATTTATAGGATTCATTTAAGTTCCACAATTTCCCCCAACACATTTTTTCCACCTTCTTTTTACAGTGCATATATGTAGAATCAATGGTCTCAAGCAGCTTCCTCTCTCCCTGCCTCTGAAAACTGCCTCATGAGGCTTAATGTGCTTTTATAGAGCCATTTTTTAAAATACTTCTAGACAAACACTCACAGAACTGCATTTCAAAAGAGCTTAGTGCCATTACATACCATAGTGGGTGCCTAATAATAGTGAGGTGTCTCCCAAAGTTTTAAATAAAAATTATGAGTAATCCAAATGTCCTTAGCATTATTTCACCCTCAAAATGTCATTATGTGGCTGCAATGATTTTTTTTTTGTTACCATACAAGTAAATTAAGGTGGAAAAAGTGCTTTAAATTACACTGCAGAATTTTGTCATATTCCCCTACTTTCTTAACATACCTGTACAGAGTCTTAACAACTATAATAATGATTAATAATGTAGTAGTGAGGCACACTTTCATCCTGGAGCTCCAAATTTTCAAAAAAATAAAACTAAAAATAGGTTCATTGATGCAAATTTAGGGAACCAAATACATGTTCAGATTTTTCAAAAGTGCTGAAAACCCCGCAGCAAACAAACAATGCATGTATACTTGACTGCTTTATTGTTGATGTGTTAGGGTGATTGGGGCTTTGCATATGTATCTTTTTTTTATCTTAAATCTACGCATATATATATATATAGAGAGAGAGAGAGATCCTCTAGACCAGGGGTTCTCAAACTGGGGTTTGGAACCCTCAGGGAGTCAGAAGGTTATTACATGGGAGGTCATGAGCTGTCAACCTCCATCCCAAATTCTACTTTGCCACCAGCATTTATAATAGTGTTAAATATATAAAAAAGTGTTTTTAATTTATAAGGAGGGTCATGTTCAGAGGCCTGCTATGTGAAAGGGGTCACCAGTAAAAAAGTTTGAGGGCTGCTCCTGTAGACCATACTAATGCAACCCCACAATTACTTTACTCTGCAGAATGAGCCCTACAGATAAAAAGGTTAACGTTGTGTATAACATACAGTATCATACAGTGATGCAGAACATTACAATGGGTCAGTTGCAGGGTCTGTGGGAACTATAATTTGCCTTGATTGACCTTTTGTGTATTTGAAATCTCAATCATTTCATTCCATTTGTGTTGGATATTGTCTTTAGTTATAGACTAGCTAGCAAGCAAGCATTACACTGAATTCTAACAATGCTTCTTTCTGACTTCACCTAATTTGTTTAAGATGACACAGATACACTTAAAGGTAGTGCACCATGAGTAAGTTTAATTAGGCCCCTGTTTATAACTCTCATGCTTTTGTGGACTTCCTGAATTTTAATTGCATCCCTCTTGGTTCTAGGACTCTTCCTGTTATTATCTAAACAGGTTGCGTATCACAAACAGGACATGAAGTTGTCATTTCACAGTGCCAGGAGAATGCCGGATGCCATTGTGCTGAGCAGGCTGAGTTAGGTTTTGTTATGAAATTTTCAGCTCAGCTCTTAAAAAGGAAACTGAATTAACATGATGCAGTTTTGTGTTTTCATTCAGCAATACAGTTGCTGTCTTTCACTGTTTTTGTGGTTTGCACTTCTATAGCATCTTTTATGTAGGATCTCAGAGTGCTCTGCAAACATCAGTGAATTGAACCTTACAGCAACACTATGATGTAAGTAAAAATTAGATCCATATTAGTTGACTGAACAGGTATGTCTTAGAGATTGCACAAAACAACAACGCCAGATCCAAATACCTTAGATCAGGTGCTACAGATGAGTAAACTGTACAGATGAGGCACAGAATTTTAGATTTACTCCAGTGTCATACAACAAATCAGAGTCTGATCCAGAAATCAATTATGAGCCCCCTTATAAAGAACACAGTATTTGCTCTATCACATCAGGCTATTGGTTCAACAAGCCTGGTATTCAAGTTTCAGAAGCAACCAGTGCCTACTGCTTTAGAGAAAGGAAATTTTTTTTAATAATGTTCATAATACAGCCTGGTCTACCAGGAAACATTAACAAATAATTTTCCTTTTACATAACAATTCCAATCCTTTACACAAAGGCAGCATGGTACCTTGACCCTCAAGACATCACTTTTCATGATGAAGCTTGAAATTTAATTACTTTCATATTAATGCTATGGGGAGCTATTGATGATAAAGCCAGTATGCAATAAGAGAGCCTTGAATATTTTTAACCTCGCTCTTTAATTCATGGGGACATGGATGTTCTAGCTTTGTTTTATTCTGATGATGATTTGACCACAGCATGGATGCTTTCAACATGCAGCACCTTGTTTTACTGGATACAATTAACTTAAGCAAAGCATGTTTTGCAGTTGAGAATTTTTTTAGAGCCACCCCATTTTGTCCTGCAAATAATACCGTTTTTTTAATCAGCTAATGTTGAGAAAATAAATTTTCAAATATTCCTCCACTAGGATCACAGGCATTTTCTATAAACAGTTTGCAACTAACATTCTGAGAAACAAAAAAGTGCTCTCATGGCAAAATATTCTGAAATCCCCTTTTCCCATTAGCTTGACAATGAAATCCATTCTCTACCAGCAAACACTCTAACAAATAATCTCCCTTTTATACAACAATTCCAATCCATTACACAAAGGCAGCCAATATTGCAAGGAGCCCGGGGAGTGTTGCTAAGAGTGGGTTAATTCTGTCAATTTCGTGAACGTGTGGCATAAACAAAAGCAATTTATTCAGCAGCTCATTCACTGTCTGGCAGTCTGGGTTTTTCTTACACCTTTTCAAGCCACAGGTGGGGAAAACAAGCATGTGGAACCAGATTTCCAGAAGAGGTCACCTTTCACTGAAATACTCAAATAAGTCACCATTAGCATCACAATGGCATGTTCTGGGTGCAGAACAGTTTTGAAAATCTGGCCATTATGTAAGAGCCTAAACGGGAACTTGGCTTATTTAAAAATCCCCACGTGTCCAAAAGAATATGAGGAAAAAGTAGCTAAAGCTGAAAAAGCCACAAGGTAGCCAGAACATTCATTAAAACAACATGAAGATTAATTATGAAGATTAAATGACATTTAGGAGCCTGTTTGTGGAGAGAGCTGGTCCAAACCCAGTGGGCCAGATCCTCAGCTGGTGTAAATCAGTGAGAAGATAGTGGAGCGAGGCTGATTTATGCTCACTTGGGATCTGTCCCATTTTATTCAGAGATGCACATGATGATCTAGATTATTTTCTGTGATGGAGATGAGATTGTAAAGTTGAGATTGTCTCAAGCCACAAAACTAAGATCCAGATGTCATATGCACAGTGTATCCTCTGGTTGTAGAGCAATGATGTATGTGGATTTTAGACCATGCTCTTACATATGGTGCAGAAGGGAAAGGGGGATGTGGCCAGACAAAAGAGAGTGAGGCTAGAACACCCCTGTATCATGCTGATCCTGGGCTATATTTTCAGTCCTTTGGCTCTCTGCAGTGCGGTGTAAATCAGAGCAGTCCTTTAGGAAGAGGTGATAGCCCTGAACTAAACAGCACCAAGGATCATAGGGGCACCAAGAAGACCTTTGTGCTCTCTATAGATCAGACCAAAACTTTGTGAGATTGGGGGATTTTCAGGCACATGAAATCTATATGAGACAGCCTTCATTGCTTAATCCGTGAAAGCAGTTTAAGGACCAACTGAACAGAATAATAAAAAGAAGGTGTCAAGAGGAAGAGGAAAAAATGGGGGAGGGGAAGATGAGTTTCTTGGGATTGAAACATGCTTGTCACGTTCTTGGCATCCAAGCAAAAAGGCACAGCTGCTCTACATCTGCTGCAGTGCACTGGAACAAGCGTTAATGTAACTACTCTGAACCTGCCCGGATTGTTTTGTTTGCTCCGGTATGGATGCAATATCTTTCTTTTGGAATTGTTAGCACAGAAAGATATTTTCTAATGTCTTTGCAATAAATAATTTGACTTATAAACATTTTCTTTGAAAGGTGAGGCCTGTAGGGACTTCCAGAGAAGAATTTTGTCACAGGTAAAGATTGTGTATGTCAGGACTAATGTCTGCCCTCAGAGACTGGGTGACCATTGAATTACACAACTGAAACGTTGCCACGGAGTGCATACACAGCCCTGATCAACAAATTCCTCTTTGATGTAAAATCAAATACTTACTATATTTCATCTGATAAACCTTCCTAAGCATTTTGGGGCATGATGTGTTTGCACAGAGCTTAGAAAAATGCTGCTCCATAGGCACCATGCAATGCAAAGATAACAATAACAATAGTAATATATAATATATTTACTGCCCCATACATTTTAACATATATTCCAAATAGGACAATGAAACACTATCCCTCAGGTGTCTTCATTTGAATGAATGCTGTGAAAGCTCAAATCCAATTTCAAAATCACTGTTGGTTCTTCCCCACCCCCAGGAAGATGCACAAGAAAGCAGACTTTTAGATGAATCCTGCATTCAGATATTGCCAGCAGGTGGCAATAATTAATATCAAATATTTTGCACTTATACAGTGTTTTGTAACCAGGGAACTCACAGTGGAGGAGTCCATGTCCCATATAAAGTCCATCTCCTCATCTTGGAGTGCTGTATTCACTTCTGGTCATCCTGGCTGTTCCTGTGGCCAGATCCATACTGGAAGCTCTGTCCAGGGAGCCACATGGCAGCCTGTCTTCTGGATGGATGACACATGGACCTGTGCTCGGCTGAGCTGAACTGGATGTTGCTCCAAGGATGGATGTAGTTCTGTGCTCCTATAGGGGAAAGAATGGTGCTCACCAGCACCTAGTTGGTGTTGTGCTTTCTTTTCTATGTCCCAATCTCCCTGTGAGCTTTGGTTTCTGTCTGGCTGCACATCTGGAAGGGGTTCCATTCCTTGATCCCTTTCTTTCATCTCAAGCAGTTTCATATCATTGTAGATTATCTTTGGTCTTCTCAGTTCCATGGTCCAGTCTGTGGCAGAAGCAGGGGGTTATTCTGTTCAAAATAGATTTCCTCCCACATCTCTTTCAGCTAAGGATATAGGGTCCTTTCATTTTATCTCCCAAATTTCTGAGTTACAGATTTGGAGCTTCTAGACAGATGTGATTGGCTTCCCTGACAACAGCAATTAACTCAAGAGAAAGGCAGCAAATTCACAACTGATTCAAATATAAAGACAGAAAAGATACAAGCTACTACAATCAGCCACAAAACCAACCCACAGGTTGGCACTGCACGTGGTAAGGTATCAATAATTTGATCTCAGTCTTGTACTCCTTATGAAGCTTTCACTGAGTCAGTGAGGGATATGGATTGGGATTTATAATGACAAACTCAGTTCAAAAGTGCAGAGGGGCCAGAGTTACACAATTTGTTGCCAGAGAGTTTGGGAGGAAAGGGGGGCACCCTAGTGTTTTTGGATCTGGAGTTTTGCTTCAGGCCTATCACTATTAAAAATGTCTGCTAGTGCAATTTTCCTTCCTTCCTGTTAGATTAAAGACATCTGCTTTTATCATTTTGTAAGAGTCCTGCTTCATTTAGCTTCACATTACATTAGCATACACCTATGGAGGTGACCGGAGCTGCATCTCTGATAATTAGGACAGCACAGAGCAGCATCCTGTTTCTCAGCGAAGCTCTATATTAGGTGTGTGTGTCATATGGCTGTCTACATTGCTTAGGCACCAGAAGTGGTGAATGCCTGAGTCTTTCAGACAAGCATATGAAAAACATTTGACATTTCCCAGTGGCCTTAAGGAGTAATAAATGGTGACAGACCATAATATTAACAGGAAAATATAGCCTGGGTGCAGCTTGTGGGTATTTTTAGGCTTGTGTCTCCTCATGGGGTCTTATTTTGGGTCCATGTATTGCAAGCAGGTAGAGTTGTAAAGAGTGATTCTAATTTGGGAAGTGACTATGTAATTGGTGTGTCTCTAAGCACACGTCAGCCATGTGCCTCACGTGGCGTCTGGTACAAATCTCTTTTTTTCACAATTCCAGTGTCTCCAGGGGAAATACTGAAGAGACCATGGCAAATCCCTCAGTCAAGGGGATGCTGACGGAGACTAGGTTGCTGCAGATCAGGCTTTTAGAAAACATTCAGCACTGCTGTCTAGACAGAGTCAAGATGCCAGGGCTCCCCTCCCCCCTCCCCCAGGCCCCTGGAGCCTCATCACAGAGTTGTATATGTCTGCTAATTAAACCGGAGTTTTATATTTCATCCTTAGGAGTTTCTTTCTCTGGAAATGTAGGTCATTTGATTGACGTGTATTCTTCAACATCTTTTCTGGTGAGAAATTTATGAAAAACAAGCTGTGCTAGACCCAGGCAAGACTGGAAGCTGAATGCAAATTGGATGTTTTATTATATAAAGGATTTAGGAAGCCATAAATGTCTCGCCTCCCCCCCGCATCAGCAGTAGGATTGTAACAGCCTGGCCAGTGAGCATAGTGAGGGATATTTGTTTTGTGGCTAGCAGGCAGGGCTGCATGTCTAACTACTGAAATGATAGATTTCTATTATTGAGATTTCCCAACATCAGACAGACAGGAAAAGGAGGAGGTACCTATGTACAAGAATGGGGTGACTGAGAATACAAATTCCGAGTTCAATATCCTTCCTAAGGGCTAGATTGCAATCTAGGCTGTGCAGGAAAGTAAGAAGGTGGAAGAACTCCAGGGTAGAAAGGGGTGTTTTCAGATGCTGACCTCCAAGTAATTCTATCGAAAAATTGATAAACATGTACCGACTAGAGAAACAAGAACTGGAAGGCTGAATCTTAATAATTATCTCTTAATTATTCAGGGATGTGACTCCTGCTATTTAGTCCTATGGGGTACTTTGGCTACAGTTTCTTCTCTATGCATCTCAATGGGCAGCTTTCAATAGAGATTATAATTTCACAGTGGGTCCACCTTTGGTATGGACACTGATCTCCAGGTGAGCTAGGATCAAAGTACATTTCCCCCTCGTCAGTAGTGAGTCCCATCTTAGAGAATCATAAATCAGTAAAACAACTGATAGATGGGCCATTCAAGGAACAGTCTTGAATATTAAGACTCTTAAATTTATATTAAATCCCACGGTTTCCTCTCTGTTTACCAAAGTTCGCTTATTTCTTTACACTTATATGGTTGTCATGTGTTGTACATTTACAATTTGTAATTAAGGGCTCCAGCAAATATTCTATAAAAGGCACAAATCACACTAACCCTTATTTACCTTTCTTAGACATAGCGTAAAAGAAAACAATATTGAAAGAAGATGTTATAAAGCTGCATCCCAGAGTCTGTGTAAACATACCTAGAGGCAATAAATATAGCTTTATGGCTAAGGAGGTGTCCTCTTTGACACTCTTGGTGCTGTCACTAGTTGACAGCAAAGATTTCCTAGGAATTCCCGTATTTTATTTAACTAAATAAGCCGCCAAAAATGTAAGCATGTAAGTGGACTATTCTCCAAGCATCAGGTCAATGAAAATCCTCATTTCTCCTAAATTCAGAAAAGGCAAAGTAAAAATTGCAATAACCTAAAATTCTTAGAATAAATAATAATTTTGCTAATAAACATTTTGGGATCAATATTAAAATCTTTTCCCTATGAAAGCTGCACTCCTAAACTGTAGGATGGCTTATCTGCACTTGTGGTCTAGGTACACAGGGGTAAGTGAGGCTATCATATCGGTTTACACCTTCCCTGGAACAGGAAGGCAGGGAGTGGGTGGAGAGAAATGGGAGAATAGGAAGAGGCTCATGCCTACCTCTTCCTAGCCAGAGCAGCTGAGTGTGTGGGGGGGAGGATGTAGAGTGACCAGATGTTCCGATTTTATAGGGACAGTCCTGATTGTTGGGTCTTTTTCTTATATAGGCTCCTATAACCCCCACCCCTGTGCTGATTTTTCACATTTGCTGTCTGGTCACCCTAGGAGGATGGGAATGCATAGGCCAGCAAGAAATTATGACACCCTTTCCAGGCAGGAGCAGGAATTAGAGGAATAATTGTGATTCAGATGTGTCTTTGAGGACAGCACCTGCTGCTACTCCTTACCTGGGGACTCTGGTTTGCATCCACAACAATTTATTCACGTGCATCTGACTCTGCCTGTAAAAGCTGATGTGCAGTCTTTCATGCAGAGAGGTCAGGAAGCGGGCTGCTGCTGATCAATTGTATAGTCAATTGCTTGACCGCATTTTGACTCATTATGAAATATATTCAAGAGACCAAATGAGCAATATCAGTCAGGTTTATTACTATAAGCCAATAATAATATAGTACAGGAGAAAGGTTCAATACAATACCAGGAAGCCGTCTTGTGCAGCGTTGTTACATTCCTTAACTTGTTGTTCTGTTCCCTTCTTTATCTTTTGTCTTGGATACTAGCATTCCAAGTACTGGTCTGTGACAGTACCTCCCTAGCTTGTAGTATAACAGAGAACAAATGTATCTTGATTTTGTCAAGTTTCCTATCTGCTTATGCCAAGTACAGAGCTGTACTATTGCAGGGTATTGTGGAATGTAGCTTAGCATGAGTGAACAGAACTCTGGGAAAAACATAGACCAGTTCATCTCTCATAACTGCCAGGCATTTATATAATATGCTATATACCACTCTAATATAAATATGTTCACTAACACGTATGTTCTAATATATATATGTTCATTAACACTGCCCACCCATTTTTGCACATACAAATTCTAGCTTAATTTGTTTAAAATGGGGGCTTGGTGTTCTCTTTTGCCCATAAAATAATCAATTGACCGTGCCAAAAGTGTGTGCATGAAATCAGAGATCTTGAAAATGGTTTCAGATTTGGAGGGAATATGATTTTAATTAAGATAATTGTTTACAATACCCTGGTTGCTCAGGAAGAGCTCTATCCTCCTATGCTGAAAAACATAAATTCTCTCACATCTGAACATCACAAGGACAGACCGTATCTGCTTTTTCATGGTGTATATTGGGAAGAATCCATCCAATTTTGACACATGACCTTGATTTCTAGGGTTACTTAATCCCTGGGTTAGTCTGTGTATATCGTGGTAGAAACACAGGCCTAATACAACTACAAATACAATTTCCCATTGATTATATTGGGAGTCAAAGCCCCCAATAGGCAGATCACCCATTTAAGGTGTTTGGAATCTATTGCTGCCTGCCAGTTAATGTGAGTGTTGAGATAGGAGCAGAGATGGGCACGCTGCAAAGATTGCGGGGGGAACATTTCTGAGTAGTTTGAATTTAGCCTGGAGAGCAACTTCCACCTCCTCTTAGATTAAACCATACAGCAAACTGGGGACATGAAGGTTCCTAATAACACACTAACCATGAAGCATCTTCCTCCATAGGTACTGAAGGCAGAATACACTTGTCTTCTCCCTCGTTCCTTCCCAAGCAGCTAATTATAAACATACACAATCTCACTTATGGACACATAGTAAATCTGTGCATCCCAGGGGGCGGGGGAAAGCGGAGACTCTAATGTATATTGTTGTTGAGCTGTGACACATCTCTCTCAGAGAGGGAAATACAATCAGTAATAAACCAATGTTATTCACTTTTTTGTCACAGGAGTATTAATTGCCTAGATGCTAAATAAGCAATAATATATTAAATCAAAGACCCAAAAGATTCATTGAGCTACTTCAATCTTTTCAAGGATGTTTGAGGAAAGTATCTAGGACAATGTTCAGGGAGTAAGAAATGCAGATTCCATTAATGCCAGGGAAATTTTGCAGCTATAGTTCAACATACATCACAGTGAGGGCCCAAAGTTTGAAAAGTAGGTGGGCAAAAATGCTTGTGCATCTCCATGATGATTTGCACGTGCAGGAATTGCTCATGTAATTTCAGTACTTGTAATCACATGTGCTGTACTTAAGCTCCTTGGGACAGGGATCATTATGTTGTTCTGTGGTTGTACAGCACCTAGCACAGTGAGGTCAAGGCTATGACTTGAGGCTCTTAGGTGCTATAACAATATACATTAATAATAATAAGTAATATAGAAATGTCTTTGAAGTTAGTCTATAAACTAATGAACGTCTGTGTTTTTCATTGTGGTGGAAAAGCAGCAGCCGCAAATTCCATAAAAGGAGACAATTCACAGTTAAGAATTAAATGTCCTATTGTCAGGGTTTCCTTGACTACTTCCTACTCTGTGTCTGGGTGTCAGATGTTTAATATCTAACTGTGAATTCCCCTCGTTTGTTGAGTTCATTACAAGACACAAAATGTGCTTTGAGGTAGATTTTATTCAGTGAATGTGTTTTTAAGGCTGGTTTTCAAGGTAATAACATTTTACAAGTTACTGCGATTGCTTCCAGTGGCTGGTAGATTCTGCAAGGGAATCAGTACTGATGCTGCATGAACTCCGGTTATGTTCTATGTGCCGGTTTGGAATTCTAGGGAAAGCTGCCTTGAAAAAACCAAAAGATGGGGGTATGTGGGAGAGCGGGGAAGGGAAGGCCTTACAAATTGGAGACCTAGATTCAGTCATTCTGGTGTGGAGCAACAACTTTACATGGTACCACCAGCCAATATAGATATAAGGCTAGAGTAAAGGGGTCATGATGAGCGATGCCTTTGCACTATGTCAGATCTCAGTGTGGACTATGGACCCTTGTGCCTATTGCGTTGCAGCCTTGCATACCTTTGATCAGGCCTCGATCTGCTTAACGTGGCATAGTAGGACTTGCCCTGCTCACTGCAGTATCAGGAGGAGGGGAGGCTAAGGTGAGTTGTAGCCTCTTTTGCAAACCATCCTTTAGCCTGCACTCTGGGCATTTTGACTGTCCCTCAGAGTCTGTTTCCTAGAATACAATATGAAATGCATCAAGAAGGTCTATGGAATTATCTGCATTATCTGGTGAGGAGAACTCTGGGACTGGGAGCCAGGAGAACCCTGGCTTTCAATCTGTACTGGACAAAAGCCTGGAATCTAACACAAAAGAGGGGTGCTAGAATACCTGAAGTCTGTTCCTGACCAATAACCCGCTATGACCTTCAGCAAGTTGGTGAAAGTTTACCTTTCTCTCAAATGGAGCTTACTGAATACTGACCCACCAGATGAAGTGATGTGAGGCTTAGTTGATGTCACTTAGAGAATGACCAAGTCCTTTGAAATCCTTGATTGAAAGGTCATCAGTGCAAAGGGCTGAACTTCCCTGAATTGATTACAGCAACAGTATCAGAAAATAAGGAATGATAGCTAATATGACACAGCTACTTAACTTGCTACTTAGGCTTGCACATTCATATGGGTTAGCTGGGTTTTCAAAGTTCTCTGTCATTTTGCTACTTTATTTAACATGACAAACCCAAAATTAAAAATAGAAAAGAATATTTTTCTCCATCCAAAGCCGTATAAAGATCTATATATGTAATATTAGCCTGAGTCTACATTAATTTGTGTGAAGAGAAATGGATATTTCGCTGCAAATAAGGATGCTTACTTAACATGGGAAGCACTGTGTTAATTTTTCCCCCCTCAAAACTGAAGCTACATTTGAAAGCTGCTGGAAGTATTTTCTATTTCTTTTCTTCTTGGAAGAATCCACCCATACACATGTACATGGACAGATACAAACACATGTCCACACTCAGCACACTCAGCCGTATCCACTTCATTTTTGCAACTCAGCCCCAAGACAAAAGGGTCTAACAAAGAATACTACAAAAGTTCTTCCCACCAGCAATCCCAGACAGCGTTCCAGCAGTGAAATGATTAATCCTTCTGTTCTAATATTTTAACAGTGCTTTCCTTGGTGGCCTGCAAGTCCTCTTTGTCAGGAACTTTCACTGGCATCAATGGTCGTTCCATGCATGGAGGACTTCCAGGATATCGATGCTGTTGTGGTTCAGAAAACTCCTGCCTTTTGTGGGTAGGTGAGCATCTCCCTGATTCAGGCCTCATTTGCCCATACGCACCCACATAAATATATATAGCTGTTCCCTGCTCTAAAACTAGCAGTTATGGGAAAAGACATATGCAATAACTTGATCTTCCTAGTGTCTCTGTGAGGAAGGAAATAGGTTTGTGCTACAGTAATGACATGTGTTAGTTTCTTAGCTACCAGAATGGTGAGTGTTTTCTTTTTGCATGGCAAGTCATGAGGGACTGAGATCTAGTAAGTCATACCATCCAAAAATGCTCCAGTCACTGATTCATTACCAGCTGGTACATCCAGCTCATTGTTCTAGAAAGTGGCGTTGGAGGTCTTGAGCAGGAAATGTGCCCTGAAGTATTCCAGTTCCTTCCTGCACCATCACTAAGGGAGTGTCCAAGGCTCCACCATCCCTGCCTACCATGCTGTTCGCTGGAGTTTCTGTCTTTGTGTACCTTTTTGTCTTTCTGTAATGTATGTGTAATGGGTCTAGTTCTCAAACCCCAACCTGGAGGACCAGTGAACCCTATTTTTTGACCTATCCAGGTTGGGTGGCCCTACTAGGAGTTAAAACTCCCACCAGCATAGCTGTCAGGGTCATAGGAAAACATAAACCTTCCCACCACTTCAAGGTGCTGTCTCCAGGGAAGGAGCTAAGGTATTGGGAAAGAGAAATTTCTTGGAGTAGAACCTGACATGAATTAGCCAGTCTACAGCTGACTTTTGCTAACCATATGGAGTCTGGTTCATGTAATCCTTATGAACTGTTTTTTACAGGCTTTGTTCAGCACCAATCTGTACATAATTTGTGTCTGGACTCCAGTTCAGACTACAGTCACATAAAATCTTTTACTACCCAGTTCATCCCCCCCCTGCAAAACTGCATCAGATTTCTGATTCTGCCTATTCCATCCCCCCTCCATTCATGATGGGATTTTTTTTATGTTTTAGGACTAGATCTATAAAAAGATGATAATCAATCAAGTGTCCATGAATGGTTTTCATGTGTCACTCACTTTTCCTGACCATCTTTTGTGACATCCCCTTTCATTGCTGCATTAGTTTGGCCACAATACAGAGCAATTTATGCTTGTCATATGTTATTTATCAGGCTTAATTATTCATCCTGCCTTTTATCATGTCATCATATTTCAAGACCATGATTAACTATAACTCTTGTGAGGCACAAAGTTTGCCTTAACTTGCTACTTAGCCTTGCACAGCCATATGGGTCAGCTGGGTTTTTGAAGTTCTCTGTCATTTTGCTACTTTGTTTAACATGACAAACCCACAATTATTTTTGTAGGGTTTCTTTACTGTAGTAGAGAGATTTTGAGAATTAATATAAAAAATTTGGAGGTTTGTGGAAAGCAAGTCTGGAAAAGACTGGCCTGAAAACCCTGATTTTGGAGTTATTAATGATATTATTAATTAATGATGTTATTCCTGTTTGATGTCTTATCTCTCCTTTTCTCAAACCTCTTCTGTAATGATGCCTTGATGATCTCCACTGGGAGAATTCTGCTACCCAATCTCAATCTCTCTCTCTCTCTCTCTCTGCTAAGAATATTTTCTTAATATGAAATTCTCTGCCTTCATTTTAGGCCATCACTCTTTGTGCTATCTGTTATCATCTGGGACCATGGATGATTCTCAGGGTTGCACTTTTCTCTCATTTTCAGGTTCATCAAAGTCAGTAGAGTCATACAAGTGAGACCAAGAGGAGAATGTTTCCTCTTGCCTTTATCGTACCTTGTTACTCTGAACGTATTTATAGAATGTGATCACAACACCTCCATTGTCTCTCTAGATTTTCTCTTTTCTAAACTGCATAGATTTAGCTGCCTCCATCTCTCTGCACACTTTACACCCTCCAATCGTTGTACCACTTTCATTGCGCTCCTTTGAATTTTCCTCTATCCTTCCAAACTATGGGGACTAAAACTGCATACAGGACTCTAGATGCAATTATATTAGGTTTCTGTAGAGAGGCAATGTTAC
Source organism: Dermatemys mawii (assembly GCA_007922305.1). Classification (NCBI taxonomy): domain Eukaryota; kingdom Metazoa; phylum Chordata; order Testudines; family Dermatemydidae; genus Dermatemys; species Dermatemys mawii. The sequence continues at coordinate 20,368,927 of ML677360.1, read as the reverse complement.
CTCCTGCGTTTTACACATGATCCCCCAGGATACACATTCAGGAAAAGAGGCTTTTACATTATTTCTCACTGCGAGTTCATGTTTGACCCCAGAATAATAACTATTGAAGATGGAAAAAAACTACCATCATGGTTCCATCTAATCCTTCTGCCACAGGGTGACTGACTCCTTTAAGATGGAGGGGGTCTAGTATACTTGTGACTTGTAAGCTGCCTCCCAGATGGGCTTAAGGGAAAGCACCATATCAAGAAGAAGCTGAGTTAGGGCTGCCTGAAAGAGACAGGGAAGGGCAGATGACAGCAGAGACAGAAGAAGCAACAAAGAGTTGCCCAGGAGGAAAAGCTGCAGTAGCTGTGAGTTGCCAGTGATGAGTTCTGTGGAAAATTGGTGATCAGAGCTGGGGAATCCCTGCTGAGTTACAGAAGAGCTTGTGCAGAGGCTGCTAGGAGCAACAGGAAGAATCAGTCTGGGTAAGAGGCCGAAACAAGGGGATTGATGTTGAAAGGTGGGTCTCAGAAACTGGGATAGGAATCAGAGGTGAGGATGCCTGGGGAAGTGAAACACGGCAGAGAGCCTACTCATGGTAGACCTGATTTTAGGCCACAGGAGAAGGCTTATGGGAGTGAAGCAGATGTTGGAACTCTCAGGTGGGTGCCCTGAACAGTGGGGCTCAAGAACAGGGGATGGAGACCGAGTGGTTAATGGCTCTCAGATGGATGACCCAGGAATGGTGACCTTTGAATGGGATCAAAAAGCTGCTGCGTAGCAATCTTGTTTTGCTTTGGGGGCAACTGTTTTTACCATGAGGTATCTGTGGACTGTGCCACTTTATATGAATAAAAGGGTTTGAAATATGCTGCTGAGAGACAGTTTTCCTTTGCCTGAGGGGGGGATGAAGGGGAAATGGAGGCAAGTGCATCCGTCATCCCATAGGCTGACACTGGAGGGTGCTTGAGAATGGGCCATGTTGTGACACTTTCCTGTTGTCTGGGTGGGATTGTTTCCTATAGTTTGTTTTATAGTGATGTGACAGTCTGTAGCCTTATGTTCTTCCTTATTCATGTACACCCCTCTAATATCTGTAGATCGTTACATATTTCCCCTTCACCTAGCCAAGCTAAACATACCTATTTCACAACTACTATTTTACTTTCTCTTTTGGATTGCCTGTCTGGCTATGCTGTTACTAATTATCCCATCTTTTATTAGAAATGACCTGAATTATCCATCTGAAAAGATTACAGAAATAGGTTTGCACCACTTAGTTATTCAGTCTGATATGCCCACTGTGGTGTATTGAAAACAGTGTAAAAAATTATAAGCTGCTACTTTAAATCCTAAGGGTTTCCCCAGTCCTCCTTGTAGGGCAGGACATTGTGTAGGGAAGCATGTGATCAGAATCAGTCTACAAAAAATCAGCCTAGAGTGAGGTGAGTGATCTATGATGCTCTGTTCTAGGGAGCAGCCTGCTTTTTTTCTTTCTGTTTTTGTTTCTTGTGTGTCATCATTCTGAATTCTAGGAAATAAGGTACTGTTACATTGCAACCTCCCAGCAAGAATATTTTGTCCTTATGTAACTTCTGTGTGTATACTGTGAACGTAATACTGTGGAATCCAAAGAAGAAGCAGAGCCTATTTTCACTGTACTCACAGATTTTTTTATGTCGCTGGTCTCACCATTGCTGCAGTCCAGTTCGATTCATTCTTATGCTGGATGACCAATAGGCTGCCTTTGGTAACAATGCAAGTGATAATTTGCACCCAAAGGTCTCCAGGCCTAGGCATAATAAGTGTCTGAGCTGATTTTTCTACACATACAGTCATTTACACACACGTAGTTCTGGGCAGGAATTTGTTAGGAAGACTACTATATCCTAAGTAATACTATTCCCAACTCCTGGTCTCTGCACAGACTCAAAGTAAATGGCTTGATTTAGGTGGAGTCAGACAACTTCCTTCCACAACCAGGACAGGATGTAGATCAATGGCACAGAACCATCTCAGCTGAGCGGCAGTAGCGTTTATGGACCCTACATGCAGGGTTTGGATCAATGGATCCTCACAGTCATACTCCTATTCTCCAGGCACTTTGGTCGCTTTTCACCTGGCCTGATTCACAATATACTGTGACTTATAATTTGGCTTGGCAGACTTGTTCAGTTCCAGTGAGCTGCACTGCTTGGCAGTACTACTTTTGTCCAGCTGTATTTTGGACCTCCTGGGTCCTGACCAGGCCTGGGAAGATTTATCCCAAATGTTGCATGCCTCCATGTTACCAAGAGAAAAGACCCCACGACACTGCTTACTGCCTGACTATTAAAAACAGTGGCTGGGGTGATTACCAAATGTATATCCTCCTCTAGCCAACGGCACCGGGCAAGAATCAGGTCTTCATTCCACCACCTTTCGTGAGAGTGCACATGCAGACAGAAATTAAACAAGCCAAGCTTTGACCTCCACAAAATGTATTTCTTGTGCCTTGCTCATTGAAACTGTTTGTGTTTGTTCCTTAAGCTGTTTTTAATCAATATTTAGTTTGTTTGCACAGAAGACATCTGGCAGAAAGAAAGGCCAAGCTCAGAATCCTGTAAATGTCATGACTGTGATCTGGGAAGAATTGCTGCTGGATTGGTCCATCATATGCAGTTGTGAAAGGATAGTTTATGTCCCATTAACAAGAGGTTGGAGGAATTAAAAGCAAAGCGACAGAAGAACAAAGCAAGGGAGGCAGCTATTTTCCAGATTTCCCTGGGAAATTAGTGAAATGTATAAACCCCTGTATTCTCCTCTCCTCCATATCACATCCAAATAAAACAAATGTTTCACGAACAGCAGGTTTTCCAAGAGTTTGAGAATAGCCAAATAGAGTTTGGCTACAGTCCATAAATACTAAAGTCCTACCACAAAGGTCTCATTCCATATATGACCTTGCAGTCTGCGTCCTCAAAGGAAACCTGCACACCGTCTCCAAAAGACAAGTCTGGAAACTTAATTTAATAACTCTGCTGGGCCTTAAAAACATGAACTTTGCAGAGACACTGGCTTTATGGCTCGTTACAATCATTTGTAACACACTACTGCCTGCTAACCCTTAACTGCCCCACTTAGTTTTCAGCAGACTGCTACAGCTTGTGTGAATCCCTTATACTTCAGCTGTCCCACCCTGCATTTAGCTTGGACCCTTTGGTTACCTGCTCCAGCCCTGAGGAACAGCTCTTGTGATTTAATTAAACGAACAATGAGTAGGGCTCCCACTTCTTTAAACCTATGCAGTAAACCAAATGCATAAAGCCAACACTGGGAATCTTCAGCTCCCTCTAACCCAGGGGTGGAAAAACATTTTGGCCTGAGGGCCACATCAGGCTTACAAAACTGTATGGAGGGCTGGGTAGGGAAGGCTGTGCCTCCCCAAACAGCCTGGTCCCTGCCCCCTATCTGACTCCCTCCCACTTCCTTCCCCCGACTGCCCTCCTTAATACCCCCCCATCCAACCCCCGCTCCTTGTCCCCTGATCAATCCCTCAGAACCCCACCCGCTATCCAACCCCCTGCTCCCTGTCCCCTGACTGCCATGACCCACATCCACACCCCTGCCTCCTGACAGGCCCCCCGGGACTCCCACGCTTATCCAACCCCCGCATCCTCCAGCTGCCCCCTCCCAGAACCTCCACCCCATCCAACTGCCCCCTGCTCCCTGCCCTCTGCCTGTCCCCCAGGACTCTCTGCCTCTTATCCATGAACGAGGACAGATGAGTGATGAAAGTAATGTTAATCTGGGTGGACGATACAACATTTAAGATACTGTGGGTCAAATCCTTCCCTCATTTACATGCCATAAATTGCAGTGGGTGAGCATGGATGTAACTACTATGAAACAGAAGGCACAATTCAGCCCTGTATTTTTACAATTACTTTTCACTAGGATAGTGTGTGTTCTCGTGCAAGTGACTTAAAACATTCACATAGACAACAAAGATTGCTCAGACTCCTTTCTTACTTAGTCAGATACCCAGTCTTTTGACCTTATAACCTGCATCTGCATTTTGAGAGGTAAAAGGCTGATTTGATTCAGGGAACATTTTTAACAATAGCAGCAAAGGGGAAGCACTCAGGTCTGTCTGGACCCTTTTTGCTCAAATTGTGTGCGGCGAAAGGAAGGTGTGTGCGTGTGTGTGGGGGGGTCATATCTCTTGACCTGCCGAAGTCCAAACATATGCAAACACAGTGCATAACAAGGACCTAGAATGGGGAATGCCAAAATATTACTCATGCAGGAAAAAGTCAATGCTGTGAGGTTCCTTCCTTCAATATAAATAATTCTATCCATAGTCTCACTCTCATTACTCTATATTTGTGATTGTAAATACTTTTCAATAATAAAAATGGGGGAGGCACCAAAATTCTGTGGAACCTCATTACAACTGGGATTAAAATGAGAGGCAAGAGTTGAGGGGAACATGTGGGCACAGAAACTCACTGATGAAATGGAACAGAACTTCTAAAGCCCTCTATGTGCAGCCATTTGTGCATGTCTGACTCCAGGGGGCAAATACTGTAATATGCCTGAATAAGATGGGATTTGAGCATGTGCACATTGCTGTGCATATACACAAATCCCAGTAGCGGATTCAATCTTGACAGGATATCCTTAGTTGAACAAAAGGTACAAAGGTAGTATGTGGGGAGAAACACACTTCCTTGTGCAGAAGGGCCAAAGGAGAGAGGAAATATTTTCACAGCTGGACAAAAGGAAAGGGAAAACAGATTTTTTTTTTTAAAGGCCAAATGAAATTAAACTAAGACAGGTCAAAATTGGAAAATGGAAGAACATGAAGGAATCCAATCAGACTGCTATGGAAAGGAGATGCACATACATACGCAAAGTGATCAGGACTTCAAGTCCATCAACTGCTGCATGGTTTCTCAAGTGCTACGCTGCTCCTGTAGCTCATCTCTGCTGTATAGCATGTAGACTTGACTGTAAGTGAACTGAAATAAACCACATATTTATTCCATTGCAAATTATTTCTTGCCAAATTTCTCTTAAAACCTGATTGTTTCCAGAAGTGGGGATCTGAATTCTAATAGCATATCGGGCTAAGTCGATGTCCTCTTGTTGATAAGTCCCAATAGATGTTCCAGTTCCAGATGAGTAGAGAGTTAAATATCTGAAACGGGGCTTTTCCCAAAATCCAGAATGTACATTTCCATCTACCTCACCATGGAAGATCACTCTTCTTGAATCAGCTCTTCCTATGTGTCTAGGATTGATTTAATTGTGTTTTTGGCACTGCTTAAAAGCCTAACGTGTTTTTAATTGATAAAATATGCTGTGTCTGTTATTTATGTCAGCATTCCACAGGGAATCTTATTGTTCTGAATGTGTTTTTAGATACTCCTACATACACAACCCCCTGCAGACGACAGTTCAAGCACTGTACCCAAGGTACAATGACTAACAGGCTTACTTAAATGAAGGGCCCAATTTAAGGTCCAGACCCGGATTATAAAAATTATTCTTTGTAGATTTCCTTTAACTCTGTTTGCAATTTCTAAATATCTAATTATATTCACATTTACATGGGTCAGTCCAAACACCCCCAAGACCACAAGCAGAGGAGAGTAGAAAGGAAGATGGAAAACATGCAGCTCAAATCCGATCTGAATTTTTAAATTCTGATGTTTGAATAGCATGAAGAAACATGTTAAAAAAATTAGTTTGAGTAGCTTAGATCTTTGCCATGTGTTTTACATGAAAGCATTTTTGGAGTTGCTTGAGATTTTGCTTTTAAGGCTAAACATTGCACTGGGCAGTATTTGAGAAATATTTCAATATTATGATTTAGGCTATTGTTTCTGGTATTAAGCGTGATTAATTCATGGAAAGCTATGGCTATTTTAATTTGTTCAAGAAAACATTTTGGAGACAAAAATAAAGTGCCATTTGTTTTCACCACAATTTTATTTTCCTTGTTCCTCCCCATCCCTCTGAATCCTCTTTCACTAAAAATTAGTCTAGGTGTCTCTTAAACATGTTTATTCACTTTGTTTTAATATCCCATTCCTGTTTTATGCAAGATAGCTTGTTGTGGGCCAGGCCTGGCCAATCATTACTATACCTTTGCCATAGTTGTAGCATTTCCTGATCAGTAACAGATTATCATTGCTGTATCATTCCTTTTTTAACATGACTAGAACATCTCTGTAGGACACACATACTTCCTGTCGAGTCTCCAGTAGCCTGTGTTTTTAACCAGTCTGTTCAAACTCACAAGTGGCCACATCAGAATGGCATTGAAGAAGAGATCCAAAGGGACCAGTGTCAGCACTCAACTTTGTTTCACCCCATTATATATGAGGGATGGTTTAGAGAGGACATTATCTGAGAGTATTTTGACCTATCATATCTTTGTGGAATTGCCATGTAATGTTAACAAATTTGGTGGGTTGGCCAAACTTTTCTAGAAATTTTTCCCAGGCCATTTCTGGCCACAGAGTTGAATGCTTTTTTTAGATCCATGAAGGCAACATAGAGCTCCATGTTTTGCAGTGCATTTTCCCTGAATCTGTCTCACAATGAAAATCATGTTGTGGTGCTTTGACTTGATCTAAAGCCACATTGGGTCTCTGGTAGAAGGTTCTCTGACTACCTGGACAAGTTGATTGAGGAAAATATCACATAGCAAGGAGATACCCCAGTAGTTGCCACAGTCAGATTTGTTGCATTTATTTTTGAAATCCTGAGGATTTTTCAGTTTTCCAGATAGCCTTAATAATTTTGTCTAGACCATCAACAGTTTTGGGGACTGCAAATTTGCAGATTTCTGCAGGTTTTCTGTCTTTGCCTGGTGATTTACCGGATTATTTGATAGCTTTCTGCATTTCATCAGTGGTAGATAACTGGATGGTTTCTCTATGCATGGGTTACTGTGCTAGCTCTTCTAATACCTGAGGGTTGCCAGTAGAGGGATTGTTTAATAGCTCAGTAAAGTGTTGCACCCATCTTTGAGAGACACCTCACTTCTCTTTGATTAGGATAGATCCATTGAGGGTAACTGGATGTCCCGATATTTAATCCTTTATCCCACATCCCGACCAATGTACAACTGGGATGCCATTTGTCCCGACATTCAGGTGAAGAGGCGAGCGGTGGGCGGGGGAATGAGGAGGGACACAGTAAGTCAGTGGCAGGCGCGGTGTGGGGAGCCAAGCAGTGAGCGGGCCGGGGGTGAGTCTGTCTGGAGAAAGAGTGAATAAGCGAACAACAGGCAGGCTTGGGGATGAGGAGGCTGGTGGTGGGGGTGGGAGTGTGTCTCTCCCCCCACCAGCCAGGACACCTCCAGAGTCCCGCCTCTTGACGATTGCTGAACAGAGCAGGAGGGATGGGAAAGGGCTCCCCTTTCCTTGAATCTGGGAACAAAAGCCATGTCACCTGCCAGCTCTTTGTGACCAGGCTTAGCGCTGTGCCAGATCCAAACCCGCTCTTGGCAAGCGAGCTTTGGGATCTGATCCAAACTGAACTGAAGTCGCCCACTTATTTTAAGGGGCAGGAGAAACACCCTCAGAAAGCTCTGCCATCCGAGAGACTCACTCTACAGCAAAACAGAGAAAAATCCACCTCAGCCCTGCTGAGCTGGGGCAGGATCTGGGGTGGAGCTGGGGTGGATTATAGGCAGGGCCAATGGTGCCCCAGTGTTCCCCAATATTTTACTGTGTCACCCTAAATCCACCTGTACTTTTTATTGGAGCTAATCCCAATTCCAGTGGCCCATAAATGGCCTTCAGGGAGCCTTCAAGGTGGCAAAGTTTGCAGATGATACTAAACTGCTCAAAATAGTTAAGACCCAAGCAGACTGTGAAGAACTTCAAAAAGATCTCATGAAACTAAATGACTGGGCAACAAAATGGCAAATGACATTTAATGTGGATAAATGCAAAGTAATGCACATTGGAAAAAATAACCCCAACTATACGTACAATATGATGGGGGCTAATTTAGCTACAACTAATGAGGAAAAAGATCTTGGAGTCATTGTGGATAGTTCTCTGAAGACGTCCATGCAATGTGCAGCGGCAGTCAAAAAAGCAAACAGGATGTTAGGAATCATTAAAAAAAGGAGAGAGAATAAGACGGAGCATATCTTATTGCCCTTATACAAATCCATGGTGCGCCCACATCTTGAATACTGTGTACAAATGTGGTCTCCTCATCTGAAAAAGGATATACTGGCATTAGAAAAGGTTCAGAGAAGGGCAATTAAAATGATGAGGGGATTGGAAAAGTCCCATCTGAGGAGAGATTAAAGAGCCTAGGACTTTTTAGCTTGGAAAAGAGGAGACTAAGGGGGGATATGATAGAGGTATATAAAATTATGAGTGGTGTGGAGAAAGTGAATAAGGAAAAGTTATTTACTTGTTCCCATAATAGAAGAACTAGGGGTCACTCAGTGAAATTAGTGGGCAGCAGGTTTAAAACAAATAAAAGGAAGTTCTTCTTCACATAGCGCACAGTCAACCTGTGGAACTCCTTGCCTGAGGAGGCTGTGAAGGCTAGAACTATAACAGGGTTTAAAAGAGAACTGGATAAATTCATAGAGGTTAAGTCCATTAATGGCTATTAGCCAGGATGGGTAAGGAATGGTGTCCCTAGCATCTGTTTAACATGGGGGTGATGGATGGCAGGAGAGAGATCACTTGATCATTAACTGTTAGGTTCACTCACTCCAGGGCACCTGGCATTGGCCACTGTCGGTAGACAGGATACTGGGCTATATGGACCTTTGGTCTGACTCAGTACTGCCTTTCTTATGTTCATAAAACAGCTTTATGTTGTTAGTATTAGCATAGTGCTGTATTTCTTCTGCTTTCTTTTCCCTCAGTTATCCTGTACAATGCAAAGCCATCTTTGAGCTTTGGCTTGCAGGTTCTTGAACTGTTGGTTGTTGTTGCTTTGTCATTTTGCCAAGACATAAACTCATCATTCTTTTTCTTCAGGAACTTTTTGATTTCATCACCATTTTCATCAAATCAGTCCTGGTGTGGTCTTTGATTTTTTTGCCTAGAGTTTTTTATGAGTCTTGAAGAACAGCCAATTTGAATATACACCACTTTTCAAGTGTGATGATATACTGCTCTCAAATTTTCCCCTAAGATTTTCCTCAGTTTTTCTTGATAAAATTCCTATCCTTTGGAGGATTGGATTAAAATTTAAAATGATCTGGACAAACTGGAGAAATGGTGTCAAGTAAATAGGATGAAATTCAATAAGGACAAGTGCAAAGTACTCCACTGAGGAAGGAACAATCAGTTGCACACATACAAAATTAGAAATTGCTGCCTAGTAAGGAGTACTGCAGAAAGGGATCTGCAGGTCATAGTGGATCACAAGCTAAATATGAGTCAACAGTGTAATGCTGTTGCAAAAAAACCCAATCATTTTGGCATGTATTAGCAGGGTTATTATAAGCAAGACATGAGAAGTAATTCTTCCACTCTACTCTGCACTGATTAGGCCTCAACTGGATTATTGTGTCCAGTTCTGGGCACCACATTTCAGGAAGGATGTGGACAAATTAGAGAAAGTCCAGAGAAGAGCAAGAAAAAATGATTATAGGTCTAAAAAACATGACCTATGAGGGAAGATTGAAAATATTGGGTTTATTTAGTCTGGAGAAGAGAAGACTAAGAGGGGACATGATAAAATTTTTCAAGTACATAAAAGGTTGTTACAAGGAGGACAGAGAAAAATTGTTTTTCTTAATCTCTGAGGAAGGACAAGAAGCAATGGACTTAAATTGCAGCAAGTGTGGTTTAGGTTGGACATTAGGAAAAACATCCTAACTGTCAGAGTGGTTAAGTCCTGGAATAAATTGTCTAGGGAGGTTGTGGAATCTCTATCATTGGGGATTTTTAAGAGTATTGTCTTGATTACACTGGACTGGACTAGATGACCTCTCAAAGTCCCTTCCAGTTCTATGATTCTATGTTTCAGCTTCATTATTCTCAATTTCAGTTGAATCTGTTCACATTATTTCATTGAGGGGCAACAATGTGTAAATTGAAAATGGTTCTGGTCATCCTGTAGTTAGTCCAAGAGTTTGCTCTTCGCATTACTCTGGTGATCCCGATGTCCCTTTGCTATACAGTGACAGTGTCAGACTGGTGTCGGTGCTTTGATCTTGGATGCATCCACAAAGTTTTATATTTGTCAGCTTGCCTGAAAAAGTCTAGTGATAGTAATGAGCTTGTACTCAGCATACTTGCCAAGTAGGAGTAGACCATTGCTGTTCATTTTCCCAGCTCCATTGTTCTTTATTACACAACTCCATGCCTACCTGTCTTTTCCAACTCTGGTAATAAAGTCTCCCAGAAATATAAATTTGTCTTCACTGGGCATAGAGTTGATTATGTCATCCAAATCAGAACAGAACTGTTCTTTAATTTATTCTATCTTGTTCGTGGTTGGAGCAGAAGCTCTGATAAGAGTCACAAAGAGTGAATTTTCAGTGGGAAGTTATAGTCATTAGGTGTTCATTTTTGCCCACAGGTAAGTCTCTGAATTGAGGTAGCTATTTTTAATTGCAAAACCAATGACATAAATCTGTCTTCCTCTGCTGGTTGATTGTTCCAAAAGAAGTTGTAGCCACCTTCCTCCAAAATATATGTTAAATAACTGCAGGTGAAAACAGCCATTTAAATACTTAACTCACCTTTTGCATGCACAAATGCCTGACTTGTGCAAACAACTGCAGTAACTGAAACTGTTGTGTGGTGGAGAGAAGGAGGAAAGAGAGTTGTGTGCAAATGTCCCTAGGCTTCTGCCTCTCAAAATATGGCAACACATATTGCAATGACATATCACTACCCCTGGCAAGTGAGGTGAAAGCTTCAAAGCTTTTTCATAGAGTTGCCTCCCTGTGGATTATATCCAGCTATTTGAAACACCAACAGAACAGCAAAAGAGATCAGATTTGTGCAGCTAGAAAAGAAATTAGCAGGAGACCACCCTTTCTCTTTCTGCAGTCCCCTTCGTTATTCATTACCCACCTTCCAACTTCTGCAACAAGAGGCAGGGGTCCTATAGACAACAACTCCCTTTCATTACACAGTGCTGGTCCATCCCCAGAGCAGGTCCACCTTATGCGCTGAATGAGGCAGGGATGCTGTGGAAAAATAGTATGTAATCATGTAATTAAAGACGGTAATATACTTCATATGCACAAGGGGGCTGAATTAAGGTTGTGCAGGCAGCCATAATAATGGCATTTCCCAACTTTTGAGTGCTTCACTTTGCAAGCTTAATGTTCTTTTAATGCAGTTACTTTTGTGTTTAATATATTTAGAAGCCAGTCTACAGGGGTGTGTGTGTTTGACCATGTGATATCCAGTATGGATAAGAGCAGGATTACTCAGAACAGTGCTGCGGTCACAGTGACCCTTACGCAGTGAAAGGCTTAAATTACCCCAAACGAGGCCTCTAAACATGAGCTCGTTAGATCAGAAATCTTGACAACTGCTCCTCTGTGCTTAGGGATCATTTTACTCAGTGCCCCACGAAGCAGGTACTTGCGGGAAAAGACAGCCACAAGCAGGTATAATAGACTAAAGAACATAAAAGCTGAGATGGAGAAAAGAAGAAAGCAGTTAGCTCTGGTCAATCTGAATTATTCCACCTCAAGTCAGTGCTCCCACGCTGCCCATTCCCCACAGCACTTTTCTATAGGCCTAACACCTTTTTATGAAACTGACCACTTTCACGTGGTTGCTGTTTGTCTGTTAATGTAGTGCTAATGAAAAGGGCGAGACGGACAGCCCAAGATACTAAAGTCATTTGCTTTTTCACAGACTGGGTATGTCAAAGGCAGCAGCAACACATACGTTCTCCCAAACGTTGTCCCAGCAGTGTACTTCAGCTCTGACCTGGGAATACAGATTCTGATCTCCATTATACCAGCTTAAATCTAAAGCAGTGGTTCCCAAGCTGGGGTACGTGAACCCCAGGGTGTTCACAAATTGTTACAGAGTGTTCTTGGGAAAAAATTCCCTAATGGCGGACAGAGCTGTCCCTAGGGACCACGGGCAGCACGGGGCCAGCAGCCCAGAGTCCCTGGACTTCCAAGAGCTAAGCAGATAAAAGCAAGAATATCTTTCACACTGAGGAGATTTCATCTTCAAGATTCCTTATAAGAAATTGAAAGGGAGGTGGATATTTTTTGCTGTTTTTAAAATTAAATAGGCAGCTAGTATTGTTTTTAAAATTATCATGAAGAATGAGTATAAGCTTTGTTGTAACATGCGTTGTTTGCCTGGACTGCTCAAGACCTGAATGCTTGTGTAGAAGGAACTCTTAGAGTTGGCTTCTTTAATACCTTCGTGCTATTTCACATCTAATACTCCTCAATGAAACATAGGAGCTTTGTCTTATAACAATTCAAAGTGATACAAGCTATGAAAGTGAGATCTTGGAATAGTGTTTCTATTTGCATAATGTAATAAAAATACTTTAATGACAAATAAATAATAATAGTGTGTAAAAAGCATGTCATAAAAGCTAATTTTATATTTCCAAGATCACTGCTTTTATAATTTATACTCAGGTAAAGGAGAAAATTCTTGGAAATATATATTCATTTTTAGGAGGGGAATTTGCGAGACTTGATATTTTAGTGAAAGGGCTTCGCAGGTTATTAAAGTTTGGGAACCACTGATCTAGGATGACTCCATTAGCTTTTAGATCCAGCCCTGACGGACGATCACGCTGTTCAAAACTTTCCGTGGGCCACTAACTGCTCAAGCTATTAAAGGTGAGCCTGAGCTCTGGGGAACATTGGATCCACTTCCATAGTTAGCAGTTGGCTGGTCCCAAACTCTGCAGTATACAATGATGAGTTCCAGTGCAAAAACATGGGTGGACCAAAATCTGAGATGTGAAAAGTCCCTGAACTTCAGGGAAGCTGAGAACTGGACAAACAGCAGGATTAGAACTGTACAACTCCAGGCCATCTCTCCCATACTATACAGGGGTATTTAGAATTGCAAAGCTTAATGCCCCATGTTTATGCATCCCCACAATAGGATCCCAGTTCTGTCACCCTGAATAATGCCTTGCTGCCCAAGTAGTCCCACTGATTCCACTGGGCTAAGTTCTGGGACCCTTACTCACAGCAAGGAAATTCTTCTTTTCGAATACTCCCATTGATCCTTTTGTAACCCTCACTTTACTAGAGAAGAATATAGCCTACCAGGGCTATTTGTAAAGGTGGGTGAATTGGGCAGATAGTGTCAGACATGTGCTTTTTGATATATTTTTTTCCCTGGGCGATTTACATTTTGGCCTTTGTCTTTTAAATCATTTTAATTTTTGTTTAAATCATCGACATTTTTCTCATGCGATTCCCTGTTGTTTATTTACCATATCTATTCACTTTAAAGGTTTTTATTGTGTCTCCAGCCTGAGAATAAAGTTTGAAACGAAATCAAAATATCACAAAGTTATCGTTTTGTCATAAAGCCCTGGTTGAATTACAGTTATTATGGCAAATATATGCAAACTGTACAGATGCTAACATAAAAATATATCTCAGCATGATTACCACAATTGCAGTAGAATGGTTGTGGCCTGACAGATTTAACTTAGTAAACTATAGCTCTGTTAATGTAATAGGATCTGCAAGCTTCCCCCTCCCCAAGTTTTAATACATTATCTCCTATTCATTTATGGCTCTATAATACAGAGAGCTTTTTTTCTCCAGCCACAGCATCCCTGTTGCTTATTATAGATGTAACAAAATACCCAGGTTACACACTCTTTTCATAGCCTGGCTTGGAAACTGGCTGCTGAACTGAGACATGTAAAATTCACCAACTTCTGTTCACACGGAGTTCATATGAACATCTTTCTGCTCCCTTGGAACTGCTCTGCTTGACCAGGATTGCCAGAACAGTGTGTACTCTGGCCTTACCCCCATCCAAATCACCTAACACATTCGCTATGGTGGAGCATCTCCTAAAGCTTGAGGGTTTTTTCTCAGGTTACCTTAACCTGCTCTGGCACTGAACAGACATTGGCTGTGGCCAGGGATCTGTCCATAGAGGCTCATGATTCACTGAAGTGACCAGAATTTATGAGAGAGGAGAATGTTGCCCTTGAACTTCAAATGGCTGGGCAACTTGGCAAACACATAATAAAACAAGTAAGGGAAATAAGATGGTCTGGGAAAACGCAGGGAATTCTCATAAAAGCATCAGCAGAACAAGCATGATTCATTCGAGGCCAGATCCTCAGCTGGCACAAAGTGCCATAACTCAGTTGACTTCAATGGAGCTGTTTCACTTTACAGTGGTTGTGGACCTGGCCCTCTGAATGCATTTGGGGATTCTGCCTGCGTCCTCTGATGATGAAGTCAATGGATGTTTTGCCTCAGCGTAGGCTGGTTTCTTTTTCTATTGCTACAGGGCTTCCTGTATGGCGAAAGGAGGCCATTGCTCTTTTCCACTGATCGTCTCATATCTATTTAATTTTGTTTCTGTATTTGAGTTTTCTCATGTATCTTCATTCCCCGGGTTCATTTTCAAGCTTATTATTCCAGCTATTTATAATCTGTGTGTTCTGACCTTTCTTCTCCCTTTGTGTCCCCTCTTTCTGCTTTGGGTTTGTTACACAACGTGCTTCCTTTAGTTGCCTTTGCTTTTCTACCTCCCCCTCTTCTCTGCAATGACTTAACTGGCCTGTTTTCCTGTGACACCAAAGGTGCTCAGCATACAACAGGAAAGAACCCTTCCCCCAACACCCCACCTCCAAAGTTCACAATGAGCAAAGCTGTTTTTATTATGCAGCTGCAGAAAACCAGAGTCTAGTTAGAAAACTTAGTAACACAAGGGAGCTGAGTCTCACTTATCCTGTGGGCTCCATTACACTGTTCTGGTTGGGTATGGTAAAGGAACCTTAAAGATAGGTTCAGGTCTCTGTACACTTTCTGGAGTGATATAAAAGGGGTTTCTTGTGAATGAGAATAAGGTACAAGTACTTCTGTCTTTTCCTAGCAGCGACTCATTTGTAGAGGAGGTCAGGGAAATCCCTCTCTTGCCCTGCTCTGTCTATTCTCTGGCAGTGAGAGTGAGATTTTCAGCCAGCATTTGAATTTGCCACTCACTGTTAGCACACCCAACTGACTGTATGGACTATACACAGTTGAACAAAGTGATGTTCTTTCAGGATCTGGAGAAAAAGCTTCCTTTGTTATGAGTCCAACAGGAGTAAGGATGGCAGAGTTATCACAGAAATTAATGGATCTATTGCTCTCACAACATTACTTTTGGTTCCTGCAAAAACCACAGCTGCTGCTTATTTACAAGCATTATGGCATCTGCTATTACTGAGAGTTTAATGTGGCCTATATGGAAAATAAATTAATGCTGACAATGCCTCGTTTGGCAGGTGATCATGCACGTTGGGCTAGGATATCTTTTTCTGATGAGATGCTTACTAACTACTTCAGAGAAGATATTGCCTTCTACCATCTTGTTTCAGTGAGACTTGTAAGAGAAATGGGATGGTCTACTCCTTATTCATTACAAAATCCTTACTTCCAAGAGTGCTAATTTCACCCAAGAAAACCAGAAAGAAAAACATTGTATTTTAAAACCCACTTCCTTTGTTCATAGTGCATTTCAGGTGCATTTTGATTTTGTGCATTTTATTTCTCAGTCATGCAGGAACTGACCAAGTAATGATGAATCTGGATTGGGAAGACTTGTAAGATGGGAAACTAAAGCAAAAGTTTATCCAATTTAGGCTTAATCAATTTTTCACCTTTATATTTTTCAGACAGAATCATAGTCACTTATAGTTTCTGACAATAAGATGGAAAAGGTAGGGGCCCAAGTTACTGAATTCCAGGGTACCAGAAGGTTCTCCACTTCATGATACTCATCTCGGTTTCTGGATTGGTGTTCTCAATTTGGGGCCTTGATCATTTGATTTTTATACACTAAATTATTTTGTACATCATCTATCATTCCACATACCCAGTTATACACTTACCCAAGTGGTTTTTTATTCTTCATTCTATGTTATAAATCATCAACATGACATCAACCCTACTCAAGAATCCTTTTACCATTCAACACACATTGTCATAAACCCTTACCATTAAACTAACAAGACATAGGTGAATGGTTAAAATATAGGCTATTTTCCATCTTTTAGCATCATAGTTCAATACATGTGAAGCATCCCAGATTATTCATTAACATAATCTTATTTTTCTCTTATTTAAGTAGGAAAGTTAGTAGGAACACCAGACCCTAATACCAACATATCCCTACATTTTCTAAACATGGATTTTCAAGCAACGTTTGCTCAAAGCTTAACATCTATTTGCAGAACATTAGAAAGCTGTGTCAGAAATTTTACCTGTTGTATTTTGAAGTGCTTATTCGTTTAGGGTCTAGGAGATTTAGCTGTTCCCCAACAGAATGCTGTCGTGGAACCCACTTCCTCCTCTTCACACTCATTCCTGAGCTTTGGGAAAGTTCAGATCTGAATCCCAATTCAATTTCTATAGCAATTTCTAATTGAAACACTAGATTTAAGCTCAAACTTTGGGGAAATTCAGTCCCAAATCTTCCAAAACCCAATCTGCTGAATGTGCCTGACTTGCCACCACGAATCCCGCAATGCAAAAGACACATATGAAGATTACTTCTGGAGAGGCAGACCAAAGTCCAAATTTCATGACTCAGGCCCATCTCTGGGAAAGTGTTCCTTGTTAGTAATATACAAACATGCTAAGAAAGGAGTCCTTATGGCTTTTAATAACTACAGGCAATGATATAATGCAGTAGGTGCAGTGCATGGCTTACTATGGTCCACCCTGGCTCTAATATGATGAAGATTTGGTTGAGAAGAGCAGCAAAGCCTGGAGTATTACCCTGAGCTCAAGAAAAACCCACAAGATTCACTGAAATCCTGAATATTGGACTTCATATGTAACAATCATCAGTTGTGCTATGGCCACAGCACAAGCTGGAGACAGTTCAGAACTATCAGAGTTCTTCACAGCAGGGTGACGGCTCAGTTTCAGCAAGGAGTGAACTCAAAGCATCTCGACGACTGTGGCAGTGCCTTTTCCATATTGTTTCTTCTGCTGATTTGTTTTGGTTATGGGAAGGGCACAGGAAAGGACTAGTGAGAAAGACCCAGAATTATTATTTCAGCTGTAAGGGAAAATACCTAATAAAAATGATTTGGAAAGAAAAGTCCTGAGAATTTCACATGGCAACCATTTTAAGTATGTGAAATATTTTTACTAGTATGAGTTTGTTTTCATTTCCTGCTTCAGATGTTTAGATTTGAAGGAGCATTGTTGAACCAACTACAATCCATACTGTCTGAGAATTTAAATATTGCCAGATTGCAGTACTGTACTCTTTTTACCCTTAAAAGATTGAGGGGAAGGGAAGTCTGAGGAATAGGATTATAACCTTTGACCTCTGTTTCAGATCTGGCCGGGCAGGAAGTGATCTGAAGTTACCATTAATTAGTATTAGTATTATTATGTTAATGCCTAGGAGCTCCAGTCATGGACCCAGGGCTTCACTGTGCTTGGCACTGTACAAACTCAGAACAAAAAGATGGACCCTGCCCTAGAGATATCATAATCATCTGGTGTATGTTTCATGGTTTGTAACTCTGTTCAGTTTCTAATGGGCAGGGGTCCACATTGTAAACCACAACTGCCATTGTTGGTCATTAGAGCTGGTTAGAAAACCAGAGTGGAGTTTCTGGATGAAAATTTTGAGAAAACTTGATTTTTTTTAACCTGTTGCATTAAAATTCTCTATGGCTAAATGCCAACTTTTGGTGAAATATCAAAGCTGAATTATTTCAGCCAAAACCAGAAAATTTCTGATTTTGGTGTGTTGACTTTTTTTGACAAAATCTTGACATTTTCTATGGGAAGCGGAATCTTTTTTGGAAAAATGTGTCGGCTCAGAACACCAATTTCCCATCAAAAATCTATTTTCATGGGAATTGTTTGGCCAGTCCTACTGGTCACCTTCATTAGCAGCCTTTGGGAGAACAATAAATGAATAAGTTCCAAGTTTGAATTTTAAATGCACTCTGTATATCCCTACAGGTAAAGTATCAGTCTCCAGGGGGTTACTCTGATGTACGGGGTGGTATAAATCGGAGTTTGAGATGACTGCAGTACTCAGAAGAGGTAAAATACGTATTTTCCAGACAGAAACAAACTGTATTTAGGAATGTTGTAGAGAGTGCAAAAAGCTATTCCCAAATGTCATGATCTGTACAACTTGCCATGAACTGATACAGTGTATTATATTTAGGGCCTGAGTCTGCCTTTGTTATCCAAGCAAAACTCCCACTGAGTTCACTGGGACCCAGGCCTGAATAAAGAGCACAGGATCTGGCTCACCGTGTTCCATTCTTTGGCCCAACTTCACTGCACGCTTTGCGCTAACTTATGCATGCTATTCATTCTTTGTCTGTCTACAGCCTCCCCCCTGTTTGTTTTGTGAATATGTTTTTGTAGCCACCCTCTCCACCTTCAGCAGGTAGAATGGGTTTGCAATTTAATTACCCAAGGTGTTTCCAAAATTAATTTGATGTTAGGGCTAAAAATTGCACTATGAACTATAAATCAAAACATGCCATAGTTTACAGAGAACCTGCAAATTAATATTCAGCTCATGTTCTGGATAGCGATAGAAGGTTGCACAAATACAGGGTATTTTCATATTGATTGGGTCATTTTGTGACCATTTGAAAGAGTTTTTGTGCCATCAAGTGACATGTTATCAATAATAATTCTGCTCACCTTTGGAATAAGCTTTGAAGCCAAGTGACAGTTCTGATTTTTTCTGGATGCTTACTGGAGATACTAAAAATGTTTCCTTGAAATTTAAACATTTCAGGGGTACAAAACACCATGGTGAAAAGCAGGGAGCCTTTTTTAATGGACAGTAGAGATAACAGGAATAAACATGTCTAAATATAAAAATTACCTCCCCATTAAATATCTTCTCACACATCTAGAACACTCCTCTTAAGAAATATCAAGATATTAAAGGGATAAATAACAGTACACAGAGGAAATGACTCATATACTGTTCAAACACCTACACACAATGGGTCATAGTGTGATCATTAGGGTGACACTGAGTTGTCTTGCTGTATTGAGGGATATGATAACTGAGTTGCAGTCTTTGGAAAATACCAACTATCTAATCATACTAATACCTAGCACTTATAAGGTCAAATGTTCACATTTGCATACAGACTTTTGCCCATGTTTAACTTGCACATGCTCATTGGAGTTTGCATGGGTAAAAGTCTTGCTTTGGGAGAGCATGTTCATACTGAAATCAGGGTTTGCATGAGCTTTGAAGCCAATGCAGTGATACTGCTGTACCAGCAGGAGAGGAAAATCATGCCCTGTGTGTGAGCAGGGGGATCTGAACGCGGATCGAACTAACAAATCTTTGCCACCCTCCTGATATTGGTAAGAATTATAAACACCAAACGATGGATGTAAATAGATGTTTCTGACTTCCAGGCCCTATGCTCAACAAACAGTGCTTGCCAATATCATTCTCTTGAGAGACAGAGCGTGTTTCCCAGTACCACTGATGTGTATGTAGACATGATGGAATTACGTAACCTGTGTAGATTTTATACATTTAATAGAGACTATTAAACAGAGAGTTTCTTCAAAGCCATCGTGTCTGAAAGGTGGAGTAAAATGCATCCCGGTCCCAACTCCATGCAAGGTGCTATCATTGAGAGTACTCACCGTGGTGACTGACTGGATCATACACTAGGGGTTGGATTCTTCTCTTATGTCGACCAGTGTGACTCCAATGGATTTAATGGAGAGGCACTGGTATAAATAGGAGCAGAATTTCCTCTGGCAACTTGCTGCCTATGTGGGAAATGGGTGCAGCTGATCAGGAACAGCTCTGATTTACATATAGATTTTTTGCCTGCTTGTTTGTTTTAGGGAAGAATCCTTCACTTTGTTTTTCCTCAAAGTCTTCCCCTCTGTGGTAGTGCACAGCCCCCTTCATAAAGTATCATTGCTTGGAATGTGCGTGATAATTCAGAGAGAAAAGTACCAAGTTAAACCACTTTTCACCAGCTTTTCCACCTCCCATCAACCAACTGTATTCCTTTAAGAAGAGCCTTAGCACTAACAGAGTTAAATAAAGGGAGCCATTCACCTGTAATCAAAATTAGAAGTAAAGTTATGGGTGAGAGTAGCTACTGGCCAAGACAGTGCAGGGACACTGTGAAAGCCAAAGCCTATGTATCTAGTATATTCAGCCTGAAAATAAGGTACATAATTGTTAATAGTGAGGGTAATTAGCCATTGAAACAGCTTACCAAGGGTTATGCCAGATACTCCATTGCTGGAAGCCCGACAGGAATTAATTTAGGGAAGTCCGATGGCCTGTGTCATGCAGGAGGTCAGACTAAATGATCATAATGGTCCTTTCTGGATTTATAATCTATGACTATATCTGGCCTTAGGTTTATTACAGTCTGGATGAAGGGCAGATCTGAGCGGATATGATGGGAAGGTGTAAAGCAAAATCAAAGCACAATGAGAGGTTTTCCTTTGCCTGCATGTGCCATGATTGACAGCAGTTTGTAGTTGGACATCTGAAAATTCTAAGCACGGGGAGGAGAAAATAATTTTGCTCCCGATTATTACCAACAAAAGTGATTTCCAACAAATGTTCTGAATGGTTTATAATGCTGGAAAGATGGGAATTTGTCAGCAGAACATTTTAAAATACTTGGCAGGATGAATAGTCTATATTGAATAGATCAAGGTGTTTGAAAAAATGGATTTAATCCTAAGCATTTTTTGACAGAATATATTTTATCCACATAAGGGGTTTAGTGGAGCTGTCAGTGATGTCTCATGACGGATGGCACTATGAAGCTTTTTGAGAGCCCAAATGTAGAAAAAACTGGCGGAATGAGTGCATGGCGGTCTGTCTGACTCAAAGTTGAGGGGGGGAAAACATCTTCTAATGGCAATTTTAGCATTTGCCTTCTAAAAATAATGGGAATCCGGAGACCATCAAGAAAATATTATGGAGGAATTTCTTTACAGAGAAGGTGATTTATTTGTGAAGGTGCTATCAAAGGCAGCGCTAAACACTGCAGCTATGGATGTATTAAATAAAGAGTCAGGTAGGTACCTAAAATTAGAGAGAGAAAATTATGGAATGGATATAAGCACAGCTGGGAGTGGGATGGATCCACTGGGCCAGCTTCCATTTCAGTTAGACTGGAGTAAATTAGTTACTCTGTATTTGCATTAGCATAACCCAGGAGTTCTCAGCTTGGGCATCATGACTGCCATGGAATTATCATGAGCAGAAGTCAGAGGGACTACAGTAATTCACTCCTTCCTGTTAAATGAGAGCAGGTCCCATCTAGGTCCTGGCTAGATGGGAGGGAGGTCTTGGTGGGGCAGGCTGAGGGCTGTTTCAGAATGGGAAAGGTGGAGAATCACCGGTATAACAAAAAGCAAACTTTGGCCCACATCTGTATCCTACCACATTACTATGTATCCTGGTGGTAAGAATCTCCTGTATACTGCAGTAGACCAAAAGGGCAGCTACATGGTGCCACCAAGCCACCTTTCAGAGATCTTGGGATGAACTTTGATGACCTTGGGCAATGGGGAGGCAAGGCATTTGAGGGAGATGAATGTGTTGAATAACAGACAAGGGATAGGAGGAAAGCATCATTCAGAGTGGGTGAAGCTTATGGGAAGGCCATGGCATTTAGGAATTACAGGAAGAGTAGCTGAGAGGGAACAGATAATAAACAGGGGTGGCCCCTCGGCCCTGCACAGACCTTTTGTGTTACTCCAGTTTCAAATGAGTGCTTGAATTTGTTGAAACCCAGGTTCAGAGTCCTGCTCAAAGGGCGTCATTCTCATATTGACTGAGACTGAAGGCAAAGTTCTGAAGCGCCTCCGTCCTGAGTTTCACGTAGTTCTAATGCTGGTAATGTTCCTTTTCCTTTCTCTCATGATTGATCTTGGTTTCAGTGGAGTAACTCCTTCTTACACCAGGCTGGAATTGGGTGCAAAATGTAGAGTGAAGGAAAATGTTACTAATCATCACGAGAGACAGAACAAGAACTGAAACTGCGGAGAATAATTTCATTGCTTCCCTCATGCCGTCTCTCTCTGTCATATTTCTAAGGCACCTTGCAGCTTATCCACCTCCAGGTTACTCTCTGCTGTCCTGTCAATGCTCCAAGCCAGCACCAGGAGGACATTTTACTAAGTACAGATGTAATGATAAAACAGAGATTATTTTTGAATGCTGTGAGCCAGATCCTTAGCTGTTGCAAGTCAATGTAGGTCTGTCAATGTCAATGGCAGGACACCAGTTTACACTAGCTGTGGAGCTGGCCTTGAAATTCTTTCTGCATGGAGGACAAGAAGGCTTTCAGGAGAGGGTGAGGAGATAAACTTTTGTTTTGAAAACTCCTGTTTTCTTAGAAAGATTGTTAAACTTTGCTAGTTAAAATGTCAAGCAACTACATGGGTATTACCTCAGTTCTGGGAATATGATGGCTCAGTTAAAAAACCCCACATCTGCTCTTCAGTTCACATGCACCTCTTTCAAAACATGTCCATTCTACCTACCTAGAAGCTTCCATAGAAGTAGGTTTCAATTACTTATGTTTCATTGTGTATGGCATGTTTCCATGGCACATAGGGTTGCCAAATAAAGCAATCTGCAGCCCATTTAGTTTATCTTGAAGTCTTTTAAATCTGTCTCCTGTAAGCTTGAAATTTTCTCATTCAGGCATCCAATGTTGTTGAAATCCCAATGCCAATAATTCTTAATGATGTGTGTGTCTAGCCAGAGTAATTCTCCTCATTCAATTTGCAGTTTTCCAAGTCAATCTTTTCAGCATTCTGACTGTAGCAGCTTATTTTTCATTCTGAGACATGCAGGTTCTCTCATTCAAAATGATCCCGAGTCTATAGTCAAAGCAATGAATTTTAATTTAAGTGTGGCTGCCCTTAATGTCTGGTTGGGAAACCTGGGGGAGCCATATCCTGTGTTGCCTACTTTTCTGGGTTCCAAGTTTCTCTCTCTCTCTCACGCACCCACCCACCCACGCACCCACCCACTTACCCACGCACCCACCCACTTATATAAAGGACAATAAAGCAAAGCCTTGTACCATTCCTCCAAATGGAGGAATAATGCAGTCTTTACTCAGCCACAAATGACACACATGGTTGAGGGATACATCTTGCTCAGGATTTAATATCTGTAGTGACCAAATGGAACTCTAGAGCTAAAGCAAAGAAACTTTTTGGGGGAGGGAGAGTTTTATGGAAGTAGAAAACTCAGGCCCATATGGAGGACAGTATAGGACCACTTTGCTGCTTTCAGTGAGAGATCTCTCAGCTTTCTATTAGGATAGGTTGACCGACTCAAGAAGAAAACCTCCCATCAATATAACACGCAATAAAAAAAAAATACACACACTTTGTTTCAGTGACCGTTGTGACTTATTTTCTCCTGCACGCTAAAAGCTGCTTTGAGCACTGAATGAACAGGATTTGTGTGACTCTTGGACGCTTTTCCTTGGTCACTGTGCAAAAAGGATTTAGTCTCAATGCCTTCCACAATTATTCCATGCATTTAGTTTTGACTGTTCGTTAATATCCATTCAAGGAACAGCTTCATCTAAAGATGTTTGTTTAAGTCAGTCTTGGAGACTGGAAAGGTTTTGTCATCTGTTTCTGCCCCATACTGGATATAACACTTTGCACGTGGCAGCACTTAACAGAATCCCACTTCAAACCACTGGCTTCTGCCTTAGGAAAGAAAAATAAATGGGCCAGGTTCATACCATTGCAATTCCATTGAAATCAGTGGAATTATACACCAAGGATATATCTGACCCAAGATCACAAGTGAAGAGAAGCAGTAAAGTGCTTCCTGCAAGTTACTAGTATAATACAAGGATGAGGCACTGTGACCGTATCTATGTTGACAGTTTCAATGTAACTATATTGAATTGTGTTTATTTTTCGTGATTATTTAAAATTATTGGTTTGCTTTAACCACTTAGCTGAGTCTCTCCTGGTCTATGGATAATTTAGGCCCAACTTTCACAAGTGCCTTCTCAAATTCCAGCTACAGAAACTTAGATTTGGGAATATGAGCTGCATCTCCATGCAGAAATGGGGAAAGTGATTGGTCTCTTTTGGTTGAAGCAAGAAAGCAGGCGGCTCAACTGGATTAAGATGGATTTTTTTTTATTTAAGCGATCTCCCAAAACATCATTTGCCCACCATCTTAATAGTCAGGCTCTCTCTTTACCTAAAAACGTTCTAGTGTTCCCACATATGAACTGCATTTAGTCACTCCATGCACTCGTCCATGATTCTGCCCATGATCTCATTGAGAAGCACCTTATGTCACAGGATAGCCCTGCTGACGTCAGTGGAACTAGTCATGGAGGAAGATACTACCTACCAGAAGTAAGGGCTAACAGAATCTGGCCCTTTATTAGTTTTCATGCAATAAGGTCCAACTATCATATTTCCATGCTTGCATTGTAAGAAGCAATTCCATTCTCCAGCCCTGTTTTTCACTCCCCTCTAAGTTTATTTTCGCTCTGTTTTATTCTCCTTCAGTTTGATTTGTATGCTTCAGTTGCTGAACAGTACAGAGTAGAGGGCTGAAAGCAGCACAGGCCACCAGGCCAACATGATCAGGATTGGTTACAGAAGGAACGTTTTCATGTTTTTAGTGTTTGGGGGAAGAAACTATTTGGGATGAAGCTTCTCAGGTTGATTCTCAGCCCAAATGTTGTTTGTTTTGGAAAGTGTGAAGAAACTTGGTTCGAATCTTGCTTGAGTTAAGGGAGAATGTGGGGGGTGGAGAAGCAGCAGTGTGACACTTTATACTTTTCCCTCCCTGTCCTCTTACATAGAAGGAGAGGTCAGGTGTAAAACAGAATTTCTCTTTTGAAGTGTTTACCGCCGAAGGCTTGCAGAGCATGCTGTGTTTGTGCAGCACTATTATGAAGAACCTAATCTCAGTCAGTCTGCAGATTTAAGGGAAATCAAAAAAACAGCTCACCTTTGCATGCTTTTGTGTCCTGTCCTACCCTTTGCCTAGCTTGTTTATTTAGACTGTAAACTCTTTGGGGTAGGGACTATTTCTTACCACGTCTGTACCAAGGATAGCACAATGGGGCCCAGATACCTGATTGGGACCCAGCGGTGCAAGAGTAGGCAAATAATAATTTAATTTGATTGGCTAGCAGAGATCTCATTTGGTATAACTGCTGACTCTGTAACCCCCTAGTGAATTATTGTGGTGGAACAAAGCAGAAACGTTCTTGATCAACCGGGAACTAATCTTGATGATAGTGGCAGAGTTATTGTCAGAAAGGGCTGCAGGACGGGAAAGGCAGGAAGCTTAAAGATGCCTGTGTCATGACAAAGGCTGGCATGGCCCTCTCAGTGGTTATGCATTTGAGGCATGAGACTGAAAAAATGCTTTAGAGATTTGTAGGCTACTGGAAAAGTTCCAACTATCTAGCAGGATTAATGCTGCACATCCTGAGTTTTTCTGGCTCACAGTATTATCAAGTCCCCCCAAACAATCCTACCAGTGAGATGAATCAATTAGCTCAGAAGAGCACCCACCCAGCCAGAATAACTTCCCTTCTTTGTTCATTTTTAAATCTAACAAACGGGTAGTGAAATGTTAATCGGAATGAGATAACAATTACAGTACTGCAGGAACCAAAACAGTGGCCAAAATATTTAGAGCTAAGCTTTCAAGAAGACCTCCACCTCACCAGTGGGGCTGCTCACATGCTTAAAAGTACATACCGGCCTAAGGGCCCTTCTGAATTAGGGTTTTGGATGCTTTCAGAAGTCTCCGCTCTTAAGCCTACCCAAAGGCCATTTGGGGTATTGCAATGGGAAAGTTATCTCTGAATATTTTGGGGGTGACAGTTCCCTGGCCCAGAAATTGCAGCTGTGATGGCTGCCATCCTGGATGACACACAGAACTTAACGAGGGACCCTCCAGAGCCAAAAACATAGGCTGCTGCAGTGTGAGCTAAAGAAGCAAGTCTCTCTACTGGCTGTAGGAGACCTATGCAGATCAGGCGCAGAGGAACACTTTAGTTTAGTATTATCTTATAGGAGACTCTTGGATTCACATTGCCCGATGATCCCCTGCATCCTCAACCTCCTGGTTCATTCCTGTTGTAGCAGACAAGCTCCATGAAGTCTCTTGGGTCTCCCCTTGATTCCTGCAGGGTCTTCTCCATGCAAACAGCTCTCGCAGGCATTCTCCAGCTTGGGAATCACTGCCACTATTTTTTATTGCTTTTTTAAAAGATTAATTAGTCAATGCTACCAAATTACCTTTTGCAATTAAAAGCATAATTTACTAAGAGTGATTAAGTAGATGACTCTAATTTATCATTAAACTGCTTGTAACTGTGGCTATTGTGTGCTGGTAAAAACAACATCAATTAAAATAAAAAGCCTATCAGAGTGCTTACAATGACTCAGATTTGTCCTTCAGTATTTAGGACAAAAAAGAGTTGGGTTTGCAATTGACATTGCTAATAAAGATTATTTGGGCTTTGGGAGCTCTGAGCTGAGCTGTTATCCTATGGAGTTGAAAGGGCAATAGATGAAAATAAGCATTATTTAAACTGTCACATAAAAAGGAATGGCAAATAGGGTACCTCAAAAGTTGTGTCCTTTGTGAAAAAGGAAGGATGAATCAGTTCTTGCCAGGGTAATTGTTTAGTTATCCATCAAATTACTACAGACTGCATTTGTGTACCCTTTCAATGTGCTGTGGTGTAGACTGACAGACCTTTGCTGCTGAGGAATTCAGTGATTTGCCTCCTGGGAGTGACTGGGCTTGCTGGAGTTCACTTAATGACACTGATGGGTCAGTTCTCTGCCAGAACCAACAACTCATCTTCATCATCTTCTCAACTTCACATCCACTAACGATCAGTCCTCATAATGAAGGCATTTTTTACCCTGCTAGGAGTCATGAGGAGAAAAATTGATTGACAGAGTTATTTGGATTGTAGTAATTAAATCAGGGTAGACAAATCTCTGCTCTCATTATATTTCAGACATGTCTGCACCATGAAAAACAGAGGTGAAGTGTGATGATTTGCTTCCTCCAGTTCAAAATATAGCATTATGTGTCTGTATATACTGAGAAATTGTATAGAAACATCAATGAACTATAAAAGGAGAATTATAAGTGATAAGAATGCTGACTAGGGGTGTCCAATATAATCACCTTCACTGGAACTTGGGTCTCAAATCCAGTACATACAGTTTATATATATAATATAAAGCATTAACACATTCTAGAAAATTAACCTGGAAGTACTTTAGCTTCAGTCATATGATTCAAAATGCATCTGAGATCAGTGTACAGGTGTTCCGCATGCATAAAATGTGTATATACCTCTAATAATACATGACAGAGTTTATAGAGATAGATGGATAGGGGCAAAAACACATTGCAAATACAGTATTAGTGTATTATAGTGATAATAATTTGAGCATCAACAAAAAATGGAATGTATACACATTTTGCAAAGTGGATTACAATTTGCAAATGACCATACAAATATACTGTATATAAAGCAAAACAGAATTTCAGATGCTATTTGACTTCCTTTGTTGCTGAATCACTTTTAGTGATGGGTAGGATAGTGAGGCTTCTCTTTGAGTAATACTGCTATCTAAATTCAAGATTTTCTGGTTAATACTCCCCCCTCTCATTTTCTTCCATTGTATTATAAAGTTGAGCCATGTTTTAGGTACTGAAATGTTCACCTGCTTTTACACATGAATATGCTAAAGTAGCCTGAATTGCCATTAACCTTCTTATTAAGTTACTAAGTGAACAGATGAACTTAGTTTATTTTGATTCTGAAAGACCTGCACACATGGGGCCAGATCCTCAGTGTAGCTTCACTGAGATCTGTTTACTCCACTGACAGACACCATCTGAGGATCTGACCCATGTATTAGATTTGGAAACACTTTTCAGACATGGAGATGAAGACTGGAAGTAGAATTTAGAGAACAGCTGCATCAATCTGTAAGGATTAATTTCAAAAGAAAATGAAGGCTTTGGATAGCTAATACCCATTCCCCTTGCTTGATGGGTTTCACGAGTCCTTCCATTTTAGCCCCATGAAATATTACAAGTCCTCACTTGAAATCAAGATATAAGAGTCTGTAAATAAATGCTTTGCCTCTGGTGCTGCTGCAGGCGGAGGGGAGAATCTGTATGATTGCTTTTGGTTTTCTGCATCTCCCCAGTGCCAGTTAACATTTGAGCAGAGTCAGAGCTCCTTAAATGAGGATCAAAGAACATGCTGATAAAGATGGGTAATTAGAGAGAGGCTTTAAATGAAGTTCTTTTCAGTATTATTTTCCCGGGCCTCCATTTTTAAATCATTTTTGACCTTCTGATTTTACAGAACAAGGCTGTGTTTTACAGGACTATGATGGGGGACACAGACTTCTGAATGAGCTCCCTGGACCACCTTTCACACACAGTTTTGCCAATGCACCTTGCTCCTGACCGCTAAAATCTCTGCTTTTCCTAGGAGAGAAAATGTGGTCTAGAGGCTGAGACACTCAGCTGGGATTCAGGATACCTGAGGCTTACTGCTGGCCTCACTGACATTAATGGCAGCACTTTCATTGACTTTGGTAGGGCTAGTAATTCCTCTTTGGAGCCTGTCCCCTGACCTGCTGTTTGGCTGGGCGAGTTACTTCAAAAAGTCTTTGTGATTTAAGAGAAGGTTTTTTTCCCTCCCTCCACTTCTAAGCTATCAGCCTTTTGAAATGAAGAACCCATTTTGGATCTACTTAAAAACCTGAGATAAATGTGGTCTAGAGGAACGAGTGTGAGACTGGGAGCTGGTATCCAAAACCAGATGGTCTTGGACAATTCAGATGAATTCTCTGCCTAAAATTCTCCCTTTTGGTGTGAGAAAGTAGGAGCTTGTGTGGGGACAGGTGGGGAGGTGAGACGGGGTGTACAAACCCCACACTTGGCAACAAGGGGTTAAGGGATTATGTTGGGCTCAGTCAGCCCTGCCACACCTGCAGCAAATCTGATGGAGGATTTAAAAGGCAGAGAATTAGCTCATTTTGGGATGGCAGAGCTGGAGGTGAGCAGACCTGCAGCCCACAAGTCTAGCAGTGTAGAGCAGAGGAAAGCCTAAAGGTTCTGACGCAGCTGCCCAAAGGGGCCCTCCCTGAGGGAAGAGAGGACTCACCCCAGAGACAACCAGAGAGGGAAGTATCTTGTGGACCTTGGACACTGGTAACACTCTCTTACTTATTTTGGTTTGGATTTCCCCACCAGGGGAAAGTCTTGGACTAAGCTGACCCTGGAGGCAAGGGGTACGAGAGGAAGAGGCCTTGGTTGACAGATTACTGGTAGCCCAAAGGGGCCTGGGTTGGAGCCTGGTGGAGTGGGAGGGCTGGGGCTTCCCTCCCCACAACCCACTTGGCCACACTCTCCAACCAGACCCCGAGTGAGGACCATTATAGGAGGACAAGGCTAAGATTCCAAGCTCTGAGGTATAAAGCCCCCCGCCCCTTTTACCATGCTCATTGTCCAAATGTTCTAAACACAACTCAAGTGGAACCCAAGATGAATGTTTCGGAAACAAAATGGAACTATGGAAAGTTCCTATTTCCATTTTAGACAGACTGGGCAGCTTCTCGGGGAATGATAGCTAACATATCATGACAATTTCTCTCCAGGAATCCCTAGAGCCTCATTAGTGTTTTCACTCATGTCCAGGGGAGACCTGGGAAATCCATGAATGCCTCTGACATAAGTCTAAGATATGTGTACGCTGAAATCTCACAGTTGACTTCTACTGTCAATACATGTATAAAGCAAATTATCTGCATTTGGTGTATTATCTGACCTCCTTTTCAGACAGGGTTTGCAGGTTTGCCATTCAGCAACGCTATCTGTGACCAGTACCCAGAGTCTCAGGAGAGGAGAGTGATGCAGGCTTACGCTGTCGATTGCAATTAAAAAATGTGATTAAGTGTAAATTAGCAAACTGTCCAAGTCTGATGAAAAACATAAGTTTGGACAAATTTCCACAATGAAGATAGAAAAATCTATGGAACTGTACAGACATCTGGCTCGTAAACCAGGAGATCAAGTCAGAAATAAGAGGACCGTATAAGGCAGAAAACAGACAGTGAAGAGTAGTTAGATTACATAATGAAGAAATATGTCATTTTTTTTTTGATACATAAAGATTGGTGTGTAAAGGGCTGATAAGTAAAAGATAAAGAGAACGGGTCAGATTTTCCCCTGCACTAGGGCAGCTTTGTGCTGCAAAGCTGCACTCAGGGAGGTGTATTTGGCTGTGGAGGATCAGATTTGTGTAAAGGGATACTCGGGCAGTCTAAAGCTGAGTAATGACTTCTCCCTTGGCGGCCTCCCAGTGGTCAGGTGTTATGGGGCGCTGCCCTCCGGCATGACCCCTTGTGGTCTGGCAGATGTATTGCATCCAGAGCCCCCTCAGGTTCTTGCAGTCAGCTACCCCAAGTGAACTGGTTCAAGTGGGGGGGGTCTGATTTACTAAGTCTTTTGACCAAGGATAACTCACTTTATTAGCTGCCCCGCCCTGAGTCCATCTAAAAGTCTGGTCAGTTCTCTCAGAACAGGAGTTGCAAGCTGTCCTCCTTGGAGCTGAGCTGCAAGTTAGGCAGCTATAGGGCCTTAGCCAGATTCTCCCTCAGCTGGTCCCTTTTCCCAAATTAGGCCTCAGGCTCAAGAGGGTTCAGCTGACCAGCCTTTGCTTTCTGGCACATGCCTTGCTATGTAGGAGGAGGCAGCATTTATGCTGGTTCCCTTCTCCCCTAGCTCATCCCCCATTGCCTTGCCCCACCCCATCTGGAAGATTCCTGACTCGGGGCTCTGAAGACACAATGATGGGATTTCCTCCTATGCACCACTAATTTCTGAGATCACTTCCTCTTTATCGGTGTCTCCTATATATGTGCACATGCGTGTAGACACACACACACATACTGGATGTTTCAAAATCTCAAAGGGCCATGCCATATGATGGAGATGGGCTGACCATTAGGCCCTACTATCCTTCTTTTATATGGAAATGGCAACATCCACATGTTAATAGAAAGATCTGAAATCCATTCGAGGGCTTCGGGAGATGTAGAGTGCACCTTTGCTATACCTCCTGGAAATGAAAAGATGGGGCACTTTTTCACAATGTGTTGCATGGTTTGGAGGTCTCTGCATTTGCAGTGTGGCAAATTCTTCATTCATTCTGTGCATCAGGCGTGTGCCTCTTCCATGTAACATCCTAATCCAGTTGATGGTCGTCCACTGTCTTCAGCAGGGCAAGAATTCAGGTGGTTCGACACGTAGGATCACCTATGAGGTGCTTGTTGTTTACATCAAAGCCTGCCCATTGCATCTGCCTGGTGTCTTCTGGGTTGCAGTTAGCTGACAGATGAGCTTCTTCCGATGCCCAAAATGGTTGTGGGGACTTAAGATGAGTGCGAGGTGATTGAATAAGGTTGTCATGGTGCGGGAGCTTTCGGTTGCTGAGAGCTTTCCTGACCTAGCACAACATCACCATCTCTTGCTGGATGGTTGGAGGGAGGATGTTTGTGACGACTGGAAGTCACGGCAGCAGAGTGAACTTCAGGGTGCCAGTTACAAGTCTCATAGCCGCATTGAGCTGGATGTCAATGAGGCTCATGGATAGGGGGACTAGATGTCCTGATTTTATAGGGACAGTCCTGATTTTTGTGTCTTTTTCTTATATAGGCTCCTATTACTCCCCTACCCCTATCCCCATTTTTCATACTTGCAGTCTGGTCATTCTATTCATAGGCCAGCTGCTTGCCCCAACAGGTGTGCAGTAACAGGCTGGAGAATAAACTAAAGACAAGGTTGCCATCTGTAGCTTTTGAGCATCATGACCAGAGGCTAGAATCTGCTCGCTTTGGGAAAATATTGGTTTGACTCTTTGTTTTATGACTCACCTGCTTCAGATGTTGACAGGTAAGACTGTGATTGAGGTTGACTCCTAGGTAGCAGGGTTAGCACTGAGGGCAATTGCCTTGCCTCAGACATTTACATTCAGCCTCCTCTTAGCTTCAGAACTGCTGAGTTGGAATGCTGATGACACCAGTTTTGATGGTTTTGGTTTGAGTCGCCAGTACTGAAAGCGGTTTTCCATCCTCTTCAAGGTGTCTTCTGCTTCCTTGAGTGTTGCAGCCTGTGTCATTAGTGCCAGGCTGCGTGCATACATGACCTTGCGACATGTTTTGGGCACATCACTTGTCTAGAAGTTTAAAAGGGATGGTATTATTACCGATCCCTGCTGGAGGCCGTTTTGCAGACTTTTTGCTAATCTGATTTCTGAGCTGGACATGGAACATTCTGTTCAGAAGGATTGACCTGCTGAGACAAAATGTCTGGTTGCATTGAATCAGGTTGGATAGCAACTATTATCCTAAATGGGGCAGACTCCCCTGATGCACCAGGGGATGGGGAGAAACCAGGGAAAACGGGGCCTGGCTGGATCTTCCTGTGCCCTGATGATCTTTGGCTGCCGTTGGCAGCGGGTGCACATGAGAGTAGCCTTCAGACTGCTCTAACTAATGCTGGTGTCTTGGAGTGACCTGCAGCAGCCTCAGGATCAGAGGAGCAGCAAGGTGGCTTTAAGGCTTGTGATGCTCCCATCTGAGTTGTTCTGAGGTTTGGGCTATTGAGAGTAGATCCATCACTGGATGTACATAGAGTTGACTCTTTAGAAAATGGAGGCTATTGCATCAGCCAAGGCTGTGCACTATTGGATATATGAATTAAACAGGAGTCAAAAAGTAAAGTCTGGGTAATATTAAATATGGATGAGTAAGTAAAATAACTGCATGGCAAGTCTGTGTGTTCCATTAAATAAGAAGGAGAAGCGCTAGTAGCGAAGTTCACGGCTGCAGAAAAAAGACGACGGGTTGAGCAGCTCAAACCACAAGAAATTGGGCTGGGGATGATCAATATAAATGAAAATCTGTCCTGA
The DNA here is from genome assembly GCA_007922305.1 of Dermatemys mawii. Taxonomy (NCBI): domain Eukaryota; kingdom Metazoa; phylum Chordata; order Testudines; family Dermatemydidae; genus Dermatemys; species Dermatemys mawii. Next base: position 20,335,741 of record ML677360.1, on the reverse strand, counting down.
AAGAAATGGAGACTCATTCTTATAACATCTGGGCCAGATCCTCATCTGGTGCAAATCAATGGAGCTCCGCTGACATTAATAGAGCTATACTGATTTATGTCAGCTGCGAATCCGGCTCCATGATTCTGACTGCCTAGGAGATCGTAAATAACCTGATACTTGATAGATAGCTGTGAAAATTATAGCTGAAGAAACAGCACAGAGGAGGATGAGTCAGAAGCTCATGAAGGGGGGATCGGTGAATAATGAAACCAAAAGAAAGGCAGCCATAGGCAGGGAAAGATTCAGAGCATTTAAAAGCCTTAAGATGATGATGACTTCTCAGTGCAGACCAATGAGGAAATTATCTTAGTCTTTGCATGTTAACATAATGAAATGGGGTGCTGAGAGTGGATGGGGATCTAGCTTGTTCAGATCTGCGTGTGTGTGTGTGTCAGTACAAAATGAGGAGAAACACAGGCAATGGTATTTGGTGGATGTGAGGGTTTTGTTTTGTTTTTCCCCATGTGTCTGCAAAGCGACATGAAGTAGAGCTGGGAGAACGCTGCAAAAATGGCCTATATGTTTTCTTTCACATTTTTAAATCATTGCAACCAAGCTCACAACCCTTTAGTTTTCACCAGAAATCTGATCATTAATCTAATCCTGCAATGGGCTGGATGTCTCTTGAGAAGCACCGAGTACTCTTAGTTCCTAATTTAAGCACCCTCAACTTTACTTTAATGGTGGTTGTGAGCATTCAGCATCTCCCCTGCCTTGCTGGATTAGCCTCCATGGTCCCCAGTCAGCAACACACTTAAGCACCTGCTTAGCTTTCACCACATGCTTAAGGACATGCTTCTTCAGCAAAGCACGTGACACATGCTTAACTTTTGACTTCAGGGGAACATAAGCACATGCCTAAATACTTTGCTGAGTGGCAAGTGGCTTAAACAGGTACTTTGCTCAGTGTTACACTCATCCAGTCAGGGAAATGTAGTAAAAACATGGGACTTTTCTGACTAATTGCAACAGAGCAACACACACTGAACTGAAAGCTACGTCCCCATCACATAGTTCGGAATGAGGGATGTACGGCAGCAGTTCACACTCCTACTGGATTCAACTAAGAACTGGACTAGCTGTTGCCTCAGTTGTGGAGCAAATCCTTCCAAACTTTAGAAGTAAAATAAAAATGATGAGCCAAAATGATACCTACTTTCATTCCAAATATGAATTGCACTTACTGCCCTCAAAGAGAAGAGATATTGGTTATTCAAGAGAAAAGAACATCAAATCAGATGTGTTGCAGCTCTTGACTTAAAGCCCCTTGTGGGAAAGCAAAAGTAGAATTATATCACATAAAAACACTAACTAAAAAACACCAACCAGATCCGGCGGGTAGTATAGACATACTCTAAAACTCCTTTCTCAAAGACAGTTCTTAAGTGACACCTTACCTTACCTCACCCACAGAGGTCTGAATACATCACCTGACTCAGTCTATTATTGACCTTCTAGCTGTCATGGAGGGCTGGCTTTCAATCAACTGAGGATGCTCATTCTCCTAATCATGTTAATTCATTTGAGTGTATTTTCTCTAGTGGGAGTTATCCCATTGTCTGCCAAACAACTTCTTCTCAAGCTCAACAGTGAAGAAGCAGTTACAGGGTGATCTAATTTTTCTCACATAAAACTTGAGATTTTTTTCCAAGCAGATATTTTGCATGAAAAAAAAAATAAAAAATGTTGCAAAAAATGGAAAAAACTCAATATTTCCCTATGCAAAATGTACAGTACACAAGGAGTATGTGGCAGAGTTCCCCTTTGTTTACCAAAAATATCTTTGGTGGTCAGTTTCAGCTGTCTGGTTTTCATTTCAGCTGAACTGCTTATGAAGGTTTTGGATCTTTTCCCTAAAAGTCTGTGTTCCATTCTTCTGACTTTCACTAGATTCCTCTGCTTCTCCCATTCTTGATATATTGGTTCAGCTAAATCCACTGCCTCAGCTAGTCTGGAAAAATGAGCACATTTGTAGGGCAATTCAGCTCTGTTTTTTCCCCAAATGGTGCAATAAATTACTAAGGGTTTATTTGTTTGTAAAGTTGGCACTCATTTCTGAAATGAAGTGGGGTTGGCAGGAAAATCATATATGGGTAACAGGTTTCAGAGTGTTAGCCATGTTAGTCTGTATCAGCCAAAAGAACAAGGAGTCCTTGTGGAACCTTAGAGACTAACATTTTTTGGGCATAAGGTTTCATGGGCTAAAACCCACTTCATCAGATGCATGGAGTGGAAAATACAGTAGGAAAATATATATATATATATATATATATACACACACACACACACATAATATACACACAAACAGAGAGAACATGAAAATATGGAGGTTGCCATACCAGATCCGATGAGACAAATCAATTAAAGTGGGCTATTATCAGCAGGAGAAAAAAACCCTTTTGTAGTGATAATCAGGATGGCCCATTTCAAACAGTTGACAAGAAGGTGTGAGTAACAGTAGGGGGAAAATTAGCATGGGGAAATATTTTTTAATTCGTGTAATGACCCATCCATTCCCAGTCTTTATTCAAGTCTAATTTGATGGTGTCCAGTTATAAATTAATTTCAGTTCTGAAGTTTCTCATTGGAGTCTGCTTTTGAAGTCTTTTGTTGAAGAATTGCCACTTTTAGGTCTGTAATTGAGTGTTCAGGGAGACTGAAGTGTTCTCTGACTAGTTTTTGAAAGTTATAATTTTTGACGTCTGATTTGTGTACATTTATTCTTTTGCATAGAGACTGTCTGGTTTGGCCAATGTACATGGCAGAGGGGCACTGCTGGCACATGACGACATATATCACATTGGTAGATGTGTAGGTGAACGAGCCCCTGATAAGGTGACTGATGTGATTAGGTCCTATGATGGTGTCACTTGAATAGATATATGGACAGAGTTGGCAATAGGGTTTGTTCCAAGGATAGGTTCATGGGTTAGTGTTTTTGTTGTGTGGTTGCTGGTGCGTATTTCTTCAGGTTGGGGGGCCTGTGTGTAATCAAGGACTGGTCTATCTCCCGAGGTCTGTGAGAGTGAGGGATCATCCTTCAGGATAGGTTGTAGATCCTTGATGATGCGCTGGAGAGGTTTTAATTGGGGGGCTGAAGGTGACGGCTAGTGGTGTTCTGTTACTTTCTTTGTTGTGCCTGTCCTCTAGTAGGTGACTTCTGGTTACTCTTCTGGCTCTATCAGTCTGTTTCTTCACTTCAGTGGGAGGGTATTGTAGTTTTAAGAATGCTTGATAGAGATCCTGTAGGTGTTTGTCTCTGTCTGAGGGATTGGAGCAAATGCAGTTGTGTCTTAGAGCTTAGCTGTAGAAATGGATCGTGTGATGTGATCTGAATGAAAACTGGAGGCATGTATGTAAGTATAGCGGTCAGTAGGTTTTCTGTATAGTGTGGTATTTATGTGACCATCGCTTATTAGCACTGTTGTGTCCAGGAAGTGGATCTCTTATGTGGACTGGTCCAGACTGAGGTTGATGATGGGATGGAAATTGTTGAAATCCTGGTGGAATTCCTCAAGGGCTGCTTTTCCATGGGTCCAGATGATGAAGATGTCATCAAAGTAGCGTAAGTAGAGTAGGGGCAAGTGTTGAGGAAGCATTGTTCTAAGTCGGCGATAAAAATGTTGGCATAATGTGGGGCCATGTGGGTACCCATAGCAGTGCCGCTGACGTGAAGGTATACATTGTCCCCAAATGTGAAATAGTTGTGGGTGGTCTCAGTGGGAATGTTGATATTATGTAGGGTCAGGATATGAAACAGTTACCCTAAATTCATATAGTTATCCCAATACCATGTGTGACAGAGTTTGACTCACCGCTGCTGCTGCCTCCTCCCGATCACTCCAGGAATTAGCTCTCGGCCACTGTGGCGCACTCTCAACGCATGGTATTGGGCCCATCATTTGCTTTGCTGCCCTGGGAACTGCGTTACTCCCTGCTCGGCGGCATCCTCTTCAAGGCAGTCCTTGTCTGCTTCAGGACACTGCCCTCTGGCAATGCCCACTCCTCTGGTCTTACCCCCTTCTGGGAGGGGTGTGGGGGGTTGTTAACAACAGTCCTTCTGCTTGCACCTGCCTTGGTGGCCAGCCACAACCCTACAGTCTAGTCCTTTGCCTCAGGGCCAAGTTGCGGTCTGCCTCAGCCCCTCTCCTCAATGGCCAGGTGCCAAGGGAGAAAGAGGGGGACCTAGCCCTGTTCTGATTGGCTGCCCCTTCCTTGTCCTGACTGGCTCTCCCCAGACCTTCTCTGATTGGCTGCTGGTCTGTGCAGCCTCTCTGGCCTGGTTCAGCTCTTTTTCTCAGGGGGTGGGGCTCCACCCCACCACACCATGGAAATACTATGATGAATGCTGAACTAGGTTATTCATTGTATGCAGTGTAGTTGTAGCTGCTCCACTGATCTCACTACAGTCACCTACCATCTGTCACTGGAACCCATTTGGAGTATTGTCAAACAACTACACTCTATATGGACCCCAGCCTGAAAATATTTTTTCCCGAACCCCCACTTCTGGTCTTTCATACAACCCCCAACCTTTCCAAGCTCATCATCAAAAGCAAGCTCCCCACAGACCAGGACACACCAACTCAAAGCGGCACCAGACCCTGTCAGAACAAGAAGCAAAATCTCCAGACATACCTCCATTTGTACACTAATCAGCACTCCCAACAACATACCTTTCAAGATCCTTGGGTCCTACACATGACTATCATGACATATAGGATGCCTCATCCAGTGCAAAAAATGCTCCAGTAACAATTATGTGGGTGAAACCAGACAATCACTATGCTCTCGAATGAAAATGATCACAGAGGAAAGTGATAAAAGACAAAAATACCCTGTCACCTGTGAGTGATCACCTTTCACAAGCAACCACTCCATATCTGACCTCTCAGTCCTCATCCTCAAAAGAAACCTGCCCAACACTTTCAAAAGACGAGCCTGGAAACTTTAAATTCAGAGTTCGGTTAGGGTTAGTCTACACTGGCAATGCTAAAGTGCTGCCTGGCAGCGCTTTAACATGGCTTGTGTAGTTGCGACAGAACTCTGCTCTAAAAAACCCACCTCCATGAGGGGCGTAGCTATGAGCACTGGGAGCACAGCTCCCAGCGCTGGAGCACTGTCTACACCACTGCTTTACGGCACTGAAACTTGCTGCGTTCAGAGGTGGCGGTGGGGAGGGGAGGTGTTTCACATCTCTGAGCGAGAACATTGCAGCACTGCACATTGTTGGTGTAGTTAGACACTAAAAATAATGAACTGAACAGAAACACTGGATTTATGGCTTATTACAACAATCTGCAACTCACTAACTCCCTCTTTTTGTCCTTTGTCTGCAGAGGTGTTAAAGGGCCACTCTACTTGAATGGAATCAGAGGGGTAGCCATGTTAGTCTGGAATTGCAGAAGTACTTCCACTGCATGCATCCGACGAAGTGGGTATTAGCCCACAAAAGCTTATGCTCTAATACTTTAGTTAGTCTTTAAGGTGCCACAGGACTCTTTGTCACTTCTACTTTGAATGGTCTTTTGGAATATGTGCTAATTACTTATGCTAAACAAGCATTTAGCTGTGATGGAATACCTTTAGCAGACCTGAAGAAGAGCTCTGTGTACTTAAGCTTGTCTCTTTCACCAACAGAAGTTGGTCCAATAAAAGATATTATCTTACCCACCCTGTCTCTCTAAGTTACTCATTAGCAGAGATGGCCTTGAAGGAAAACTCCAGATGAGAGCTCTTCCAGTCCTGAACTTTGGAGTGGGAAGAAGGCAAATGAAATCCAGATGCCACACTGAAAGTGGCTACACAACCTTCTCCCCCACCCAAGAATATACCACCACTACATTTATTATTGCAGTATAAAAAGGAATAGTAAGTGTACAGTATTGTGAGATGAAAAATAACATGTGGCTTACTCACAGTCTTCTACATTTCAAAGAGCTTTCAGAGAGGGACCTCTCATTTGATGAAGATCCTTTTTTCTGTTTAGTCATAAACAGATGAATCCTATAATAGCCTCTGTTTCCTCTGCTACAGGAGGTCTGTATGATTAATAAGATCTCCCTGTAGTGAATGCCAAGCCAAACAGATGAATGCAAGACGCATCTGCTGTAGATTAAACATTTGGAAAAAACATTTTATAAATATTTTTTCCACAACATCATATCCATATGGCAGTTAACTAGGGTATATATTGAAAACCTTGCATGTACAGTATATAGCCGTGCGTATGTATTTAATATACACAGTCTAATAAGTACTTATGTTGTCACTCAACAAATAGCTCTCTGATATGACTTCTAATTTATTTTAGATGTCACATCAGACTATTTGAAAGGACCACATGTGCCTTTGCAGGCAAAACATGTGAATGTTTCTGAGTAGGTGGGATGGTAGGAAGCAAACCTTTTATTAGTTTGCAGAAGCAGAAATATGCAAGACGATCTCCCTGTTAGGAAGAGGTAAATGTAAAAGAAGAAACAGTACAAACTGTCCTGTGCTGAAGATGGGTAGCAATATAAGGGTGTCTTTGAGAAGAACATAAACACACTTCTCGGAGAGTTTTTAGAACCTCTGGGAGAGACAAAAAGAAAGGAAGGAAAGAGTTTGAACCAATTTTAGCTTCCAGAATAATTCAAACCTGTGGGCTTGATTCTCATAATAATTAAATACACCCCTTTTTAAGGCCACTTTACACTGGTAAAGTGGTGTAAAGAGCTTTCATGTAAATGAAAATGAGGCACATTATACTACAACTATATGACATTACAGGATAAAGGAAAGGTCTGTTTCTTTCTTTTTTTCTCTTTGGTGGCTGAGCATTCTGCATGCTTCTAAAATCCCCAACAAGTTCAATGGCCCTTTGGGGTGAATATGGAGGACTGGACTATAATTCTGAAACTAGTAGAAAATGAAACGTGTGACAATTAAACACAAGCAAAGAAAAATCTTCTTAAACCCAGGTTTCTGTCTCAGACATTCCCCTTGCTCACCCATATGCATGTTAGGGTGACCAGATTCCCGATTTTATAGGAACAGTCCTGATTTTGGGGTCTTTTTCTTATATAGGCTCCTATTACCCACCACCCTCATCCCAATTTTTCACATTTGCTGTCTGGTCACCCTAATGCATGTTGTCCTTGTAAGACATAGATGTATTGGCTAGTGCATCACAATGTTGTAACCTTTTCTTGCTTGATAATCATGAGAGCCTAAGAACCGGCTGCATGAGTCAAATAACTTGATTCATGACATATTCTGTTGATCTCTTTCTACCTTTGGTAATTCCTCCAGTCTGCCTCAAAACACAAAATGTTCCCCCTCCACCCCTTCATCCCAGAGGCGCTTGCTTGGATGGGTTGTAAAGATTAAAGTCTGACTTGAACAATGCTCATCCAAAGAGAAGGGCTCAGTGAACTGGCGTTTGCACTAGCAGGGACAAACCCCTCAAGGGGAAGTCTAAAGCTTGTCGCTTCATATCTGTCTGGACTCTGAGAATATGGATTTCCAGACTTTACACCATGATAGTCGCAATCTGACATGACATTTCCATGTATGCCTTTACACGGGTTGCAGTGCAGAGGCAAATAATTGCTTATGCCTAATTTTGCCTGTGCCATACACTATTAGATTTTAGCAGGCTAAGACAAAAGTGGCTTTAGCTCCTCACATTCAGGTTGGTTTTAGTATATATGTTATGTCTTTAAACTCTGCTAGTTAAGGGATTTGTTTCACTATGTTTCCCATATTCTTCCTCAGAAGCCCCCTGCTCCTAAGCACTACGCCACTGAAGGGTCAAACTGAATTCTGAATTTGGTAAATTGTGTGGGTTAATAACTTGGTAATACTGTATTTCTTTGGTGATTCACCCCATCTGTTTTAGGTCTTTCTTTCTCCCCAATTTACTTGTTGTTGTGTTGCTCCTTTATTGCCAGGCATGCCTTCAATTTTGTAAATGAAATTCTTTTTTTTTTTCTGAATTTGTATTGGAACACCAGCAACATTTTGGATTCAATGGCTGCACAAAAATGGCAGAAATTTCCTGATGGTAACTGTGGGGGAAGAAGGCAGGTTTAGTGAGGGAGTTTCCAAACCTAACATCTTTAAGTGGCTCATAAAGTTTTTGGATCAGGTTTGGATGCAGAACTCAGAAGGCCTGCCTAATCTGAACATGGCACATTATGACTCTTCAATTTAGCAGTCTGAGCCTTCGGTTCAACTTCGACACAGCTAATGTTGATTTCTATAGGAAGTGCATCCGCAAAAATCTGTGACACAGTCTCGCATTAAAGGGATATTCTTATACAATGGACATCACTTCTGTGTTCTGAAGAAACTTCATCTAAAACCATTTATGTTAGCTCTTGTACCCAGCCCAAACCCATGTATTTACTCCACTGCTGAAATGCAGCCATCTCTGGGGTTTAATGTGGCAGCCATTCTACACTGCTAACATGACTCTCTCTCTCTCTCTCTCTCTCTAGGGTGAGAACTGAAAATAGCTTTTCTAACTACAACTACTAGTGAAAGTTTAGTTAGGTTTAGATTTTAGGATTAGGTAGACAGAAAGGACCAAATTATTCTTTGGTTTAATTCCATTGTCTTCAATTGGTTCACATCAGGGATGAAAGTGAGACTGAGTAGCATAATTGCCCAAGGTTAGCTAAAACACCAAAGATAATCTCTTTATTATTAACACACTTATTTGTGCAAAAACTGTCTGGAGACCTTTGATGACCATAGGAGACTGGGCCTTATTTCTCTTACAGCTACTCTTAAAGAAAGGTAAAACTAGAGCTAGTAGAAAATTTTCCATTGAAACATTTTTTTCAATGAAACAGAAATTTTTATGTAAGTTTAATTTTTGTTGAAAATTTTTAGGTTTTAATCCAAAAAACCCCCCCAAAACTATTTTTTCAGCTTTTGTTGCTGAAAATCAGTATTCTCAGGCTTCAGCGTTCTTTAAACAAAAATCCAAACCTTTTAGAGGAAAAGGTTTGATGAAAACAGAGGAAAAAAATATTTGTCATAACTTTTTCATATGACAAATATTTCCTGACCAGCTGGAGTTAAAACAACAATGAATGCAAAAGCTTCACAGCCCATGGCTACGGGCTTACTGCATCTCCTCTGTAGCTCCATCCTCTTTTGATTCTCCATAGAAGGCACCCACCGGTCTTTGCCAATGTGTTTCTGTCACTTGGCTCAATTTCCTGCCAGAGAGCTCCGCTAGATACAGATCCCTGGCTTCTGTGGCATGGAAATCTGCATAATACTTTCTGCTGCAGACAACCCCGGTGAATCACTGTCCTACTTTGGATTCCCGGGGCAGATTGCATTTCTATAATTTGGGAGCTACTGCTTCAGTAGATGTTTCCATTTATTCAATGAGCAGGTCAAGAGAGAAAAAAATATATATTAAAATTTAACCCAAGAGCAGCCGATGAAGGGAGATCTCTGTGTTGTTGTACCACAAGACATTGTAATCTAAGCCCTCAAGGGGTATAATTATTTTTTTTTAAAGAAATTCACTCTGTGATGGATTCTAATTAAATGAAAATAATACTCAGAAATCTATGATTAAAGAAAACTAATTATCATGTCATTATCTGTATGTCGTTGGTATGAGTGTATAGATTTTATGTGTTTCCTTTAGTCTTTACGTTATGTAGCCAAGTAAAAGCTAATGACAAGCAGCACTAATACCCCACACTAAAACAGCCCTGAGCTTTTGCAGGGTTTAGAATGTGAAGTCAGATCTGTATCTGAAGTTAGCAGCTCAGGCCCCTCACTAGAAATATCTTGAGGGGGGCATGAATCACAACATTCATATACATAATAGGGCCTTCTGAATACAAACTTCACTAAAGTTTGTGAGGCTGCGAGGGGTTTGGATCTGGTGATCTGATCTGGACTCATCTCTGGCAGGAACATATTTCCTATTTTCACTGCCTTGTCACTACGAATGAAGGATCTTATTCATGTGTAAAGTGACAATGTCCCTTCCTGGTCTGCGCCCACTCAGCCTTTGAACAAAACCAATATTTTTTGAGCTTCTGAGATGCTGGCAAATTATTTTTCCCATTATTGTGTACTTCTGTGCCCCTCGGGCCTTCCAGGTTCTGGCTGGGACCTGAAACAACACGCAGGCTTTCTCACGCTATTTCTGGCCTGGCTATGATCCGGCACTACTGAGAATCACACAAGAAAGCCTGTTCTTAGGAGGTATCTAGCCCAGTATTTCAGATGTGAGAAATTCACATGATGCAGAGAAGATTCTGAAGTCTGGATGGTTCTTCGCACTGAACCACAAATCTTTTGTAGCTCATTCATTCTTAACATGCCGATTCATTTGCTGCAATTGAATCCTCACTTAATTAAGAAGGGGAAATTGCTCTGCCATTTCCAGCAGCAGTCAGGGCCAGATCTTTGTACAATGAGGAATTGTACTTGGCAGTGTGCAATGGAAGGGGCAGGGAAGCAGGAACCCCCCATACAATTTCACTCTCAGAACTTGAGGGAGTGTAGGGTCTTTTCTCCATGCCCCTTCTAGGCACACATTGCTGCAAAGAGTCTAGGGGGTTAAGACAGTACCCTGGTTCAGTCTATGCAGTTCCCCAGTGCACCAGCAAGGAATAGGGGGGAGTATAATTTTAATTATAGCAGTATAACTATACCAATATAGGTAAAGTGGTACATCTGCACATAGACAAACCCTTGGGAAAAAAGATTCAAAAAGCCATCAACCAAATATTTGGGTTCCAAAAAACAGGACTTCAGTGTACATTAGGAATCTGATTAAATTTCATCTCTGTGTTCATTGAAGATCAAACATGCTTGGGTCTAAATGTAAAAACATTAGGGTTTTTTTGTTTTTAAAGATGCTCAAGAAAAATGTCATTTGTGGTAGTTTTCCTGAAACTGAAGGCACACTGAGGGACAGCAATGCAGTTTTAAGTTATAGTTGATTATTGGATTCATTAGCAATGGGACATCTGAAACAGACACTATGGTTAGGCTTGGAAGGATTAGATTTCTACTGGTAAATGTCAATTTCATCGTGCACATAAACCAATAGAAAAATATTTTCATTGACAATAATCAAAATTCACAGATAGGTAACGTAAGAAAAATGTTGCTTGCAAACTTATTAGACTTTGTTTTAAGGATATTTATGTGGCATATTTTGACATGTGATGTTGACAGTTTTAATGGTTATGAAGCTTTAACTTTTTGAATCTCAATGTCTACTATCATTAAATAATTGTCTGACCTCCCCCATTGTCTGACTCCCTCATAATTCTCTGCAACAGTGAATAATGAAATTGAAAAAATGCTTAAAAATAAACATTCATATTGTCTGTTAAAATCATAAAAAATAAATTAAATTAATTATTATAAAAACAAATTAAAATTAAAATCTGCCAAGTTTAAATCTAGGCAAACCCTGGAAAAAGCAGATCAAGGAAGGTTTTCTCATCATATAATTTTTTTCCAGTGACTAGATGTTTTGAATTATTTCAAGCCATTATTCATTTTGTTGGTAAACAAGCACACACTTGATCCTGGATTTTAGTGCCTGATAATAGGATTTATCTAAGGAAGAGAGGGGGGAAAAACACAAAAGAAGCTCAAACAAGGAAGTCTCTGCAATGGGTCAGGCCAGTTATTATTACACTATTTCAGGATGTGAAAGGTCATTGATGTTTTCCAAGTTGGATTTATATTTTACACTTGTTTGTAATGTTACCTCAGTGTGTCTCATAATGTCAGGGAAAATGTTTGATTTTGGTTTGAAAATGTCAGGGCAGGATTTTCTAAAGCAATACAGCATTAGCTTAATTCTTCTCCCATTGGAGTCAATGGTAAAACTCTCCTTGTCTTTAGTGGGAGCAAAGTTAGGCCAACGCTAAGCACTTCTGAAAATCCCACCCTTAAATGTGATGTCAGATTTTCAAAGGAAGTTAGGTGTCTAACTCCCACTGAAGTCATTCAGGAAGGATATATATCCCTCTAAAACTATTTTGTTTGACAGGAGCCAGTATGTCTAATAAGTAGTAAGAGTGAGAGTTAGGACTTATGGATTCTCTTCCGGTGTTCTGCCACTGACCTGCATTGGGAATCATGGAATCATTCTGAACCTCAGGTTTTTTATCCATAAGTAAAATATAAAATACCTGCTTGTCTCACAGATCTGCTGTGAAGTTTAACTGACCAATACGTGTGAAGGGCTGCAGAATCTTGGTTCAAAGATGCCTATCTACAGCAATATATAAATAGTTTCTCCTGTTGGAGGAGTCTAATAAGATCAAAAGGGAGATGTGATGAAGAAATCCAGAGAAGGATACAGCTTGTGAAAAATGCATTCGACAACTTCCAAAGCCCTTTGTGTTCTCGAAAAGCTAAAACTGCACATCTGCACTAGGTTGGGACCAGGCCTCTTCAACATATTCATAAATGATCTGGAAAAAGAGATAAACAATGAGGTGGCAAAATATGCAGATGATACAAAATTACTAAAGATAGTTAAGACCCAGGCAGACTGCGAAGAGCTACAAAATTGGGTTACTGGGCAACAAAATGGCAGCTGAAATTCAGTGTTGATAAATGCAAAGTAATGCATATTGGAAAGCATAATCCCAAATATACGTATAAAATGATGGGATCTAAATTAGCTGTTACCACCCAAGAAAAAGATCTTGGAGTCATTGTGGATAGTTCTCTGAAAACATCCACTCAATGTGCAGCAGCAGACAAAAAAGCAAACAGAATGTTGGGAATAATTAAGAAGGGGCTGGAAAATAGGACAGAAAATATCATGTTTCCTCTATATAAATCCATGGTATGCCCACATCTTGAATACTGTGTGCAGATGTGGTCACCCCATCTCAGAAACATATATTGGAATTGGAAAAAGTTCAGAACAGAGTAACAAAAATTATTAGGAGTATGGAATGAGGAGAGATTAATAAGACTGGGACTTTTCAGTTTGGAAAGAGATGGCTAAGGGGAGATATGAATGAGGTCGGTAAAATCATGATTGGTGTAGAGAAAGTAGAAAAGGAAGTATTGTTTAATACTTCTCATAACACAAGAACTAGGGGTCACCAAATGAAATTAACAGACAGTAGGTTTAAAACAAATAAAAGGAAGTATTTCTTCATACAACACACAGTCAACCTATGGAACTCCTTGCCAGAGGATGTTGTGAAGGCCAAGACCATAACTGGGTTCAAAAAAGAGCTAGATAAATTCATGGAGGATAGGTCCATCAATGGCTATTAGCGAGGATTGGTAGGAATGGTATCTCTAGTCTCTGTTTGCCAGAAGCTGGGAATGGATGACAGGGGATGGATTACTGGATAATTACCTGTTCTGTTCATTCCCTCTGGGGCACCTGGCACTGGCCACTGTCAGAAGACAAGATAATGAATGGGCTAGATGGACCTTTGGTTTGACCCAGTAGGGCCATTCTTATGTTCTTATGTTGCTGAAGTGCCACGTTGGGTCAACTCTCCTGTGCAGATGTGAGAGCTGGACACTTAAAAGGGACAATCAAAACCAAGCAAAGAGCTGATGTGAAGGACAAATTTTAATAGAGCACAACTACTTGAAAGCCGATGTAAAAGAAAAACATCTTTTTGTAGACGCTTAGCTTGCTGATCGCAAAGTGACTTGCATCTAGCACTCATGCTATTAGACAAGATGGGCTACAGCTTATGCCCAAATAAATTTGTTAACCTCTGAGGTGCCACAAGCGATCCTCATTCTTTTTGGCGGATGCAGACTAACACGGCTGCTACTCTGAAAGATATTTCAGACTCTCTTCTGACATGGTGCTGACACATCCCACATCTGCTTCTGTACTGTCAGAAAACATCACATCTGATTGTGCTTTCCTGCCTATACGGGTGCCCCACTGACCCTGCAGAACACGTTTTCCTGCCTCAGACTGCTCCCAATTAGAATAACCTCAGTCTTATCTGTCAGTTCTGTTTTGACTTCAGTGGGGCCAGGATTTCCCCTCATCTGTTTTGAACTGGTGCATGCATTTGTGGAGGAGCTTAGGAAACAGTGCAGCCAGATTTCCTGGCAAAGCAATGGAGAGGAAAACCTGCAACATCTTCTGGCCAGGGCTATGATAAAAGGGAGAACACTCTGATTTCCTAGGGGAGCTGAGTTCTCATCCCCAGAGTTCTCAATAGCACATAGCAGCTTCTATTTGACACCACATACTTTCAAATATTAGGCAAGGTAGCCTTTAAACCTGTCTGTGGTGGGGTGGGTTCTCTGTGGCTTCAAGTTTGGTAGTAGTGGCTGAACTTCCCCTCTGCCCTAAGTGTATCTCTTGTGAGCCAAAAGACCTCCTCAGTACTTAGTTTATTTATTTGTGCACTGGCTCTCAAATATGGCCCTAAAGGGTTGTATTTGTAACTTGCACTCATAGGTTGGACATATTCAGATGCAAATTCCCTTTCTCATGCAGTCTTTTACAGCAGAGCTACATGCATTGCATCATTTTTGTAAGTCTCAAGAGATGTGATCTAGGAGTTAGAATGGTGAGACGGTAATCTTAAATTTTAATTCACTGCCTCTACAAATTAATAATAGTAGTTAATATTAATCCAGATTTATTAACCCTGTTTAGAAAAAACTTGTTGCCCTAGTTAAGGTTAAATCTTAAATCCTTATTAAACTAGAAAAAAGATTGGCAGTCTCTATCCATTCTCTATCTGAACACTTCTTTATGAAGAATATTTTCTCACAACTGGAAAACCACCTTGTGCCTGATCTTACAGACACTTAGTTCTGATCCCATTATAACTTTTATGAGTAGCCCAATTCACATTCTCTTTCACTGGTCCTAACTTCACACCCGGGTCTCACATATGACTCCATGTAGCTGCTAGAACAGGGGTGGGCAAACTCTTTGGCCCGAGGGCCACACTGGGGTTCAAAATTGTGTGAAGGCCAAAGGCCCCACCCACTATCTGACCCCACACACTTCCCACCCCCAGACTGCCCCCCTCAGAACCCCTGACCCATCCAACCCCCCCCTTCCTTGTTCCCTGATCACCCCTTCTCTGGAGACCCCACCACTCTAACTACCCCCCCCAGGACCCCATCCCCTATCTAGCCCCCCTGCTCTCTGTTCCCTGACTGCCCCCTCCCAAGAACCCCCGCAATCACCTGCTTACCTGCTGAGCCCGGCGCCAGGCCCTGCGGCTCGCAGCGCTCTTCCCGGCCCCCGGGCTGGCAACGCGGGGCCCCATGGTCTGCTGCGCTCGGCCCCGACCCCAGCTCGGGAGCACGGGCTCCTGGTCTGTTGTCCCAGGCTCCGGGTGGCGTCCAGCTGCGGCCCGCTGTCCCGGGCAGCGCGCCAGCCCCGCTCTTAGAGCGGCGCGCACGGCAAGCCGCGGACCCACTGTCCCAGGCTCCGGGCGCGGCCAGCTGAGGCCCTGCTGTCCTGGGCGGCGCCAGCCCCGCTTTCAGGGCAACGGGCCTGGCTGGCCGCGGGTCCACTGTTCCGGCCGGCGCGCCCAGCCAGCATCTGGCCCTACTCTCCGGAGTGCTCTCAGAGCGCCCCGCCCAGGACAGCAGGACCACTGGTCCCGCTTCCCCGTCAGGAGCTCGCGGGCCACAAGTGGCCCGCGGGCCGTAGTTTGCCCACCCCTGTGCTAGAACATGGCAGTAGCCACACTCCAATACTACACTTTGACTGGCAGAGGAAACCAGGTAGCCTTGAGGGGAAATGCCTGTCCTAAGCATCCTAAGTTTGCTTTGAAGAAGACCTCTTGGTCCAACAGCTGGAAAAGCATTGCAATAATGCCTTGAGGACTATGTAAGGCTTGACGTGGCACAAAAAGGTGTCCATGGCTAGCCACTGCAGCTAATGATGTTCCCAGTCATTGCAACTTTTTGTGCCACTGGCTTTTGATGTCAGTAGCTGAGAGAATGAGATTACTCCCATGCAATGGTCTTATCACCACACAGAGCCATTCACACACTAAGAACGAACTTCCTGTGGCAAACAGTGAAGTGACAGGTTTATAGGAGCACTAGAAATCACAAACCTACACGCAGGCAACTTGGAGCTCTGGTTGCTCAGCCTTGAATTCTGGAGAGCAAAGATGCTTGGTAACACCCTAGGTGACTGAGCAGTCTTTTTAAGGACAGCACCACTCACTCCAGTAAGGGAAGGAGCTGGAAAAGGTGCCCTAAACATTGCCTGCCCCAACTTTAGTCCAACCATTTCACCGTGACTGCTGGATCATCCCCACACAAGTCACTCTATGAGGAAAAACAAGAGCTGTCACTGTTGTAACACCAAACATACAGACCCTACTGGACACAGATGACATATCAAGACCTGATAGATGTACAGCATTATTCCAAGGTAACTTGCTACCTATAGCATCAACATAGCTGCCCTCAGTGAAATGAGATGAAGATGAAGGCTCCATAAAGGAACTTAGGAAGTGGCTACACCTTTTTTTGGGAAAGGAGCCAACAGAGGAAGACAGAATTTATGTCATCGAAAACAGCCTCCTGAAGTCTCTGAAAGAATTACCTCTGAGCAAAAATGAAAGCCTAATGACTCTACAACTTCCTATTGGAAATTTAATTCTTTGCAACTTTTATCAGTGCTTATGCTCCAACTCTGAACAGTACAAAAGAAATAAAAGAACAGTTTGGGGGTGATATAATCAAATCTCTATACCCAGTAATGACAAACCTCTACTTCTGGGAGACTTTTTAATGCCAGAGTTGGAAAGGATGGTGAGGCTTGCGGTGGTGTAATAAAGAACAATGGAGTTGGAAAAATGAACAGCACTGGTCTACTCCAATTCTGCAAGGATGCTGAGCATGAGATCCACATTGCTAACTTAATTGTCGGGCAAGCCAACAAATATAAAATGTGGTGGACGTATCAGAGATCAAAGCATTAGCACCTGACTGTGTTATTATGTGGCAAAGAGACATCAGGTACATGGAGATCAGCAAAGATATATGAGGAGAAAACTGTTGGACTGACCACAAGACGATCAGAGCCATTTTCAATGTACATGTTGTTGCCACTCAGTAAAATAATGTGAACAGCGTAAACTAAAATTGCAAATAGCAAAGATGAGACATCCACTTCATCAGGAAAAACTAAGGGAAAACGCAGAGGAAAATTTGATAGCATTACATCATTGCCCAATAACACACTTGAGAAATGGAATATATTCAAATCAGCCATCCTTCAAGCCACAGAAAAAACTCTAGGCAAAAATCAAAGCCAGAACTAAGAATGGTTTGATGAAAACGGTGACTCAAAAAGATGCTCAAGGAAAAGAATGATGAGCTTATGTCTTGGCAAAATGACAAAGAAACAACATTAAAAAAAGACATATTCAAGTACCTGCAAGCCAAGGCTCAGACGGTTTAGTCTTATACAGCTTAAATGGTTTTCAAAGAAAGCAGAAGAAATACAGCATTATGCCAAGACAACAAACACAAAGTTGTTTTATGACACCCCGATGCAGTCTATATTAAAAATCTGCTGTTTTATCTTTGTAAAACAGAGCTAATTTCAGGCCTGTTGGGGCTTCTGGAGACAACAATCAGCATCGGGTCTTTTCGGGATGGGAGCTGTACAAACCCTGAAGTAAACGTGGTTCCTACTCTGAACAGCTAGCAGCCTGATGCTGTACAGACATGACATGCTTAACTTTGAGCATGGGAGTAGTCTCGCTGACTTCTATGGTACTATCCACATGTTTACAGTTAGGCGTGTGCTTAAGTACCTTGCTTTATCAGGCCCTTAGTAATGTCAAAATAAATCAAAGCTCCCAAAGGAGATGTATGTAACTAGGTCTTCACTTTAATTAAAGCAATTAGAGAAGAGTAAATCATCAGCAGCATTTTGCAGTAATCCTTGTTTAATTCAAATGTAATTTTTAAAAGTTAGTGTAAAGAATATTTGTTTGACGTGTTTGGCTGAAATACTTGAAAAGTACCCATGCAGTTATGCATACATAAGACCCTGTACGTATCCTAACTTCCAATGTATGACCCCACTCCAGGAAAGCATTTAAGCGTGTACTTAATGTAAAGATATGATTGTAATCCTACTGAACGCTAAATGTGACTACTCTCCTGCTTAAAGCTAAACATGTGCTTCAGTGCCTAGCACATACATACCTAGCTGGGGTTTGCCCACAGCTAACTATTTGGAATAAAATGTAAAAAACAAGACTTATGCACTTTAAGGTTAATAAATCAAGCTTCCGTTCTAACTCGAAGAGAAAATACTAATCTTCTGATAGGTGTTCTGGATCATCCTCTAGAATAAAATTACATCCCTGCTATCAAATTCTAGTGAAGGGGTCAAAAACACCTACAAAAGGGATCCATTCTCTGTTAAGTGCTATGGATTTTAGGTAATTTCTATAGAAAGCTAATAAAGTTCTATAGTAACCACGTGGTTTTATCTTTATTAAATCCTTTTCATAATGGAATTTTCAGTCTTTCATGGTGTCTCATTTCCTAACAAATGCACACTTCCTTCTGTTTTATCCAGCCAGTTTTAAAAGGTGTTGGAGTGGAAAAAAGGAACCGGATTGGTTTGTAAGGACTGTAGTTATGAACCACAGGTTGGACTTCATCACCCAAAATAGTAAAATAAAACATCTTACAACTACAATAAATACACTTCAAGGTATAAAGGGATGTGGTCAAATTCTAGGGACATTTGGTCTACCGCTGTGTGATAGGTCACAATGACAACACACCCAAAGTGTCCATGAGCTGACATTTTAACCATCTGCCCTCTAGTGCTTTAACCTGTCCCCGGAAACACGATTAAAAACGTACTTTATGATGCACAGTTGAGAGAACTTTTTTCTCGCCTTCTGTCAAGACATTATGTATCATTCAAATAATATTTATTAGATTACTACAAATATTCAAATTATGTTTTTTAATTAACATACAACAAGGAAAATCCAAATGAAGTTAAAGTGAAAAATCCTCCTTAATTTCAGCCTATACAGTCAATGCAATAGTCTGTGTGCAAATGGATTAACATGCCAAAAAGACAACTTGAGGCTAGAAGTGTAACATTACTCGGTAACTTAACATCAATAATTATAAGCTGTAAACAGTAGCAGATATAATTAAGATTTGAGGCCCAAGGGTTGTGTATGCCTAGCTGCAACTGATGTCATCAGATATTATGTTTGAGTCCCTCAGTAGTCAGCAAAGTTACCAACATTACACTACAGTTTTTCTAAGACAAAGAGCGCATTTTTAAAAAAATGAAAACAATAATATTCTGATACATTGAGCATGATCCTGTTGTTGCTCAGGATAACTCTACAGTCAAAGATGTGTCAGCACTTCCTCTCTCTCTCTCTCTCTCTCTCTCTCTCTCTCTCTCTCTCTGTCTCTCTCTCTCTTTCAAAGCGTTAAATTAAAATGAACTGTTACATTGCCCTGCAGCCTGAAAACTGTCCCCAAAAACCTGAGGAGGATGTTGCTTTGTTAAATTTAAAGGGAAGGTTGTGGAGGGAAGGATTGGAGAGAGGGGAATATTGTTTGTGGGTTTCTGAGCTATCAGAAAGAAAAGTAAAACAAAATGGATGGTTGAACTGGGAAATTCTTTTTGTGCTTTGTAACAAAATAATAAATAAAAAGGGGTCACACATTTTCCAGTTCACCTATTCAAATACTTAAGTAGCTGGTGTCAGTGAGGGCACTTAGTACCCCAAATTAGGTGGTTAGCACGTTGCACAATCAGACCCTAAGTCCTTAGTGAAAACCAGCAGTCTCGCCTACTATGGAAAACAATAAAATAACAGTTGTTCGGGAGCTAGCACTTCAACAAAGCACTTCTTAGGGACAGAGGACCTGTTTCCCATTTTAAAAATGCCACAGAACTGTTATACTGATGTAGGGCCTGATGTAGATACAGTTATACAGGTATTTTAGTGCATTATACCATTATAGCAATTCCACTTCTTAAGGCTGTACCACTTAACTACACCAATATAGTTAAAGCTGTACAACTTTCTAGTGTAGATAAGCCTTAACCCACTTTATGCCCTGTAGCCATATAAAGGGGCTGTAAAGTACGTGTAATTTACTCCCATTTAAAGCCTCTTTACTTGGCCAGAGCAGCAGCAGAGTGGAAAGTGACCCAAGTGTAAATGAGAACCTGGCCCAGAAAGTTAATATTCTTTTTATTTTTAAGCTTGGGGACTCCAGGTCTATTCCTGCACCTCTGAGATCAATGGGAGTTTTGCCATTTACCTCAGTGGGTGCAGGATGGAGTACTCAGAGCCCAAGCCTGCAAATACACATGGATGTAACTTCATGGGAGGGCTCCTGTTCATAAACTAGTGCTGGCGGTGTGCGCGGAGGTGGTTATTGCTGGGAACAAGCAAGTTTGTCAAGCCTTCTGGCAGGTACAGAGAAGAGATGGAAAAAATTGTTGTGACAAGTCTGTTTCACCCATTTTGATCCTCCTGCAATATTTGTGTTCCATGAAAAGACACAGAAATGGCCATTTCACAGCAAGTCGCTGCTCAGTCAGGAAATTGCACACGGGCAATTTTGCTCCTAATGGCAGATTTTCTTTTGCTTCAAAAGAAATCTCTGTTCCACTGAAAAAAAGCCAAGTTAGCGGAGGTGGGAGGAGAGGGCAACATTGCCATTTGTCAAGGAGAGCTAGTGTCTGAGGACACGGGGAACTTGGAGAACTAGAAGATCCTATTGAAGTCTATTGACTGGAAGAGCAGCTACAAAAGACTTATCCCTTCCTAGCATTATCCAGCACACCATCCTGTGTTCAGGCTTCAAGAGACAATTTAGGCCAAAGCACTGGGATTTTCTTCCTGTAGCATACTGGTCTATTTCCCAATCAGAACCCAAAATGGCTGCCTGCAAAGTAATAAAGAGACCATGTGGCAGAGGAGTACGAAGTAGTTGATCCATATAATGGATGTGGTGTGGACTAGGATGCAAGTAAGGATGGGAACTCCCAGCATCTCAGATCCCCACGGTTGGAGGTGCCCATATTATGATGCAACTCATAAAATTTCCAATCATGATATTTAAAACATTCAGGCTGAGTTTTGAAGGCTGCCTTGAGGATCTGGATGCTGAATGAATTGGGTGTTCTCATCCCAGAGGCAGCTCTGATAATGTCAGCCACAATATTTTCCCATACGCTGTAAATGAACAGAAGGAGAAAACCCAATCTTCTCCATTTGTGTTCCATCAGATGCCCTCCTGAGGTCAGGAAGCATGTGGAAATGCGAGCTGCCTGAATTCCATATGGGAAGAAAATAGGTTAAGAGTGCTACCTAGTGACTGTAGCACTTTACAAAAGTGTGTTTTGTTTGACAGGACATAATAAAAAAATCTTTTAATCTCTGTCACAGTGGGTACGTGGAAAGGCCAAAAGTCTAAATGTTTTAAAGGAAAAATCTAATTACTATGCAAATTTGACTTTCTGCATTAAAATGTCATTTGCTAAGTAAATGTTGTTGCACTGCAAGTTCAGGTATTTGATCATGTTCTGTCAAGGTGCCTTTGAAAATTTCCTGAATGTAATAATAGCACTTCAAAAACAAAATGAAATTCTCCCATTGTTACAATGCATTGAGGTATGCGCCTCCAATATGTGGCTAGAATATCTTAAGCCATCCACTGACTACTTCTGCTGGTCCCTCATCCATCTCCCACCCCAACAATTTTGCAAAATCTTTTCTCCACTTGGTGCCTGCAGAGTCTTTCTGAAACAGGGGAACAGAGAAGTGTACCCCTACATACTATAAATTCAAATTGTTCAAGCATACCAACGAAATGATTACAGAAGCTATTGTAGTCATTAAAGTCAAAGGAAGTACCAGCTGAGTTATTGTCAATTACCACTGAAGGTTACAACAGTCATAGCATTAAAAAGTGTTTGGAAAAGAATTATGTACATTTTGATAGTTAACTAATTTCATTGTCTCAATAAAATACACATATTCCTGTCTGTCGAGAAAGGACACGAAGATCAGAGGTTGATGGGCTGGCCTTGTTCTCAATGTGAAGATAAATGATCTAATTTAAAAATGATGGCAAAATTACGGTCAGGCAAAAATTGGAGAAAAAAATAAAAACTAGGAATTCCAAGTGTAGTCACCCACTGACTATATGGGTCGAGCGCCTGCCTCCAGACTCCACTGAAAGAATTTGCTATCCCAGCATACATCTCAGACAGACTCTTCAGAGATAAGAATGCACTGCACATGTTTGCCATCAGTCACTGAGAACTGAGATTCGGGGTGAAAACAGATTTTAAAAATCCATTTTTAATGCTTTGAAGTAAAAAAAAAAGTCTTTCAATAGTTGGCAATGGAAGGAAAGGGTATTTTGTGGCACAACATAGCTGTGATGTTGAGAAAGGATAGACGTCCTGTGGAAGAGAAGGTTCTTGTTGTGTTGTATGGGCTGTCTGGCTAAAGCTATGCCATCCTGATATATAATTAAATGGTGAATAACGTCATCAGAGTTCATAGATTTGTATGTTCACGGTTAAGGGACTATGTAGGAGCATTCAACCTATTAAGAGCCAAGAGTAATTTTGAATGTCCAGACACATGCTCACCTTGAGGGATAAGGGACTATGGTTAATTTAGCCTCTTTACATTTATACACACCCACCAGTGTCCTCAATTCAATCCATTAACATGTGCTATGCAAGGCCAACTAAAGACAGAATTTGGCCCATGGATTTTTTGCGTATAGTTTATACAATTTCATTAACTGATTTCCCTACAAGTTCAGAAATGTGTGCATCCATGATTTACATTACGGTCACTGCAAAAATACCAGGTTAGGCTTTCAAGGGCTTTAGGCATATACCAAAATGCCTAATTTGCTCATGCAATTACTTCAATGGTCACCTTGGGTGACAGGTTCAACACAGGGAGGCTAAATGGTCCATGGAGACTGGTTTACCCTCTTATACCTAGAAGTTGTCTTTTCATGGCAGATTTGAGGCACATTAGTAGGAACGTTTGCTCTACCACTGTCCATGCCGATTCTGCGGATAATCACCAGTCGTTAATTCCTGGCACTGTTAACCTGCCCCTTTTGTCGAGTGCTAAATTCATATAATAAGAGAAGCTATAACAGATTTTTATTTATTTACATAGTAGTAATTGTGCTGGTTAAAAAAAAAAAAGTACCAGCTCTGCTGCATAGAAATGCTTGAGCTGCATTTGCAATTTTTATATCTTATTGGCAACACTCTAAAGCAAGGAAGAGTCAGACTTCTTAAGTCCCCAGGGATTCTTGTAATTATAGCACTGAGTGCTGGAGCATGAATAAAAAACGTCATTTGGCAAAATGGCCATCTTGGCTTGCTCTGTCTTACCCTCCCTCTCTCTGTGACTTCTAAGTCCTGTTTGCTTACTAGAGAAACACATTGTTTGCTCTTCACCAAGGCAGATGTTTGTTTAACTCAGCACCTTCTGCTTCCTTCCCTAGGCTCAGGAAAGTCATTCTGTTCGCTGTACTTTCTTTTCTGTTTACATCACCTCCCCACTGCCAGCCAAGGTGCAGGAAAGGAAAAGAACAATGGTTGCTTTTGAGAATTGCTTATTCAACGCATGAAAGTGGCTCCATTTGCAGTAGTTTATGGGACCTTACCCACACACTCCTGTGTTTTATAAATGACACATAACTAAACACAGGGCGTGCTGGCTAAATTGTGTCACTAGGCAAATATCCTCATCCAGCCATTGAATATTTAAGTACAAAACTCTCTTTTAAAAGAACATTATTAAGGTCCAAATTTGAACTGGCTCATTGCCTGTTCAGCAGAGCCCTGTGAAATGGGGAGGTGTGGAGAACCAAAGTGCTAGTGCTTTGGACAGCATTTGCCTTTTAGTGCAGATAAATGAACCCACTGGCCAGCAATGTGCGCAAAACCTTTCTGCCCCTTGGGAGGAAACTGGCCCCTTGCAAAGGGTCAACTCAAAGCCTTCAGTGCTAAGAACAATTAAGTGCTGTTTTGAGGGCTTAAATGAGACTGAAGTGGTGCAAAGGCCATGGGCTGGCCCTCTACATGGGATGAGTCTCACACCTAGTGACCAGAGAGAGAGAGATGGGCTTCATTGGGTACAGTCAAGGAATGACCACGGCATAAGTAACTTGACACTTAACATCCTGTACCTTGTATTGCATTTAAGGCCTACTCCAAAGCCTACTGGATCCGAGGTCAATAAAAATCTTTCCTTCTTCACTGAGCTTCGGCTCAGTCCCAGAATATCTTTTTTTTCGTTTGTTTTTTAATGGCTAATAAATCCAGCCCAGCTCTCTTCTTATTCCACCTGTGCATGGCTTTGTGCATGTCTCTTCCCATTCCTGCTCTGATAAGTTGCGAAAATGACTCCAATTTATCTAAGGTCAGTCAGGGCCCTTCTGCATCCTTCCACCTCGGAGCACACTGCTTTCTACAGAACAGGAAGCATGAGTGGTTAAACAAATATGAATGGATCAAAGATCTCGTGTTCTTCTTCTTTAATAAACAAACAGAGTGGTTTAGACATTAACACACATCAAACTATAAAGATGGAATTGGGCTTTTATTGACATGCTATATGTAACCAATTTTCTGTAAATATTGAAGCACTATAATTGTTGTTAAAGCCATTTGTCACCAGTTGAATTCAGATAAATAATGAACAGGCAATTCAGGTTATTCATTAGAAATTGAAAGATTATAAATATTTGCTTGTTAGCCCTGTCCTGAATCAAGCCAAAAAACACCATATAACTGGCATGGTAGCGCATGTGCTATCTGGGACAACAATGCCTTTGATTGACTCATCTGTGTGTCACCTAGTACCATGGGGCTCTGTTTCCTGGTTGTGCCATCTAACCGCTGCTACAATATAATAACGACAATAGTAAGAAGGAATGGTGTTTTAAGGAATGGCGCTGACTCCTGCAACCGCCGTGTGGTGAGGTAGCAACAATGCCAGCTGGAGAAACCCTCAGACCTCTAAAATTCCCCTCACCACCAGTAGGTTGTAACTGACATCCTCTAGGGACAAGTGAGGTGGGAATGCATCTGAGTGAAAATGTTTAGTATTTGTTCCATTCCATAGAAGTTGGTGCTATTTTTTTGTGAAATGCAGTGGATGTGTTATTCCTTGACTTTATCAAAGCTTTTGATACGGTCTCCCACAGTATTCTTGCCAGCAAGTTAAAGTATGGGCTGGATGAATGGACCATAAGGTGGACAGAAAGCTGGCTGGATCATCGGGCTCAATGGGTAGTGATCAATGGCTCCATGTCTAGCTGGCAGCCGGTATCAAGCGGAGTGCCCCAAGGGTCAGTCCTAGTGCTGGCTTTGTTCAATATCTTTATCAATGATCTGGAGGATGGCATGGACGCACCCTCAGCAAGTTTGCAGATGACACTAAACTGGGAGGAGTGGTAGATACACTGGAGGGTAGGGATAGGATACAAAGGGACCTAGACAAATCAGAGGATTAGGCCAAAAGAAATCTGATTAGTTTCAACAAGGACAAGTGCAGAGTCCTGTACTTAGGACGGAAGAATCCCATGCACCGGTACACCAAAACTGGACACAGTATTCCAGATGTGGCCCCACCAGTGCCGAATTGAGGGGAATAATCACTTCCCTTGATTTGCTGGCATGCTCCTACTAATACAGCCCAATATGCCATTGGCATTCTTGGCAAGGAGGACTCACTGTTGACTCATATCCAGCTTCTCATCCACTGTAATCCCCATGTCCTTTTCCACAGAACTGCTGCTTAGCCAGTTGGTCCCCAGCCTGTAGCAGTGCATGGGATTCTTCCTTCCAACGTGGATGACTCTGCACTTGTCCTTGTTGAACCGCATCACATTTCTTTTGGCCCAATCCTCCAATTTGTCTAGGTCACTCTGGACCCTATTCCTAAGCCTCCAGCATATCTACCTCTCCCACCATCCTCCTTTGTAAAGACAGAAACAAACTAAGCCCCACTATCTTCCTTTGGAGGCACCCACAGGTGACTCCCATGGTGGGGACCATGGGAGAGCTATGCGTTTCAAAAGGGAAACATTTGGCCATGACTATGTAACAAAGCTACCACCTCCTTATCTCCACTTCCTTCTAATGTTTTTTTCAGTGAACAGGTTTTCTTTTTCCCTCTGCTAACAGTGAAAATAGAGTCACTGAAAACTATTAGCTGTTCCACATTTCTTTTTCTCCTCTAACTATCCTTTTAACTTCCTCCAGATTTTCTTTAAAGCCTAGCTCTCCCCAGTCCTACTCTCTATTGGATTATTTGTATTGTGAAAGCCTTCTGCTTACTGCTGATACTAATATTTACATCCCCAACTTATTCACATTGCCCTCTGCTGCCCTTTTTCCTGTTGGGCTGGATTTCAGTTATATCCTTGCCAACTGTTCTTTGACTTTTTCCAGCTCTGTTCAATTGCCTCTCTGGTTCACTATAGGATTCCAAATCAGCATTCCTCTGGGCAGTCACATTTCCTTAAAGTCAAATGTCCATCAGGCTAAAAACATTTTGGATACTTTCACTGATGGGTATTTTAAAGATAATGACAGTAGCAGTCTAATTTGCCAAAATCTATGCAATGGGTGCACTGTGCAACACATAAGTGGCTGGGGTAACTGCATGTGCACATGGTTACTTACTCATACATTTGTCTGATTTGGATGTGCAAATGATACTATGTTTGGTGAATATGGGGTTTTGTCCAGTCAGGGGGCGTGCAGGGGGCTGTGCTACAGCTGTCAGTGAGGATTGATCCTGAGACTCATCAGCTCCAAAAGCACCAATCTCTGCCACTTGAGCTGAAGTGTAAGGTCATTAGCTGTGAGTAGGTAGCAGGGAATCTGATCACACTTATGCCGGTGCATTACAAACACATGTTGAAATAGCCTGTGAAGATGTACAGTATCTCTTCGATTTGGGGATCCATTTTTATTTATCCTTCTATAACAAAATCAGGCCAAACCACTGTGATCAAATGAATCTGGAAGTGCTGAACCATACTGAGGGCCGAGTCTGGCTTTCAAGGAAGTCAGCAGCAAAACTCCCATTGACATCAGTGGCAACAGGAGCAGATCCTAACAAAAGGCAAGAAATTCAAAACTGGGACTGATGTTCTGGCCTTCAGTGCCTGCTGTTTGGAAGGAGAAAGCAGCACCGCAGAGTGAGCTGATGTTCTGTTCTCCTTAACCTCGTACTTCCTGGCCATTTGTGTCAGAGATTCACAATCAGAATATTAATTTCAAAAGCAGGGCTTTTTTCTTCTTCCATTTTCTGGCATTGGGCTTTGTTTCCCTTTGTCTTAAAAAACCCCAAACTTTTATGAGATGTTACAGGGTAAAATATGTCTCTAGCATCCTACTAGTCTGTTGGCTAGCAATGCAGCAAGCACTGTGCTCGGAGTTAGGAAGAAAGGCCCCAATTCTGCACCCAGTGAAATCACCATTATTTTAAGTGGGAGCAGGATTAGGCCTAAAGAAAAAATGGTTAGAGGAGAAACTGATAGGACAAAATAAATAAGCCATATTCCAGAGCCTCAAGAGCAACAATTTAGAACCAGGATCTAAGGAGATATCATCTTTTTCCTACTACCTTCCCTTAAGGATTACAATCATTACTTTGTCATTTAATTAATACAGTGATAGCACTCCTGGAATTACCCTCTTAGGGTACGCCTTCACTACTCACTGAATCGGCGGGCAGTGATCAACCTATCGGGGATCGAATTATTGTGTCTACTGTAGACATGATAAATTGATCCCCGAGCATGCTCCCTGTCGACTCCGGATCTCCACCTCTGCAAGAGGCGGAAGCGGAGTCACCGGGGGAGTGGCAGTGGTCGACTCGCCGCCATATGGACAGCCAGGTGAGTCGCCCTAAGATACGCCGACTTCAGCTATGCTATTCACTATTTATCATTTAATTAATACAGTGATAGCACTCCTGTGTAGCCCAGGCCTTAGGTACTTCCTGGGATGGCATCAGTGGGTACCCTGAGCTATGAAGAGATTTGAATTTTTTTGTTCTGCTTAGATCTATATTGAAATGAAAACAACTGTTCTGTACTTGAAACATAAAAACCATGAGAAATTAGAAACTAAGGCACATAAGAACTTAGGAATTGCCATAACTAAACAGATCGGTGTTTCATCTAAACTGAAATTCTGTCTACAACAGTGGCCAATGCAAAATGCTTTAGAGGGGGATTTAAATCTCCCTTAATACAGCTAATTTTGCTTCACCATCGCGTGGGAAGCTATTTCTTTCTGCCCTCAGAGATTAATTAGTTATCCTTCCAACAATAGCCCTCTGTTACCCTTTCAACAATAGCTTTATAATTGTTTACCTAGCTATAGGATGGACATGGGGTATTCTGGACCTGTCTGCGGCATGAAATGGTTAACAAAACCCCACGCTTGCTCTCTCTCTCTATAGGTGAGTCAAGCATATTATTTTTTATGGAGTGAGAACAAAGGATTGAACTTGCTTTATTTTGGACAGGCAAACTCAAGACAATAGCATTTTCTTCATTAACCGATGTAAAAACAATAATCAGACCAAAAATGTATAGGCGATGAAGGGCTAAGGAACTTGTACTATTCTACCCCATGTGATTATGTTGTCAGTATTCTTATGCTCTGCAGATATTGCTTTCAGCATAGTGACCTTTGAATAAACAGGATTGTGCTGTGCTAAGAGAAACAAAATTAAAATCACAGAGATATTGCAAGACTCCATCAGGCTTGTCTGTACTTTCTCTTCAGCTGCTTAAACAGATGGACATCCCCCCCCTCGCCCCCGCCCCAAATACTAACTAAATGCTTTAATATGCATTTTTTTGTACTGAAAAAGAAGATTACCCTGAAAGAATATCCCCTGAGGTCCTCTCATTCCCAACTACTGGATTAGTCTGTTTTTGTCTTGTTCTATGTGGAGGAGGATAATTTAATTGGTGGCCTTCTTGTGAGATTCTCACAGTTTACTCTATTCCCCATTGCACATTTAGCAAATATTATAGCCATGTCTGAAGTGGGGGAAGTAAGGCAAACTTTTCAGTGTGTGTAGGTCTGCTGGAAAGTTTATACTGAACTTTTTCTTCTGTAAACATAAAGATTGTGAAAAAAATCTACTGCTGAAACAAATAATTTAATCAGGTTCTGATGAAAGCTAGTAAACTTGCCTTTCCCATTCATGGCACAGAGCTTGTGGTTCATATTTTTCAAATCAATCCGTTGAAAGAAGGGAAAATATCTATTCATCTGCACATCCCATTATATCCTAACTTCTGAATGCGGAAATGGCATCTGAGAAGTGAAAAGCTGTAAAAGTCATTGATGAAAGCTGGCTATGGCTTATTATAAATTCTATTTGCTTCATAGTGTTTTATTCATTCCACATGAACAGCTTTCAGAAGGGCCACTGGAAAACTGGTAACCATAGAGCAACAGACTATATTATTTCCTGTTACATGCACACATTCACATTACCCAAGGACCCTCTCTGACTGTGAACCAAACTTTGAGATAGTCATCTCTTTCCACAGAAATACTGCACAGTGCATCTGTTCTCATGAATGTCCTCCATACTGTGTTGTCACTGGCTCCACAGCTATTTCCATATAACCCGAGTTAAACAACATGCGCAAAGTCAACTTAGATCATCCTTAAGCATGAGCCTAACTCCTGGAATCTTGAGTCTCTAGAGCAGTTCTGATCCAAACAGGATCTTTTTCATGACTGTTCCACGTGAAATGTAGATCTGTAACTTGTAATATATCCATTGTATGTATACCTGAGCTCCTGACAAGCATGCAGTCAGCATCTGGTTCTGTGCTGAATATGACAGCAAACAGCATGGTGTGTTTGCGGTGCACTGAGAACTCAGGATAGAAGGGTAAACATTTTTCACTTCATATATCATCACTCGCTGTTGGGATTCTTCTGGCTTTAAAGTGTTCTGAAAAATGGAATTTCTTATTTCTTTGAGTTGTTATTTGTGGCAGTTCTACAGTGTTCAGAGCTAACCACTTTGGATAAGGGAGCACTGGGATTAATATGAAAGTCATGATGTTTCAGCCGGTTAATAAGGAAAAGTTTACTTTTTGTTACCTGCCCTGGTACCCATGCGAACAAATGACTCGATCCTGCCAGCGCTGAGCACCTTCAACTAGGTCCTGAGCACCCCCAGCAGTCATAGGATCAGGGCGTCACTCCATCAAAAGCAATCCCAGCAAAATCATTAACTCAGCCCCCTGACCTGAGTGCCTCAGAAAGAAGATGGTTTTGCATCATGCCTAAATGATTAACAAATTCAGGCTGCAGTCGATTGTGGTGGTGAATAGGGTTGGAGTAGAGTTACACTGTGAAATGCATTGCTGGTAAAGAATCACAAAAAGAATACACCATGATCATATGACTCCCATGATGCTCTGTGGTGGCTCAAGCAGAATGGAGACCATCGTGTATTGTAAGAGATGTAATCCAGCCAGGGAGACAGATTCATAGAGGAGCACTGAGGCACGAGGCACCCACATTACAGCTCCAATGAGACACTGCAGCAGCTCAGACGGATACAGATTCGTGCCAGTTTAAGCAAAAATGAAATATTTCATTTTTATTTTCCCAGTGGAGACTTGAAAACATTTTGCAAATTAAAAATTTTCCCATGAAAAATTTCAACAAAGCAGAAACTGCATTTTCCTTTGAAAAACATTTTGATGGCAAACTCGCAACCGTCTTTATGCAGAATGTTCTCTGAAACTTCAGCTCCAAGCAGGATGTGAAGTCTTTTAATGTTTCAGTTGTCTTCCCACTGATATCAATGTAAAAATGCATTAGTAAGAGGCAGTCCCTGTCCCAAAGAGCTTCCAGTGTAAGTAGAGAACATGAAGGGAGGACAGGGAGTATCGTTACTTCCATGTGACTGATGAGTAAAAAGGCATGGAGAAATGAAATGATTACCCCAAGGACACACTGGAAGCATGCTCCAGAGATGGGAAATGAATCCACAGTTTTCTGAGTCCCAGTTACAACAAAGTCAACCTTCAATGACTAAATCTGAATAAAAAAACACACATTATTGATTGACTCTTAAATACTGAACAAGAGCTACCATTGGATGGCTGAAAGTTTTGAAAAAAATTTCGAAATTTAAAAACAAACCACTCAGGACAGACACAAGTTAGAAAGTTTGCCTGGATAACAACATAGGATGGTAGACTGCCTTGAATGTTACCAACTGTAATAATTCTGAAGGGTTTTCTGTGATGCTCTTTGTCAAATAAGTGCAATAAGAGCACTAAAGAAAAAACCTCTTCAAACATGAAGCCATTTTTGTTGATGGTGCTGAATTTACTGTATGCCAACTACCTGCTGAGTAAATCTTTGGAAGCACACAAAAAAGTTTGTTCTTTTTAAATGTGGGTTGGTTTGAGGTATTGTGTGATTCTACCTTTGACAAGGGTCATGTTTCTGGATTTAGTTGGATAGATTGTTTGTTCCAATTCATTTAAAGGGGATCCTGCAGCTATCTGAGGAGAGAGTGTGGCATTACATTTTTATTGCTCTGCAAACTATAGGCAAGAATTTATTGTAAGAATTCAAAGATTTCTGCGGGAGTCCTCTCTAAAATGAAGGCATTCAGTCTGCTGTAGTGTAACATGCCAGCATTGCACTGGGCTAATTAGACTAATTTCTGACATGCAAAATTAAAATACCTGGAAAAATAATACTGGGTATCATCTATACCTGCAATAGTTCAATGTAAGGGATGAGGAAGATGATTGAGGTCTATAAGCTTCCAATCTTGATTCTGCTTTGGTCACATCATCCACTAAAACTCACCCTAGTCATATGTTGATGCTTGAAGCTGCAGCAGCCCTGTCATCCTGTCACAGGAACCAAGAACTCCCATTAACTTCAGTGAGAGTTACTCATATCCTGGGCAGAAGAACAGGGCCCTTGGAGGGGATTGGCTTTGCAAAAGGCTGACTGCTTCTTACCAAGTACTGATTGTCTTCAATTCTCTTAGTCTTCACTGGAAGGAGAGGGTGCAGCACATTGCAGGTCGGGCGCTAGGATTTTTATTTCTTACATGAAAGGAAAACAGCAGCATATAGTTATCCTATAATCTTTCTCTCTTCCCCCTCAAGCTGGCTTGACTACAAAGGGAAATTGACCTGCATAACTATTCTGGAATAACTATTCTGCAATAGCTCCCCACGTGTGCACTATTCCAAAATAAAAGTGCCTTTATTCCAGAATAATTACTCTGCTCACAAAGCAGAGTAATGATTCCAAAATAAAATCACTTTTAGTGTGGGATAAAGTACCACCCACATGGGTAAGTTATTCTAGAACAGATATGCCAGTCAGTTTCCCCTCTGTAAACAAGGTCTTAAGTCTTTAGGACTAAATCCAACAGTTTACTCCTGTGAGAAATCCCATTGTATTTAGCCCATGTTTGGGGCTTAATCTTACTTCCATCAAAGACAGGGGAAGCCTTGCTATTGTTTTTATTGGAAACAAGCATATGCCTATGGTTTGCTGTTGTAGTATGGTCCCTAACTAAAAAGAGAATGGTGTTTATGACTTTGAAATCTCTAATTATGTGGCTGGACATGCATTTACCCTATCTCGGACTTTACTTGTTCATAGGACTCATGTGCACATCGAAAGACGACTTCAACATGCTTCCACTGCCACTGAGGAACTTTCCTAGGAAGAAAGCCACAAGAGATTTCGGCTGTACTGTACGCAGAGTATAATGACAGTATAATAGTATCTAACCTCCTACAAAGTGCTCTGAAAATGGGGAGGCTGGCTGAGATTATTCACTGCTGTGAACAAATCCCCGCATTCCTCTGTGAAGATAAAAAAAAAAAAACCCTCCTGCCTAGTACCTCCATGTTGCTTGGAATATTCATGCCTCTAATTAGAGAAAGTTTTATAATCCACTCCTTCCTCCATTCCAGCGTTACCGTGAAGAGGATCATAAAGAGCCAGCAAAATGTACTCTCTGATTCACATGGCTTACTATTTTTGCAATCAAGCATAGTAGGGATGCCCAGTGTAAACGTTTCGCATGCAGGAGCTTATGGCGTGAGATCTGTGCTTGGCTCTGATGATATCTTCTTAGCGTGACAGCTAATAATGTAAACAAAAACAATAATGTTAATATCATTAGCAGATAAATCCTTTCTACTTTCCTGAAACTCAGACTTTACTCTGTAAAGCTTGGCCTTGATATTATCCATAAGTTTTAATTAAAACATTTGTGCTTCTGAAGGCTCTTAAGAGTCAATTAATGGAGCAGCATCTTCTGGATCCATTGGGAATTTCCAGCATGGAGACATATGGTAAATACAGTTATTTAGAACCAGTTGGTCAAATCCTTCAGCCCCTCTGAAAGCAATGGGAGTTGTGCCTGAATAAAGACACAGCAGCGTAAGAGCTGGCCCATGAGAATTGATAGCATAACTGGGCCCCGTGTTTATTTGCTCACTTTTGATCTGAGATCTGTTTTTAACTGTCAGTGACCAAGAGGAGACTTCTGTATATCATTTACCTCAGTATGTCCTTCCTCTCATTCGTACAGTGGGCTCCCCTCTCTCTCTCTCCTTTCTCACTGGAGTCTGACATAATAAAAAGACATCACCAACAATTAAAATTATTTCTCTCCATTCCAATACCTGCTGCTGCCTTCCAGCACCTGGGTAGCATTTTAATAGTGGCATATACAGTTGGCCTATTAATATTTATCACCAACCATCACTGTAACTCATGTTTTAGTAGCATGTAAAGTGGTGTAGGGGACTGGGCTGAACATTCCTGTTGAAAGTCATAGAATGTACCACACTAATAACTTCCAAATGCTAGTCTTCCAACTCCAGGGTCTGATTTCCCCTTTGCTATATATGAGCAATTTCCACTGAAGCCACTGAGAGATGTGCTTGAGATTTCAAAGTGGCCTAGTGGATTTAGCCAGAGATATTCCATTACGTTTAACGAAAAACAAGTGTCTAAATGCCTTGGACTGCTTTAACCTTAATCTATTTGTAACATGAAGGTAATGAACCATTGATGCAACCTTCCTAAGGCTGTGGTAGATTCTCCATCTCTTGAAGACTTTATATCAAGAGTGGATCTCTTTCTAAAAAGATTTGCTCTAGCTCAGCCAGAGGTTGTAGGCTTGATGCAAGAATTACTGGTTGAAATTCTATAGCCTGTGTGAAGCAGAAGTTCAGACTAATTGATCCTAGTGGTTCCTTCTAGCCTTTAAATCTATGAATATCCTATAGGAGGAAAAACTGGGCTGGAAATTTTCCATTTAAAATTTCCTGCTCTATATTTGTTTTTGCTCATAATTGTTTTTTTTTCTGGTATTTCAACCCTTGTTCCAACAATCTATTATGAAGTGTATGTCATCAGTGTTAATTAATTATCTGCTTATTATTTATTAGTATTTATTTGTATTATTTATTTATTTATTTATTTGTTTGTTTATTATGATAGCTCATAGGAGTGCCTGTCATGGACCATTGTGGCAGGTGCTGTGCAAACACAAAACAAAAGAAGATGACCCCTGGCCCAAAAAGCTCAAAATCTAATTAATTGTTCTACATATATTTAATCTGTCCAATCAAAATAACTGACGATTGTCTAGGGATTTGATTCATAGTTTAGATGAAGATGAATATGCATAGCTTCTTTCATAGCTATAAAAAGGAGCTATTTCATTTCTTTCTTTAATTTTCCTTTGAGTTTTTTGGTGTTTTTCTACAGCATATTTTCCTATGTTCTTAACAATGATCAAAGATCTGGAATCACTACAAGCCTGTAGATTTCTATTTATCCATAGGCCAACTGCCGGGTTCGCAGACATAGTGCATGCTCTTATACAATATTCTGCCAAATAAATGTCTTTAACTACAAAAGGTCTCTTATGGGACACGAGAGAGATGAGCTGGTGGGGAAAATGAAAGGAAAATATTCACAAGTGTTCATTTATTTCCTTTCCATGGATATTTTTATAGTTTGAGACCCATAGGAATGTTTGTGTGAAGAGGAAGCATTCTGAATATGTTTGGGCACAAGTATTTCTACTTGTAGCAGGCAAGCCGGCTTCATATTGATAGAAGTGTTAGTCATGCATTGAGCGAGCAGTGAGGACACCATGTGACCAAGGACACAGGATGAATAGTCCATTATAACTGGTGGATTCTCACAATAATAGCTACAGCGGATAATTCACGTGCTGCCCGTAGGCTGAAATGTGCTGGCATAAGCCATTTGACATATCATTTCAAGAAATGAACAAACTGTGACAACTGAATTTGTGAACAGGACAATGGCTAAATTCATTGAATAAATTGTCTCCCAGCACTTGGGTTGGATCCTGTGTGGTGTTGAAAAACATCAAATCCCCCCTCCTTGGTTTCTGCAGACCTCCATTAACTGCAATACACTTGCACTGGTTTGAATCAGATCAGAAAAAACCCATGAGTGTCTAATGAGTTTCCACGCGTATTGACTTTGTCCAGTCCTTACCTTAAGGAGATGCTGCAAAGGTTTGGTTACATCTGTCCTATACCTTTCACGTACACCAGGCCTAAAGCATGTGTGACCATGGAGACACAGCCCATTCTACTTGGGACAATCATTGGCTGGCATAGAGATGTTCCACTGACTTCTACATCATCCTCACCTTGTCTCTACAGGGCATACAGGAGGCTTCCTTATGGGTGGTATAGCGGTCATTGGTATTTGGCACTATGTAGAGCAGCCTTGTGACTGATCTACTTTACGCTAGGGACTGTACCAGCAGCCAGACATCCCCACTTTGAGGGATGCTTGAAAGTGATTTAAAACTACTTTGAACCCACCCATTCTTGAGTGTGCTGAGCTCAACTAAGACACTGGAAAGGATCTGGGTTGTTATTATTATGTACATCCATTACATGTTTTCATTTGCCTCCCCAAACAACCAGAACCTATTCCAGCGTTTCTTTTATTTAAAAACAGCCACGTACTCATTAGCTCTTACAAGAACAAACTAACAAGAGATGGAGGTGAAAGAAATTCTGGCGAGAGAACACATTTTAGCTTGAAGGGTTTATTATAAAAAATGGGAAGTGAAAAAGTAGGATATCAATCGAAAATGCCTAAGTGTAGTCCATTCTAAATCTCAGTGTGCATCTAAAATTATTTCTGTTAGTTACCTGTCCAGATCTGAGCAGTAATCGTTGTTATTATAACTGTCTGATGAAAAGAATCAGAGCAACAGAAGGCGAGTGTTTCAAAGATGTGTAGAAAAGACAGATCAGTGCTCAGATCAACCTGACCTTGAAATCCAAGTGTTTTTGTTGCTTCTGCATCTTTGGCTGTTTTCAGAAACACGGAGAGCTTGAGAGAGTCTGACTTGAGCTTCAGAGGTGCAAATCGTTTTCTCTTGATTCTCCTTTTGGATTTTTGCACAGACCAGAATTAAACTAATTAATTGTGGTAATGGCATGACCAGTAGGTGCCCAGCCATGTGCTAGTTGAGGGTCGACGAAGGTTTTCCCTTTAAAGTTAAACACCACTTGTGTTTGGCTCTGTGTGGGGGGTAGACGTGTATATTAAACCGCAGGGCTATTACAAGTGGGCTAAAAATAAGCACAAAGGTTTGCAACCAGGATGTGAGAACTATTTAGTTTTTCTTTCTTGTTCTTTCTTTGTTTCCTCTGTCGCCTTCCTTCCTTCCCTAGTCTTTTTCACAAGGGCTTGTCTCTGGGTCTCGGTTCCCAATACCCTGTCCACCTCTCTGTCTCCTACTTTCCATTTTTTTGTGTCTCTTTCACAGCTTCAACTTCTGGCTTGCCTCACTTTTCTCCTATCCTGGCCACCATGCCAGCTACCATTCTTGCTGCAGAGAACCCATTCTCACTGCTGTAAATGGAACCAGCTAGCCTATTTATTTCGATGGGATTTTAGTGTAGCAAAAATATCACATGTTGTATCAATACTAGGGCCCTAAGTGCTCTCTGGATGATGCTTGATTCAAGTCAGCTCAGAAGCAGCCCTTTATTCATACTCTCGGTGGATTATGTGCTGGGAGGCAATTTCCCTAGATAAAATGAGGTGAGTTAAGAACAGACTGTAGCCTTCATGTTGATTTTTCTCAAGTCTGTGGCTTTGTGGGGGCTCTTTGGGGGAAAAGTTCAGAGTGTTTATAAATGGCTGGACAGTTTTATTCCCCAAATTCAAGCAGGCTCATTTTTTGCCCATTTTGGTTTAGTTGCAAAATTTCAGGGGCGGGGAGGATCAGATCTTGAGCATTGCTTAACAGCTAGGGTCTGCTGCTGCTCTCATTGATGAAATTCGCATTGACTTTGATAGGACCAGGAGCAGGCACCTTCAGTTCCCACTGGATCTAGTCCTACAAGGTGCTAAACACCCACACTTTCTATGGGATTGTGGGTGCCCAGTGTCTCTCAAGAGATGCCCCTAATTTGGGGTTTATTCATGCCCCATACCCCTTTTACATTACAGGGGGGAAAGCGTGCAAGACTGCAGGATTTTCATGAAATCGCACCAAAAATAAGCAAACACATCTCACAAAGCAAACACATGGGTCCAGGGTTGTGCAAGGCTTTATACTTGTACAGATCCTGCTAAAGACCTGGGATTTGTGTGGCTCGCACTCTGAAACACACACCTTCAAATGACTACCACTGAAATCAATGACAAAACTCCCAGAGACTTCAATACTGCTGCTTTGTACCCTAAATAAACTCATTTGGGAGGTTTTGTTGGTTTTGGCAATGTGGGGAGCGTGCAGGAGTGGGACTCAGGAGACCTGGGTTTTATTCCTGGCTTTGCCATAGACATACTGGGTGACTCTGGGCAAGTCACTTCAGCGCTATGCATCGACTGGGGTTCATCCGCTGCGTGGGGTAGACCACCTTGGAGAAAGGAAACTCCAGTTTCAAATCAAGACCATCAGGTCGGGCCAGCTAGTTTGTAAAAGTTGTGCCAATGACATATGCTCATGGGCCTCCTCCACCAACCCCAGCTAAAGGGATACACTTTGGCTATATTTTGAGCTAATGTCCCAAGCATTAGTTTTGGCTATGTATGGACACTAGAGTCATATAAAGTTTAAGGCCAGAACGGAGTTTGGTCTGACCTCCTATATATCACAAGCCACCAACAACACCCAGCACCCGAAGGAGACTGTTACTGCCCCCAACAGTTTATAATCTATGACATAGGTTTAATCTTCTCTAAATTTCCTCTTTGTTTAGCACTGACTGAGCCTTACACAAAGGCCATTGAAGTCAGTGCAAAGAATCCCCTTCACTTCAGTGAGCGTTGGATCACACAAAGCTCCTGCTCTGTGCCTAGGACTGGTTCGATATTAATGGGAGCAGAAGGACTGTGGGATCAGATCCTGAAAATGTGCCCTCTTTTGGAATAAGCCATGTGCTCAACTTTTAATTATTTTAGGGTTGCACTGGCAAACAAAAAACAACCCAAAAACCAAAAAATCCCTAAAACTTGCAAAGCTGCCACTGGAACACTGAGATTTATTAAAAAAAATATTGGCCATTTCACAAAATGTTCAAAATGCCCAAATCCTCCCATTTCACTTGCTCTGCAGTGTGCTCTATACAGCAAAATATTTGCTCTATGCTGCACTGCATCCAGTGAAGCAAAAATCATTCCCTACTGACTGGTACCCTGCTGACATCCCATTTCTGTTAATTAGGATCCTGAGTATTTAGCACAAAATATAAATATGGCAGGATTCCAAGCTGGGGAAAGGATGGGGGTGGGGGAGAATTGTTGGACAGCTAAGGGGATATGCAAATGTATTTAAAATAGATTATTCTAGCTGCAGTGGAACGGATGATTTTTTTTATTCCGATTGGATGGCTTTAATCAAAAATGATAGTTCATACATCTGCTCTTTGAAGATAAGCCTGCAGTTACACAAATCACTTAAAGAAAGGGGCTGTGGTGTGCTGGTGAGACCTTAAAAAGTCTAACCCATGACTAGGATGATTATAGTCTGGTTACTTCAGCAAGTTGCTAATTCTGAAATATTAGACTGAGTTACATGTCCTGTCTGAGACATGAAAGTGAAGCCTGTAGATTGTGCTGAAGCAATTAAGATGTTTTACAAATCATTAGAGAACTTTCTTGATTTAATAGGGCCTTCACCCCTCCCCTTCCCAACTTTTCTCCAAATGTTTGACCTAGAAAGGCAGCTTTCCATCATCCTGACGTTTATTTTATAACAGAAGGTGGAGATTATAAATTAAAGTGAGCCAGCTTTAGGGGGATGCAAGGCTCCTCTGGAAACTGTAGACTCAAATTTAGGAGGATACCAGAAAGTATTTACCTTTAGAAAGATTAAGTGAAATAGACTGATAGAACTTGGATGCAATCTCTGGAGAAACAGGTTCAGAACGCATAGAAGAAATCCATTCTTCCAAGCTTTGATTTGAATTCATTAAAAACAATATTTTTTTAAAAAAAATAATGAGTGAATAACTTGCTTTATTTTATCGGGCTCATGTGTTCATTGTCCATGTAAAGTCGCACAGGGAGGAGCGAATTAGACAGAGACCTTGGTGGCTTTGAATGTGAAGCACTTGGACTATAGAGTCACCAACAACACTGGATTTGGAGCCTGATCCAAAGCCCACTGAAGTCAGTGGAAAGTCTCCCATTAATGTCACTGGGCTTTGGATTGGTGAGAATGTGGTAATGGCGTGGCACATAGCTGCGGAAGA
Organism: Dermatemys mawii; assembly: GCA_007922305.1. NCBI lineage: Eukaryota > Metazoa > Chordata > Testudines > Dermatemydidae > Dermatemys > Dermatemys mawii. The sequence continues at coordinate 20,295,847 of ML677360.1, read as the reverse complement.
GATCAAAATCTGAGGACCAGGAGAAAAAGATGGGTCCTTCCTCCACTTAGCCTTTGCCAGATGTGGTGTTTCTCTCCTTCCATTTTAGGTCTCCTATTCCCCAGCATAGCAATAGTAGCACAAGAACTTTGTTGGCTATGCTGCCTTTGACTCTTTACTGCCCTTTCCGACCCCTGAGATGGGGTCAGGGTGCATTGGTCCCAGAGGATATATTAACGCCATTTCCATCAGCATTCAATAATCTTCTGTTTCCACATGGGCTTTTGTCTGCATAGACCGGGGCGGAGTTGGGGAGGGGAAGAGATGTGTTTGTGGTGCAGCTCTTTCCCTGGACTCTGGCCACGCCTATATTATTTCTGGCTACCTACTGGTGAGGTGAAACAATCTATTTTTTAACCACCATGTTTTAAAAAATATTGTATGTGGTGAGGGCTTCCAGGCGTGTTGGGCATCTTTCCCTCTGAGTCAGAATGGTGGCTGAGTGGATGCCACTGGGTTCAGTTTACCTGGGATTGTAAGATTCCCTTTAGGTTTTGGATGCATGTTAACCTGAAGCCTGGCCCCCTCTGACTCTCAAAGAAGGGACACTGTGAAACTTATTAAGCTGCTCCTTCTATCAAAATAGGGCATAAGGCTCCTCTTTACTTGAGGCCTCTCCTAGGAGGAATGGGAGGCATTGTGGCCTGCAGAGCATTTTCCTTCTTTTGGCTCTCCAGCACATGACAGATTGGGGCAGTTAACCACATCTGGCATCTTTGTGGGACCAGCTAAGCAGGCTTGTTCTCTTCTACTTGAACCATCTCATCACCAGTATCTTCCGGAGGAAGGTCGGCCTGCCTCCCTTATCCCCTGTTCAGCAGCATCTTAGACGATCACAAACACCTTTCTGCTGCTGACCACCTATGCCTCAGTCTGGGACCTATGGTGTCCAAAAAGGGCACTATGCAGCTAGGAGTTCCCAGAGGTTCCCTGTTCTCATGAGCCTCCAAGCTGATAGTAACTGAAACTACTGATGGCCAGGGAGGAGAGGATTCAGCTGAGGTTGGGGAAAGTGAAGAAGGAAAAGAAAATGTACTAAAAACCTTCATAAAATGTTATTAAAATCTAAACCACAGTTTAGGTTGGGTTTTTTTTATTAATTATTATTATTCCCTGGACACAGCTCTGAACGTTGTGTACTTTTCTGACTGTATTTCCCTGTGGTTCGACAATAGGTGTCTACAGCAACTAGCATTAGACTTGGGCTGAGATTTTTCATTTCCTTGCTGCAAGCTGCAGTAACTGCAAAAAGCATTGAGGAGCTCCACAGAACCACTATAAAATGGCTAAAGCTCTTTAAGTATTATATGGTCCTAGAGAGGATATTTTTATAGCTATGGACCATTATAAATTCTCTCTCATCTAGCTGATGAGCCTTACCATTGAATTTTTTGTCCAGACTCTAAACTGTAATTGCTTAATAATTAATTCTCCTGCTATGGTGAAATAAGTAACTGGAATGTGTCGATATTGTTTATAGTCTGGGATCGTTCTTCTTTCAGGCCCGAGTCTGCAGGCAATGAGTGCCTTCAACTCTATCTCAAGAGGCTCTCGGCACCTTACAGGATGGAGCCCCCCTCTTCAAGTCAGTTCAGCTTGCAGAGATTTGGGAGTTGGATCTCTTGGTATGATACGGTTTGGTTTCTACTTTCATGGGTCTCATCTCTCATCTCCTGCGGGGTTTGGATCCAGGATTTCAGTTTGGTCTGCTGTAACAATGGATTACTTTCACCTCTTTCTGCTTCCAGTTCTTCCCATATACTTTGTCTCTAGGCTCCCAAGTCTTCAACCTCTCAGCTGTTTGGCCCTTTCTATCAGCTGCTTGGCCTTTGCTCCCTGTTCTTGGCTCTAACCCATGTCTCTTCTCTGTAGGTGCCCCTCAGATGTTTCACACTAGAGAGTCCCTTGAGTTAGTCTAGTACATATACTTTTCAGGAAATAATGCCCTTCTTTAAACTCCCACTGACCTTTTATATTAAATTAAAACACAGGTGCATTTTAAAAAAGAGGCTCCAGATGTCCAGCACATCCAGCTGAAGGTATCACAATCCACATAACACAGAAATCAGGGGTCACCTGATGAAATGAATAGGCAGCAGGTTTAAAACAAACATAAGGAAATACTTCTTTTCACAATGCACTCAACCTGGGTAGCTTGTTTCCAGGAGATGTTGTGAAGGCCAAAAATATAACTGAGTTCATAAAATAAATAGATCAGTTGATGGAGGATATATCCATCAATGGCTATTAGGATGGTCAAGAATGCAACCCCATGCTCTGAGGTGCCCTAAACCTTTGACTGCTAGAACTTGGGACTGAATAACATGAGAAGGATCATGTGATAATTACCCTGTTCTGTTGACTCCCTCATAAACATCTGGCACTGGCCACTTTCAAAAGACAGGATACTGGATGGACAGATGGACCATTGGTCTGACACAATATAGCCATTCTTATGTTCTATCAGTTAGCCCACTTTACTGGTATCTCAGACAACCACATGGGCTCAGGGAGAATATTGGCAGCTTTTAATTCAAATTGATCCCATTCAGAAACACTGGAGAACCATCCTCCATCACCTAACAATTTGGTAGCTGCATAGGACTTTATATGTGCCAAATATTCCACATACTGCCTGAAGAGATGTCATGTTCATGGCCTGGAATAAAACTCCAGACTTTCTGCATCACACAAAAACACAAATCCCACACTCTTGAGCTAAGCCATGTTCTTACAAATGAGCCCTTGGCCTGTTGGCTTTATTGTGATACAATAATAAATAAATAAATAATTTCCCATTAACTTTAGCAACATTAAGGCCTATAGAGTCTGTGACTCAGCCACTCAAGAGCAGCACATCTGAGCAGGTCTCACATCCTATACACAAGAGGAATTGATATACTTGTAAATGCACATACAAATATATTTCACTCACTCCATTAGTCCTCTAGTTTGGGCTACATTCCCAACCTAATTCATATATATGTGCGTGACACATGTTTGAGCAAACATTACTAAGTCTAAAAGGTCCCCCCATGGGTTAACCGTATAGTCTGTATCTCCTATTATAGTCTCAATGCTGTTATTTCTTTCTGAGGGCTCTAGTTTCATCAGAACTTCTCTTTTCTTGTCTCACCTCTCATAAGTGATGCCATCACTTCTTCAGAAGCAAATGTCCACCTACTCCTGTGATGTTCTCCAAATGCTTGCTGACTGTAGTGTAGGAGACTCACCTACTCCTGGAAGTTTGCTCTCTGTATGGCAAGGCTTTTTAAAGGATTGGAAACCAGTTTGGGTCAAGTAAGAACATGTCTGAACTTACACCCAAGACAGCACATTCATTCTCTTCCCCAAAAAATGATTATACAGTCTGACCTCCACAGCCTGCAGCCCATTGATACTAATGGGAGAACTGTACAATATTTAATGGGTCCAATCCTGTTCTCATTGAAATCAGTGGTGGTTTTGCTATTACTTTCAGGTAGGATTCTCGGTGCAGGATTGGGCTCATCATTGTTATTCATGAGTTGTATCTGCAAGTATTCGGTGTAATCTTGTTATAATGTAATTCAATAAGTTATATGTTTCTACTGCTCATCAGTCATAAAGCTGGCAATTAGTCCTACGACTCTACAGCTCTGACAATACCTAATAGTATTATCACAGAGAATGTATTGAGAATGTGTTTTGTATTTTCATTCTTGCAACTGAACGGGAACAAATCTGCACTGTGTTTGTTTTAATTAAATATATCTGTTGAATCCCACTCTAATTTAGGTTTTAGAGGTTCCATCAATATCATGGCAAATAATAAATATGCAGTTGCTTGGACTACATCAGTTTTAGTGCTCTGATAAAGAGGTCATTTAGTGGAATGCTCTTGTGTTTATATGTACTGTATTTCTTCACCAACACGAAATAGATCAGTCATTTCATTCATTCTTCTGCAGGACAATGTCGCTGATGGTACAGTGACCAACTGCAGCAAAACCTCTTTATAAAAATGATAGTCATTCCCCTCCCACCCTGACTAACCTGATTTCATGTCTTCAGAAACACTGTGTCAATTATAGACTTGGGGGAGAAGGGGGAAGCTGCTGTCAAGGGGCTTCCAAGGAGTAGAATTGCCATGCAGATCTAGTTTCGCCATGTAAAATTAATCATTATATTTCTGCTGCTACCTTATTTTTCTATTTCTGTCACACAGGGATTCTTAAATGACCTAATATTGAAACTGGTGAATTACAGGCTGGAGACCACAATATTTGGTGTGCCCTGACAGAGGGTGGATTGATCTGCGTGTTGCAGTTTTTCCTCATCTGTTTTGGAGTCTCTTTGCATCCTGAGCCACCTCATTAATCATTCCTGGATTTCACCTTTTCATAAATGGGGAGAACTTGTAAGTGAACTACTGTTTCTTTGCAATTTCATTTTTGCCTGCTCGGTCCCTTTGTCAAACTATTCCCCAAGATCTGGGTAATTGCATGGAAAAAATTGCTGTGCTTTCTGTTCAGTGATGATCGGGGCTTCTAATATGAGATTCTTAAATATGGTATCTACCTGGATGGTTGCTGATGAGTTAAGTGTTTTTATTTGGGAACCTTGATTTTAGTAGTTGTAAATTGTGAGCCTGGTCTGGTCTATAGGAGTATAGTTTTCTATGTTTAGAAGTATCCTTTTGAGGATGAAATTGCTAGACTAGAAGTCATAGTCTAGAATTTGGTAAATTAACTCTCTTTAACTCATCTGATGAAGTAGGCGATAGCCTTTGAAAGCTTATGCTGAAATAAACTGGTTAGTCTCTAAGGTGCCACAATTACTCCTAGGTTTTTTTACGAATACAGACTAACACAGCTGCTACTCTGAAACCTAACTCTCTTTGGGCTACAGTGGGAATTCAGTGAAGTATTGTTCTGATCCTGATCTTGGAGGATCAGACCATAAGTAGAAAGAGGGTATTTTTTGCTCTCTAAGGTATACAAAGGGTTTATGTCCATCCTTCTACCTTTCAGCAAAGAAACAGGTATTTCATTCAAAGAGACAGATCAGCTAACACCCCAGGTAATTATCATTTGTATGAGTTAGAATATGGCCTTTTATGTTTACACTTTACCACCAGCTGTGATATTGGGCAGACTTTGAACACAGATGGAATTAAATAACATGCATAGAAAATGAGGTAGTGAATGGGAGATATGAAAAAAATCTTTTTGATCTTGATCCTTTGACAATGCTGGGAATGATTTCACTAATCTAGTGACGCACATTTTGAAATTATTTCCAAAGAGCCTGGTATACCTGATGGCTGGGGGATCAGTAATGGAAAAGGGAGCATCACTTCATATAGCCCAGGTCAGTGGTGTCAGAACATCAGAACCATGTGAAATGTGTTTCTTGGTCTCTGTCCCATTCTAAAGAGCTGATCCGATGAAGTCAATGTCAGCCTTTCCACTCACTTCAGTAGGCATCAGATCATGTTCTTAGTGCTCAAAATTCACTACACATCACAAAATTCGCTACAACCATTTGGCCGCCCCGGCCCCCCCCCCCGTGGACAGTCTCAGCAGAGACTAGCTGCTCATGGAATCTGAACTATTCTCTCGTCCTTTGAGTCGGTTCCTCCTGGAAAGGACTGTGGGCCTAATCTGCAGATCTTAATCATGCAACACTGCCTCAGACTAAGTGGTATAGGTGTTTTGTGCGGATAAAACAGGCAGACAAAACACTGATGCAGTGTGAAGAAGATTGCACTGCACCATCCAGGCCAGATATCTCCCTTGGATAGATAGACAACTTCATTCTCCCTTTTCTCCTTTCCGACAGAGTGGCATTCATTTCAAGGAAACATTCCAAAGACACTTCACAATCCATGTGTGCAGTTCAAGATCCATTGTGATGGACTTTTTAATTACCTTATTATGGTTTTGGCAGATATGTCTATGTAATAATAAATTGTTCTCTCCTGACCAATCACCGCACAAATACACACTTAATATTAGAACTGCCCAGAGAGAGAGTTAATGGCTCTCTGTTAGACAGCAAATAAAAAAAATGTATTATGCAACTATCCACTGTAAAATATTATCTCTCTGCAGGCATACTCTGCTATTTATTCACCTCAAGAGAAGTATTTCTGCTGCATTACCATAAAACAAGTAAATTGCTCTGTAATTGAAGGGTTGCAAATTAACATGAAGTGGCCATGGCAGGGTTCTGATCCTTCAGCAGCACCCTGTGGGGTTTTGATGGTTTTCTACACTCACTCTGGGGCCAGTCACTCATGCGGAGGTGCTTAGTAGTGCTCTAAAGGGGAAGGAGTCTCAGCTGTCCAGCTGAGTTTCTCTGAATAATCATCCCTTTTGGGGTTATAATGGAACTAACATCTTATGAGCAAGATAATAAATGAAGGAAAAGGAAATAATAAGCCAGTCCCTACTGGGCCACTGACTCTCTTCCTTCAGAGGGCCCTGCGGTGGGCCACTGTCTGGTTTAAAGTCCACTGGTTCACCAGCAAAAGGAACAGCATCCAGCTCTCTTCACCTCAAGGAGAGTTGTGTCTCTTTTAGGCAAGGTGTTAGGCTCTGCCCTCTGCCAGCCTCTCACAGGAAGCTGCAAAGCTCAGCATTCTGCTCAGCTCCCAGACCAGCCTGCTCCTGAACCGAGCTTCCTCGCTCTTGAATCCCCATCTCCATGCTTATCATGACTTGCAGATGTGATGGGCCAGGGCCACTCCAGCCCAGAGCTACTCATTAACCCGTTCCTGATTGGTGCAGGGTTTATACATCATATCACAGGTAGTGATCAAAATCAGAATTCCATGGAACACACAGGGGCATTTGGGGTCCAAATGCCCAACCATTGTTACACAAGGGAAAGGCATAGAGATGACTTCCGCTGCAGTTGTGTTTTTGACAGGTGGCACGTCACGTGGCATGAAAGTGGCAGCTTTAAGCTGATAACAGTATCTTTCTTTCATGAGCTTTTTTCCTGCAGTGAATATTTGTGTTTGCAAAGGCTAAGGAACTGGCAATATTGAGAAACCAAATTTTCTGTTGACTCAGGGGCTTCACTTTTCAGTACGGATAGTTCCTTTCTGATATACACAGCCTCAGCGAATACCCATCTGCACTGTCCTAGAGATGACCTTGAGGAACTCCTTGTAGAGGGTGTTTTGTGTGCAGAAAAGAGATAGTTCAGCCTCCATCAGGTCTCTGAAAGACGAACGTGAATCACACCAATTTTATAGAACTATTCAAGGTGACGTATGAGGCAATCTTCTGTCTAGTAAGGATTGAACCACATGATCTGTTTGACTAAGACTGTTTCGACTGGAATTCTGTCCAAGAGATGGCTGCTTAGTTTCCTGTGAATACCGAGTAGCTCATCTCTAGTTGGTACAGAGCTTTGGAATATTTTAATTCTATTTTTATCTTGAACACTGGTATTGTTAAAGCACAAGGAGTTGTAACTTCTGTTACTGCCCATTCCAAGGGATTGGGGATGGGAGAGCCTGGCTTGACTTCTATATCTCTTGAAACTGTAGGAATTCAGAAAGAAATGGGGCAGTTTCTTCCCTCTCTGTGGGATGAGAGGGTGTCCTTTGAAATGCTTTAGTCTCTAACTCTTTGAGTATTGTTTTGAGTAGGTTGCTTTACTATCTTCAAATTCACCCCTGGATAGGTTATGTCTGTGACCTGTATATGGCAGCTGTAAGAATAATACATAGGTACCTCCGCAGACAAGTCAAACTTCATCAATAGGGTTGGAATAATTAACCCATCTGCACAGATTTGATCTTTGTACATGTTAGTGTTATCAGTCTGCTCTTTTTAGATCCCTCAGACTCGAAGTCATCCGTTCTTTCTCTCGAGAGAGTTTTCTGAAGGAAATATGGCAGCATATGTCCTTTAAATAAGTGATTTTTGTCCCCTGGATTTTTCATATCAACAATTCTATTTTGCCACACTCTGAAGAAACCTTTATTATCCTTCATTTGCCACCAGGGTCTGAAGTCTTTGCAAGTGCCTGAAGCACTGCTAATGTAAGGTTAAAGCTCAAAATTAAAACACTGCTAATTTCTTTCTTCATCAGTGCCTGTACTCAAGGTGGCTAGGTTCAGGGTTGGTATCAGGGGAGTTATATATCAGTTTAGTCTTTAGTATTCTGTCTAGCAAAAGCAATAACCTAATCAAACTTCCTCTTCAACTCTATAATTCTGAACTTACTCATAGACATAATCTTGCACTTTCTTAATTAATATAGCTTTATAAACCTAGGGAGATTTCTTTGGGCTTAATGTAGGGATGAAACAGGGACGTTAAAATCCAAGGCTCTGCTTTAGCATGCTAGGGAAATTAATGTCTGTTTACATCCAGAGCCAAACCTTGGCATTATCTTTTCATTTTGAGCTGTTTTTCATTCTCCTCAAAGTTTAACATATCCAGGCAGATTAGACTGGGGGTGGGGGGCAACTATCTGGGACATGCTAGGTACCCTGTATTTCTCAAGCAGCCAATGAAAATGTTTCTTTATTGGAAGCACTGAGTCTCCAGAAATTCCCACTAATATGCACACAAGAATCAGGCTGGATGGAGATTCTTTGCAGGAATTGGGCAGTGTCCTAAAATTGATTGGTTTGGGTAGCATTTTGACCAAATATCTAAACGCACCATATACTGTAAATTGATCCTTTGGTGTAGATTAAATAAATATGCCTTACCGGTGTCTTGGTAGCAAGGATTGTGTGCTGAGGGTTTGGAGAGGCCAAGAATAAGAATAATTTCTTGGATTTCACTTTGTAGGCTCATGGATCTCAGGAATTAGGTTTAGGCATAGATTCAGTGCTGAATAAGAGCTAAGGTTTGCATTCAGCTTTGAGCTTTTCTCTTAACATTTCATTCTCAGATGGATGAAATCTTGCAAAATCAGCCAATCTCTTGAGTCATAGCTGTAAAATCAGCTGCCATTTGAAATATTTTGGACACACATGAAAATATATCTCCTCTCAGATTTATAATTTATCCAGAACCAAAACTCTCTGGCTGAGTGCAATCCTAGGATTTGAGTCCAAAGCATGTCAGAATTTGAAGGGGTTCACATATTGGATGCTGGTTCAACCTATCTTATTGCAAGGGTAACACTTGCAAATTGGTTGACTGGGTCGTAAAATGGCATTGTGACAGGACACTACCTGGAGAACCCTGATCAATGAGGTTGCTGCTGCTCTGAGAAGGTTGCAGGCTTAATTGAAGTTAATTCGCCAGTTTCTGTTGGGGTTTATTGACACTTGGGTGGCAGTTGCTGGGCTAATGAGGTAATTGGCTCAGTAATTGGGAGGATATATTTGGGAGGAATGAGGAAGTAAGGGTGGGGATTCAGAGAGGGAGCTGGGAAGAGGAGAGAAAGTTGTAGGGAAATTGCCGTCTGCTGTACAGTGGTGGTTCCCTCTATAACAGCTTTGTAATGGAAGATGAATGCACACATGGTGAAAGGCAAACAGCCAGCACATGTCTGTGTCTAGGACTCCATGAGGCCAGGCTAAGCAGTGCTATTCACAGGGTAGGATGGAGGGCCTACAAGCATTTGAAAGACACATGAGCTCATTTGGCTACCCCTCAATGGTAGCAACACAAGGACCTATGATGCTTATGAGACTTCAATGTCTGCAAAGTTTCTTTTTTCCATTTCCATTTTCTCAGTCCAATTGAGATTGTTAGTTGGGTAAACTTTTAGCTTGTGCTTTGTATTCTCCTGAGATCTTTGGATCTTCCAGCTATACTAATTCAGATCTGTCTGCACCTTTGCTTGTTGAATATTATCTTTTTTTCCCCTTGCCTCTTCTTTCTAGTGTGAGGAGGGAGTGAGAGCACTAATTAGACTCTGGTGCCAATGTACTGATGCACCACTGCCTGTTCACCCCCAGAGAGAGGGATTAACAGCATTTTGGAGCTCTTAGCAAGAGTTACTAGCATATGATACTTGTAGTAATTCTGTCACCGATGATATCTGCATGACATGCAAATATAACCTTTTCTCCATATTGAACTCTACAATACACTCTTTCATTTTCATTTGAAACTGCCCCCCCCCAAAAAAAAAAACCCCTCACAACACCTTGTCCAGCTATATCCATAGTTTTATTGCTGCAATAATTTTTTAGATATTTGGACAGTGGAACTCTTAGTGTTCCTATACAGTATTTTTTTTCTTAAATAAAGTCATTGCATTCCAGGTGCAGATATGGAGAAATTTGTTATGGGAAGATAAGTTGCACATGCCGTTCATTGTTGGAAAATGCAAAGTAATGAGGTAAGGTACATTTACAGTTTAACAGCAGCACAGCACAGAATACAGAGCAAGAGAGAAACCTGAGGTGACTCTGAATAACCCACTTTATCTCTCTGTAAAATATTTAGTAGCAGTGTGTAGGGAATGTGTTTTGTGGAAGCTTTTTTAATATCAAACGAGGTAATAGCGAGACTTCATTTTAAATGGTGTGAAATTTCACGTATGGTCTTGTATAACAACAACAGAATGAGACAAAACTGTGGCACATCTTCATAATTATTATTTCTATTGTGCCACTCAGGGATTCTGGGCCTTATTGCTCTACTCACAACACAAACAAATAACACAAAAACCATCTCTGCCTCAGAGCTCACAATCTAGGGCAGGGGTGGGCAAACTACAGCCCTCGGGCTGGATCCGTCCCGGAGGCTCCTCATAACCAGCTCCTGAGGAGGCAGTCAAGGGACAAAGAGCAGGGGGGCTTTAGGGGTGGGGTTCTGGGGGGCAGTTAGAGTGGGGGGTCTCTGGAGGGGGCGATCAGGGGACAAACTGCGTGGGCGGGGGCAGGTGTTGGATGGGTTCTGAGGCGGGCAGTCAGGGGGGGAAGTGGATGGGGGTCAGATACAGGGCGGGGCCAGGCTGTTTGGGGAGGCACAGCCTCCCTACCCAGCCCTCCACACAATTTTGAACCAATGTGGCCCTTGGGCCAAAAAGTTTGCCCACCCCTGATCTAGGGGTTTAGACAACACACAACAGATGAATAAACACACAAACAAGGATGGGAAGGGAGACAGGGTAACAGTAGAGGGAGGTGTGGTGACATAGGGGAGTGCATGATGGGCAGATGCCTGCAGCTTGACCGCTTTTCACAGAACGCCCTAATGATAGAACATTACATTGCCAAATTAGCTAGTGAATTCAGTGTCCAAGGGATTCCCCATTTGTCAACCAGGATCATTTACCTTTCTCTGTGTCAGGGCTCTGGTGAGGAGTTTTGGGATCTCTCTTCCTCTGGTGTCCAATCACTAATCCATCCCATATAACACAGATTCTTGCCAGGGCAAACACATGACTGGGCAAGCCTAAGCATTACTTTCCTGCTAACCTTCCTCCAAATAAGACTCACTGGTTCAAATGTATGCAGAACGTGGGCGCAAAAGTACAAAGCTAATTCCTTTTTCAGTTCAAATACCCCTGCACCCCCTGCCCAACCGACTTGGGAAGATATTTGCACAGGTCCAGTTCAAGTATGCAGTAAATTGCCCCGCACAGCAATAGAAGTGAATGGAAGTAAATCAGACCTAGAAGATATTGGACAAAGTAATGGAAAAAGAAGGAACCTGGTGGTATGGCCAATAGCTGAATGTTTGGTATTAAGATGTGGGACACATGGATTGGTTTGATTTAATGCCGAGAAAAGTTAATTAATCCAAACATATGAAAAAAATAAGAATCCCAAGGCAGTAACAGCAGGAACTGACACATTTCCCTACAGTTAAAGAGAATCATAATAGAAGCAGAGGTTTTTAAGAGTCTTGCTATGGAATTTTTTGCAACATGGGAGGGTTGCGTTCCTCAGTGATAAATTCTGTTTTGCAAACTGGACTGAGAAGGAGGGGGGATGGAATCAATTACAAACCATATCAGACATTTAAGTTTGAACACACGACCTTGCAAAGGCTTGCATGAAATCTTACTAGCAATATAAACAGGACTGGTGCCAAACTAAGCACCAGAAGTATTCAATAATAAAATACAGCTGTCTCCATTGGCATTTACCCATGAAAGTTTGTCATTTTTACTGTTAGAAATGCTGACAAAGAGAAATCTGTCAAATGAAAACATTTTTTCAGAAGAGGGAGGCTTTCATGAACTGCAGCCTAAATATTCATTTAACATTTGAACATTCCATAAAAATAATTTATAGCATAATTTCTTCTTAGAAACTCATTTCAACTGAGTACTTTCCAAAGATCCTGGTTGAGCTTGGCAATGCTAACAGCTTTGCTTTCAAACCCATAATTCTTAATTATTAAAATACTCAATATACACTTTTCTTGGATTCTAGCGAAGCACATCAAAGCTGGGGCCCCTCTTTGCTTCAGCTTAATGCACACCATGTCAGCTAAGGAGGAAATAGGAGTGACACTGGTCTGAAGAGCATACGGCTTGGATTTTGCAACCCTCAGTTATGTAAGCAGTCCCAAAAAACTCTGTAGAGCTGCTTGCAGGAGTAAGGCTATTTGTATAAGGGAGACTTTGCAGGACTGGATCCTAAGGAGGCACTTACTGTACCTTTTGGCCACAAAATAATATTGTGAAACTGAGAAAGTAGAACTAGATCAGCACTGGTTATCACTCGTAGGTCACCCTCACTACTGACATCAATGGGAGTTACTTGAACCTTGCGACAGGACAATAGGGCAACTGAGATCCCAAAAATCGGGGGGACAGCTTTTCAGTACTCCTCCCACTTCCTAAGCATTAACAGGAAGGGAAAAGAGAGAGAGACATACTGTGAATTGTTAATCCACCTACATACACTTTGTAGCTCTCACCTATTGTGCCTATTCCCTCCATTAGGATAGTCTTCTGAATCAGTTCAGCTTTTTGAATAGTGTGTTGTTTGATTGGCTGCTTGTCCAAATTCTTTACTTCTATACAGCCTGTCACCTGAGAAGCCATCCAATCAAAATGCACAGTGCTGAAGGGATCAGGTAAGCATGACGTTCCCCACAGTAATACCACATCCCAACACACGGGGCCACATCCTGAGGTTTTTGAGCAAATCCCCATTGATATCCATGGCTCTTTTGCCTGATTAAAGGAGGAGTTGGGCCATAGATTTAGATTCAAGTATCTCCTTATTGCAGAGAAGGTGGCAGTTGCCTTCTCCACGAATCCCTTCACTGGATGCCTGTCTCTTACCTCTGCAAATTCAAGCTTCTCCTCCTTACCCACAGGACCCTACATAGCCTTGCCCCCATTTTCACATTCGCTTCCTGTGCTCCCAGCCCTCTCGTCTCATGGCTCTGGTCACGGCTTCACTCAAACTTCCCCCTGCTCCACCCCTCCTTGCCCAAAGAGAGCTTTCTTGCTTCCCCTAAAAACCAGTCAGTCTTTCCAAGAGTCCTCCTCTTCTATCTTCCCTTCTTCTGCTGTCCTCACTGAGAGAAGGGGCCAGGAGGAGGTGTAAACAACACCAGCTTGGACTGCTTTAGGCTCAGCTCTGGGTACATTACATTTAAAGAATTGTAAAAATGTATGGTTGTTTATAATAATGACACTAATCAGTTTTCCAAACTTGCAATGATACTGGGAGGATATAAACTCTTTCTCTTTAAATGCCCGACTTGTTTCCTTCATACCAAGTCAAAGGTCCTTTAACTGGAAGACTAGTAAGTGCATTTAATCCCAGACTTAAGTGAGAGAGAGAAAGTGTTGTAAAAGCCTCCTCTTGTTAAAATAATGGTCCCTGTAGTGTCTTCCTTGTTAAAATACTGCATAGTCATAAAATTCAGCTTGAAAATTATATGATCGGTCTCAAAGCAACTGCCATCAACCGTTCTCCTTGTCAGTCCTTTACACTTTAAGTTCTGATTAAATTCTATAAAGGTGGACAAAAATGACATTCCAGGTTTGTGAAGCTGAGATTGCTTTGAGTTTGTAGGTAATACATAGTCCACAAATTATTAATGTTTAACTGAATGACATTGCAAGTAATGAGATGATACTGTAACTTTAAAGACTAATTACTATAAAGGCTAAGAGTGAGTGTTATCTTTTTTTTAAAAAAAATCTATATTTATTCCAGCTTAGCCCTTAACTCTCGGCTGTGCTATGTAATAATAATGGAACTGCTCAGACAGCAATTTACCAATGTGCTTGAGGCCCTGTCAAACCACACAGAATGATGCCATAATCAAATTCACAATGTCTTATCTTCCTCAGATAAAGTAATCATCAAAGGAGTGCTGGCATGAACAGAGAAAAGATTCAGGGCACAGACCTACTCTAATGTATTGAGCTGGGACACAAATTGGGCTGTCCTTGTTTGCCTTTCTTCACCGTCTCTGTTTCCAATTGGTCTGCCAAAGCAACGCTGCTAGTTTTGTTTCACACCATCTATTTGAGACAACAGACCTTTAAAACAAATAAATCTAGAAAGGGTTAACATTCCCACTGCAGTACATTTTTTCCTTTCCTTCCTTGAACACACTCATTAGCTAACATTATAAAGAGTAAATCCACAGACTAGAGATTTTCTGTTAAATCAATAAAATATTGTTTAAAAACTGAGTTAAGTGCATTATCTGTCCATTACTACATTGTGGTTTGCCCTCAGTCATGGAACTGAGACAAAGGCTCCCACAAGGAAAATCACATTTGTTGTTAACCTAAATTAGATTTTCCATATAAGGGAGCTATTTCAGGCCCTCTCTTCTATGGGGTACTTAAGCACAAGCCTAACTTTAAGCACATGAACAATCCCACTGATTGTCAATGGGACTACACACATAGTTAAAGATAAGCTTAACAACTTTGCTGAACTGAGCCCTAAATATTCAGTGTATAAGCAAAGTAAGAAGAAAAGACAACTGTTTGATGTTCATGCCTATTTAAAGAGAAATATTTTCAATTAAGGACAGCTAAAAGGAGAAAAGAGGTAGAATCAGAGTTTCCATCGCCACATATCACTAATCGCACTTTGCCCATCCCTCCCGGGTATCCTTGGGACTCCTGGTATTTCTGAACCTGGTGGTGAAACAGAAAGAGGAGTGTGTTCAGTATGATGGCACCAGACAGCTACACCATTTCATTCCACGTGTGGTGAATTGTGGGGCCCAATCCTGAACTTGAAAATATCTTCTGTTCATCATCATTAGGCAGGAGGGTTCAAAGTCAAGGAAACTATAACGTTTATAAAAAGTACTCGATGGAATATGTAATTACAATATTGTAGAAAAGAAGTGCAAACCAATAACATTTAAAACATAATGGGACTGAACAGTGGGCAAATATTAATGTCTCTGCATCTGTCTCCTTGCCCTCCACCTGGCAAGGCGGGAAATGACAGTGGGAAATTGTTCTTGGGAACAACCAGGGACATCTCTTGCACAGGATTCAGGGAAGCAGGCACTTGGTGGGGTTCAAGGAGTGCCACAGGGTCATTCTTCCTGTCCTGGACGGGCAGGGCAGTTCCCCAACGCAGGGTTTTGGGTGCCACTGGAAGGTGAGGTCCCAGCGGTACTGGGCTCCTTGTTTTCCTGCTTGTTTGGTGTGAGGAGGGGAGTTGAGCCCTGTGACTCAGCAGCACCATGGGCAGCAGCTGAAAGAGGAGGAGGTGAGGTTCATGAACAGGTGCAGCGGCCACAGCAGCAGGTGGATCCGAAACTCATTGTTCAATAAGCCCTTCTATTAGGGAATGCTCCCATTCTGGCTGCCTCTGCTGAGGTGCGGCTTCTGCCCTCCTGGCAGGATGGTTTTGCTCTCTAGTGCAAAAGACCCTGCCAGTTCAAAGACAAGGATCACATTATATTTTTGTTTCCTTTAGAAGAAGCTGAGAAATCCCCCGCTCCCCCAACAGTGGTGAAGCACTGGAATGGGTTACCTAGGGAGGTGGTAGAATCTCCTTCCTTAGAGATTTTTTAGGTCAGGCTTGACAAAGCCCTGGCTGGGATGATTTAGTTGGGGATTGGTCCTGCTTTGAGCAGGGGGTTAGACTAGATGACCTCCTGAGGTCCCTTCCAACCCTGATATTCTATGATTCTATGAACACACACACAACATAACTTTGCTGTAAATGGCCACAGCCTTGATGCTGCTCAGCATTCCAGGAATGAGATTATCTTTGATCTCCAACAACTTGGCACATGAGAAAGAAGCAGAAACTCTGCTACTGTTTTCTAAAAATTAAGTGCTTCTAATTGTCTCAAAGGAGGATAGCAGTTCCTTCCAGGGGCTATGTTACCGGTGTGTTCTTCCTTAAAGGCTGGCCAACTTTTGTAGAGCATCGGCGTTTTCAAGTTATCAGAATGGAAAGAGAGGTGACTTTTCAGTCCTGTGGAGGAGATCCAGAAATCTGAGCCAGAGCGAGCTTTTCTGCTAACAGTCACCAGCTATATCTTGCTGAATGGAGGGGGTTGTTCAACTATGAAGGTAGACCAAGCAGATTTGCACTGCCATTGAACCTCAAGACCCATCTGGATTTTCCCACCCAAAATTTGCTGAAATTTGCACTGGGAGGCACTTCGACGGGGAATTGATGATATTCTCAATTAGCATATGAGCTTCCATGTAAAGGGAGATGTGAACTGCAGCCCACCCCCATTCTCTGGCCCCAGCATCACCAGAAAATCGTGCCCAACCATGGTGTAATAGACACGGGCACACCACACATTTATGTAGTTCCTCAATGTTTCAGATCAGCACCACAAGCCCTTCACCTCTTGACTGCAAAGGGGCACAGCACTGTATGTATCTAGCTGCATACTAGATCCTTCTCTTATCCCTATTTCCTTTGGCTTGTGCAGCGTGACTCAGCCCCGGGAGAGGCCAGACACCAGGGACAGAGAGGGTAAACATTTTGTAATCTTCCAAGGATGAAAGGACTGCTGTGACTAACTTCCTCAGATAACAAAGGTGTTCCCTTCCCCTGACCATCCCTCAATTCCACACAGCTCCCGTTGGTAAGGGGAGAGTAAGACATGGGAGAGGGAAGGGCAGAAGCACCATAACTGTAATTTTCCAAAGGACAAAAGACAGCTGTTACTAACTTTAGACAAACAACTATAAGTGTTTATCCTATCCCTAGCTGGTACCTTTCCAACCCTCCCCCTCACTTCCGTTGGTCTGAGAGAAACCGGAACGATCGCTGCCTGTGTGTTGGCCAACAAATGCACAGACACAGGAGCAAAATGTTGTTGGTTTTTTTTGTTGTTGTTGTTGATAAATCTATTTGTGAGCCATAGATTCAGACAAATGCATAACAGTGGTTCATCAGAAATCAATGAAGTCATTGATTTATAGCCATGTCTTGTTTGGAGTCATTCCGGGATGGAGTGGAGTGGGGCCTAGACTTAAAATCACACCAAAGCAAGAGGAGATATTGGCAGGGAGGGTGGGGGTCCATTGTAACTTACCAGCCTTTCCTGCAGCAGCTTGGCATCCCCCTCAACCAGTTCCTTCAGGTAGAGGGGCAAAATCACATGTTCTTCATCTTCTGGGGCTGCTGTCTTGCCCTGGCCTTCCACAGCATTCTGTCGAACAATGAGGCTGACTTGTGTAGGGGTCATGAGCCCTTCAGGCTCTGTACTGGGACCCCATGACCCAGTCCAGCCCATCGTAGAAGGGGCATGGATGACAAGCCCTCCCAGAGTGACTGTTGAAGTCTTTTGCCCTCTTGTACAGGAGCCTTAAGTGCTTTATACATCCCTAGTATGTAGCCAGAGTCCACTTAATGCCCATCCAGTCCAGCCTCCAGGAAATTTCCTAGTAGAGGTCAATGTTCTTGCTGCTCCAGAGGAAGTCATGGAGGATGGTATGCTCTGACCACACATTGATCAGCAGCTGGGTGTAGCTGGCGGGCCAGGTGGCTGCTCTCGGAGCAGGAGTCATGGTCACCATTTGTATTGCTCAAAAGAATGCAATGGAAAGCTGTTCTGATGTGGTCAGTACAGCTCGCTACCAGTAATGAAGACAGGGGGACAGGGACCTTTATAGACTAGGCAAGGGTCCAGAAGAAGAGGATTCACTACACTATGGGGCTGAGGGCAGAGGACTATTGAAACTTGAGACATAGTAAATGCCCCTCACCCCCAACCATGCTGCAAACCGGCATGGGTACAGAGTCACACCACAGCCTGAGGCATGTACCTACCCACACCCCTCAGGTGTGCTTGTTTACTTACCCCCTATTCACTTTCAAACATCTGTTTCTGGGTTTTGAAGTGGAGAATAGGGGGGTTATGGTGCAACCATGCACTTGGACACATTTACAGTTGCTAGCACAGATGTACCCAAAGAGAAACTTCCTGAGCAATATCGTGTCAGCCTTGGCTGCCAAGCTGAGAAAACAATTAAGCTCCTCAATACCAAATGCCAACGGCATCCTGGCTCTTCTCCTCCAGCTTCGTTTTCCTACACTGCTGAAAGACTAAGGCCAGCAGCTGCCTGCAGAACACAAACAGCTTCAGGCACATAACCACTGGTCCAATGCAGCAATGGTATGATGTCCCCTTGCATATGTCTGGCCACATGGGGCATCGTTTAAAGTAAAAGGAGTACAAAGCGCTATCAGATGGCTGATCCCCAGAATCCGTCCTCGGGAGAGGTTTACTAGTAGTAAGAAACCATCACTTCTAAAGCCTGCCAGAGCTTGTTAGCAGCATGCTGGCAGACGTGTTGTACAATACAAATCAATCAGTAATAATCATTTATAGCACTTTGTGCCCATGTGGCACTTTTTGTCTGAGGGTCTCAGACCTATAGAAGGGCAAAACATGACTTGAATTTTACATTTTGCTTAAGGTCATAGACAAAGTCAGTGACAGAACAGAGAATAGCTCTGTTGAGTCAGGCTCTCTGCTCTAACCACTAGACAAATTAGTTCCCTTATACAATCACAGATGTTAGCAATAGAAAACCTAATGTTCTTGTCCATTGACCTAATCCACCTAGTCCATCTCTCTAATCTTTAACCTGCAATTTTGTGTTATTTATGGTAAATCAGGGAAAAGATTTGGGCTCCTCTCCTAAATTAGAAAGCAGCTCCACGCTCGTAAAATCATAGAAGCTCCACAGGCAAAATCCTCAACACAAACGCTGTATGTGAATTCAACCCTCTGGCGGTGAATAATTTTTATTGAAGTTCATTCAGACTTCTGAGATCTAAGCAACAAAACCCTGCTGAATATCAATATGATGTTGGCACTTCACCTTGGATAGGTTCTGATATTCTGCTGCAATGACTTTAAAGCACACAAAGATAAACAACCACACAAAGATATGTCTTAAAGCAGTGCCTACAGCTTCACCATACTTCAGACAGAGTTTTTATTCTACCACGCTTACATTTACATAGACTCGTACCAAACTCTGTGAGTAGTCCTGCTGAAAACAAGGGGAGTAAGGCTGGTAGAAATGAGATCCATGACTGCAGTTTGGTGTCTGACTTTTTCAAATTACATTAGGCTGAAATTTGGATTTGGAAGCTTGGCTAACAATGGACCTACCGAGGACGGAAAAGGGTTATTTTATTATTCAGCAGCAAGTCCATCATTTTGAATCACTTTCAGAGATTTTTTTATTGCTAAATTCTTCGAACAAAAGAAAACCGCCAAACCAATCAAAAAACTCCCCTACAACTATGCTTTTGTGGTGCTTATGATCTCAAAGCACTGAAGAAAAAATAACTAATTCTCACAACATGTCGGACAAGCAATGTAAAGTGGATTAATGAACTGGTTTATTTTAGTACTGCATTTTGCAGATGCTCTAGACAGGCTAACCATACTAATTACAAACAGTTATATATTAAATAATATAATTTGGTAAAAACAATATTTTGCTCCAGGCTACAATTTATCTGTCTTAGCTACTTTTCACCCCCATGATTTCTCAATCCTTTCAGCGGAAGCCTATGGAGATGATATTATAAGGTCAACCAGAGATGTAAGGAAACAAGGCAGTGAAAGTCTCACCTTGGTATTTTAGGACAAAGTGAGGGCCCATGTGATGGGGCACACTGACCTGGTCTATAGGCTAGCAGGGAAAGGGTAAATTCTTTCTCCTGGGGGGTAGTTGAAGGAATACAGCTGCCTGACCTGAGTGCAGAGTAGCAGAGCTGAGCCAGCTGTTGATAATTCATTAATTCCCCACAGGAACATTACAAAAGGGATGTGCTGGGGAAAGTGGAGGTCTGAGTGTGGCAGGGATAGCCTAGGGTAGAAGAATCTTTAGGAGATGGTTAAAAGGTGGGTGTGTAGGAGAATGGGAATCCCTTTTTTTCTGATGAACTTGGTGGAGGTGAGCTATGCTCAGAGTGTTGCTTTGCAGGTTGGTTGAGGGAAATCTTATATTCATGGTCCCAAAGGGGTAGGGCAAGGAAACATAACCTGAGAGGGATTAAGTTCTTCTGGACCCAGACCTCTTTCCTCCTCCAAACAGAACGTTTGACTCTGGGAAACTTCTTACTCTGTAGGTGCTGCTACTACCGGGCAGTAGGAATTTGACACCCACTTTGCTAATTGGAGACAATAATGTGTTGGGGTTTTGTTTTTAAATAGCTAGCGTTTGGAGGGAGGGGGGTGGGGACAGACACTTAGTGGCTCAGATCCTCAGCTAAAGAAACTGGCACAGCTGCACTGACTTTCCCTAGCTGAGCTCGAGGGTTCTGTCAAACAGGAATTACCTGTCAGGGAAATACAAGGCAAAACCACCGACTTACTGGCTAATTAAGTGATAGCAAAAAGTGAACCTTCTTCCCCCATCACAGAAACAGGAGGAAACCCATGAGACTGCCCAGTACCTGAAAAAGTTCTGAAACCCCAGTGGCTATTAAATGAGGCCAAGATAGATTTTGCAGACACTAAGTCATCGCATTTAAAAACACAAACGT
Source organism: Dermatemys mawii (assembly GCA_007922305.1). Taxonomy (NCBI): domain Eukaryota; kingdom Metazoa; phylum Chordata; order Testudines; family Dermatemydidae; genus Dermatemys; species Dermatemys mawii. The sequence continues at coordinate 20,274,903 of ML677360.1, read as the reverse complement.
CTAGCTAATGAGAGGACCTTCCAATCTGTCTTCCTGGCTTTGCAGCCAGGATGACCTTGTCAGCTGTTCCCCGGGGTATTGATTCCCACAAAGCCCCGCTCTTCCCAGACATACCCCTCCCCCGTATCTCGGCGCACAGGACGGCGATCAGAGCGGTCGATTAGCGTGTCTGTGCTCTGGCTTTGTCTCCGCAGCCGCCCTGGGATTCTGCGGGAGCAGGATCGGGGATGAGCCACGCTGCGGTGAAGGGGATGAAAACCCCGCGGAGCGTTTGCGATCTTAGCGGTCACGTTGTGGGGTGTGTTGTGTTGTGTCGTGTCGTGTCGTGTCTCTGGAGGCTAGCGGAGCCCTGTCTCGTCTGCCGTTGGCTGGATTTAAAACACCCGTTCGCATCAACCACAGTTCCCCCCCACCCCGCCCAAATGTTTTGTTCTTTCTTAAAGTTGCTGACTTGGGGAGCTAGCTAGAAAAATAATGACCCGTGTTCTCGTTCTTTGTTACAATAATGCAGGTGTTCCCCACCCCCACCCTCTGGTTTTCACACGAATGGAACTGGTGCTAAAATCTCTTCCCCTCCCCCATCCAGTTCAAAATCAGTTGAATAAGGTATTTTTAAGGGAGAATTGCCAATACGGGCTGCACTTTATTGGAGCCATGTCTCAGCTGAGAAAGGAAGGAGGAAGTTAGAACATAAGAATGGCCCTATTGGGTCAGACCAGAGGTCCATCCAGCTCCGTACCCTGTCTGCCAACAGTGGCCAATGCCAGATTTTTTCCTTGTTTCAGTTCAGTTTCAAACAACAGACATTCTGTCCCTTACACAGAGCAACTTCCAAACCACGCAGGGAGAAAAACAGCAGCACTTTTCATCCTCTGAGTGCTGTAGTAATTAATCTTTACAATACCTCTTAAGGCTGGTGAGCCATGGTTAGAGGTGGGCAAACTGAGGCATGGAAGTTCTGTGACTTGCCCAGTGGGACCAGTTAGAATCCAGGAACACCTGGCCCCCCAGGCCTTTGTGTTAGAATGACTGGACGATTTGTATTCTTCTACCTCATAGGGGTTAGGACTGGAGGAAATACAGAGACCAACAACAGTACCTCTCAACATGAAACAAAATCATTCCCTCTGATGAGAGTTAAGGCTTTAAGTTGTGTCCTAAAAGCACAAGAGCCCTGTCTGCCTTTGAGTAAATAAGAGAGACAAGGTGGGGGAGGAGATATCGTTTACGGGACAAACTTGTGCCCGTGGAAAGGATGAGCTTTTGAGCTTTGAGTAAGCAAACAGTCGGGAGAGCTAGAGGTAGCTGACTAGCAAAGGCACCTCGTGCCCTTTGTATTGTATAGTGCTAAGCACACTCTGCTCAGTAAATAACAACATCTTGCACAGGCAGCAGAGGCTGGGTGCTCAGTTGCCTGAGATTATTGTACAAAAACGAGTATCTGGGGGTGAACTGAATGTTTTTGGATTGACATCTTGTCCCCTGGCCAGAATGACCCCGCGGATTCCTCCCAAACTTAAGTGTTCCCCTCTCCCCAGGGCGTGCTCCCATGGAGTTTCCTGTCTGAGGAGTAAGCCCTTCCCTTGTCCTCCCTTCTCCTGCTTGCAAACCATACTTATAGCTCACGCAGAAAACATGCATGAGATCACGGGTAGGCTGGGCAGCTGCATTCTGTTTCTGGCTCTTCCACAGACCCCCCCTATCAGCAGGGCTTTGGAGCGGAGCCCAGAGGTGGAGCAGTGGAGCTGCAGGTTTTTGCCTGGAGCTGGCGCGGAGCCTACAAGATCTGGAGACAGTCACTCTCCTGCCTCTCGGTTTTCCTCTCTAGTTTCTCCCCTCCCAGAGATGATGTTACTTCCTCCAAGGCTGTTGTGAGACTTTGTTCTTTAGTGTCTATAAAGCCCCTGGAGATAGGCTGAGGGAAGGTGCTATAAACAGCAACACACAGTGCTGTGATGTATTTAGATTCTCTACTGGTTGGCTGGGGTAACTGCCTTGCTTTTGACGTTCTTTCCCAGAGGATGTCTTCAAATGAGAGAGGGCTGTTGGAAATGGCAAACTCTGACTCATCACTGATACAGTGCAGCATATCTCATCGCTCCTGTCACATGAGTGGGTGTTTTCAAAGTATCTGTGATGAGTGAATCCTATTCTTTACACTAGAGTTGGGGCTGAAATAGCCTGTCCACTGGGGCTGTTCATCAGATGATTGGGGAACCTGAATCACTTAGTACCTGAAAATGTACCAGCTGACTGGCTGCGTTCAAGCTGATGAAATAACCCAACAGTGCCCTGGGGCTGCAGTAGTTATTATCTTGTTGGTAGTCAGCTCCACGCCTATTGCCCTAAAGGGGCATGAAGGATAGAGGCACACATATGATAGACTGGTGGAGAGTGGTGAGAAAGGAAAAAACTTGTGTTTTTTTTAATCACATTATTCATAAGGAAACAGGTAATTGTACATCACTAAATAAACCAACCCAATGTATTCTTGTGTCTCTTACTTGACAAATTTATCTCTTTTCAGAGTTGCTGAACACTCATCACTCCAGCTGGAGTTAATGGGAGCTCACCCGTTAAAACCAGGTCTTTGGCATCTCATGCTGGGCACCCAAAATCAGTGGACACTTTTGAAAATTTTGGCTTCAGTGTGTTGTCCAAGGTCACACGGGAACTTAATGGAGTTGCTGGGAACAGAATTCAAGTCTTCTGATTCCAGTCTTTTGCCTTAGTCCAAAATTAACCTCCCATCTTACTTAATAAATATTTTCTATATATTACATTACTCCATTTTAATTTAAGGTTAGATATCCACATCCTGTATAAGACTTGATTACCAGTCATCTCTGTCTAGCACTACTGAATCATATTTGCCACTCTTTTAATGGCTTATTTGAGCCCTAGCTCTACACATCTGGTGTTGATGGAAGTCATTCACCTGCCCTGAGATTCTATTCTTTGAACAGATGTTTTGTAGGAAACAGCTGTATGCATGTCTAGGAATGGTGAAAGTGGTTAGCATGTATAGGATGGATGAGTACATCTTCTAGATTCTTCCAATCTGGCACGTTCCTCACCAGAGCTGTAAATATATTACGTAGAGGAGATCTGCTTCTGATTGAAGTCAATGGGAGCTCTATGTATGCAGCAGCTTCAGGTCCTAGCCCATGTGTTGTAGATTGTTGCAGTTTTGGACACCACATACTCCTCTTCTTTGTTGTAGCTCAGACATTTCAATAAGTAAGTGTTTTCTTTCTTCCCTTTTTTACCCCAAACTACCAAAATTAGAGGCATCTGACATAAGAAAGAAAATCAGTTTTGTTTAATTCACCTTAGATTTATTTTGTGACATTTTTGGATGCATTTACCCATCACATTATTAAACAGTTGTTTACCTTCTGGAGGCTAGAGCTTCAAGTTTGGCTATATTTCTGTAAGACAGGAATTCAAATAATGTGAACACACTGAGAAATTAGTCTCTTTCAGGTGTGTTTTGCAGGAGACAATTCAGAGCTCTCCTATCACACTTAATCACAGGCCTTGGGCCTTTTAAAAATTTAATCTTATTTTTACCCTCATTTGAAATGTAAACAGAGAATTTTCACAGAAGAGAAGGAAATCCATCAGTAGATATTAAGGTATTTATTTTTTGGCAATTTGTTCCTTTAATTATGATATATTTTGCATATTATGCAAATTATGCATATTTTTTGCAGGTTTTTATGCTTTTTTCAGGTTTTTAAGACCTGACTTGACAAAGCCCTTGCTGGGATGATTTAGCTGGGGTTGGTCCTGATTTGAGCAGCTGTACTAGATGACCTTCTGAGATCTTTTCCAACCCTAATCTTCTATGAGTCTATGATATCTTTGCTCTGTCAGAGGGACTAGGAGAAGCCAGGTTGATCTCCTTCAAAAAGAAGTTCAACTGTATGCCCATATGAGTCTCATAATTTGCCCAGCAAAAATTGGGAAGGGCTTTTTTTTCCCATGAGAAGAATACTTGGTTGTGTTTCACAGAACATCTTTTTGCTTTCTACACGGGCAAAGTCTGGCTCATGGGTCTGTACACAAAGTTCCAAGATCAAAGTTCCAAGATCAAACTGACCTCATCTCATAATAATGCTGTGAGTAGTGATGAGTAAGACACAGTGAGACAAGTTTTCTGCTGAATTCAGCTTGATGACTTCATTAACATTTCACCCGTATGTACCGCTAGAGAATTTGGCCTTAAAGGCTTAGTTTGGCTCAAATTAGAGATGATCCCAAATCAATGCCACAGATCTCAAGCCCTCACCCCAAACTTGTGGCTACTGGATACATGCATTCGGATCCAAATTTTGCAACTGGAGTCCACGTTTATATGAAGGATCATTCAAAAATTTTAGACGTTATTTAGAAATTTTCTGTGGAAACAGGTTTAGAAACTTCAGGAAAATAACCTTTCTTGTGACATTTCTCACAAGTTTTGGAGAACCATGTAAAGTTTGTCTTTCTGCTTCCTATCCACAGACAGACAAATGGAGAAATGCAAGTGTAAAAGAAAAAGATATATAAAAACATTTTTTGAAACCTTACAAAGGGTCCAAATTTGACCTGATTCAAGAACCTAGACTAAAATTTTATTCATTCCCCCCCCACCATAAAACTAGTTTATCTATCCCTAGCTGTGGTATGTTTTTGTTTTTAATTTATATTTTACTGACATTTCCCCACTCCTTCCATAAAAAATGACTAAAAGAACAAAAAAGTGATGTATTTAAAACAAAAGAGTTAAGGCAGTTTTATTATATGTTTTTGGGACCATTAAATCATTCCATATTTAACACTAAATACAAGTCATGGTCCATTTGAAACTTTGGAAGACAGTATGGTAAAATCCTTTTGATCTTCAGTTAATATATTCCATCCATCACAGAACTCTGCTCAGACTCTAAAAGGTTTGAGATAGACAGGGCATTGATTTTATTAAATGCTATGAATTTAATATACAGTCAGAGGGCTGAACAGAAGAGAGAGTTTGGTATTTATGAGCTTTCTCCTCTAAGTCACTCTTTCAAATCACCTAGACCAGAAGTCAGTCAATGGAGCTACCCTGATTTATGCCAGCTGATTAAGTTGCTGCTGGTGTCTGTTTTGGTGGTCTCAGTCCAGTTCCTGGCAGACAGGTGTCTACAGCACAAAACATCACCCTCACAATGGGTAGCCTCAGTAGACAGGCCAAGAATTAAGTGATCCATGGAGACTGAATACTACATTGTCAGCCATTAGAGGTCAGAGGCATATTTACAGAGGACAGTCTATGGTAAATTTGCACTGCTGCTTCCCATTCTGTACCTATGCAATGATTGAATAGAGTGTATGGAATCAGTACCTTTCATGAGCACTAAGTTCGCAGAAAAATTTTGTTTAAATAAATTTGAGAAATAGTAAAATCTCAGAATGTCCTGCTTTAAAGAAGAACACATATGTTACCTCAGCCTGCAAATGTGGGCCCAAACGCTATTGTGTGAGCCACAAATGACCGAAGAGCTTCACTTGTCTCTTTAGTCTTCCATCCAGTTAAAATATATACTTGCCTTCAATGCAACATATGCAAGCACTGAGACAAGAAGCAAAATGCATCCATTTGGCAATGCAATATGTACAAATTATTTGTTGCATGAAAGATGATCTATGATCAGCCTTCTGAATTTAGTGCTGGTTTGATGATTGGTTCTTTTACCTTTAGAGCTGTTAAAATCTTTTAGTTCTTTTTCATCCCCTTGCTTTTCCCCCCCTTTCCACTGCAAAATAAAAATACTTTATATTTTTTAAAAGGACGTTAAAAAGAGTATCCTCGGCATCCTTTTCTTGGCTGATATTATATTGTTTGGAGTAAGTACAAAAGTATTTCCAGGGCTATTACAACAGAAGGAATAAGGACTCTCTATAAATTTTATTCATTCATCATAATGTATTCACTAAGATTACTGGTCCTTCGATGGGTAGGCATGAAGTTCTCCATCTACCCAGACTTGATTTCTGCATGTCAATTGCACTGGTGCACTTATATACTGTCTACGTACTGCCACACAATCATTTGAACCTTTCCTTGTTCATTTTTGGGGAAAAAAACATAACAAATCCTTCAGCTTGACTCTACAAAAATAAAATGTGAAACACCTACAGGGGGTAGGAACATTTCAGATTGCTCAAATGCTGCACAGGCTTGTATGAAATAACTGGGTGAAGAGTGTTCAGTATTCAGAATAACTGAATGGACCCCTAGAGAGAGAGCAAAGCTGGATGGACCAGTTATAGTTAATTCAACAGATGTATCCACATTCTATTTTCAGATTGCCCATGAATGGATTCCTTTAAACTACTTTATATGGTATACTTTTGATGCACGTTTTGTGTGAATGTAGTTCAACCTATGGATTGTGAAGGAGTTATTCATGTTAAGCTGTTTATGGTATTTGGGTGGTTACCTAAGTCCGATGGTATTTTTTTCTGCTTCTTGACTGGATGACTAAAACTTTTATAAAATGTTAGAGGAAGCAGAATGGACATAGGAATCTCAAGATGACCTTGCAAATACTTCCAAAGCAAATAGTGGGAGGGAATATATTTGCATAAGTATTAATGAGATTTGTGTTTTCTGTAACATTATTGCAAACAATAAAATAAAATACATCACTAGTATGAATGCTGGTGGAAATGAATAAAGAGAATTGCAAACATGAGAATGAAGCTTGATTTTTATTCCAAGGAATAGTTTCTGGCAGTATTTGCCTAGAGCTAATGCAGAGGAAGAAGTGAAGATGTATTATTCTGTTTCAGCATAGCTCACTGTGTTAGACTAAACAATACTTACTGCACAACTCAGTAAATCCCTCCCTTTTTGTGATGTTCAACCTAAGTTACATGAAAGTGCAAAAATACATATTGAGAATGTTTCAGCAGGCACTTTTGTAAGATAAGCAGTGCATACTTCCTGAGACACTATACAAATAGTTTTGATCAGACCACAGAGCAACATAAATTGTGTTGTCAGGGATTTCATAAGAGTTGCTGAATGAGTTCAAACATGTTTTGTTACATTACAATGCTAACCAGCAGTGGGATTTTCTGAGGGCATCCCCTGCAGATTCCTGCCTAGAACTTTGAACCTATACTAGGACAGATCACACCCTAAGAATCCTTACATGCTCAATATTTCTCAACTTTGACCTTGAATCCAGTCTGCTAAGAAAGGAGTTTGGGAGTCTAGTCACTGCCCTGTGATTACAAGACAGAGTACGCTGGATCAAATAAGCTTGTAGCTATTGTTATGCTGTCTGGAGTGGCTCATGAGACAGAATACCAACCTCAGGGCAGACTGTTAAGAAGCAAAGCACAAACCCTCAACTGGCTGTGAGTTCTATACTTATTTCACCAACCAAATGTCAAGTGTAAACTCTTCTGGCACTATACAGCCTTACCATGGAGTCACAGACAGTCCCATGGGGTTTTCCAATCTATCTTGTCACCCAGGCAAGCTTGACTCTGTGATAGATGGTTACTTTACAGCAAAGATCACAAAATGATCAGCAAAAACAATGAGGAGTCTTTGTGGCACCTTAGAGACTAACACATTTATTTGGGCATAAGCGTTCGTGGGCCAGAACTCAACTTATCAGATGCATGGAGTGGAAAATACAGTAGCAGGTATAAATACGCAGCATCTGAAAAGATGGAAGTTGCCTTACCAAGTGGGAGGTCAGTCTAATGAGACAAATCAATTAACAGTAGGATACCAAGGGAGGAAAAATCACTTTTGTAGTGGTAATGAGAGTGACCCATTTCAAACAGTTGACAAGAAGATGTGAGTAACAGTAGGGGGAAATTAGGTTTTGTAATGACCCAGCTTCTCATGTTCTCTGTACATTATATATATATGACTAACAAATTTAGAGACTAAGAGATTTATATATATATAATATATTATATGTCTTCCTACTGTATGTTCCATTCTATGCATCTGATGAAGTGGGCTGTAGCCTTTGAAAGCTCATGCCCAAATAAATTTGTTAGTCTCTAAGGTACCATAAGTACTTCTGTTCTTTTTGCAGATACAGACTAACACGACTGCTATTCTGAAACCTGTCAACCACTCCCAGTCTTTATGCAGGCCTAATGTGATGGTGTCCAGTTTGCAAATTAATTACATATTGGAGTCTGTTTTTGAAGTTTTTTTGTTGGAGAATTGCCACTTTTAGGTCTATTATTGAGTGACCAAGAAGACTGAAGTGTTTGCCTACTAGTTTTTGAATATCATAATTCCCAATGTCAGATTTGTGGCCATTTATTCTTTTGCATTGAGACTGTCTGGTTTGGCCAATGTACATGGCAGAGGGACAGGTTATTCCCAGTCCCAAAGGACTAGTTATTTTCCTTAGATCTCACACCAAAGATAATGCATGTAGCCAATCCTATAGTAAACTAACTAAGGATTTATTAACTAAGCAAAAGAAATATGAGCAACATTATTTACAGGGTTAAAACACACATACATAAGTTGCAGTCTTAGGTTTCAGATGGTGATAGAGCTACTGAAATATGCCAGCTCTGTAAATCCTTTATGGCTAACCCAGCTAACCCATCTTAATCCTGGGAATCTCTTGTTTATGTTTAGGATTCTTTGCTCCTTAGAGTCCAAACAGCATTAAAGGATCCTAATTCCTTCTTGCCAGGGATTTTTATCCCCATCTCCCTACAGTCCAAGCTAATATATTGAGAGCTTCTGCACATCTCCCTCTTCCTGGGTGTGCTGGGAGAAATTAACAAAATCCTTGTTCTTTGATGGTTTACTATGGCCCATTTGGATTCAATAGGCCCTCCTGATGGGCGGGAGATCGCTCCTCTTCATAGGTCCATATGAGTATGTCACACTTCTTCCCTTACTGGATTTACAGCAGTGGTTCTCAAACTTATGAGAACCGCGACCCCTTTTTCGTTGTTCAGCTGCTGCGACGGACCCTTGTATGTCCGCCAAAAAGCCACCGAATGCATTACTTCCACATTCGGCAGCTTTGCTGAGCGCTCCTGACTGTAGCTGAAGTGAGCGCTCGGTATGTTTGCCAAAAAGCCGCTGAATGCGGCAGTAATGCATTCGGCGGCTTTTCAGCGGCGCCGGGAGCTCGCGACCCCCCTGGGAAACCTCGGCAACCCCCGGTTTGAGAACCGCTGATTTACAGTTTCAGAGCAAACATTCTTACAGTTACAGAACAAACATTTAAGCATGATTTACAGATACTATAAGTGAGATTAATGCATGCAGCAATTTACAGGCATTTCATACAGTCTAAATACGTTGTTACAAGGCTAATACCTATTTTAACAATACTAACACATAGGTAAATCAGACTGGTTTCCAACTGTGCATTTGATAATGTTCACTTGATGCTTCGGGACATTGGCATGAGTAGCACCTGGTCTACTAACATCACACACATCTATCTCAACGCTTAGTCTCAATGCCTTGATTTAAACACTAGTCCAGTGACTTTGGATATAACATCAATGAGTAGATTGATTCTCCAGGACTATGATGCTATTAATATTCAAGGGTTGGCATGTCTGTGGAGGAAAAGATCAAATCTACTAGGTTTCCAAATACATCATTATTCAGAGGTACTTGAAGTAACCCAACCATTAGCTCTGTTCTGATTCTGGCTAGAAACAGAAGAGATTGGTAGGTCACCTCAAAAGCTCCTGGGAATTCTGCTCTATAATACTGCCATACTGGGCTTACTTTTCAGCCCCCTAGGACCAGAATGAGTGACACAAGCAACAACCTAAACTAACCAAACAACAAACAGGAAGTTTGCAAATATGTTGGGTTCATTTATTAAAACTAATGGATACTTTCTATACCTTTGGACTATGTGATTTTGTATTTCTAAGCATAATAATGAAATAATTAGTAGTGAGATAACATCTTATTTGCATGGGGCTTAAGTAAAGTTGGGTCTTCAATGATGGGCATCCCTCATAATGAGACATACATTCCTGTACTATAGAAACAACAAACTTGCCATAGTTCTCAATTTCAGTGTCATTAAGGAATAGTTACTGATTTGCATTGTGGCGTGATCATATAAAAGATTAGATTCATAGACACTACTGATGATCGACTAGAAAGGCGATGATGTGACTAAAAACAGAGTCAATGCGGCATGATGTTGACTTTATTTTAATATTCCTGTTCACTGAATATTTTACAATTATGTTTGGATGGACTAGAATAGCACTTAGTACATGGCAATCTAAATGTCAAAAGACATCCGAATGGTTAGTTTAACTTACAAGAAGGAACAAGCCTCATTTTAAGCAGGTTCTTTTCCGTATTATAGGGAAACAATATCACTGTTTGTCCTTTGCAAAAAGCAACGGCAGCTAGGAGTGGTTTACAGTCACATTCTTATTCACCTAGTTTGGGGCAGGGTATGTTTTCCTTTTATATTTATGCATAATTCCTGTACTTGCTGTTTGAAATTCACTTGAAAGTCAGAGATGGTCAGGATCTTTACACTTCCTCCTATCCATTAAACTCTCCACATCTCACATCAGGATTAGCTTGTGGGGTGGGGGCGGTTTTCCCCTTTCCACTGAAGTATATTTACTATGGTAATTCTGCAGTGATCTCAATAGAAACTGAAGAATCAAATTAAATCAAATCAAGGAGTGCGGGAGTTGCAGGTGCTTTGTTCCCAGTGGAACGTGTCTGGCAGACACTAAGTCAGTTTTTGTTACTCAGTGCAATACTTTCATCCAACATATATAAGGAAGGTTGTATGTTATGCAAGGCTTTTAGTTAGTAAGTATTGCATAGCTTTAGCTACAGAAAAAAATCTACAATTACCTAGGAGGGAACATTGAATTACAGAATTATGCCAACATTTATACTACTTGGAAGTTGCAAAGTCAAAGGTTTGTGTGATCACTAAATAGATGATTTTTCATTGCTCTGATATATGCACAGCTAAGACGCATCCTATGCCTGCTATTGATTTCTCCATGTCATTTGCTAAACTGGTGATTACTGCCTCCCTGTTATAATCTTCAAAACCCCTTGGTGACCTTTTGAGTCTGTGTGTTTATGCTCTGGTTTTATGTGTTGCCTGCTATTTCTCTTTGTGTCCCTCTTTGCTCCAGTACCACAGTGCTGTCTAGTCTGTAGAAATCTGGCATTTCATTGTGTCTTCACACTTTGTAGTAAGACTATTGACTTCTGTGCTGATGGCACACTCTATTTATTGGAAAAAAAACCCATAAATACTATAGCAGCAGGCAGGATTTCTGTGGCCTGGAAAGTGTTCTCTGTGAGAAAGTCTAGGATCCCTGGCAAATTACCATTATGGATTTCATTTACTTATCAGGGTTTTTAAACCTTATGCAAATCTGGAACATTATATCTGGTGTGTAAAAAATTGCTTACTATGCCTACAAAATGAGAAATCATAATAAAATAATATTTGTATATGAAATACCCTCTGTATAGGATACACTAGTTCTCTAGGGACTATACTACTATTGATAGATAAGAGGGGCCAAAGCCTAGCTAGTGTAAGTCAGTATGGCTCAATGGAGTGCATTTACAGTACTGCGGGGTGGCCATTTTCCACTGAGAGCATGGAAATTTCTTTGTCTGGATTTGGGGATAAGGGAGGAACATGACTAAACTTAAAAGCTCCATTTCTTTGCATAACCATATCAGTTCCATTCTTATTATTCAGCCGTAACAGATTGCATCCTTCCAATTTATTGCTAGAAAGGATGACATTCATAAAACTAGAGACAATACCAAAATACCAGTCTGCCATCCAAACAGTGTCCATTGACATGGCTGCCATATAATGAAAGAGTCCTGTTTAACGGGAACTTGATTTTCCTCATTCCAGCAACAGATAGGGAACTTCCATTTCTTGGCATGTAGTAGAGACTGATTCTGATTAAGGACACAAGAAAATTTATTCTCTTTCCTTATATAGGTATCACTGGCTTTGGAAACATGCCTTGAACTGTTCCAGATGTGAAAATAAATTTCCTTCTTGCCTCAGACAGTAAACTGAAAGTGGGTCAGATGGCTGATTATTAAGTTCTTGTGTGTGTGTGTGGTGTGGGTGAACAGAAATAAACATACAGGGTAAACTCAGTAATGAGAGGCAGAACATAAACTGCTGCAGATAGAAGCCCTTAGAGGCAAATGGCCTGCTTATCAGTTTATGTCCATCAGGGCAGGACTACAGGTGTTTTTCAAACTCTCCTTCATGAGAGTCTCAAGCAGCTGATTTGGGACACTTTGTTTCTCACCTTGATGTGGGATTTGCACAGAGATGAGCTGCTTATTACTTTTAAGTGACCAACCCATAATTTGACAGGTTTCAGAGTAGCAGCCCTGTTAGTCTGCGTAACAGGGTGCTGGCGAGAAGGTGCTGAGCCAGCCCCTGTTCCCTCTGTTAGAGCGGGCAGCAGAGGCTCTGCTAGCCAGCTCCCAACTTGGGGAGTTAATTGGCTGGCAGGGCGTGGCCCCGAGGAGAGTGGGGCTTAAGGCGAACCACCTGGGAACCTTCCAGGCCAGAGCATAAAGCTGGCAGGAAGGAAGTCACAAGGAGGAAGGAGAATAGGGAGGAATCAAGTGTTGTTGCTCCTGGCTAGCTGTCCCCCAAGGCAGCCAGGTCAGTGGGCTATCTGATGTATATAGGTGAAGGTGGGGCTTGCACGAGGGAAATAAAGGGACACTGGTGCTTATAAAAGTGGGGTCCTGACTTGTTTGTGCGCTGAGTGGAGAAGGGCTTGTTTACAGTCTGTATCTGCAAAAAGAATAGGAATACTTGTGGCACCTTAGTGATGAACAAATTTATTTAAGCATAAGCTTTCATATGCTACAGCTCACTTCATTGAATGCACAGAATGGAATGTATAATAGGAAGATAGATAGATAGATATACACACATACAGAAAACATAGAAAGATGGAAGTTGCTGTACCAACTCTAAGAGGCTGTTTAATTAAGATGAGCTATTATCAGCAGGAGATAATATCCATGTATCCAGAAAGCCTGTTCTGGGTCCTCACTACTTAACCAGTCTTTGTGAGTTCTCTCAGTTATATAGGAATCATAGGATATGCTCAAATCTTCTCCTTACTATTGGCAGGGTCTATTGCACATTTAATATAGGAAGGGAGGAAGGACATTTGAGTACAATGTTTAACCTGTGAAACAAAAGGAAATCTCTTTTGCCTGTGGCCTGCTGGGGTTGCATAAACTATAACTGAAATAGTATTAAGCTGAATGTTAAATATACATTTAAATATTAAATTCAGTCTTTGAGTTTGCCTTTCTTGTAATCCCTTCTCAATGTTCTTAGAAAAACAAACTCCATTATATATTGTTTTCCAGAAGTGACATCCAATTTTCTGTTGTATTAATATCAATTACCTGTATGCATAAGTCACAGTGATCTGTATCACTTTGTTGGAGGAGAACATCTTAGAATCTGTCCCCATCATTTTTACCCTAAAAATATTATTGGCTCCCCACTGCGGGGAAATGCATTTATTATGGGTTGGAGGCTCTGTTTTGTGCCTATATAACTCTATAAATTCCTCACCTTAAAGTCTTTTAACATAAGGCACATTTTATTTTTTTAGTCATCCAGGTTTGGAAGATAATAGCAGGTGGATTCTTCAGAAAGGTTCTAGTCAACTGAATGAATTAATGAAACTTGAAAATGTTTGCCATAGATGCTGATCTATAACATCCACACGTTTGTTGCAGGCTATGTGTACACTTTATAATTTAGATCATTATGTACTCATGCTATGTCCCTTCAGCTGCGAATTGCTATTCTTTGTTCAGGACTGGGCAACTCTCCAGTAGCTACATTCTTAAAGGAATGAATTTTCCATTCTTTTGATTTAATGACTATTCTCCAAGCTAAAATCACTTCCTTTCTCACACTATTTTGGGCTGTGTGTAGTCAACTTTAGTGCTACTGTTCTCAGAAAATACTGGGATTTTTTTAATGCAAAAAACTAATTATGCACCAAAAATTTTGGGGAATAGTGATCATAATATAATAACATTTAACATTCCCGTGCTGGGAACAAAACCGCAGCAGCCCAACACTGTGGCATTTAATTTCAGGAAGGGGAACAATGAAAAAATGAGGGGGTTAGTTAAATGGAAATTAATAGGTAAAGTGAAAATCCTGCAAGTTGCATGGACACTTTTCAAAGACACCATAATAGAGGCCTAACTGAAATGTATACCCCAAATTAAAAAACAAAATCAAAGTACTAAAAAAGAGCCACCGTGGCTTAAAAACCATGTAAAAGAAGCAGTGAGAGATAAAAAGGCATCTTTTAAAAAGTGGAAGTTAAATCCTACTGAGGTAACTAGAGAGGAGTATAAACACTACCAAATTAAGTGTAAAAATGGAATTTGAAGAACAGCTAGCCAGAAACCCGAAAGGTAATAATAAAATATTTTTTAAATACATCAGAAGCAGGAAGCCTGCTAAACAATCAGCGGGGCCCCTGGATGATAGAGATGCAAAAGGAGCACTTAAAGATGATAAAGTCATTGCGGAGAAACTAAATGAATTCTTTGCTTTGGTCTTCACGGCTGAGGATGTTAGGGAGATTCCCAAACCTGAGCCGTCTTTTGTAGGTGACAAATTTGAGGAATTGTCACAGATTGAAGTGTCACTAGAGGAGGTTTAGGAACTAATTGATAAACTTCACTGTAACAAGTCACCGGTACCAGATGGCATTCACCCGAGAGTTCTGAAAGAACTCAAATGTGAAATTGCGGAACTATTAACTAGGGTTTGTAACCTGTCTTTTAAATCGGCTTCTGTACCCAATGACTGGAAGATAGCTAATGTAACGCCAATATTTAAAAAGGGCTCTAGAGGTGATCCCGGCAACTACAGACCAGTAAGTCTAACGTCCGTACCGGGCAAATTAGTTGAAACAATGGTAAAGAATAAAATTGTCAGGCACATAGAAGAACATAAATTGTTGGGCAAAAGTCAGCATGGTTTCTGTAATGGGAAATCATGTCTTACTAATCTATTAGAGTTCTTTGAAGGGGTCGACAAACATGTGGACAAGGGGGATCCAGTGGACGTAGTGTACTTAGATTTCCAGAAAGCCTTTGACAAGGTTCCTCACCAAAGGCTCTTATGTAAATTAAGTTGCCATGGGATAAGAGGGAAGATCCTTTCATGGATTGAGAACTGGTTAAAAGACAGGGAACAAAGGATAGGAATAAATGGTAAATTTTCAGAATGGAGAGAGGTAACTAGTGGTGTTCCCCAAGGGTCAGTCCTAGGACCAATCCTATTCAACTTAATCATCAGTGATTTGGAGGAAGGGGTAAACAGTGAGGTGGCAAAATTTGCAGATGATACTAAACTACTCAAAATAGTTAAGACCCAAGCAGACAGTGAAGAACTTCAAAAAGATCTCACAAAACTAAATGATTGGGCAACAAAATGGCAAATGAAATTTAATGGGGATAAATGTAAAGTATTGCACTTTGGAAAAAATAACCCCAACTATACGTACAATATGATGGGGGCTAATTTAGCTACAACTAATCAGGAAAAAGATCTTGGAGTCATCGTGGGTAGTTCTCTGAAGACGTCCATGCAATGTGCAGCGGCAGTCAAAAAAGCAAACAGGATGTTAGGAATCATTAAAAAAGGGATAGAGAATAAGACAGAGAGTATCTTATTGCCCTTATACAAATCCATGGTGCACCCACATCTTGAATACTGTGTACAAGTGTGGTCTCCTCATCTCAAAAAGGATATACTGGCATTAGAAAAGGTTCGGAGAAGGGCAACTAAAATGATGAGGGGATTGGAATGGGTCCCATATGAGGAGAGATTAAAGAGGCCAGGACTTTTTAGCTTGGAAAAGAGGAGACTAAGGGGGGATATGATAGAGGTATATAAAATTGTGAGTGGTGTGGAGAAAGTGAATAAGGAAAAGTTATTTATTTGTTCTCATAATAGAAGAACTAGGGGCCACCCATTGAAATTAGTGGGCAGCAGGTTTAAAACAAATAAAGGGAAGTTCTTCACACAGCGCACAGTCAACCTGTGGAACTCCTTGCCTGAGGAGGCTGTGAAGGCTAGAACTATAACAGGGTTTAAAAGAGAACTGGATAAATTCATGGAGGTTAAGTCCTTTAATGGCTATTAGCCAGGCTGGGTAAGGAATGGTGTCCCTAGCCTCTGTTTGTCAGAGGGGAGTGATGGATGGCAGGAGAGAGATCATTTGATCTTTACCTGTTAGGTTCACTCACTCCGGGCACCTGGCATTGGCCACTGTCGGTAGACAGGATACTGGGCTAGATGGACCTTTGGTCTGACCCAGTACGGCCTTTTTTATGATCTTATGTTCTTATGTTTGGTTAGGACATAATTTAGGATGCTTCTTTAATGGTCATATCCTGAATTTATATAACAGCTGATGCCAAGGTATTTATTAGCTCAAGATTAGTCATGGGAAAATCCACCCATTTTATTCTTAGTATGGCTGTGGTAGTTCCTAGGAATTGCAGTCATTGACCAGGACCCCATTATGCTAGGTAGTGTACAAACACAGAACAAAGAGATGATCTCTACCCTGAAGACCTTATATGTGCAATTATGTCTATTGATGAAATATTAGACAGCTTTCCCATTCTAGCAGCTGCATGAAATGATAAATTAAGGCAATCATTAGCTGAGGATATGGGGCAGTGAACGTGAAAGGTGAGAGTAAATCCAAGTACAGAGATTGCCTTAACGCAGTTACTGAGAGCTACTGGAAAGCGTTGAGTGGGTGAACGTGTGACACGCCTGCTCTCTGATTGGGTGAAACTGTTCCATTTCAATGTCATTTTGTATTCTTTGAACACTGGGAAGAATTATCATTATGTTTTCTATTGTTTACACATAGCCAAGTGTGCTCTGCACAGGGATGTTCAGAGATTATTTCACATTTATTACATTCATGGCGAGGAGTGGCTGTCTCAGCTCCCATCTGTACCTTGGTGTCCCCTGTAAAGAAAGTATTCTGGACCTTTTGCTTTCCACTAGGGCCTGATGCAAAGCCCCTTATTTTAGAAGCCCAAGTGAAGGTTTTCATTGACTTCAATGGGCTTTGGATCAAACCTTTAAAGAGGGTGGATTGTCCACATGGGTGCCCTGATTCACCATTGTGCTATGTCCATTTTAGGCAGTCAGGCCTGGTCTCTTTAGCATTTCATTCCTGCACAGTCTGTTAGAGCAGGTGGAAAATGTTCATTCATTTATTGGGGGGCAGGGGAGACAGAATGAAACTTGACTCTTTCTCACAAATGGTGACTTTTAAAATATATATATATTTGTTTCATTTTCAGTAGAAAAAAAATTTTTTTTGCACTTTTTATTTCCTGTTAGAGGTTTTGCTAACTTCCTCCATCACCAGTTTTGATTGGGTTAGCTTAGTCACATAGTGAACAGTTTTCATTTTTGAAAATTACAAATTTTCAAAAACAATAGAAAGCATTCCAGGAAAAAAAATTCAAAGTCAGCCCATTAAAATAAAACTGAAAACTAGCTTAGAAATGTTCATGTAAAAAAAATGTTTTAACCAGTTCTATGCTCAATTCAGTGACAACAGATCTGGTAAAATGTACATAATTACCTCTCCAGTAGATACACTGAATAATTGTTAATTAATATGAGCCTGTTTGCTTTTTAATTGACAGCTTGATCAGTATTTTATGATGTTTGTTTGACCTTGATGCTCATCGTGCACCATGTTGCTGTGTATTGCCAAATGCATTGCTCACTGGATTTCCATTTCCACTGATTGCGCTCACTATGTGTTCTCATTGTTATCATTCTGTTGTCTGACTTGTCCTGCACCATCTCGCAGTAACTGCCACTATACTGTTATGATCCCTCATGAGTGATGTGGGGATGCTCCCAGTTGTTGCCCCTCTGCTGCCTGCCCATCCATGTTCAGTGAAGAAGCAGTGTTAAACAGCTGAATATGTAAGAACAATGCACACCACAGCACTTGGAGCCAGATAAGAAATCACTGATAGGACATAAAGCACTTCCTATAGCTGATGGTTTTTTTCATGTAGTGGACATGGATTTTGCAATGATAGCCTCGCAATCTGTTTTCTACTAAATGTTCCAGATAATTCAATAACCAAACATCTGTCCTGATGGAATAAATGCATTTTTTTTAGGTATCATGAAATCTTTCAGAGGATTTTTATTTCTCCCAGAAAAGGCAGAATAACATTTCTTTGCTATCTTATCAATAACTGGATCACAAGGTTTAGTGTTTCAGTATCTCACTGCCATAAAATATAACGCTGAACAACATTACCCTCTGACAAGGTATCATAATAGTGTTATTTTTACTAAGAGTTGTTGGGCTAAAACTTCATTTTCACTAATTTTTCAAAAGTGGCTTGCCTTGGCAGGTTGTGGAATCTCCATCACTGGAGATTTTTAAGAGCAGGTTAGACAAATAGACCAATACCAGTCAGGGATGGTCTAGATCAGGGGTCTCCAAACTTTGAGATGAAGGCCATATTAGATTTTTGAAGGGGCCGAAGCGACTGTGAAAAAATTCAATATATGCAAAAAACCCCTTTGCTCCTCTGGCCTCTGCCGTGCCCCCCCCCCCATTTAGCCCTCTGGCCGCTGCCGCAGGGGCACTCACCCCTCCGCACGTGGGGCTGCTGGCAGCAGCTTGCAGGGGGTGGGGGCAGCGGCGGCTTCCCCACATGCCTGCTCGGTGTTCCTGCTCAGCTGGAGGGCTGGACAAATTGAAGCCGCGGGCTGGATCTGGCCCCCCGGGCTTTAGTTAATATTTAGTCCTTCCCGAGTGCCAGGGACTGGACTAGATGACCTCTCGAGGTCCCTTCTAGTCTTATGATTCTGTGAATTAGCATGAAGGGATTGATACACTGCAAGTTACTGGGCCACAAACCGGTGATGAATGAAAAACCGTATAGCCCTGCGTGGTGGGGTTCAGAAGCACTGCTTTGCCCCAAGAGAAAAGTGGGTTTGTTTCAGCCCCTCTCTCCCCTCTCTTTGCATGGGTGCTTGGGGAAGGGGCAGAAGCTGGCTGCATGGGAGTAAGAGGGGAGAGATCGTGTTAAGGAAAGCCAGGCTTCACACTCGGGGTCATAGGTCTGTTTTGAACCCCATGCTGGGGACAGTTCTGGTTCTTCTGCTGCTTTTGTGAGATTTCTGGTTCTGCTGCTGCTAGTTTGCTGCCTGTTATAAACATTATCCTTGGGAGGAAAAGCCCTTGCTGGCTGCCCCAATGTATTTATTTTTCCTGATGAGTCATTCCACCAGCATATACCCAATCATCAGTTAAGCCAGACAATGAAGTCAATAAGGTTTCCAGAGAGCAAAATTGGCCCCATTATTCACAACCACCGTGTCTGCCTAGTTATTGATAACATACCACTCAGCGGCTGGAGACCTAAATGTGAGGGAAAATCACTAGGGACAGGAAAGCTTCATTCCAAATGCAAACATTTATTGATGTTAGAAAAAAGTTGGGTTAACATTTTCCTTGTGTGTGTTTTCCTGCTGTCAGCTGGAAGCAGAAATGCTCAGGTATTGTCAGGAGCGGCTATTCCTGGGGCATTTCTGACATGGCTGTAACCATTCTTGCAAAATTCTCAGCCTGATTTGTGGACCCAACAAGAAGGACGAGCAGAAGAGCAGACATTAGAGCCAAACCGCCACACTCTTTGATGTTTGCCCAGCACACAATAGCACAAAGGAGGTACCAGGCAGAAAGGCTGGATTACACGAATGAAATAACGAACCAATCTTCAGAAGGAGATTACAGCAGCTCCTGGTGGACAATCTTCCCCTGAAGCATTCCAAGTGGGCTGACTCAACTCAGCCAAGGAATCAGTCACACTTAGGGCAGCTGAGCCAGATTCACTCTGGAGTAAATTCGCTGACATCAGTGGAGTTACACACAGGGATGAGCTAAACCCATTGTCAGGTTGTGAACTGTGCCCCTCTAACTGGGAGAGTCAGCCTTAGTCTACCCACACTAGCACAGCCAGGAAACATCTGTCGGAGTCTTGTGGGGTTTTCCGGTAACAAAATGAATGAGAAAAAAGGACAGTTGATAGCAATAAATAAATAAATACTTTTTATCACAGTAGCAGTAAGAGGCCCCAAACTTTGATCGAAGCTCCATCATGCTAGGTCTGTCTGAACGTGCGGTGAGTGACAATCTCTGCCATCAAAGATCATATAGATCAGGGTGGGCCAACTTTTGTTCATTCGTTTATTTGGGGTCAGAGGTGACAGAATGAAACTCGACTCTTGTTTTGTTTTTGTCTTGACTCATTGATTAAGCCAACCCGATTAAAACTGGTGATGGGGGAAGTTAGCAAAAGCTCTAACAGGAAATAAAGAGTGCAAAAAATATTTTTTTTGCTGAAAATGAAACAAATATATATATTAGTCACCATTTGTGAGAAAGAGTCAAGTTTCATTCCATCCCTTGTGCCCTCAAATAAATGAATGAACAAAAGTTGGCCCACTCTGATCTATATTATTGCTATTAGTCCTTTTTGAAGGATACATTTTGTAAATAACAAGTTTTCTTGCTGATGCAATACTGAGAGATGAAATATTTCTCTCTGAAAGGATATTGTGGAGCAAGTTTCCTTATGATTAGGAACAAAAGATACGAGCAGATGGGCTACAACTCGAGCAGAAACAATTCTGTGAAATTCCAGCTTAAAACAGGCAATAAAACTAGCAATAGCATTTCTGCAGGAATGATCTTTATTGAAATGGAAAAGTCCATTGGAACATGCTAGTTGTTTCAGGAATGGTTCGACCCTGCAACTTTGCTAAGAATCCGGGTGGATTTGAAACATGATGCATACTGTGTTCATATCCCTCTAAGGTGGCCAAGGGAACAAACTGGATGGAAAGTGGAAACCTACATAGAAGAAAGTTGGAGACTTTCTCCTTTTTGGGGTGAGTGAGGCTGGTTTTGTTGTGGGAATGAGCCAGGCCTGCGTGATGCTCTTTTATTGTTTTGGCCAAATTAGTTCTTAAAACTATTCAGATCCAATTTTGGAACCAGTCAGTATTACTGGAAGGAGAGCCTGTGGATTCAGGGAGTTGTCGCTCATGCTTTGCTCCCCTGAAAGATATGATTTACTTTAATCCCTGATTATTTTCAGCATCTCATAGCCTCTGTATCCTCAGAATTACACCGACCATTGGTGCTACTCAATATAGGCCTGCTATTTCATCTATTGAAGTCAGCTGGGATTTGGATATTAGGTGGCGGATGGAGTGTAACTCCTTCCTATGTTTTGTCTTCACCTGACTTGTCTCCTACCACATTTTTTCCGTTGACACAGCCAACATCCTTCTATTCAGTAAGTATGAGAAGTTAACAAGATTTCTGTCCACTTGTCCCATACTTCAATGCCCAGGGCACAGAAACCTTCAAATATATTTTTACGGTTTAGCATAATAGGTTTTAGCTCATAATGGCCCCACAGCAAAGCACTGAAGTACAAGCGTAGCTTTATACACAAGAATAGTCTCAGATGAAATCAATAATATTACACCCCTCAAGTTACATGTGTAACAGCTCAGTGCAACTGCACCTGTATTTCCCCCTCTGTGATCTCTAGGGGGGTACACACTCGTGGCTTCTGCCTCCTCAGGTTTCGTCTCTCTTGGGCGGAGACCCATACTTCTCTCCCTCCGGACCAGGGTTTTTTTCAGTGCACAGTTCCCTGCCTATTTTGTGATATTCTAGCAAACCAGACTGCTCAAACAGGCCAGAGTCGGTGCTTTGCTTTATCTTTGAAGGCTCAAGATCAGCATAACTGCCAACAGTTATAAGTTATCACATGTCCCTTTATTAGCAAGCACATTTATTCTTAAGGTGAAAGCATTACAGAGAAAACATATAGAAGTTTCTACACACATGCTAAAAGCTTATCAGAGGTCTCCCATCAGTCTTATGGCCTCAGTAGGCCAAAGTCCTTTCAATCCTTCCTAGGAAGGATGAGGCTCCCCACCATCCCCTTGGACAGAAGGTCCTGTCCATTTGCTGGATCAGAAAGAAGGCCCAAAATCAATTTAACCTGAGACTATTTATGCAAAATTCCTTTCTTTGTTTGTCCGTGTCTGGAGAATCCAGTTTGAACCAGTATATGTGAGCCTCTCCCGGGGGTGGTGGTACTTTGGAGGCATTTCAACCTGAGTGAAATTGCTTAATCACTTTCCCCTCCACTGATCTTAGTTCTTGGAGGAGCTGTGATAACCCTCCCCCCGATAGAATTACATAAATCCCGGGTGCAAAATGATACATCAACTTAATACAGTAAGATCTTCAAAGACATTACAGGAAATTGCCATATCTGGCATTACAGACTTATGTATCAGGACCTATGGGGCTATTCTGCCTTGTCTTGTCAAACTGATGAACATTAATAATTTTGTTGCCATGCTCTCCTGCTTCTGATGGCACGGTTGAGCTCCTGCCTTCAGATAACTACCTGATGATGTTACCTGACCATCCTGCATACTTACTAAATACCAGGAGTTGGCATCCTTCTACCCTGTCCTTCTCATAGCCACCTGTTGTTGCCATCCTGCCTACCTGCTGTTGGCCTCATGTTCCCTTCACATCCATTTAGGATTTATCTGTGAACCACACTATTTTTTCCAAAAAGTGCTGGGAGTTAGACCATCATTCAAAGATGCTTCCTGAACAGCGCTGGAGAGGAGGAGAGAGCTGTGAAAACCCTGATCCCAGATTCAACCTTCTGCAAGGGAATGGGAGCATCTTGCTCTTACAGACAGCAGATCGATCCTCCGTAATAGCAGGGGAGAAGAGAGAGGATGCCTTGTAACAAATTACCGATGATCGAACTCATCAGAACAATCAGCTGGAAAATTTGATCAGAATGCTCAGATGATCTTTGGACAGTGACAGCTGTGATGGAAGAGAGACTGTTCTGTGTGGAACTGCAGACTGCGTGGCACGGGGCATTGCTTGCACTATGTGAGGCAATGAACTTCAAATCGATGTTAAGTCCCATTTTACTGGAACAGCCATGAGCTTTGTCAGCTCTGTGGGTTATTTAACTTACGAAGAGTTAATTCAGTGTTTGAAAATCACAGTAGCCCCCTCCCTGCAACTTTCTGATATGCATGTGTCTCACATACAGTATGTAAGAAAACAGGGAAGCAGACTTGGCATCCAGAAAAGGAGACCGGGGAACAAATGATCAGATGGTCTCTTCAGAACACGGCTGTTAAAATCATCTCCCTCTTCCATTGCTCTGACCATGTTACTCACGTCTTCAAATCCCTCCACTTTCCGCATTAAATTCCCGGCTGCAATTTCAAGGCTTTCCCAAATTGTTTGTAATCTCTGCTGTTACTTGCACCTGCTCCTCCCAAACCTTCTGCCTGATTTACCCTTTACTATTCCCATTTTCACACTGCTTTACATGCCACCCCCACACTGTCTCTTCCCCTTGTTCACAAAGCAATCCCCATTGCTATATTCAAATATAGCCTTTAAAATATACTCCTTCCCTCAAAGCTTTCAGTGGTGAACCATCAAGAACTGAGTATAAGAATATATATTAAGAAAGCTTGCTGATCACTCCAAGGTTTGCTCTGGACATAGATTTTCAGAAAACATGGGTGCTCGTTTACATATGTAGTAATTGTATGCACAAATGACTTAGACATCAAACCGGTCTTTTCAACGTATAAATTCAGCATGCAAATGTGCACAACATTTTGGGCAATCAATATTCCATGTATTTTTTTTTTAAATATGACCCAATAAGTTTGGACAACACTGTCTGGGTCCTTTAGATTGCAAGCTCTGCTGGATAGAGACCAGGTTGTCATCTTTGTTCTGTGCAATGACAAAGACGTGCTGTCATTGCTTAATGAATAATAATGATTTTTATGCAGAGTTTATAGTCGTGATATTAAATTCCTTTTACAATGCAATATTATAAGCAGAAAGTGAGAGGAAAAACTAAAATTTATCACCTCGCAGCTTCTAATGCTGCATCTTTAGAAGAATATGATGTAACACAAAGGAGGAATATTGCTTTATAATTGCTGCTTATCCTAGTATGTAGTGTTTTCTATGTAATGCACCCACAGAGAGAGTTATAGTAAGGGGCAAGTGGGAAAAATCAACTACTTGGGGGCAAGACATGTTTGCAAAATGAAACTCAATTGTTTCACATAATCGGACACAGAGAGAAGAAATAAGAAAAGGAAAAAAAGGCAATAAGAAAGAAGTAGACAAAGTGTACTAATCTAGTCAGACTAAGAGCAGGGTCAGTAAGGAGTAGGGCATGATGTGGTGAGATAAACATGGCTACACTTGCTGCTACAAGAAATTCCATGTGCTAAAGCAAATGCATGATGGGTCTCCCCAAATTATTCTCAAATACTCATTCATATAGGTATAAGTGGGACAGAGGATGGCTTTGTTCAATATACATAATTTGATGTAATAGCACAGCACCAGAAGCTGGACTTAATTCACTAGCAAACTTGTAGCAAAAAAAGCTAGTAAATCACAATTGGATTTATGAAAAGAGCTGAAAAGATTTGAACCAGCTAGAGCATGTGTGTGTTTGGAGATAATAATAGAACTTCAAGAAGCCAGTTTGCAGTATCTGTTGTTACTTTGGATCTCAAGTTACCATCATGCTAACTCCATAAATACTTACAAAGATGACAATTTCAGGGATGTATATATGAAGGAACCGTGCTTTATATTACTTGGAGTTCCATAGAATGTCTAGATTTATTCTTAAATTATATTTTGCTGTTATATTTTCTGATCTAAGCTTATCCCTCATAGAATCGATATCCAAATTCTGTCGTCCTCGCTGTCCATTGCCAAAGTGTCTAAGACTAAGCATAATACATAGTATGAATCACGGAGTGAACTCATTGAAATGGAAATACTTGTCAGTATAAATATCAGTGAATCTAGTGTACCTACGATGAGGTTGGTGGGTGGGGATATTTTTTCAGTACAAATGGCTGTGTCATCATTTGAGCTTTGTCAGAAAGTGAATTAAATTTTCACTAGATGAATGATCTCTAAGCAAGCTACTGAAAAATGTTGGGGTGGATATTAAATAAACTAGGCTATATGACACATACATCTATTAAATCTATGATTATTAGGTTGGTGAGTTGAATTCTTGCTCCTTTAATTTCTGTTGAGTCGTTCCTCCTTCTGAAGCCTTGAGTCAGCTTGATAAGAATTTTTCTGATTTGTTTGCATTGCTCTGAATAATAATGTTGCTTTACCAATGGCAGTGCTTGAAACTTTAAAAGGAAACTATCTTAAGCAAGTTTATCCAGTGTGTAGAAATTACAGCAAAAAGGAACAAGCAGAATTGCATAGAAGAGGGGCTATTAAAGGCTGGTTATTTTGGGGGTGTGTGTGAAGAGGGGGTCATTTAGATATAATTATTATTTTCTCTACATCATTCAAGGCTCAGACAGTCGACTTTTTCACATCCTAGCCGTAACAGTTTTTGCATTTTATAATATTGCCTTTGTAAGTTTCTCAAGTATGATCTGCAACTCTTTAATTTGCTTGGCTGTTCTCTAATAGAACAACCTAATTAAACATGATTAGTTTTCAGATTGCATTAAACTTGATCTCTACATATAGAAAACACTGAATCCAATTAGAGGCCATAGCAATCATTTGAGAAATGTGCAAAACAGGACACCATACACTAAAATACAAATGCCTGCTGTTTTTAGCACTTAAATTTCCTTTGCTGTTTAATGAAATATGAAAATGTGGGGGGAAAGCCATTCATGATTGTGGCTTTCCTATTACAGCTCCTGCGTGGAGAGAATGTGTGGATGGAGGGCTTGTGTGGAGCTCCTATTGAAACCAGTAACTGTGCATGCACATTTGAAGGCAAAATTTAGCCACGTCTATTCAACTAGAATTCATACTATTCATTATTTATTGCAGATGCGGAAGGGAAAAAGAGAGCACCTATCAAACATTTAATCATTTAATAAAACATTTAATATGGGAGAGCTGCCGGTGCTGTGATCAAATGTTTGATGTGATCATTCATAATTACACCATGGGCACCAACCCATAAAGAGTGGATTTCTAGGTGAAATCCACTCTACTCGCATCAAACATGAGAATTTTGGCTAAAGGCCACAGAAGTAAGACTCCCATTGACTTCAGTGGCTCTGGATCAGACCAATGTGGGTTGAGTGTGCAGCAGGTGGGAAAGTAAAATCCATTTTAGGGTGTGGGGCAACCACTCAGCAGCCCAGCTGCTATTTCAACCCTGTGGGCTAAGACAGTGATCAAAGCTGATCCACAGTAGTTGTGCAGCAGTACTAGGGCTAATGGTATGCAGATGGATAATACCCTGTGTGCATCAATGTAAAGTATCATTAAAAAAGGTTGTGCAAGCTTATATTCAGCTCTTAAATGGCAACACTTTGGATGTTTTAAGCATCACTTTATCTATCTATCTATCTATCTAATCTCGTGCTGCCAAAGACTCAGCCTACTGTGTGTTTGGATGAAGAAAGGCACAGGGTAAAATATTTGTTTTAATGAATGATACAACTGATGCAATAAAAATACAAAAGACAGCCCAGATGAAATAAATCTCACATTACATAGATTTTGCTCATGAAACTGTAAGCAAAGGGATAAAACAACCTCCCCTCCCCAACTCCTTTTTGCCAAGCTTCAGTCAAGATCAGTGAGAATTTTTATAGCTTATTTAAAAAAAACCTGGCTTTATGAGCTTGATGCAATGTTGTTGTAGCTGTGTTGGTCCTAGGATATTAGAGACATAAGGTGAGTGAGGTAATAAGAGGGATGGTGATAAAATTTACCTCCATGGTAAAGTACTATGGATTCTACAAATGACAAACACTACACAAGTAATAGGTATTATTACAAGCTGGGATTTTCAAAGGAGCAAGTGGGTTTTGAGTCTAATTTACTCATGCACTTTTGAAAACCACACCCATAGTTTTCTTAAGACCATTCCTTAACGATCTAAGTTCCTATGGGAATCCCGTTTTTTCTTGACTCTCATCTATGTGGGTTTTAATTTAGGGATGACAGAATTTTTTGTAAAGTGATTTTTCTCTTTCATTGATATTTACGGTATCCTTGATATTCTGCATCCTTGATCATTTTGCCTTGCAATAATATGACCAACTCTCTCAATTGGCGGAAGGTTCCAGATGGTAAAGCATTCTGTTTCAAGATGTTCCAGCATTACCAAGGAAGCAGAAAAACCAAATGAAGATGACAAAGAAAATTCTAGAGCTCACAGAAAGCAACTTTTTAGATTAAATTTGTGTGGATGTTTGGCTTAACCTTGAATGGGAACCATTTAGTGTTTGATAATATCTTGTTCAGTACTCAGTTCTGACACATTTTGCTGCAGATCTAAACATGCATCACTGATTTTGTTGCTTAGTTTTGCATCAGTGTATAATGCAACTTCTGGATAAAATGTGAAAAAAAAATGTTCAGAAATTTATAATGTTCACTTTTATCTAAATTCCAGTGACCTGACACTGACATTCTTTCTCAGCTGAGTAATCTTTCCTTCTGCAAGATTTACTTTGCTTCACTGGGATTATTCATCCGAACAGGAGAGGACCTGTAATTTTAAACAATTAGTGAGAGACTGTCAATTGGTATAAATTGGCAGAATTCCCTTGACTTCCATTTACACCAGCTGAGAATCTGGCCCTTTTACTGTTTTTTTAAATACATTTTGTTGTCAATTTGGGAAGTGGGTATAATGTTTTCTACAATCTACTAGCAGCAATGCTAAAACATAACACAGGACAAAAGAGTATTAGGATACATCTGTACTACCCACTGGATAGGCAGGTAGTGTAGACGCGATAAATCGATCCCTGAGCACATTCCTGTACTCCACCGCCGCGAGAGGCGGAAGTAGAGTCGATGGAGCGGCCACAGTCATCTCGCCGCCATGTGGACGGTCATGTAAGTCAGCCTAAGATACACTGACTTCAGCTACGCTATTCATGTAGACACAGGCCTCAGACACAGAACCTGAAGATCCACAGATTATATGGCACACTGGCCACCTAGCAGGTTCCTTAGCCTGAGTGTATATTTGTAATGGTTCACCAAATGAGAGAAGACTTCAACACACCCTGCCCTATGCCCAACGATAGAATAGTTATCGAGATCACCAAGCAATATAATCTAGGACTAGAATATGCACACTATATATTTTTTCAGTTTCAAAAGGCAATATTTAGAGATCAGTGTACAGGCTTTGGGACTTCATTGGCGTGCCAGAATAGCTTTTGCAACCCAAGGACGGGGCATTTCATGAGAGACCATGTTCTTGCAATATGTCTATCCAGCTTTACAAACAAGCTTTGCACTTACATTGTGCCTTTCAGCCAAACATTTCAAGACCTACTGAAGCCAGCGGAAAAGCTCTCATTGATTTCAGTGTATTCAGAAAGTATTAGAGCATAAGCTTTCGTGGGCTAATATCCACTTCGTCGGATGCATGCAGTGGAAGTATCCAGGGGCAGGTATCCAGGGCTACCTGGACTCTCTGTTACTTTTGTTTCTCTGCTGTTTTTCTTCTTAAATGTTGATGGTACTGAATTCATAGGCAGAGACGGAACTGGGTGCTGTCAATCTTACTCCTTTGAGGGGTTAATACTTTTGAGTATCAAACACCTGATGCTTACCATTTTTTTTTTCTTATATACTGGCTTCCTTTTTAGCCATGGGTATTTTGTTGGTACCTACAGATCTCCTGACATTTGGGTACCTACGCTAACTTGCTAGGTTATCTGAAGTCTTCACTTCTGGAGTTCTAGTTGAGAGGAAAAGGCCACACAGACATAAGTCCAAAGTGTAGGGCTGGTCAAAAAATATCCATTAAAACTGTTTTTCAGTGGAAAATTAGGGTCTCAACTGAATTAATTTGTTCATGTAAAAAAGTGCCTACTTGCCACAGAAAATATTGATTTCCAAAAGCTGAACAACTTCCATATATATATAATATAATATAAAATTAGCCAAATATTTTGATTCTGAAATGCCCTTATAGTGCCTCATGGAAATTGTAGTTTGGGTGCCTCATGCTCCCATTCTCCTTTATGGGGCAGGCTTCCAGCTGGACTTCCTCTGCTGTGATGCACAGGTGCCCTGTAACTACCATGGCACACTGCCTGACCTCCCCAGGAGTGTGGAGGCCATGGTGTATCATGAAAGTTGTGGTCCCACCTGGGAGCCTCGCCTATAGAGAATGAGAGTATGAGGTA
Organism: Dermatemys mawii; assembly: GCA_007922305.1. NCBI lineage: Eukaryota > Metazoa > Chordata > Testudines > Dermatemydidae > Dermatemys > Dermatemys mawii. The sequence continues at coordinate 20,245,474 of ML677360.1, read as the reverse complement.
CCCAAACACTTCCTCCCATGAGGCACTGCAATAGCTTTTCAAAATCAAAATATTTTGTTTTCTGACTAAACTATTTCAGATTTCAGTGTTTCATTGAGAACTCGGTTTTCCCAGAGCAAAACTCGATTAAAACATTTTTGTTTGTTTCTGTTTAAGCTTTCTATGGAGCCTCTCCCCTCAGTTTCTGAACAGCACTAGTCCAAAATAATTGCTAGAGGGGAAGAATGGCAACCACAAGGAAGTAGATGAGCATGTGATATAGATTAATAAGAACAACAAATGAATGACTGCAGGAAAAATGGACTGAGACAGATTGACTTTGGGAGACAAATTTACACTGTCTAGAACATCCAGTTCTGGCACAACAAATTTCACTCTTTACAAGGTAGATGCTAGAAAAAATTGTGGCTCAGCATATATTCTCAAGTAACATGTTCACCAACCTGCTTCCTCTCTCTTTGGTGTTGGTTCAGTTCCAGCATTCTTATATTATCTTGGCTGTTATCTAATCCAAGCTTTGCTCAGATACAAATTTCTATTCGCTAAGCTGTCAAAGCACTTTCCTGAGCAAACACAAATCAAATATTTCATCTTGACAAAGCCTGTGCTCTTGACTTCCACACAAACTTGAGACGTGAGGGGATGTTTGCTATGGTTGAAGGCACCTGACATCCCTCCCGATACATCTTCTTTAGTTTTAATTAGTTTCTAATCTTTAGGATCACCTAATCAAATGAGTTCCTGGCTCATGTCAGGGTTCGTTTTTTCCTGTATACCTCTGCTGAGCTGCCAAGGTGCTGTCTTAAACAGAAAGGTCATCTCAGTTGGTGCTTTTGATTTGCAAGTTGCTCACAAACTTGAAGCAGATATTTGTTCTGCATTATTAAGACAGGAATTAATTTTCTTATTTGTATATGACTGATATCTTCCTTCAACTCCTCCAAAAATAACAGCTGAAGGAAGGTATCAAACACATGTGCCTACCTAAAGTCATATCTATCAGAAGTGAAGGACCTGAATCAGCAAAGGGCTGAAGTATATGTTTCATTTTAAGCACAGCAGTAGTCTCATGGAAGTCACCTCACCATTTCCTACATCCAGAATATTATAGATGTGAGTAATGAATATTTTATAACAATTACTGCTGCGGTAGCACCCATGCTATCTCTAATTCCACACAGTCTGTTTTTCACTGAATTCTTCCAGTGGAATTTTGTCTGAGTCAGGAATTAGTAAATTCTGTAGGATTTATCCCATTGTTTTTTCAGAGGCTGATCCTGCTCGCATTGAAATTGTTTGCTAAATTCCTGTTGGTTTCAGTGGGAACAGGATCGGGGCCCAGAAGAACAGACTGTGTTTTGAGGCATTATGTTCACTGCTGTAAGAATCCCTTTTGGCGGATCTGAAATATCTTTTGTTTTATGAGTAGCCTAAGAAAAACATACAGTGGTTACACTTTAAAAGTTTGTCAGTTAGAAGCTTTTTGCCAGTTCTACCAGTATTCGCCATTTCCCATTGTGTCAATCCATTTAGGTCCTCTGAAATCTCTCTCTCAAACTTTCAGAACCATTGTAAGTGGAATCTGATGAAGTAACAACAAGGTGCATGCTTTAATTTCAACCATTTATCCACTGTGGAAACCTCAACAACACCTGAAGCAATTGCATCTACAGAATGTTCAAATCTGACACGAGCCTGGGGAAGGGAACATTAAACAAAGCTGTCAGACAGCAACAGTATGGATTAAATAAGAATCCCCCTTACCACCAGTGTAAACATACCTGTCTTTTGTAGATGCACAAAGCAGAGGCATAGTAATTTCAGAGCAACCCTTCACAAAGACAGATGGCATATGATACAGCAGCTTCAACATGATTCTCTTGACTTCCAAAACAATCTACGATAGACTTCATTTGCACCATGAGCATTTAAAATGCTAGGTTTGGCTGTCAATGGATCTATTCCTGTGTGTCAAATCAGATTGCTGCATTGTATATACTCAAGGTGACAAAAGTGAAATGACCAACTCTGGCTTGGATATAGGTGATTTTATTACACATAGAGTATCAAGTAGAGTAAATCAACTTAGTGCAATGGGACATTCTCCCCTTACCCCAGCTGTGCAGTGACCATGGAGCCACTCTGGCTATTGCAGCTTCAGGGATGTAGCAGTGTCTACTGTTCATAGCGCTGATAGCACAAGGGTGGGGTGGCAGCGGCAGGTGTGTACCTCTCCCCCTCCCCCACCCCAACAAGGGTGACCAAACAGCAAGTGTGAAAAATCGAGACGAGGGGTCGGGGGTAATAGGAGCTTATATAAGAAAAAGACCCAAAAATTGGGACTGTCCCTATAAATTGGGACATCTGGTCCCCCTAGCCCCCACACACATGGTCCCTGAAGTGGTGCAGAAAGAACCTGCAGTAAAAGAGGCAAGGGTCTGCATATCTGGCATGGCCATTGGGAACCCTTCGTCACTGCACTGCAGAACCACATCATATCCATTGCTGCAGGGGCAAGGGGGGAGAGATGATGCTGCATTAGCCACCTAATGCTACTCCAGTCTGTCAATTAACAATGTAAAAGTGGAACACTCACCATCTTCTGCCTTTAAATAAATAAACATCTGTCAGAGCATAGCCAAGAATGTTTCCCTAGGAGATGCTCTCGTTTCTCTGGGAAATGTTTCAGAGAAGCAAAGCCCGATCGTCAGACCCATACATGCAATAAGGGCACATGCCTTTGCTCATACAGTTATCATGAGTGTGGGTGGAAACGGCCAGACATGAACCTAATAAGCTGTTCGCAAGTGCAGGGTCAGGGGCTCCATGTTATTCCAAACAGCCAGATGACAGTCTCGCCCTGATCAGCTATCCCGAAAAGAAGAAAATAATTATATTGGGTTCAAGCTCTTCAAGCTGAAGCTTCTTGCCTCTTATCTACAGGAAACGAGTATAAACTCTGCTTTACTCAGCACCAAAAAAACCCCCTCATCTATGGACACCCAGAGGGCGCCTCTCCCCCCCACAGGAAACTTGCACTCTTCTGGGGAATGCAGGGCACAGCATCGCTACCCTGTCATAACCCACGAGTGACTCCTGTCACAGGAGGCACAGAAAGGCATTCTGGGGACAGGCATAAGTCTCATGGGATATGGTCCACGTGAGTATGAACACCATCCTCCTTGTGTCTGAACATGGGCCTGTTCACAATTCCCTTAGCCCAGTTTTTTTGTGCTGCTGATGGTAATAATAGACAGTGGGGATTAAGATTGAGGCTGGTGGTAGCCAGAACAGGGGCTCATGTGACTCAGCCCTCCTGATCACATGACTGAGCTCACTTTTGCAGCAAATGCAGCAGCAAGGTTTGGTGGACAGGACAAGGGACAACAGGATTCTGTTCCCAGTTCTGACACTGACCTGCTGTGTGACCTGGGGTGGGTTCACCTCTCATGCATCTTGTCTAGTTACACTGCAAGCTCTTTGGGGCAGGCACTGCAACTTACTGTGTGTTTATTCCAGGCCTGATCTCAGTTACCTCTGTAATACAAAAAAAAATATGTCATTTTGCGGAGCAATTTCACGTTATTTCCGAACATGGCCCTGTAAACATTCAGATAAAAGCCAGAAGGATTAGAAAAATGAGTAATACTGAAGTGGATCATTTACAATGAATCATAAATAACAAGTTTTAATTCTTCCAGATATGCCATTTTGTACTATTGAAAAAGCCTTCAACTTGGAGGATCAACCAACTCATTGGATAGATATTACCTTGATGAAGATATATGGCTTTGATCTGTTTGGTGAGAGAGAATGATTTTGGCTCTCGGTTTGCTGCAGTGCGGTTACCCTGCCAAGACAAGAGGAGTAGCTGATGGACACATTGGGACTGTTTCTTCTTTCCTTTCAATCCATTTTGTACCAATGTAGCTCCCTTGACTGCGGCGAAGTTTCTCCAGATTTACACCACTGGGAGATTGGAATGAGGCCCATCATTTTGTCCTGCCATAAATCTCTCTCAACTCTTACTTTTGACTTTTGCTAGGTGAAAAGCAGCTCAAAGTGAACTTGTTGTGATTTGCTTTAGAGAGAGAATATTTCCATTTTACACTTTTACAAACAAGTCAATAGACACTTCTAGTCAACTCTCAGTATCTCACCATATAATCCTTAATAAATGGACAGGATTTTCAGCTGCAAGGACAGTATTGATCTAAATCAACCCTGTATATGCCTATGCAGATCAAGTAACCACCCCACACAGGGTGCTGAATAATCACAGTGACCACTTTAGAAGCTGCTTGGTAGGCTTATGGCCAGGCACAGTTCAGAGAGGTCAATTTCACTCCCCAACTTCTTGTTCCCCTTGTCTTCATAAAGCCTGGTTTGGTTGCTATAACTTTACACATGTGAAATGAAGTTTACCCTCTAGGCAGTTGTTCCCATTTGCAGACATAGAAGACATAGAAGGTTAGGGCTGGAAGAGACCTCAAGAGGTCATCTAGTCCAACCCCCCTGCTCAAAGCAGGATCAGCCCCAACTAAATCATCCAAATTAATCCAGACCATTTTAGTGGAAATGGGCTTTTGTAGTCAACTCTGGTTCATGACTTCAAATCAAATCCCAGTGTCACAAATTCCTTAGGTAAATGTCTCTCAAGCACCCATAAATGAATGCCCTTCTGATGTGCTCAGTCTGCCCTTGCAAACTGAAAACCCCTTAGAGATAGTTCTAGGACAGTAACCACTGGGAATTTCAAGGGGAAAATGGTTTCTGAAGGAGCCCTGAAACCATGGTACACAGATGAAAACTGAAGGGTTTTGTGAAATGCTTCTGCCCACTAGATTTTGCTTCCTCATTAAACTTAGAGCAAATCCAACCCCTTTTCCTTCCCGATGAAATTCACATGGATTTCCCAGACCCCTTGCACATGTGCTCCCCACCTGGCAGAATAGGGTGACTAGATGTCCCGATTTTATAGGGACAGTCCTGATTTTGGGGTCTTTTTCTTATATTTCTAGGTTCCTATTACCTCCTACCCCCGTCCCGATTTTTCACACTTGCTGTCTGGTCACCCTATGGCAGAAGCAATGGCTCTTCACAGGCATCTTCAAGGTTAAATGTCATTGATTTTTTTAAAAAAACAGATCTTCACCTGTTATAACAATAACAATTGTTATATTTGAAAGGTTTGTAAAAGTTAAGGATAATTTACTTTGAATTTTTATTCTGATTTTTAAAAATATTTGAATTCTATCCTGTTTGAAGAATGAAACAACTTGTTGGTTTCACTCTTTCTCTCTGCTTTATTGAGCATTTCATGGTGTTTGTTTGCTTGCTTGCTTGCTTGTTTGTTTGTTCATTCATTCAATATATAGTGGTAGTGCCTGGAGGCTTCCATCCTGGACAGGATACCATGGCACTAAGTGTACAAACACATGATGAAAAATCTTAAAGCCCCATTTCCTGGATATAAATGAATATACTGGACTCTGAGCTTCCATTTTTTTTAAGGAAGTTTCTAGCCCACCTTGTCCTGGAGAAAAGCTTAAAAATGTGAACCCTGAAACAAACAGGAGAATAATAAAACCTAGAATTTATTATTTTGATTTAACAAGCTCATGAGTTTTGAATTGGCAGTTCTGCTTTTCTTAGTGCTGATTTATTTTGTTTATGAATATAAAAGAGAGGTTCCTTCCTCCACCCATATAGCCTATTCCCTCTCATCAAGCACTTCCTGGCTGTAGAGTTCTCTAAATTCCTAGACATAGTCATATGATAGTACCTCCTGTTGGGAAATGATTTAGCATAACATGATCCACTAGTGCAGGGCTACAGAGTTCAGACTGCAAACAGTGCAGTGGTGTGCTTACCTCGCAACATAACAACACAAACAAAAGCCAAACTTCCCTATCTGAACTTTAAAAAAATTATTTAAAAAATAATTTAAAAATCTGTAATAATTATTATATATAATATAATAATTATTATTACATATTTTAATAATAAAAATCTGTAATAATAATTGTAATCTGTAATAATTATTTTAAAAATCTGTAATATTTTGTAAAATGTGTCATTTTTAAACACAAAATCCTAGAGGATATGACAGTAGACTAAGATAATAAAGGGTAGAGAATTTCCATCATGTGAAAAATTCTGTTTTTTAAATATTTAATAAATATATCTTAAATCTGGACAAAAAGTCAAAATCTCAAAACTTTTCACAGAACAAAGAGGTCCACAAATTTTTCATTCAGCAGTGTTGAAACACCATGCCATTAATCTGAGGTTAATCAATGTGGCTGCCCACTCCACCACAGTGCGCCATGGGAGTTGTAGTTCCATGTCCCACATAGCCCCATTTTCCCATAGGGGTCCTGCTCCTCTGCCAGACTACATCTCCCCTGATGTACCATATCCTCACACTGTGGCTGAGCCTAACCAGCGCCTAATGCAACGTTTTGGTTCAATTTTCCCAATGGAAAATTCCACTGAAATAGAACTTTCCCTCAGAAAATTTCATTTAAATAGAATTAATTGTTCAAACTTTTTCAGCTAGCCCTCCATGACAGTGCCCTTTTAATTATAATTTGGACATTGTAGCTATAGTTTATAGAAATAGAGTACTATCTCTTTAAATAGGTTGTGAGCCCTCTAGTGTCAATATGGTGTAAACGCTCCTATAACCCAGTCATACCTCCATTATGTTTGTATCTAGGCCTGGCATCGTTGTGACTCTTAGGAAAACCTGATGATCTGGGATCTAGCTGTGCATGTGCGGTATCTTATTATATCTGTTGTGCAAAGGAAACAACAATAGCCCCTGAACCTTTAACACTTGCAATATGCCTGGGATCAGGAAATAAAGACCAGTTTCTTCCAACCACTCCCATGCATTTCATCAGAAATACAATTGCACTTACACTTCAGTTTGCAGGCAGAGAGGCACTGAGGCTACAACTGGGATGCCCAGAGAACTGCCACTGATGGGCATGGGAATTCTGTGCACAGGCGTCTGATGCTCTGGGTAGTAAGTTTTGGTTGCTGTATTTATCTGACACATGTGCATTCTGGTGCCTAGATTGTGATGTAAATGTAACTCTAAAGACTGTGAAGGGCACTGAGTGAATGTAGTTGATAGACATCCATGCCTCTGAAGAACCGATTCAACTCAACAAAGCAGTGGTAGATGCACTTGTTCATTCTTATGGTATTCTGTACATGGGCATCATTGCCTTCTAGATGAAATTTGTTATGATAAAATACAATTTGTATCATGTATATTAAAATCCGATACTGCTGGGCTGGAAGCAAATATAGCTAGAAGCACAATCAAGTTCCATTTTAAGCTAATTGAGTACAAAAATGCATCAAGGTAAAAACAAAGTCATAACTCTCATTTACACAGAAAACCTAATAAAAAGGAGAGGGCAACGTTTACCATGCTAAACCATCAGGCTTCTTTGGAGAAGCCAGTGTTTGTGTTGTAGTAAGACTGACTTCGCTAACAATGCAGACTGCTTTTTCTCCATAGCCCCCTCAAACGTTGTTTGTTAAGACAAAAGAGCTAATGCCATTGTCAAATTGACGTTCCTATTTATCTCCACGTCAGATTCAGAGCCTGTGGAACTTTTATGAGCTTTGCAGCACTGCCCTGCCAATGACCTGAACCCTGATCAGCGAAGGTCACCTCCATCCAGGGTAAACAATGTAATTTACATGCTAGCTTAGTCAAGGGCCTCTCCCGCACAGAGGATGCTAGTCACACCACATTTTGCTGAATAATGCAAGAGAGTTTTGTGAAACGCACTTGTTTGCTAGGCCTTCCGCTGAAAGGCAGCAAACTCAGTTCACATAGCAACTGTGCCTGAGCTGCAGTGTGAGAACGGAGAGGCCAGGGTCTTGCTCATTAGGTCACCCCGCTCTGTCCCTAAGAGGGTTAAATAATCCAAGACACAAAGAGAATTAGAGATCTGATAAATCTACAAAGGGCAGGTTTTTAAAGGCTCAACTCTGCATTCTTTGCAGTGGGAGAGCTTGGTGTGCCAGGATCACAAGTCTGAGATCCTCCGCAAAGAAACAAAATGTGATTGATACAGTTTGAAATTCAGAGGCTAAAAGAGCTGACTCGAAAATGTCAATACCTCTTTAAACGTGGGTGGTGTATAAATCGCAAAGCACAAATGTGAAGAGGTAGAAAGATTTAAAGAGCGCTGGGGTGAAATGAGCCTACAGTTCGAACCATACTTGCATAAGAGTCTGAGACACACACAGAAAGGAATTACTGACACACAAGGACGGCAACAGCCCTTAATCGCTGACTCCAGCTTGTGATTTTTTGAGCCCATCTATTTTTTAAAATAATTTAAATATAGGTTTGACATTCTGTGCACGGAGCTATGGAGAAACTCGTTATGTAACATTCTCTCTGAAACGCCAGATGCTTAGCTGGTCTGAATTTGAGTGTAGCTCTTTGTCCCACTTACTGGATTTTTTTCCCCTTTCTCTCATATGGAAAATAAAATATAGATACGGCAAAATGTTACAAACCTAAATTCTGCAGCCATAAACACTGCAGCAAATAATCTTTTACGCTCGCTTGTTCCTTATTCCTCTCTAAAATGTATTTGAAACACAATTACTGTGTTTAATGATTCAATTTGTGAAGACTTTGTCACAGGGACAATGAAAGCAGCTCAAGTATGATAAAGCAAATGTACCAATAAACCTTGTTTTTATTGATTTGTAGGAAGCTCAGTTGTCTGGGTGAAAGAGAAAGATAGCTGACACCACTATAGTCCCATTGGAATGCAGTGATAAGTGTCAGCCTATTTTTCTTACAGGCAATTTCTCTGGTTATGTGATGTCTGGCTGCAAATTTAAAGTAAATGACATTCCACAATCTGGTGGGGATGTGAGGTAAAGTCTGCATTATTTGCTTTAGCATTTAAAATAATTTTGGGTCTCAAAATTTCTCCCAGTGTCTAGACAAGATGTATTACTTGTCTAACTAAAATATTAAAATTTTATACTGCACACTCAATATAGCTACTTTGGTAGTAAACATACAGATTCGATTTAAGATTTTTAGATTTATCTCTATAGCACATAGTATTATTATTACAGCTGGGGGAGCCAGCTTGAATCTAATTCAGGTCGTCAGACCCAGTGCTGTTCAGTGCAGGTCAAGTTGACACAGAATTTTCTTTAAAAGCCTGTTAAGCATGTTCATTTGAGGCATCTGCCTTTTACTGTCACCCAGCCCTAACGTGCTAAAGGCATCCCCAGACGTGGTGGGTGGGGGGCAAACTGCAGGGGACGCAGTGCGAACAAAACACTGTGCAATAACAACAACAACAAAAAACCCAGCTCTAGGTTTATTCTGTGGACTTCTTAACTTTTCAAAACCTATTTTATCATTAGAGGGGTGGATTTCTTTTAAGGGGGGCAGTGTCTCTAATGGTTAGAGAAAAGGACTGATAGTATGGGATCTTGGGTTCAGTTCCTGGATCTTCCCCAACCTTTCTGTATGACCTTATGCAAATCACTTGTTGATATCTTATACTCACATTGCACTTTTTATTCATGAATGGTAATGTAGGAGAGATTCTTTGTCACTTACACACTGGTAGCTTTACACCCATATAACTTCTTTGACTTCAATGGCGAAACACTGGGATACCTCTGGGCAGAATCAAGCCATATTTCCATAAAAGAGTTCCCATTTTGCCTCTAGATTATGTTTAAACCTTTAATTAAGTACCATAAAGCTGTCAGTTAAATGTTTTGCTTCCTATAGGAAAACAATTGGGAAGGTTTTATTGTAGTCACCAGATCACCAATCTGTTATATTTTAACAAGGTCATTTGATCACTGGTTGGCTTATCAGATAGCTACGCTTTGACTGTTCCTATCTACAGGCATCTTAAAATTGGTGTCCCTTTACAGAAAATTCATAAATCTATTCATTTAATGATAATGCTTTTGCATATGTACAATATGTATCCACAAATCTCAAGGTTAATTATGTGGGTAGATAGATATTATTATTCTCTATAATACAGTTGGGACAACTGAGGAATAAAATATCCCTTGGGTGGAATGAGAAATTGGCTTGTGCAAACTGAGTGCATAGATATTTCTGCCTTTGAAAATCTGGCCCTTCATTGTTTGGACAATTTTTTTAAATTGATCAAAAAATATTTAGCACTCTACCTGTGAGGTGAATTCTGAGGTGTGTGTGTGAGTCTATTACAGCTCATGAAAATGAAATAATCATAAAAGAAGCTTATCTTTTTAGCAATTCCATGATCGTTTCTTTGTCATATAAAAATCAGTTCTTTCTAGTCAGTAAAGAATTATTTTTGACTGCAAAGTACACCACAGCTAGATCAGAGCAGAAAAATTAAACCAGACTATGAATATATTAAATGTAAGAACTATATCTGTCCCTCCTCTGTTTGTGTTTGTTTCTCCCTTACAGGCGACAAGCATTTTGTGGACAAAAAAGGGTCTTTTTCTCTTGCAAACAAAAGTGGCTTGTGATATTGAAATCACTAATCTGATAGAGCAATGAAGTGGTATTTAGTGTAATAGAAAGGTGCAGGATAATTTCTTATGTAACATGCAGGCCACCCTGTTGACAAGAAAGTAGCAGAGAATCTTGCTAACTTTTAATGAGTCTCCAGGTTGATTTCCTTCACCTCTTTAATGCTTTCCCTTATGATGATCAAACTTATGATTCATTTCCTTCTCCTTAATAACTCCCCCCTGTTCCTGACTAGTTCTTTCTCTTTTAAGTTTCCAGCATTAAAAAATCAGCACTCAGGCCCCCTCCCCCAATCATTAGATTGCCTTACAAACAATATATTTTTGGGACTTTTTATTTGCTTTCTGGCTTTTGAACCATTAGGGGCAGTCACTTCACTTTACATTTTCAAGCTGCAACCAGGAGAACTACAAACATACTTGTTTACAAAAAAATGGAAACTGAGATTCCCTTGCAATCCCTGGAATCCAGGACCTGGGGCTTTAAGAAAAATGCCAGATATAATGAGACCCATGGTATCATCATGACACTGGGGTTTTTATAGGTGAAGACACTTGTGTTATTAAAGTATCTGCAAACCCATGAGTAAAAGGCACCTGAGAATAAAAGCCATCAGATCTAAAAGTGCTAAGAAGCAGAAATGATGACAAACTAGAGAAATATCTTGCTTGATGGTGTTTGAGCTAGTTCGCGTTCCTACAAATTATATTGTAATATACCACAGTGAACTAACTATAACACACCAGCCTAACACGCATGCACAGTTCACCCATATGTTATTGGGCTCAATTGTGTCATCCTGCTTAGTAGGGGAGAACACTTCCTTCTACTGCAGGAATTTCTGGGTGAAATTCAATGGTCTGAATGACTTAGGAAATCAGACTAGTCATTTATAGTGGAGTGAGCCTTAAAATCTATTAACCTAGGCTGAGTCCATTTGTGCTGATCTAGGTCCTGATGCTGCCTATACTCCTTGCACACCCAGAACTCTGGTCCTGTGTGTGTGTGTGCGTGTGTGTGTGTGTATAGTCTTAATGGACTTCAGAGAGAGTTCTGAGCATATGGGAATGCAAGATCAGGTCCCTCCTCATGTGAGAATCACTTCCAAAGTCCTCAGATGTTGCCAGAATCCGTGGTGAGGTTTTCCAATGGTCACATTTTGCTGCAGTTTAAAGCTAATGCACATACAGATCCAAAATTCTTGTAGACAGTTGGGAGAGGACGTAAAATTGCATTTAATATAACTATAGCCAGTGGTGGAATTACGCCCAGGCTCACTCAGAAACCTCTTGCGATGGGAGGGTTTGAGTAAATTAAATTGTCAACATCCTTATTTCTCCCAGGGGAGTTCCAGTCCTGTTTGTTGCTCACTTCTTTTTCACTGTGTTTTCCTTTGTTTTTCATTTATATTTTGCATATTTGAACGGAGGCAAAATATGTTTTAAAGGTGATACTGATATAATTATAAGGGCTGATCTAAGCTGGGTAAACATCAAGAGAAATATTCACATCAATAACACAAGGCAAGCTTGGAACGCAGGAGTTTCCCATGCTACATTGAGCTACATATTAAACAACCCACAGGTGTGCACTGTGTGAACAGGTGAAGAAAATGAAGCTGGGAAGGGGTGTGAGAATAGCTTTGCAGTTGGGACAGCTTCATCTAGAGACCTGAGAGCCTGATAAGAAAAGAAGGCAAATGAATGCTGCAGATTTGACAGCAATATCGAGATTCTGTCCCCACATGGTTGAGTTATTTTATATGCAAAACATTTGTTGCTATTTTCCATTGACTATTGGTAATTAATCAGTGACTAGCTGGTGCAAACACATTTCTGTCTCCAGGAAGTTGGTTGGTGAACTGCTCCTTGAAGTATTTTTTCCTGCTCCCTGATTGGATGACTGACCTGGTTTAATCAGAAACAACAAGGAGTCCAGTGGCATCAGCTGAAGAAGTGTTTTTTTACCAACAAAAGCTTATGCCCAAATAAATCTGTCAGTTTATAAGGTGCCACTGTGTTAAGAAAATGATTGTTAGGAAAATGTAACTTAGAATGTTGTAGTATGATTTTAAAATAGCCTTAGACTTATAATCTCACTCCCTGTATATGTACTATTGACCCCTAGTTTAACATGCATTTTAAACTTGCATTCACCCTGTCACAGCTGTGCAGGCATCATAGTGTCTGAGTACCCCTAAGTGTTTTGAACCTCCTGCTTACCAGACAGGTAAATGAAATAGATTAATACCAACAATGGATGTAATAGCCATTAAGTGTTCCCACCTGTGTAAGTGGATTGAAAGTCCCCCCTCCCTTATCAACACAGGGGTATAAAATATCCTCACACATGTATTGAGGGGAGCCAGTTGTTTGGGTGATAACCCCTCTGACTCCTTATTGCTTGCAATAAATCTTGTTTTTCCAGAAGTCTACTGAGTTATGCCTGTCCTTTGAGGTATATTGGACAAAACTCCAAAGGAAATAAGCAGTTTTTGCAACAACTGGACTCCTCATTGTTTTCGTGGTTACAGACTAATATGGTTTAATCAGGAGAATAATGAATGATGAATAACAACTAAGGAGTGGGAAGTTAGAAAATACTCTTCTTTGCAAATGACAAATAGCCTTGTTCTCCTGTGAATATGGATTATTATGTTGGATGACATTCCCTGTTGTGCAGAGGTCTAAACACCAGATGTATGGACTGCTTTAGCCTCTGTGATTCTTAGAAGGCACAAAAATTACCCTGTTGGGTTAACTTATCTGGTGCATGGGCATTGTGGTAGACCTCTCCAGAGGGGTGACTTCCATTCATGAAGGCCAGCCTCTATCCAAGTTCTCATGTAGACAGAAATCCTGATCTTGTGACTGGTGAATGACAAGAGGCATGGACATGGTGGAGCTCAGAATCTGCATGGCTGCAAAAAGACCTGTACTATTCAAATAGCTTTACTAGAGAGCTTAGGTTGTTTATCTTGACATCAGTCATTTTCCATGGAAGTTTGGTGGACATCACCTTCAGAAAGCAGCTCATACTACCCTTTGGCAGATAGCAAAGTCTTCAATCATGAAGTGGTCCAAAGCTCATCCAACCATTTCAGCTCATCTCTTCTCCAAACAGCACTTTATTGTAAACTCATGGTCGACATTTAGCAGGCAAATTAATTACTAAAACAAGGACAGAGAGCTCCACTCAGAGAGCTAGGTTTGGTTTCTTTCCCTCTAACAGTGTGCAACAAAGATAGGGAGGAAATTTGAATAATTTAAAAATCAGACATTGCTTTGGGGTGATTGAGGACTTCGCAGTTGGGCAAGCTACAAGAATACATTATTCCCTTCTCTTGTTCAAAGACTTACTTTTCTGATACAAATTAGGACTTGTACCTGTCTGGAAAGAGAATTTATATAAGATTCCTCTCTGCTTTTTTTTTTTAACCAAAATTACCATTTAGCTTGTTTCTTGTTTAAATTTTTTTTTAACCAAAATTACCATTTAGCTTGTTTCTTTACCAAAACTAAGAAGTAAGTGTATAAGGAATTGGCTGGAGTAAAAACATGAAACAGTGCATTAGAGATATAGGAAGCTTGATCTATTTTACCATGGCATCAAAATCATAATGTGAGCCTAAAATGAATGGACATGTGATGCAAATAAATTTCTAGGTCAACATCAAAATCCTGAAAGACATGTATGTACCTGCTAGGTCCTGCTCTCTACTTCAGTTGAGCTGCTCACAGATGTAAGCACAATGGTTCAAATATTGTTTTGTCATCCAGCTGTTCTGAGCCATACAACCAGCTCAAAGTGGCTTCAGAGTTGGCAGCCATAGGGAGATCACCCCAGTGCTGGAAGTTCCTCTAGTAGCTTAGAGTATTTCCTTCATCCTCTCCCACTTCTGGAATAGGAAATGAGGCCAGAAAAAGCCAGGACATCAGTGGGTGTGATCCCCAATTGATGGACTGGCTCCAGCAGCCACTGCAACTTAAAGCAGCCCCTAGGCTACTCATATATTCTGGGGCACTAAACCAATGCAGCACAAAGAAGAAATTTACGCCACCACCCTACTGAGCTGTTCCTATTTCTGAGATTTTTTTATCTTTTTTTAAAATTTCACTGGGATTGGAAAGCATTTGAAAGTAACAGAATGTAGCTCTAATTTTACTTTTGAAAGGTTTGGAAGTCCTCTCAGGATTTAGCTTTCATGCAAAAACACATCTTGTGAGTCAAACAGAAGAATACAGATATCAGGGCCTTTTTCAGTTGGGGGGCTACTTTGTTGCATTTGCTGCCATATTTTTTTTTTCTTTTGGTCATTCCCAAGTGGTACTGCAGATTCCTGGGATTATGTTGCAGTTTGGCTAGATTCTTCAATCATTTACTCAGTGGCTTCTGGCAGGTTGCAAATATTTTGTTTCCGAAAGTCCCCTATGTCCATTCTAGGTTATCAGACTAAAGCAAAGCTGAATAATTCATTGTCCCTTGGTGGTTACTATATGTAATTAGTAGATGAAAGATACAGCCTAAATTCTAGTGACATGCTTTTCAGGTTCGTGGAACATCTGCCTTGAACACAAATCACAGGTGTCTCTTGACCCTTGTAGAATATCCGAAATCGCAAGGCAACTTGCTCTGTACCTACTAAACAATATATTTAGAAATCTGCAGTTAAGATGAATGTGTCTAGTTAAGAAATCAGTCTTCCTATAGGACTAGTTGGCCCGGTGCCCAAGGAAGGAAGCTGTTCCAACATGTAATCAAGTAACTCTCAAGGGCCTCCACTGCTGCCTAATATAGCCATACCTGATACAATGGTTTTCACTCTCAGCCAACCAGAACAATCTCCTTTTGAAATATTGCAAGTCTAGGAGTACAAATGTATCTGTAGCCTTTCCAAGAAGAAGAACTATAAACAAATAGAGATTCTTATACTGATTGTTTGTGCCTTAATTATTGCAAGGAATAAATAATTATTTCCCACAAGCACATGCAAACTCTCCGCTTTCAGGCTGCAGCCAGCAAGCGTTAGGTATGTTACAAGGAGTTCAAGGCATTGTTCTCTGATCCGGGAAGGGATTTCATTCTAGATTTCATTAAAACATATCTCAATGATACTGTCCTGGGCTCTTGCCTCACGTATCTCTGTTTGACTGTGGATGAAGGCTTCGCGTTCTGATCTGAAAGCTTCTGAATTACTTGACTGTTTACCAGCCTCTAGATGATTATATTAGTGTTTGTGTTGCCTCCAATTCCATATATCCTCATAGAGGAAGATCTACATATCTTCCTAATGAGTTAGAATATACAGCTTCATAGTCTTCTGCCACCCATAAACAAGCACTGGATGCAAAGAGCAACCAATGTTTGTGGAATCCTCTCCAGAACCAAAGCAAAAGGCAAACCAATGTTTGTTTTTCAAAACTCCCTTCGATGTTACTGCTCCTTCATCTCCTACTGTTTTTTCTCCTGCTGTGGTGCTGCTACCACATGATACTGAGCCAATCCAGGGACACTTAAATTCTGTAGCTAAGAGAGCAAGGCTCCTGACAAAAGGAAAAGAGCTACTGAAGTTATCAGTTGCCACAAAAGCCACCAGGAGCTGTTTGGATGACTGAGAGGATCTGGCCAAGATCTTCTACACTTTCATTAAATCATTTGCCTATTACAAAAAATAACATTGGAGAACTCAAATATAAGAGTCCTAGACAAATTCCAGTGTGTTAAAGATGTACTGCCCATCTAAATTCCCCTGCAGTTCAATGGAAAAATAACCAAGCCACAGGAACAGTGATTTGCATTGTTTGTGGAAGATGTAGGTTGCTGAAGCCGTTTAGACAGTTCTAAGGAATATTGGGAGATACCTTTGTAATTGTGTGGAAAGAAGCTATCTTTATTGTTCAGAAAAGACCAAGTAGTTTCTTCAGTTGCCCCATCCCAAGATTACACCTGTTAACTCCCCAAACTCCAGGTTCTTTTGCCGTGTGGACTAAAAAGGTGAGATATGAATGTCCAACTATGGCACTGGGGTTTTGTTTTGTTTTACCCACATTCACTTATTGAAGTGAGGAAGGAAGATTGGTCTTTTTCTCTACCTCTCGCCTTTCTTCCTTACAGTATTTTATTAAATAAAATCACCACCAGTGGTCTGTATGCTATTTGATTATTATCTGTGACAAAGCTTACAGACCTCAGCTGAGACCAGGACCCTACTATATTCAAGTCTGTGTAAACACAATGTAAAGACAGTCCCTGTCTCAAAGAGTTTGCCATCTACAAAGATGAGAGACGAGGGGTATGGAGAAGAAATATAACATATAAGCACAAGGACAGGTCTATGGTTTGCAAACTTGTTCTATACTGCAGTTTCAAAAATCCACTGAGCTCCTCAACGTTATTTTATAAAGAGAAGAATACATTTAACTTGCCATTTGGGACAAGCTTTCACTGTTGCCTGATGTCTCTGAAGCATTTGTGACACAGATGTCTGATGTACTTCAGAAGTTGTGCTCCAAATTCAAGCATAGCTATAAAAACCACCCAGTTTTACTGTGCATGTGTTTGCTCATGAAAATGGCAATTTCACCAACATTCAGGAGCACTCACAAATCTCATCCAGGTGAAATGTGACCATAACCTTCTTGTACAACTTTTTGGCTGCATAATATAATTCCCAGGGCAAAACCATAAATTTGTTCAAGGTTGGAAAGTTTCCTTGTTTGCAACAATAACTTTTTTTTTTTTTTGGAGAGACAACAGATTTCTGCCTGTGAAAACTTACTTTTAAATAAAAATATGCAAAATATGGAGCCATTCAATTCCGAGTGTAAGCCTTGATGAATGAGAAACCTAAACTTGCAATCTGACTATATTCACTAGCAGCTAGTAGATTAACAAGCCAAGTTCAGTGGTTAACCAAATCCATTGAATGATGTTCTATTGAACCAATTGCACTGAACTATGCCAGTTTACACTAGCTAATGATTGGCCCTGTTATCCCTCATTGGGGTTTATTGGACACAAAATGCATTGATGAAGCATGGTGCAGGTACAGCATATGCCTGAGTACTTTTCGGAAGAAAGCCATTACATGTATGCGAGGTTAGAATGATTTAACAGCTATTCCCCAATAATATATGTATATACAGGATCTTCCTTGTTCATCCTTCTCAACCAGTAAATCTTCACTTTGCATATGAGCTCTTTATTCCTGTTCCCCGATAGAAGATAATTCTTATTTTCCTGCTGATTCCTACTTTTATATTGCTTTTTTTTCTTTGCTAGCTAAATGCATGATCCTGTTGTATGTCAAAATCCTGTCATAATTCCAAGAGATGACAGCTGAGTTGATTGTGGTTAGACTCTTTTAACCTCCAACAAATCATTTGCATCTTGACTACAGAGAATGTTCTACTTGTTAAGGAACTTCTTATACTATTAATCCTGTTTCTAGAACTAAACTTTATGGGCTGGAGCTAAAGCTTCCTACAGCCAGTGAGAGTCTTCAGTTGGCTTTGAACCAGGCTCTATCAGAGCAAAGTACTTGTCTTGGGAGCTCATTCAAAATTTAAAATAATGAGAATAGAGCTATTGTTCTCCTGAAGCATATTTTGGTGCTCATTAGTATATACAGGGGCATGGACCCACTTGAATGAGCAAACCCCTTTCCTTGACCATAGATTCATCAATGTATTTAATATTTCCATACATCAGTTCATACATTATAAAAGTAACCCAACTGTTGTATGTGAAAGCACCTAAGAAATAGGGTTAGTTGATTCTTTAGTTTAATGAGATCTGAATTTCACCGAGGTGCATGACCAACATGCAAATAAAAAAGTATTCAAGTTATGTCAGTTTCGTACGTGGGCAACCGTTCTTGGAAAATGAGAGGACATTCAGTCCTTTTGCAGAGGGCTTCACTGTCTGATCTCTTAGTCTCATAGACTTTAAGGCTGGAAGGGACCATCATGGTTATCTAGATTGACCTTCTGCATATCGCAGGCCACAGAACCTCACCCACCCATTCCTGTAATAGACCCCTAACCTCTGACTGAGTTATCAGATCATCAGTTATCAAAGTAAAGACTTCAACTAACAGAGAATCCACCATTTAGAGTGGTTTAAATCTGCAAGTTACCCATTACCCATGCTGCAGAGGAAAGCGAAAAAACCACAGGGTCTCTGCCAATAAGACCTGGAGGAAAATTCCTTCCCAGCTCCAAATATCTAGCGTATAACAGAAAAGTGTTCACATGTGCACTGAAATGGAGTGTAAAATGAATCATAAATCTTAAAACTATGTGGTGGTCTGAAAAAAATAGTGGATTAGGACATCAGGCACAAGTGAATAGGGATATCTGCATTAGGTTTATGATTATGGTCTGTAACAGGGATTGGCAACCTTTGGTGTTTGGCCTGCCAAGGAAATCCACTGGCGGGCTGGGATACTTTGTTTATCTGCAGCATCTGCAGGTTCAGCCAATTGCAGCTCCCACTGTCCGCGGTTTGCCGTGCCAGGACAAAGGGTGCTGTGGGAAGCGGTGGCCAGCACATCCCTCGGCCCACATCACTTCCCGTAGTCCCCATTGGCCTGAAATGGTGAGCCACGGCCAATGGGAGCTGCAATCGGCTGATCCTGCGAATGCTGCAAGTAAACAAACCGTCCCAGCCCATCAGCGGATTTCCCCTACGGGCTATGTGGCAAAGGTTGCCGATCCCTGATCTATAAAATAGTGCATCTGAACTGCCGTCCTACTAATACACTGTGCAAATGAACTGAACGCTTCTGTACATAAAGTTTCCTTTTAAAAAAAACCTCAGGATTTTAACAAAATATGAAGGGAGAAATTGGCCAATGGGATTGGAAAAACAGCTTTCCCTGAATCCAGGGTGTTTGGAGACCTACAGAGTAGGATGCATATTTGGCTCCCAGAACCTTCCCCTTATTCCTAGCCACTGTGTTTGCTTCAGTATTCTCAAAACCATTCTCAGAAATAGCGTATTGCAAAGCAGTTGCTCATGCATTGAAGATCAGCCCCAGAAATACTATTTGTGATCATGAGACAGTACTTTCACAAATGGCCTCATGGTGGGGGTATTCAGTGTACTTGCAGATATTATGGTACAGTACAGGCATGGTCAGCCTTAAAACTCCTGATGCCCCAAGCAAAGCCAGACCATAAGAGCCCCAGATAAGGTTAGAGATGGGAGAGTTTCAATTTGTCTGTGCCCCTTGCTGCTCCATGCAACCATGTGTTTCAAGTGCCCCTAAGGCCAGTCTGGGTGTGTTGATCTCAGCTTGCTCTGGATCATTAAGACCCGTATGGATTGTATGCCTCTAACAGCCGCTCTAAGTGATGAGTATTGCAAAGCCTGATATTGATGGCACCGTGCAGTCGATGATCTGTGCTGGATGACTGCTGTCTGAGTGCAGCACAAGTGTGGAGTCCTCCAGAACATGCACACCCACAAAAGAGATTGGATCAAAATTTAATCAACAGCTTTATTCTGTTCTTCAACTTGGGCTCATTGTTTTGTATCTGTGAGCGTTCCGAAGCCTGGAGTGATGGAGGGGGCTTGCTGTCATCGCAGCTCAGTCTGCTCTTCACGCTGGGCACTTTATGTTTCTCTGCCTGGAAAATTTCAAATAAAATGTCAGTCTGTGCATCTCATTAATCTGCTAACAGCTAAGTAAAAAAGTCTGACTGCTTTCAAAATATAACACAGATTTGAAGTTCAAGGATGCAGTTCATCTATCAGTCTATTTATCTATCTATCTCCAGGCTTGCTCTATTGGTATCTGAGCACAAGTAAATCTAATGGAGAAAGGAAATGAGGTTACCTTAGTCAACTCCAAAGCAGAAGTCTAAGTATTCGAAGTGAGATCGGGATTAAGTTCATCTCAAATCATCCATTCAGATTGACGCTGCTGGAAAAAAATAGGTTTAACATGTCAAAATATGAGTTTGTGGGCTTGGACATCTCAGTCCATTTCCACACAGCACAGAAACCACTACCGCATTTGACAGTGGTTGGTACCTTTGCTGGCAACTGCGACAGTCTTTGGACTGAGTGAGAGCACAGAGACTGACCTATCCTCTTCTCCCTAGGTGTGGTGCCCCCAGATCAGGGTTAAAAGCACATGGGTGTGGACAAGTGAGAAAGCTTCTACAACCCTGGCTCAGGTTATATTGTACCTGTTCTGTGGAGGATGTCAGTCTCTAGACCCAAAACCCAGCAACTCTTGCAAGTATTAAAATGCACTCAGCATGAAATTTAGCCCTCGGTAGCGGGCGACAGGTTATGTACCATTTAAGTGCCACTTAGCATCTCAAAATACATAAATTATATATATATTCTTCACAGTTATGTGTGTGTGTATAGGTGTGTATCCATACTTGTGTGCGTGCTATTATTTATATTTAATTCTTCATCCTTTGCTATTTCTTTTCTTTCTGCTTTTTATTTTAAATGGCATATGTTCATATGCTTTTGGATCAACCTTTGGGTGTACAAAATGTTTACTCAATTTGCATGCACTGTTACTGCCACTGCAGATGCAAATTGGCTAGCACATACAAATAGCTAAGTAGACATATTTGCATACAATTATCTGATTCTTGCCCAGTCATGGTAATTGCATATGCAGATTAGGTGCACAGTTGTGCATGCAAATTTTTGAAAATCTGGCCTCAATAGTTTATTAGGCAAGCTGCACATTTCCTCTGATAAAATATTGAAGATTCTGGTTGAACCCCTGTGGCTTCTCCGTATTATCTTCCCTCAGTAAATGTTCTCCACATTTCTAGTATTCAAGAAAGGGTTAGTCTGCAGATTTATATATCCATTATTTTAGGGTGGTTTTGATCTTTTCCAAATGCCTCCATTAATCCACTTTAGTTTTAAGTAGGAAAAAATACCTCTGCTTTAATTTTCAGAAGCTATTCCACTTCATGTGATTCTGTGTTTTCAGTTGAAACTGTGGTTTCTCAGTGAATTCATTCTAATGAAGCTGAAAAGATTCGTCTACTAACAGATTTCAGCAGATGCAAATTTTGATCTGTGAAAGCCAGTCCCCAATTTGTGCCTGTCACTGCTTCCATGCTGGAAATGGACTTTTGCAGTGACTAAAACAAACATGTTCTTGAAAACCTTTTCTATCCATCTGAAAACTTTCCTGAGTTGCAAATCTGGGGATGGAGCCTGAAGTTTTTTCAAATGAAGAACTTGCTTTATTACTATTTATTGTTTTCATTGCTATGGTGTCTTGAGTCCTCAGGCTCTAACCCTTTCACACAAATCAATGGCAAAACTCTCAGTGGCTTCAATGGAAGCTGATTCACATCTCCAGTCTGGGTTATTGAGCTAGATGTTGCACTGACCCATAATAAAACAGAATCTAGGTATTGTATGTAGATAGTAGTGTAGCTTAAAGCTTTTCAATCTCCTCAAATTGTATTGAAGCTTCAGGTTTTTTAAGCTCCTTGTACTTTTAAGCTCCTAGCCACCTTATTCTGTAATTAAAAAGAGTGAAACTAATGAGAAGTTGTTTTCCTTTAAATATGCCAACAAAGCACGAAAGACGTTAGAAAAGCAACTGCCTAATTTGACTGTGCAAGATCCATGACTGCATAGGTAAAGCAGCCAATTTACAGTGATTGTCATAACTGCATCTGCAATGTAGACCAGGAACAGTGTACACTTTTTGAACATGCCATTCTATGCCTAACATTTTTGAAAATATGGTCCATGGAGAATAAAAGTGCAATCTAGCAATCCCTCCATCATCGGGACTTCGAAGTCAATAGGAGTCTACAAATAACACTTGCAGGGTTTGGTCCGCTGTTCCTTTGTGGATAGACAGACTAGTCTATTCCCAGAATGGTTCTGTAGCTGACTTAATTAGCCAATGTGTGGGCAGTGGGGGAAATGCAAAAAGATGTTCATCCTTCCTCAAAATGTGCTCCAGTCAGCTCCAGTCCTGCTGAAGCCTATTACGGCATGTCCCATTACGGCATGTCATCTGGAAGGAGGCCTTCTGCAAATGTTTCATAGCAGGGAGAACAGATGACTCAGGGAGGAAAAAAAAACACAACAAAACCCCCCCAAGGTGCCCCTTCAGAGTGGCAAAGCATTGATTTCTGTTACTTGTTAGAAATGGCTTCTTTCATTCTGCAGAGAGCCCTTTTCTGAGACTGCAATTGGCAGACCCCCCTGGTGACTGAATTCCGGTGGCAGAACACCCCTCCCAGAAAATGGGATGTTATTATTGAAGCAAAAGGAGTTGTTTAATGGGGCCCAGTTGTTTGCTTGCCCCCACAGGACAACTTCTGAAAAATATAAGAATGAACACCTATTTGAATGACACACCTAATGTAGCCGTGGTTCGGAGATGACTGAAGCAGAAAGGAAGGAAGAAAATCTCCAGAAGAAAAAAGAGCTAAAGCACAGTCTAAATCTCCTTACCAGACAGCAACCATTTGATTAGGTCATCTGCATTCCAGGATTAGAAATCTATTCACATGAAAGAAGATTTGCTGAACTGATGTCTTATTTTCTTTCACTGCCTTGATCTGTTCTGATCCTGGGGAGCTTTTGGTAGCTTGTTCATGTGGGGTTTTCTGCATATACTTCCTTTCAGTCTCTGTAATGCTCATTTTTCCATGACCTTCTCTAAAGCAAGAGACCCCTTCCTGTTCTGATGCTGTAACACGATGGCTCTCCAGTCCTTCTCGTGCCCAAGGAACACAATAGGAAAACAAGAGGAGGGGTTGGAATAAAGAGAATCTGATACTATATAACTCTACAGTTCAACTCAAGAACTGAAAGGAATACACAACAGAGACATCAGCATTCCAAATTTCCAAGTGCCAAACAGAATACCTGCCAATACATGGCCAAACCACACTGGGCCATTTTCTGATGTCACTCACTGCCCGGGATGGCTTCAGTGGGGTTTCTCTGGCTTTGCATTAGTGTAATGCACACCAGCACTTTTGTCAGTAAAACTTTTGTTGGTTGGGGTATGAGAAAACAACCCTCTGACTGACATACCAACAAAAGTGCTGGTGTGGACAGTGCTATGTCTTCAAGACTCTCCTGCCAACACAGCTAACGCCGCTCGTTGGGGGTGGTTTAATTAGTCCAGCGGGAGAGTGCTCTCCTCTCAGCAAAGAGCAGCTATACGGGAGACAGGGGTGGCGGGTGGGTAATAGGAGCCTATATAAAGACCCCAAAATCAGGACTGTCTCTATAAAATCAAGATATCTGGTCACCTTAGTTGTACAGCTGTACCACTGTAAGGTCCATAGCGTAGACATAGGCTAAGATCTGACTGTGGCTCCAGTTAGATATATCCCGTTAGTAGCAACTCTCATCCCATGACTGCACTGCCTGGGCCTGAGCCTCAGGTCCAGCTGAGTTATGCTTATCTCTGGGTTTGAGGTGTGGGACAGGGAAGGTAGGTTTATGACACCTTAGCACCATCCCAATCCTGCAGCTGGCTGGGTGTTCCGTTACTAAAGAGTGTCCAGCTACCAGTGGCACCAAGGAGTTGTTTCAGCAGTTGGAAATCATTGGAGAGCAGCTGGGTTTTGGCTACACTCACTTGCCTTGGCCACACCAGGCGTGCCCCATTTTCCAGTGCCTGAGTGGGGGCTTGTTAAGGGGATAGCTACTCCACACTCTGTCCCGTTGAATCTGTTGTAAGAGTGCTCCATACAAGAGTAATGCCTGTACTTATGTCAACAGGTAATAGATACAATGCCAGTAGAGGGTGCATTCGAATATGTAAGGTTTAAGATTAGCAGCCGTGCATTTCCCTAGTTAACTCTCTTTTACAGGTTCTTATCAACTGTCAGACATAGATCCACAAAATTTTCACTACAAAAGGTTTTTTTTTTCTCCTGCTGATAATGGCCCATCTAAATTAAACAGCCTCTTAGAATTGGTATGGTAAGTTACAACTTTTTTTGCTTTCTATGTATATAAATACATCTTACTTCTGTTCCATTCTATGCATCAGATGAAGTGGGCTATAGCCCACAAAAGCTTATGCTGAAATAAACTGGTTAGTCTCTAAGGTGCCACAAGTATTCCTCGTTTTATTTTAGAATATGTAACATTGTTTGGAGGTTATGTTGCATCCACAAAGCTTATTGTTGTGTGCCACAGATGACTTCATCTGTGCAGGTCACATGAAATTCTTAAGCAGTCTCACACAGCAGGGGAATCCTCAGCTAGTTGGCTGAAAGGAAGCTTAAAATCTGGCCCCCTCTGTGTGCATCACGTTTAGGGCTGCCAGCAAGTCTTGAGCTGTGATCCTTGGCTTGCATCAGCTTTAAAAGTGAGCTTAGAGGAGCCTCCCTGATGACCAAGAGAGCAGGAGCTGTCCTACATTTTTCTTAGTGGTGAATTCCCTTTTGCCGGTGTCATGTCTTCTAACCTAAGTTCAACAGTAATATTACACCACACCCACTCTTTCTTCCTCCTTTTACCTTACTTGACAGACTGCAATGAATGTAGTTCCCTCTACTTTTACTCTGTCACATAGTTTTAAACTTCATTAAAATCAAATTTGGGGGTGGTTTTTATGCCAAAAACACACAGTTTGTAAATCCCAGTCAGAAATTACCTGGAAATGTCCTTCTTTTTTCAGGAAACCATATAAAATTATAGCATATTATGGCCTGCTAATGCCTGCCAAAGCATGTTACTCAGTCCCAGTTTATTCTTCAGTTTGAAGACTGCTTTTTAATTAAAGTTCTGTTTGATTCTCTCCAGCTCAGACAGGGCCAGATGTTGCCATTTGGATCTTTGCAGGCTATAAGGACAGCAGAATTTCAACCATATTATACCACCTTGAGCAGTCATTTAAACCAAGCACCTACAATCCCCATTGACTTTCAGACAGAAAATTTACCAGGAAACCCACTGTGTCTTTCACAACAGCATTTGGCATGTTTAAAGAAGAAAAATATGTTTAAACCCAGCTCCAATCTATAACCTATTTTGGACCGAACATTGTCCATGGAGAGAACCTTGGTGAAGGTAAAGTCTCCTTTGTTCCATTCCAGTGCAGTCTACTGCAGTATTGGTAGCTGAAAGTGAAACTGACTAGATGCACAAGTGAACTGACACCATTGTTTTTTCATTGTCTGAAGTGAGAGAAATGCAAAAAATAAGCAAGGAGCATAAATCAGTGACCAACAAACTGATTTAAAGTAAACATTTTCCCTTTTAATAGTAAAATGGATTTTTGATAGTGTTGTAGGTAAAGAAATGTTTGTTTACAATACTGCCTGTGACTTTGACGTTGAACATTTCCAACGGCAGTGAAAGTAGAAACAAGATGATAGCAAGCATTGTTAATGATCTCATAACATCCCACCAGAGAAGGCTGCTTTGCGGTATAAGACACTAATGAAACCTCAGATAAAGTGGTGAGTGTGGTCTTTTTTCCTTAGAAAAAGCTAAATTGTTCTTTAAGTAATTCAGTGTAGTAAAACCAATATTATCTCAGGTATGAAAGGTTTAATTTTTAAGAGCAAGAAACAGCAGGAAATTGGTCTTATTCTAACTGGAGGGGAGCAAGAGAGAGAGAGAGAAAGAGAAAGAGAGAACATGCTGACCTAAATAATTGAAGGTTTTGGAACTCTGAGGGAATGGATAAAAATTGATCCTGGCAAACTCCTCACACATTCAAAGAATAAGAGTGCAGCACCTATCCTTAGAACAGTTTATTTAAAACGTATGGAACAAGTGACTGTGGAGGGCTATTTGAAGCCTAGAGGCAATGATGGGTGACAGCAAAAGGCAACTAATGCAGAGTCCCAAAGGAAAAGGAGAATTATAAAGGAAGCAGGCATAATGATTCACAATACTTTTTCTCCTTTTCTGCGAATTTCTGCTGTTTCTATAAGTCAGGAACCTTACCAATTACCAGCAACGATAGGGCACCACTACAAAGAATATTGTATCCTCCCTCTGTGGAAATAGCCATTGAGACACAGGGAGGGATAAAGTCTGCATGAGTGTCAGGCTGTTTTTAGGGACATCCTTCACAGTATGTGATTTAACAGGTGGCCCTTTTGAGAATGGAGTAACAGAATCTGGGAGGAAAATATCAGTGGATTTGGTGGGTAACTGAAGAGGTTTGGTTGGAGGGTCTGGTAACCAAAGTAACACAATTAGTTGATGTCAAACTATGGGCACTGTACTGTACAGCAGAATTCAACAGCAGGAAGAAGATGAGAACAGCAGGTAGAGAGAAGAGTTTAAAAAGGGAGCAATAAAGATAATGGGAAATGGTTAGCTGTATATTTCTTCCAGGACACTAGAAGTAGGTAGCATCTGAAGAGAAGACCTCGTCAACCTAATGATTCTTTTACTTACACCAGCTATTATATTTGCTGTTGCAGAGAATGCTGAGGCTGTGATGCTAGGGGACAGAACCACCCGACATCTTTTTTGTGCTTTCCTGTTCAAGGCTGGGCTTTCCTTTCTAGGGCTTCCAGAAAGAGCAAATGTGCAATTTTACATGCAAAATGGGTGAACGGTTTGCAACAGATGTGTGCATCCAATGGCCATGATTTTGCATACAAACTGAATAATTATCCCTGAAAAGTGGTCAATTCTGGTCATTTGCACATGGAAATTAGTTAGATAGTGGTTCCCCTAAACTCTTGCTTTCAGTGGAGGATAGTGAGCTGGGGAGATAAGACTTCACTGAGGTAAGAAAATGAGTGTTAAGTTTTGATAACAAAAATATGCCAGTAGTTTAATGAACTGAGAAACCTTGTCTTGGACCAAGTGAGCATGGAAAGATGCATGGCGTGGTTAAAACTGGCAGTACAAGTAACTAGGGCAAGTCTCTCTTGTCTTTTCCCCACCAAGAGCTGGTGACAGTGTTCTCCCCATAGACTCATAGTTCAAGAAGGAACCACCATGATCATCTAGTCTGACCTCCTGCATGTTGCAGGCCACAGATCCTCGCCCACCCACTCTGGTAATAGACCCCTAGCCCTGGCTGAGATATGGAAGTCCTTACATCGTGATTTAAAGATTAGCCATTCCAGGCTGGTGCTGGTGGGGAAAAATGTGTTGGAATGTGAAGGGAACAAATGGGCCAACATTTTTTTAAAGCTTTTCTTTTTGATTTTTTAAAAAACCCTTTCTCCCAGTGCTACCAACCTGAGGTCAAATACACCTCTCCTACAAGTCCACTGAGGCTAATTTGACCCATGACTTTCCCTGTCTCCCACCAAGAAGACAAACGTCAAGGGATGCCAACCAATCATGCAGCAAAAGGAGTTATTTGTGTTACATAGTGAAGGTTCTGCACAGACCTGACTCCATCCCAACTCCCTCCTCTCCCCCGTAGCCCTCCAAAAGACCGCTTAGTGCACGGAACACCCCATGCTGGAGATGCGTCAGGGGCCTTCCCAAGTTTGATGGGGCTGTAGCAGAGCAGACCTACTTTCTGGCTATTTATCTGGCTGCCCCAAGATCCACAGGGGCTGTGGGCAACAGGACAATATAGGGCAGCCCTCAGGGACACTCTAACCAGTACCAGGCACTGATTTAGGCTCCCAGCTACCCCAGGGTTGGGGATCATAAAATACTCCACTCCTCTTTGCCATGATCTACACTGGCACGGGATGAATCGGGGTCTTATCACTAACCATCTATTAATGGTGGTTTTTGACCTGAATTATTATCTTAGATATTTGTGTTTTGTGCCTGATGCCGCCAAGCAAATGCATGTTGTTCAGTTCCCTAAGTCAGGCCACACTGTTTCCGTTCCCAATTGGCTCTCTTATCTAATGAGCCAACACAGTGCAAATTACATATTCAAGTGTGAAATTCAAATGTGCCATTTGAGTTAAAATGTGTGTCTTACCAGTCTTCCTACCAATACAGCTTGCTGACTCGAATTGTCACAGATGGCAAACACAGAAGGGGGTGTGAGTGTCGAAATAAATCCATTTGAAAGTTCAAATGAACAATCACAGGCATTTTCCACCCCAGCATTTGCCCAGTTTTAGATGACACTTGTCTGACTATTTGGGTACTATCCCAAACTGTACCTCCAGACTTTTTGTGGTTCCTCCATCACATGCTGAGTGTAGTAATTTTGACACCTGCTTGTTTATGGAGAAGCATGTAGCTAAAAAGACACACCGAGTTCCAGATGATTCCCTTCTAATATTAAGTCAGATCCTGCAACCCTTACCTAGTACTCCACGAGAAATCCCACATGCTTGAAGGATGTCATGACAGAGCCCAATAGTAGCCAATTTCAGAGTCTTTCAGGAAGGGGCAGCCCAGGCACCAGCGCAGCAAGTGTGTGCCTGGGGTGGCAAGCCACAGGGCACAGCCTGCTGGTCACTGTCAGGGCAGTAGTAAGTGGGAAGTCCGCCAGTCCTGCAGATTCGGTGGCATTTCAGCAGCAGGTACATGGAAGACAAGGGACCCGCAGACCTCCTGCAGAAATGCCACGGAATTTCAGGGATGCAGCATGAGCCGATGCCTAGGGCACTGGACTGGGAGTCAGGGGAGGTGGATTTTATTCCCTGCTCTGCTACCAACCTGCTGAGTGACCTTGGGTAGATCACATAATCCTTTTATGCTTCATTTTCTTCATCTGCAAAATGGGGATGAAGCTCCTTTCCTTTCTTCATAGAGTGCTTTGAAAACTGTGGGGAAAAGCACTTTAAAATGGTGTATATTATAAAGAAATTAGTATTACTGTCCTCTCAAGCAGCCTAGCTTCATGAACATCCAAGAAGTGCTTTTCTATAAGGTCTGAAGACTAAAGGCATCTCCAATATTTGTTAAACAACTTTTACTCTTCGTTTTAGAGGTAAAGTAAATCAATCAGATTTAACAAAGAAATGAAGATGATTTGCCCACAACCATGTCTGAGTGCAAAGATGCCATTTTGCAACCTAATGAAGCCTTCATTTAAAAAAAAAAAAAGAAAAAAACCAGGAACAGGGAGGACACCTTTTGATGCCTAATAAAAATGATTCAGCATCCACGGAAATTTGAGAAGTTATGTGGTTATGAACCTTCCAAGGGAGCAACATAACAGCAAAGGGGGAATTGAAAGGGGTATACCACAGATGGTATCGAATAACAATAATAAATAATAATAATAATAATTAATAATAAATAATGAATCCTTCCAAAAATTCAAAAAGGCTTTGTAGAACCACTGGGAATTGAAAGGAGGCAAAGTGAGTGGACAAATACAGACAAGTGGCCTAAAGAGAAATCATAAGCTTTGCATTTGGGACCTAATCCAGCATAGCATTTAAACTTGTGTTTAACTTTAATCAGGCGTTCAGTCCCAGGGAAATCACTTAGATTGTAAATTCTTTTGAGCAGGGATTGTCTTTCTGTTCCATATTTGTACAGCACCTTTTACAGTGGGCTCCTGCTCCATTAATATAAATAATACCTCAATACAAATTATAATAATAAATCTATGTGCTTAAAGTTCAGCATATGCTTAAGAGTTTTCCTGGATCAGGATCTAAGCACATAAAATCCTAATTTCATACTTAGGCAAACCAAGGCCCCCATCCTTTAATGACCTCCAGAAATATAGTCTTCCACTGACATCAAGTCCCATTAGGTTCCTCCTAAGCATGGGAATATGTCCATACGCAGTTTATTGTAGGGTAGGAGCCGTAGCCCTTGTTTACATATTAACCACTTCCATCCTATCTGACATCAAACAAGGTAATATTAATTTGTTTTTCCCCCTTCTCTTTACTGATACTTCATGTTTGACCATGACAGCGATTAAATGGGGAGCCATTTAAAAATGCTCTTTAGCACCTTTATAAATTATCAATACTTCATAATCTGAGATTATTACCAGATGGGGATCTGCTGACGCATGTCTAAAGGGACTATCCCTGAGTTTGATGTATTTTCCAATGCTGTTAACAAATGGGTCACAGCCCAGTTCTTTGATTATACAACATGTTTACAACTTCTGCCACACTGAAACTGCACAGAATATTTCTTATTTGTAGGCTGGGCCTAGGCATGTATAAAGAAAAAAGTTCCCTTCCCTTTTTTCCCTTTTGTCTGTGCACACAAGAAGCTTCACGTATGTAAACCTTCCCTTGTTGTTACATGTGAGAATTGTACTAGTGACACGTACAAACATAATCTCTCCCAATCTTAAATAAGCTTTCAAGGCTGGTAACAAAACCTGATTAAAATTGTGCTGAATCAAAGCTCCTGCTCCTCTGTTATGAAGTATCATCATCCAAACACTTTAAATAGTATTTCTATAGTGCATTCCTCCATAAGTTCAGTTTGTATTCGGTCACTTGAAATGCACTTAAGAAAATTGCTTCTTTTGCTGTTTTCACAGCAGCTTTGAAAGTCAGCTTCTGGTTTAATAACTGCCTTTAATCAGTCTGGCTTGTTTCACTCTGACAGCATAGATGTAACAAATTATTTATTTTCTGTAAGTTAAATTTAATGTCATCGCAGCTCCCAGAACTTTGTTAATGCCACAATAAATAAAAACGACAAGGTTTGCATCTCATTAAGGACATTTCTGTATGTATAATTTTCAGTAAACACAGCAAATGAAATAACAGGCATTCACTCCTAACAGTGTCACTTGAAACCATTTGTACTTGTTTCAACAGATGAGCCTATTTTTCAGGTTCTCCTACAGGTTCCAAAACATGGTGTGTTTTTTAACAGAGATCCCAAACTGTAATATATATGCAGAATCCTCAACCTGTGACTGCATGCCAAGTATTGTCACTCTGAACAGATCTCTACCTCATTTGCCATGAATCAGTGGGTTCTGGGTAGAAGACAAAATCAAACTATGTAAGTAATGAGTGACGCTTGTTTATATATTTTTAGGAGAAGACGGTGGAATGAAAATCCTGCCACTAATTTGTTCTGATCCTGCTGCCTCATTAGGGCAGCCCATAAAAGATAGGAAATGTTTACCATGTCAGTGAATGTGAACTTTCTGCATGGAGCTGTTAACACCATAAATAGCTCAGGAGGAGGCAGGGAGACAGCTGGAGCACTGGGTTTCATAAAGACTATACTAGGGCCTTGAATCTTCATTTAACCCATCACTGAGGTGACAAATATCCACCGCTTTGCTGCTGAGTGATGCGGCTGCTACTTGCCTGTTAATTTATCTGTTTTCAGGCTGTCTAGACATTGTTTGGGTCAAAAAGTGCTGCCTCTCCACCGCCGTGGGATTTGCCTGTTCAGCGTTTGCTACAGAGTCCTACTGTGCCAAACGGGGTTTACAGAAGAATGCTCCCTCTGTCGGGGTGGTTTATTAAACAGGACTCGGACGACGATTTTTTTTTATCAGTCTGAAGTTTTCTACAGATCAAGTTTATTTTTGAAAAATTCTAAAAATACACACTGCTTGAGCTAAACATTTCAAGTATGTTTTTCATTCAGTTATAAAACTGAACTGCTTAAAAGTCCCAGTGAAATGCTCAGTTGTTTGCTGTGTATGTTCTTGCAGGTTTCGGATCTCCTGTCTCTAGCATAATCTAAATTGTGAGTTCTTTGAGGGAGGGATTGTTTCTACCTTTGGGTTTGTACGGTGCCCACAGCACACGGGAGCCCTGATCATTTGCCGACCCTCTTGACTGTTACCGTTCTGTAAATATTAAAGAATGAATCTCATAACTGAGATTCTGCCACCCCCGCTTTTTAAATTGTGCTTCAAGTCAATCAAATTGGTTACCGGGTGACTTACAGATACGTTTCCCAGCACTGATCAGGAAGGTGTCACATTTTGCAGAGAGATAACTACAGTGATTTTTTTAAATCTCTTTTTTCCAGCTGCCTTGCCCAAATTGTTGCTGTTAGGTTTCCACAGAAATAACCAAAAGTCCTAGAAAAGCATAATGTCCTTTCTACTATAAAAAAAAAATGGAGCTGCATTAAATCTGATATACTGCTACTGGCTTTCTACGGCTTTTTCTACAGTAGCAGAACACAGAGGTAATGGCCCATCTAGGGCTGGTCAACATTTTTCCATTAAAGAAAAAGCAGATGAAACGTAGAAGTAAATGATTTTTTTTTCAGAAGTATCTGCTTTCTTTGAAAATTTTCTGTTTTTAATGGAGAACCCAAATGCCCAAAATCTTTAATATTTTGATTCCAAAATTCCATTGTGCTTCATCATGGGAGCTGTAGATGTGTTCCTCGAGTTCCCACTCTCCTCTGTCAGTCAGGTTCCATAGCCAAACTTTATCTCCCATAATTCACTGCATCCACGCAACTGCCATAATGCACCACCTCCTCTTACCAAGAGGGGAGACAGTGCTGCATCATGGGAGATGTAGTCTGATCAAAGAGTCTGCCTACAGAGAAGAATAGGAGCATAAGGTACATGAACTACAACTCCCTTGACACAGCAACAGTATTTCAAATCAGAAATAGTTAGGAGTTTGGCCAAAATATTTTTTATTTCAATTTTTTACCTAAAACTCATTTTGTTTCATGAATATTTCTGTCATAAATTGTCATTGAAATTTTCTACAGAGAAAGACCTGTTTTCCAACTAGTTCTATCCCCATTCCTTTGTTTATAGCATCTAAGGTGGAGTATCAGGCCCACAGAGCCTTTTCTTCTCTCTGTGCTCGGAGTCTTACTCTAGGCAGGCCATAAAGAAGACTACATGGATGGTTAAACTCCCTATTCCCTTGCACAGCCTTGTAAGGACAAAGGACAATCTTGCTCTCAGTGAAACTCATCTGTTTTTTCAGCTTATACATTGACTGGGAACAGATAGCAATTTTCTCACGTTTATTTACTATATAAAGTTATTTGTTGAATAATTTCTGGGAGCAATTTTTGGTTTGCAACTCTTCTATTGGCCAAGAGGCCCTGGTCCTGACCTGTCAATCCACACAGGCACAGAGTCCCATTGACTTCAAGGAGGCTCCATTTGGGCATAACACATGAATCATAATGGACGATTTAGACGATCAAAGTTCAAGCAGTTCTAATTGGACACACAGGTCACTTGATAAGTTTCTGTTGATAGTAGTTGTTGGAATCTTGCTTTACAGATCTTCTGCAATATGCTTTAAGTTGCACTCGTTCAACAGAAATTATTGTTGGTAAACTCACATGCAGAAAGGTTTGTAGAAGAAAAGATGAACGAAACGTACATTGGAAGAATGCTAGCAGATAATTTGTTGCAGCTTTTACCCAGCTGTAGTTTTCAGTTTCACCAACCAAGACTCTCAGGCCTGAGAATTAGTTCTCACTGAACAAGTGCTATTGGGTGAGGTTTGTTTTGTTTTTGTATGTAGTTTTTTTAAAAACTTTTTTCCACTGGAATTTAGAACAAAATGTCCTGGAAACATGAGATTTGTAAAAGTTAATTATTTCAAATCCTACATTTTAGGCCAAGTTAAACTTGAACGAGTCCCTTTATTAGTCCCGTGATACATTTCTATATTTTTTTCATAGAATTGTACAGTTTTTCTTAAAGAGTTACAATAAGATTAATTCTAGAAATAACATTTTCCAAAAGACAAATGGAATGAAGGGGTAGCTGGGCTGAGCGGTTAAAAATCTGTGAGATGCTCTCTGCCAAGTTTTGGGCAGCATTCTGTGTGGTATGTCCCGCTGATACAAGACAGCGAAGCAAGTGAGGGTCACTTACCTATCAAGCAACAAGTGTAATCTAACACATTCACAACAACTTGTAAATTGACCTTGTGCAGATACTGCTCTAAGCACTTGCCATTTAAAGGCATCTCCCACAAACCCTTTCCCCACCTCTACTAAGAATTCTGTCCCCCCATCCCAAATATCTGTTTGTCACAGATACATACCTTAACTTCCTGTGGCTGTCTCCATTTGCTCCGCACTCATAGCCTGTGTTGGCCACCAGTGCCTTGCTTTCTAGTCAGATGTCTTTGCCTGCCCATGATCAATCTGATGCCATCCTGGTTTGAATCAGGGTGGATAAAAATCAATGATTTTTTTAAAATTAAAAAAACCAGATTTTTATTTAAATCAGACTTTTTTTACTTAAATCGGATGTTTTTGATAAAATGCTTTTTAAGGAAAAAACCTATCTAAAGATAGTATTAATTAAGATACTTTATAGCTCAAAGATATCTCATCATGGAATAGGGATTATAAATTCTAAGTCTATAGTATGAGACAATATATTCATGTAATGTTTAAGTAAAGTTTTGTAAATGGATTAGGGACCCAAATTTATGGGGTTTCACAGGCTTCTGTATAGATTATTTAGGTTAATCTTTTTATCTACCCAATGGGACTCAGTGCTCAGTATAGAAGATACCATCAGAGATGCTTAGTTTTGCAGTTCTCAAACTGTGAATTTGTGTCTCCAGAGGTAACATGCTTCTTAATCACAAAAATGTTTTAAATATACAGAGGTGAGAAAAAACAGATCTCAACTCTATGGTACCTCTGCAAATTTGTATGCACACAGTCAATTCCTTACCTCTCTCTAGAAGTGAAAAGTTTGAAAAAGTTCAATGAATAGAAGATTGTTGGATTGGATAAGGAGAAGTCTAGATATAACTGTGAGAAGCAAGGAACATATGCTTTTTTTGTTAAAATATTATGTTTGCTTTTGAAGAAAAAAATCCAGAATACTTAACATTTTTTTTCATTAAATAAAACAATTTAAATATCTGTCTCGTGATGTTTTCCTCCTAATACAGCATGGCAAGAAAATCCTCCAAATATTAATGATTAACCTGTTGAACTGGAGATAGTTCACCTCCTAATGGCTTCATAAATATGTACTTCAGTTACCTTTGGTAAATGAAACAACCACACAATCATTCATTTTCTAATATAGATTTAAAACTAATCGGAAAAGTTTTCAAAATAAATTACTGTTTAAAAATGTATAGTGTGTACCTTCTAAAAATGAAATTTACATCTATCTCTGAGTTGTGAAGAATATGTATTAAGGTTATAACAACCAACAAGAATGAACTTTTCTGTAGAAAACCATGATAAAATCAAGTCTTCCTGTCTAGTGATTTAAATCATGATTTAAATCAAATCCACCCTGATTTGAATAACCTGCATCTTTTAAAATCAGGCACTAGGGGAGGAGGAATACATTTAATTTTTCAGATTGTACAGAGTAACCAGTACTCCCGGCAAATCAGTGCCTTGTTGTTGCCACTATAGTGGATCACATTTGGAGGTTCATTTCTGATCATTTAGTGCTGGGCTCACAAGGGTGGGAACATTATTGATGTAGTAAAGTCTACTGACTAGGGTACCAAGCTAGGAATCAAGAGTTCTGGGTTCCACTCCCAGCGCTGCCACTGACTTGGGCAAGGAACTTCCCCTCTTTCTGCCTGAAGAACAATGGATCAGTGGTTATGGCCTAGCATTTAGAATACTCTGCCACAGTCCTCTTTTGTGACCCTGGGCAAGTCAACTTAGCCTTTCTCTGTCTCAGTTCCCTATCTATAAAATGGGGATAATAGCACTGTCTGACCTCCCAGGGGCGTTGTGAGGATATCTGTACTAAAAGATTATGAGATGGTCAGATACAATGTTAATGGCGGCCATGTTAATACCTAAGACAGAGAAGTTTACTCAGGTGTGTACGTATGGCAACCATATGCTAGGTTACCAGTTCAAAACAACACCAGCTGATGCAGGGCTCAGACTAAGGAGCTAATTACCACCTCACAGGGTCCTTGAACCTGAGAATCTACAACACAGTTAAACAACACCTTAGCCTGAGTCAGCTGACATGGGCCAGTCACTGGTTTTTAATTGAGGTGTAGGCATAGCCCCACAGATTTCCTTTGTGATCTTGAGGTAGTCAGAATAGCTTCAGAAGAGGATTAACTAAACCACACAAAAAGCACTTAGTACAGAATAAGAATGTCTAC
This sequence comes from Dermatemys mawii, assembly GCA_007922305.1. NCBI lineage: Eukaryota > Metazoa > Chordata > Testudines > Dermatemydidae > Dermatemys > Dermatemys mawii. The sequence goes on along the minus strand of ML677360.1, from coordinate 20,208,991 downwards.
ACAAAAACTCCATCAAGAAACTGCTGAACTGGAATTAATTTGCAAACTGGATACCATTAACTTGGGCTTGAATAGAGACTGGGAGTGGCTGAGTCATTACACAAATTGAATCTATTTCCCCATGGTAAGTATCCTGACACCTTCTTGTCAACTGTCTGAAATGGCCCATCTTGATTATCACTACAAAAGTTTTTTTCTCCTGCTGATAATAGCTCATCTTAATTAATTAGCTTCTTAGAGTTGGCAGGGCAACTTCCATCTTTTCATGTTCTCTGTGTGTATATATACCTTCAGACTGTATGTTCCATTCTATGCATCTGATGAAGTGAGCTATAGCCCATGAAAGCTTATGCTCAAATAAATTAGTTAGTTTCTAAGGTGCCGCAAGTACTCCTGTTCTGCGGATACAGACTAACATGGCAGCTACTCTAAAAAATGTCTACACAGGTAGTTAATGTGGTATAGCTACTGTGCTTTAAATTCACACCCTAATTATTTTGCGCTAGCTTCTCTATGAATTCCCTCTGTAGAAGTGCTATAAGGCTCTCTACACCTTAGTTACCCATCTGTAAAATGGAGATAATAGCACTGTGTTATCTCACAAAGGTGTTGTGAAGATAAATACATTAGAGATTGTGAAGCACTCAGTTACTACAGAAATGGGGTCATGTAAGTACAGTAGATAGGGCAGCTGAAAGACAGGATTGGAGATAGAAGAAATTCTCCATAGTCAAATGATTTCTTACCTAAATCCTTTTCATCTGCTGGTGCATACGTTTGTAAAACTGGCATTTTTCTCTATGAATCACCAATGGAAGGCACATCTAATGTCACACAACACATTCACACACACACACACATAAACACACTCACTAGTGGAAAGAACATGACTCAGATGTTCTCTTTTTCTGAATAGAGCCATAAGACAAGATGTTTTGTATCATTCTGTCTAGGAGTGCCTGTTCTCCCCCGCTGCCTCCCTTTATTTCCCTCTTCGGGAGGTTGTTTACTGCTATTGCTTCACTTCAGTGATGGGTCATGACTCTTATTATATAGTTATGATTACAGTAGAGCAAATGCCACTCATCTGGTCAGGAATGCTTTAAGAACCTTAATTACTTTGTGGCTAGCCATCAGGCTGTATTTCTAGAAGTAGCTTGTATTTCTGTACCACGTTCATTTCCTATAGTGCCTGGTTTTGTGAGGGTTGCTGAAAGCTTTCTGGTTCTCAGCTCCCCTGGAAATTCTCCCCAGACAAAACAAAAGGAGAAAATTTGGAAAGGTTTTATTGTTATCAGATCTTTGGCTAGATTTAATCAAATACGTATCATCAATTGGAGCATCTCTTATTTATACCCTGTGAGGATCTGGTATAAATAACTCTTTTTTATGAAGCTCTCTGGTTATGTATATTAGTTTTCTACATTTTGGGTTCCTGTGGGATGAAATGTGCTATAGAAATTATTATTACCAACATAATGTAATTTCTGGTAATGGCCACAAACCTTGTTAATTTTTTATATTTTTAAAAAGAATTACAGGGGATCCAGTGGAGAGAGACAGTAAGTTATTTCCTTGAAGTTATGTCCCCTGCAATTTGATTTTTCTTGACAACTTATCCATCATGTGATATGCTTATTGAGAAAAATAAACAAGAAGGCTGCTTCCTCCCAGCCTGGCCCGAGGGCTCTGTAATTGCATTTTAGAAACACTCACAAAAGTTTGTCAGCTTTTCCTTCAGTATTAGAAAAGATTATGTAGTCATAACATATCATTATCATATGATAATATCCTTTCCATTCCACTAGCGTCTAAGGAAGATGTTAAATAGCAGCTACAAAAGTCAGATGTTTTTAAGTCAGAAGGTCTGGATAACTTGCATTCAAGAGTTTTAAAAGAGCTGACTAAGGAGCATGCTGGACCATTAATGATGATTTTTCAATAAGTCTTGGAACACAGTGAAAATTGCAGAAGTCTGGAAGGACGCTAATGTGCCAATATTTAAAAAGAGTAAATATGGCCCGAGTAATCATAGGCTTGTCAGTCAGACACCGATCCTGGGCAAGATAATGAAGTGGCTGATATGGGACTTGATTAATCAAAGAATTAAGGTATGATAATACAATTAGAGCCAATCAATATGGATTTATGAAAAATAGATCACATAAAACTAACTTGATGCTTTTTTTGCTGAGATTGCAAATTTGTTTTATAAAGATAATAGTTTTGATGTAATAGGTGTTTGACTTGGTATCATACAACATTTTGATTAAGCAGCTCTGACAGATTAATCAGGATAACTTTAAAAACTGAAAGATGAAATAAAACATGGGTATGCGTCATTATCAAGGAAATGTGGAATAGGCCTAATCACATGCTGATTTGAGCATGTGATTAGGCCTATTCCAGCTTTGCCACTAACTTAAATAAGAGCAAGAACAGGCCCCGGAGAAAGAAAATAAGAATATTCCTAACAGCAACATATTCTCCATCACGTCTGAGTTACCAGGTTTGGAAGCTAGGAAGACAGCTGTCTCCGTAAAGAAAAGACTGTCCCATGTTCTGGTCCTAAGGGAGTAATAATTGTTCACTTGCTTCTTAATTTTTAAATATGCTTATTGCAGTGGGGATCGTTTAAAGTGACAAATCTAAAAAATACTTTTCGTCTGTTGCCTTTCCAATCTACCAACAGCACAATCTCACCCCGATTAACAACCTGCAGTGCTTAAACTAAAGAGTGATGATTCTCCATTGGCCCCCACCTCTATTAGCAGCTGCAGACTCCCAACAGAAATCTAATTAACACATTGATTTGCTTAAAAGGAAAATACCGATCTTTGGTTGCCCATTCCACCAGCTGTGAGCATGCCACCCAATCTCCAGTAATAAAATTGATTTCCTTCATATAAAAATACCAAGTATCCATTACTTTCTCTCTCCTAGCTGCAGGGTCCCACTCTGAGTTCTCTTTTGCCAGAGTTCACTTGGACCTTTTATCTAAGAAGCTTAAAAACTAATATGCCATGTTTGTCTCCTGCTGACCCGCTGGTCCATCAAGCTGATTTCAACTGACTACTAGTGCGGCACAGGAGGAGAATGTTCACTGAGGACGTTAGCAGCATGTTGGCTGTTAGAAATGGGTGAAGCATCCAGATAATCTCAGTAAAGTAGAGGGACATGACAAACTTGATGGGATCCTGGACAGAATGATTGTGTCATCTACAACAATCCTTTGATCATTAGACTTTGCATCTAAGGGGAACTAATTGTCGTAGACTCTCCAAGCCTCTACAAAGGCTCTTCTTGCTAATGTCTGGAGGCCTGGAAGAAGCCTATGAGCAATGTTAGTAGGGACACAAAATGGAGACTCTCCTTTGGGTCAAATAATAGAGTGGCTGCTCCTGAGGATCCAAGAGTGACTGTATTCAAGGATTCCTCATGAGAGCAGCGGACTAATGTACAGGAAGGGTCTTTGGTTGAGTATATCATGGTCATGGACAGCTTGATTCAGCTCTAGATTGTAAGTGATTGGGAATGAAAGAATTGATTTGGATAAAAGAACCAACCTAAGTTGACCATCTGGTTCGTAAGTAAGCTCTTTAGGGCATTATACCTTTTATCTGTCAACAAAATATCATGCACACCTACAGGACTATACAAATAACAGTTGTTCTAGTAATCTGAGCATGCTTTGAATGAACCGCAAGGCCAAGAGTTTCAAAGGTGACTAGTAATATGGGGCACTTTGATTTTTGGCTGCCAAACATCAAACACTTGAAATCTTTTTGAAAATCAATTCCTTTTAAGGTGGGTCAAGCTGGGCACCCACAATCACTACCCACTTCTGGAAATACTGGCCTCAGCACTTTCAGCTACTTTTTTGGCCCAAACAGCTGCACTTTCTGAGGTTCCTTCGTCACGATAAATGAACTTGTTTTCTGCACAGAAGTAAAATACCCAGTCCCTCTGGCCACCTATACACCTGCATTTCACAGGCAGCCTACTGCATTTGGGGCCTGCTAGCCAACAGCTAACTCTAATACGCACAACACCCCTGTAGTAAAGAGCACAATAAAAACCACTATAAAATAATAACAAAGTGATAAAATTACAAGTAGGAACAAATAAAAAAAATCACATGCATGGTAGAAACCATGATAAAAGCCTAGCTATGTCTAGTCGTACACACAAACTATACCCTTGGGCATAGCCAACGAGCTGAAAGTAGAGTAGGAGTAGTGTAAGCGAAACCATATGATTGTGTGGCGTGTGTTGACAATTCTGAATCCATGAAATATAAGTCCTAGGGTGCATTTTTCTTTTACTGTTCATATTAGATTTCTCAGGTATTTTCCCACATTTAGCAGTATTTGATAAATGGAAGTAATTGTAACATATACCAATATTAGGGTATCTCTACAGTAAGAATCCAAAGATACTACAACAGCATTACTGACAGCTGAATTTTTATGGACCATTTCTGTGGTACTTTTTTATGAGAACATACTAAATGGGAACAGGACGGAGGTGAAAAAATGAGTGATGAGGCATACAGTTCTCTCTCCTACAGATTTCACCTTAAATCAAGCTCTCTTCTTGCCTATCTTTGCTGACTGTCCACTTAGAAATTAAAGCTCTCATTTCACTTTTCAAGCAGAGCTAATAATCCTGGCATTTTGGTCATGATTTCCTACGTCAATATAATAGATTGAGGAAGAAATAGCTGAGGGGTGAAAAACTGGCCCTAATGAAGGCAATGGGTGTTTTGTCATTGTCCTCAGTGGAGCCAGGATTTTCATCCCATGTGTCTTAGAGTCTGAATGGGAATTTCTGTGCCTGCAAGGTGATTTGAACAGTGAGCACCAACATTTGTGGAAAGACAGCCCAAAAGGGCAGGATCAAATCAAAATTAGTTTTCAAATTCAAACAAACATTTGCAGTCCATTTTTAGCCACTATTCACATGACTCTACAGAATGCAAACATAGAACAGTGTATATAAGCCCGTTTTTCAATTAGAGAGATCATTCTATGTATTGGAATAGATTCCCATTCTATAACTTAAAATCTAATCAGCCTTAGGTTCATGACTGAATACCAACAATATGTGTGCTGTATTTCCAAAGGTTTGGGGATAAAGACAAGGTGTTAAATAGTCCCCTAAGCAGTGGGGTAATTCTCGAGGAGGATAAAATGAAGATAAATCTGAAAAGAATATTGCACTTTTAGAGGATAGATAGCGGTGCCTAAAAAAACTGGGTAGGGATGCATTTTTTTTTAGGAATATCCAAACTGAATATTAAACAAGAACATAAGAATGGCCATATTGGGTCAGACCACAGGTCCATCTAGCCCAGGGTCCTGTCTTTTGACAGTGGCCAGTACCAGATGCTTCAGAAGGACTGAACAGAACAGGATAATTTATCAACTCTTTCAACCCCCAATGTCCAATCTCAGCTTCTAGCAGTGAGAGGTTAGGAACACCCAGAGCGGGGTAGCAGCCCTAATCATGTTGGCAAATACCTACTGCTAGACCTATCTTCCATAAACTTATTTAATTCTTTTTTGAACCCAGTTATACTTTTGGCCTTCACAACATCCCCAGGCAACAAGTTCCACAGGTTGATTGTGCATTTTGTGAAGAAGTACTTCCTTAAGTTTGTTTTAAACCTGCTGCCTATTTAGTTCACTGGATGACCCTGGTTCATGTGTTATGTAAAAGTTAAATAACCATCTAAAGACTATCAATCGAATCTAAAGACCGAATGCATACCTAGGACACTGGATGGCTCATTGTTATAAATTGCTATAAGAGTACTGCCAGTCTCAAAAGTTCAACAATCAGGAGTCAGAGGCCAAAAAGTCATGAAATTGGCCCCAAAACCATGAGGTGGGGTTTTTTTGTTTGTTTGTTTTTTTAGATATTGCCTTTTTTTGCTGGTCTTTTCATTGTTGAACTCACCCTGCCTTGGCCCATCCTAGTGCATGAGTGAGAGAATAAGTGTTGCCAGCCCCCCTCTATTTAGAAAACATGGTAATTCTGGGCCCCACCAGAGGAGCTCTCTCTGGTTCCCTGATTATGGAAAGTTTCCAACTTCTTCCCAAGTCCTAAAATTCACATTAATTAATTGTGCATCGTCCCTCCCCCCACAACACTGCATCTGCCAGCCCCCTTACACAGAAATTCATTATGCCCCCAACCACCACAGCAGTTCTGCCCCATCCCTCATAGTTTATATCCTCCATAAAAGAAAGGCTGAATGGTAAATAGTTTGAAAACCTCTGACCTAATGAATACATCATAATTCACACTCACATATAGAATTTACCTTATTATTGTTCAGGGTTGGTGAGTTACAGATATAGATAGTAAAGAACATTACATTAACTCTTGCTTTAGCTGAACAGAGTACAGAGGAATATGTCAGGAGAGAGAGTCCTAAACAAAAATGACAAAGAGTCCTGTGGCACCTTAAAGACTAACTAAAATTTTAGAGCATAAGCTTTCGTGGGTTAATACCCACTTCGTCAGATGCATGCAGTGGAAGTATCCAGGGGCAGGTATAAAACACGATCCATTGTCTACAGCCAAGCACTGAGGTACAATCGTATTTGCTCCAACCCCTCAGACAGAGACCAACACCTACAAGATCTCCACCAAGCTTTCTCAAAACTACAAGACCCGCACAAGGAAATAAGGACACAGATCAACAGAGCCAGACGTGTACCCAGAAGCCTGCTGCTGCAAGACAAGCCCAAGAAAGAAAACAACAGATCACCACTGGCCATCACCTACAGTCCTCAGTTAAAGCCTCTCCAACGCATCATCAGTGATCTACAACCCATCCTGGACAACAATCCCTCACTTTCACAGGCCTTGGGAGGCAGGCCAGTCCTGGCCTACAGACAACCTGCCAACCTCAAGCATATTCTCACCAGCAACAGCACACTGCGCCATAATAACGCTAACTCAGGAACCAATCCATGCAACAAACCTCGATGCCAACTCTGCCCACACATCTACACCAGCAACACCATCACAGGACCAAACCAGATCAGCCACACCATCACTGGTTCATTCACCTGCACATCTACCAATGTAATATACGCTATTATGTGCCAGCAATGTCCCTCTGCTATGTACATCGGCCAAACTGGACAGTCCCTACGAAAAAGGATAAATGGATACAAATCTGATATCAGGAATGGCAATATTCAAAAACCTGTAGGAGAGCACTTCAACCTCACTGGACACACCATAAAAGATTTAAAGGTCAGCATTTTGCAGCAAAAAAACTTCAAGTCCAGACTGCAAAGAGAGACTGCAGAGCTGCAATTCATTTGCAAATTTGACACAATCAGTTTGGGACTGAATAGAGATTTTGAATGGCTAGCTAACTACAAAAGCAGCTTCTCTTCTCTCGCTATTCACACCTCCAGTTCAGCTGCTAGAGGAACACCTCACCCTCCCTGATTAGAGATAACAAGCTGTTTCAGCCTCATTGGACTAACCTTGTTATCTCCCACCTGGTTCTTGCCTACCTTTTATACCTGCCCCTGGATACTTCCACTGCATGCATCCGACGAAGTGGGTATTAACCCACGAATGCTTATGCTCTAAAATTTTAGTTAGTCTTTAAGGTGCCACAGGACTCTTTGTCATTTCTGCAATTCCAGACTAACACGGCTACCCCTCTGATTCTAAACAAAAATGAGTGTGGAAAGTATTGTGATATTGGAAAAATAAGCCTATAATGACAGAGTTTCTCTGCAAAAACTTACGATGTATTAAACACTCATATGAGTTATAATGTTGAATTAACAAAGCTATTGGTTTCACCTTTTGCAAGAAATAACACTTCCCTGACTTCCCAGCCCTCTGACTTTTCTGCTCACAACTGGGCAGCACTTCTCACCCATCCTACAATCCACTGTTCCAGACCATCAGTCCACTACTGTCCTCTGATCTCTTCCCTAGCTCTGGCTCCTCCCTCCACTTCCTTCCCCACCTTTGCCCTGCCTCCTCCCTGCTCTGGGCCCACCTTCCCTTTTCTCTTGCCCCCACATTCCCCACACCCCCTAAATCTACCTCCTGCTCCCCCTCACTCTTTCTAACCAACTTCTGCAGTGTCTCTGGTGCTCTTCTTAGTTCATGTGTCTTGTCCGGCCCTCTGAACTATAGAGTGGCAGCCATTTTGCATGGGAGCCTGGTTTCAATCTCTCTGAAAACAATGGCAGGAAGTAGCCAACTTTAGGAAGGGCAGCTTCACTTCCACATGCAGATAGACTATAGGAAAATGGAGGCCATCTACCTGGCTTTGGCCCTACAGACAATAATAGGAGACGGTGACCATTTTGAATAAGGGAAAATTCATGAGTTAGAAGCCTTTCACCATATTGTCATGAGACAGGTTAAAAAAAACCCAAATACCTCAGAATCAATAAAGTTGCAAGAGCTGGTAATATCAAACTTGTGATTATCTCCATTTGCAAATAACAATTTATACTACTAATGTCCATTATGTGAACAAATGCTCAGTTTGCAGATAGAGTTTTGTTAATTGCACGTGCATTTTTCAACACTCAGAACTGCATGCCTGCCCTTTAAAAAAACAAGGCTTTTTAAATCCCTTTATGAAAAATTCCTTATTTTTCTTTCACCAAATTAGTCTGATCTAAGTACTTCCTGCTTTTGTTTTTAAGGGTACAAATAATGACTATTACAAATGACATCCTTTAAAATGAGTTACAAGTGTAATTGACTTTGAAATCACTTTAGTCTTCTAGTTTTTAAAGAGGTTTACTCTGATTAACTGACCTGAATGTTAACAGAACTGGAATTTTAATTTGTATTCATACTCAGAAAATCATCTACTCAGATGAGACAGTGTTGTTTAATTAGGTCTAATAGTTAACTCAGAAGAAAGTAAATGTACTGCCAGGGTTTTGAAAGACTGTGACCTACCCCTGGGATTTGGAGGAGTTTGGAAAAGCTTAAAAATAAGAAGTCAGTAGTTTAAGGAATTAGAAGTAAATACCTTTAGAAGATATTACATAGAACCTCCAACTCTGTAGTCAGAACCTTTTCGTTTTGTGTTGCCCGTCAATTTTAATGAACTTGGTAAGCTCCCCATTTGGAATTCAAAATTTGGAACCCAACAAATAAATAATTTTAAAAGGTTCCATTTATAGCATTTCCAAAGAGCAGCCTCAGATATTTTGATAAATCCAATACCTCCAGTGTGTTTGTCTGCCATGGGATTCATTTGTGTCTCATTTATGATGCGAATGAGCTGTGAAAATTAAAAGTACCGTACACTCCACAGACAACAGCCATTAATAGCGATGGAAGGATATTATCTTCACAATTATAGGTTGAGTCTTTACAGTTCTCTCTGTGGTTCATGAAATAAATTATACATATTCTCTGAGATCCCCATGCTCACACAGTTTAATATACTGGTAAGACTTTGCTTCTGCTTTTTCATTTAGGGGTTGCTGGTTTTTTTGTTGGTTTATTTATTTTTATTTGAAAGAAACGCTGCAAATTACAGATTGACATACTTTTGATGAAATGACAAGGCAAGCGTAAAGCTATACAGAGCTGGCAAATGAGGCAGAAGAAAAAGAAATTATTTCTTAAAGTTATAAGATGTGAAAATTGATTCAAGAATACTGACTGTTTTCAATTTTTTATTACCACTTATTTTAAGGACACCCATGTTCTCACAAACTGGAGTTTATATTCTGATATGAAAATATAATTAACACTTAAAGTTGACACTTTTCACCCTGTGGAGTGGAAGTTTTATGCCCTGAAATACAAAGCAGGTTTCATCCTCATTTAAAGTAATGCATTAATGGAGAAAAGGGAGACAATTTTAAATAAGGGCATGATCCTACAGACATTTGCATATGTGAGTAATTTCGTTCACCTGAGTTGTCCCAAATGAACTCACTGAATAGCTCTGTATACCTTAGAGAGGGAGTATGGTTCAGTTGTTAGGGTGCTAGCCTGGGGCTCAGGACACCTGGGTTCCATTCATTACTCTGGAACAGACTTTGTGTGTAACCTTGAGCCAAATCACTTGAAGTAAATCTTTTTAAAGCACCTAAGTGATTTAGGATCCTAAGTACATGTCTACACTGCATCTTGCAGTGTATTGTGCCCCCATCGTCCACAGTATAAGCCTTTAGACCCACGTCTAGGTGTGAGTTGAACCCACGTTGGTGTGCCTTTCTGGGGGTAGGAGTCAAAGCACATGTTGAGTTGTAACCCATTCCCTCTCTGCCCAGTTTGCAGTGTGGAGGTAGCAAAGACATGGGTACATGGCCTCGAGTCTAAATAGTTCTCCACTACCATTTCCACAGTTCACTGCACCTGCATCTTCTCGCCCTTCTACTGACTCACTTCCCACCTGTCCTCTATACACTGGAATTACCTGCCAGGTTATATGCCCTTCCTTGGTGTTTAACCCTTCATTTTGCACACTGCCTGTTCTGGTTTCTGCACAGCTCGATCCAGCTCTGCCAAACAGCAAGGTGGCCACTACCCAGTGTACTGTTAGTCGACCCAAGGCGGATGAGTATAGGCTTCTTTATTGTGATACTTGTTCCTGGACCCAATTGTCCAGTAAGCACTGGATTAGTTACAGCACTCTCTTTTTATTTAAGTTAGTATATAAATGCCTACATCTGCTCCAACAGCCCCCGCAAACCCTTATTAAGTAATAGAAACACCCATACTATAATTACGGCCACCCCTATTGACTGATTACAGCATTCCATATATTATACACACATCTTTACCTTGAAAATACATCCCTTTACCTTGAAAATACATCCCTTAATCAGCAGTTCTCATGGGAGGAAGGCAGGGGCCAGGACCCAGGGCTCATCTCTGTAGCTGGGAAAGGAAGGGAGAAGGAGATAACAGGTCTTTACTCAAAGGGTACAACCACATTTTTTATGCAGCTACAACATTCATATATCCCTAACAAGCTGAAAGGGAGGACGAGGGATGTCACTTATCTATCAAGCAAAGAAATGGTGCCTGCCTATGACTCTATTCCCTAATACCATACCAGCACACCAGCGGTCTCCCCGGTCTCTACTTAACCTTTACAGCTCCCAACACATTTTCTCCTGTAAATGTAAAAAACTTGTTTGTCTTAGCGATTGGCTGAACAAGATGTAGAACTGAGTGGACTTGAAGGCTCTGAAGTTTTACACTGTTTTGTTCCTGAGTGCAGTTATATAACACAAACATCTACATTTGTAAGTTGCACTTTCCCACCCAGGAGATTGCACTACGGTACTTGTATGAGGTGAATTGAAAAATACTATATCTTTTGTTTACAAATATTTGCACTGTGAAAATGATAATCAAAAATAATATACACTTTGATTTCAATTACAGCACAGAATAAAATGTATATGAACATTTAGAAAAACATCCAAAATATTTAATACATTTCAATTGGTGTTCTGTTGTTTAACATTTTGCCTGCGATTAATCACAATTAATTTTTTTTAGTTAATTGCATGAGCTAATGGCAATTAATCGACAGCCCTAGTCATAAGATAACCTACTGTATAGAAAACTTTCCCTGTATACACCTAAGTGCTTCAATAAACCAACCACTCTGCAGTGGAGTACTACCACTGGATTGGTGAGTACCTGTATACTATTATATACTTCATTCATTTTATTGTATTCTAATTCCTTGAAAATTGGCATTCTTTGAAAATTCTTTGAAAATTGGTATTCTTGGTATAACTCTTAGTCAACCAGAGTTTTTGATTAACCAGAACCTCCATTCCCCCAACATGCTGGATAACCAAGGCTTTTACTGTAATAATTTTTTTTGGAACTGCAGTGATTGCTGCTCCAGGGTCAGCTTTAAATTTAAGGTTTCAATGCTTCATGCTTTTGTACCAAGATGCCTCTGTTCTACTGTGGACATAGTCCCTAAAAGTATGGACTCATTCTCATCGGATAACATGCCCTCTTGGATTATTTCACTACTCTTGGTGACCTGCATGCTATTGCAAAATGTCCCATTTTGTGGTATCTCCTACATGCTACCTCTTTTGCTGGACATAGCTGCCAATTGTGGCTTGGTGTCTTGCCACGTCACCCACAGCTTTTCCAAGCTTCCCTCTTATTAAGGTTTCTTGGTCTCCCACTCTTGACTTGTGCACTGTTCTTATGGTGTTAATTCGGTCTGACTGCTCCTTTCACCTCTGCGTCTTTTTCTCTTTACTGTGTCAGTATTGTCTGATGCAGTCTCCCCTATGCCACTAGCATGAGAGTCACACTGCTGATTCTTTATGGTTTCTTGCATTCTCACTTTCACTATAACTTTTGCTAGTGTGAGATTTGGGTCTAACTGAAGCTGTGCTGATAAATTAGTGTCTCTTAGACCAAAAACTATCCTGTCTATTATTAGTTCTTCTTTCAACATTTCAAAATGGCAATGTTCAGCAAGACTATAAATTATAAGAAAAGAGGCCTCAGCTTTTTCCTTTTGCTGGGACCTCCTATTAAATTTGGCCCTTTCCTGTATGATATTCCATCTGCCTATGAAATGGGCATCAAATGCCTCATTTACTTTGGTGTATTACCTTTCCTAATCAGTGAGGGGTAGGTAGGGTGCCCAGACAGAAAATGTGAAAAATTGGAACGGGGGTGGGGTATAATAGGAGCCTATGTAAGAAAAAGACCCAAAAATCAGGACTGTCCCTATAAAATTGGGACATCTGGTCTGCCCAGGGGTAGGACACCCAGAATATCAGTTCCAGGATATCAGCGTCAGCATCACCCATGGAAAATATCAGGGCATTTACGAGGTATTCTTGTGCTTTCTCTATTAAACCAGAAGCCAACTGGAATTGCTCATGCCTCTGGATTCAGCAAGACCAGATCAGATCTGAGTTGCCACAATCAAACTTCTGTAACAGACTGACTTCTGCTGTGGGCTCCATTGCTATGGGAGACAGGGTTCCCCGCCTTCCTTCTGCATCTTTGACAAGTCTCCTCCCTGATTTGTTTAAAATGTCCTGCTTCCATGAAAGTCCATGCTAGGGAACTTGTTTGCTAGAATGCAGGCCTGATCCAAAGCCTTTTGAAGCCAATGAAAAGACTTCCTGAGAGAAACAAGCACAAAAGGAGCCCAATCTACAGCTGTCAGTTTATTTTATTGGAGCAAATATTCATGGAATTAATGCTGAAGAATTCCATCAGCTGAAGTCACAAGTTATGTGCCTTTCTCTAAACCATGCAACAAATAACCTGCCTGGCAGGGCCTGAATTCTTTATAAGGAGAGGAGTGGGTTTGTATAGCTGTTCCTTATTCGTTGCTGTAGTAACTTCACAAAGCTAATGCATACAGAATTCTTAATAGAAAGAAAAGTGTGAAAAAGAAGTGTTGTTTGGAAAGGTAACTAGGATCACTAGGATGGATTTCATTGTTATTACCTTGTAACATCATAAGCTGGATTGTCACCGATTCATAAATAAGACATTAAAAAAATGTTTCGGTCAAATTTAGTGTGATTGTACAATAGTTTCATTTTAATACTTCTGCATAAGTAGGAGGGGTGATGCATTTATTTCATTGTGTTAGGAAAAATCCTCATCTCTAATTTGCGTGCAGAAGAAAATCATAACTCCTGGCTCTTATGCAATAAGAAGGCAATAGGGTAATTCACTGATTCTCATTAATGACTGTGAGGCACTTTGAGTGTATGGTTATGAGCACTAGTGAAAAGCCAGTGAAAATGAATAATGAAACAGGTCCGCAGGTAGCTGGTGGCTTACTGAAAAGCCAGGTAAATGTTCCCCTTAATACATCCCTTCCACCTCCAGCCCCATCACTGGCGTATGCCCTATGCCAGAGTTTGCATGAGAGTCCTCAGCAGACAGTCTGTGAATGTCTTCTTCAGTTCCTGCTCTAAGAGATTTCTTCCCTGGTTGAGCTAGTCTTTTAGGGCCCCTTTGTGCCACTTCAGCCTCTCTTTTTCTGGCATACAGGGGCCAGAGCAAGGTGAGAATCTCACCCAATGAAACTAAATTTGTATAAAGTGGCTCGCATTGGTTTGATGTAATCCAATTTGAAATCAAAGTAAACCAAACCAGTGCAAGATGCTTATCACACCAGTACAGCCCATCAGCTCTAGGAGATTGTACTGATGCACATACATTCCTGTGCATAATAACCCAGGGGAGACCAGAGCTGTAGAAAAACATCCCCAACATACAAGGATGAGTGACATTTGTGCCAGTTTCAGTGGGCTGTCTCACAGCAGCACCAGGCTGCAGAAGTTCATTTAAGCCCATAGCTTTCAAGCTTTTTTCATTTGTGGACCCCTAAAACATTTTCGAATGGAGGTGCGGATATCGTTGCAAATCTGAGCCATAATCTGTGGAGCTCCCAGGATCCGCCGACTACAGGTTAAAAAACACTGATTTAAAACATCACCAGTCATCCCTGAGTGGAGTATTAGCTAAAGGAAAATCTATCAAATTAACAGAAGCTGGGTGAGAGGAGGGGATTTGTTACCTAAAACAACAGTTATTAAGAGTGCAGAGGTAAGTCAGAGAAACAACTACTTTTAAAGAGTTCATTTCAACTACATGAGCAAGCTGGAGAAGTAATTCCAGTTCAGGCTGGTTTCAGAGAGAGACTGCTTAGACAGCAGAATACAAAGGGGTGAAACATTACCAATAAGACACAAGCCCTCTCATCAGACCATACTGCCACTGGTTAAACATGCCCACAATGAAGGACAGTAGAGAATTTAAGTAAAATGCCCTTGGCACAGAGAAATTTATGGTCTATTCCACAGCGACTCCACTAACCAAACTCTCCAGCATAAAACCAAGATACTACCTCCTCAGCCAATGGCATGGCATGTTTGAACCATTACATCATCAGAACAAAATGTCATTGGCTTGTCTTAGTCTGAGCACAGCACACACTTCCTTGCAGTTTTTCAAAGCGGCTGCCTCTTAGAAATTAACCCTTTGATGGGTGTTTCATTGAGCACAGCCTACCTTCTTTATGGTAAAGTGGTTTGGGTTTTTTTCTGTACAAGCCTGTGTGGTTTTGTTAGCCACGGCTTGAAACTCTAAATAAACAGCTAGCTCTCTTCAGCTCTGATGATTTCTTAACCTTCTCTAGAGAAAAATGCGCTATATCATTGTTGTTTTTTTCATTCAGGAAAAAAACCCCAAAACCCAACAACAACCCAATGGCACTACAAAGAGTAGAATAGACTGAAGCAAAAGCATTCCACATCCCAAAGGAAAATTACAAAACACATTTCTTAAGGAAGCGGGAATGGCTGCTGCAGTGTAATGAAGAGTCCCTCTAGCTGGTTCATTAGACTACCTAATAGCTATGAAAAGGGATGCTGCAGACAGGTTAGCTCTGCCCTGTTTGTATTTATACTGCTCTGTTTCAGCTTGCTTCCAAAAATAGCTGCTAGCTTAAACTGCATTAAGGAGAGAAGAAAGAGATGTGTGTATTCTTCTTCCTCTCGGTATTTCCAGTGCATCTGGTGAGTGTTAAGAATCAGTTTAATAAGATTATTGCACAAACTCGGAAGCAGCTGATGAAACCCTTTGCATTCTAAATAATTTGGTTATATAACTTTAAAAAAAAAGGCAGAAAGAAGTAAGGAAGCTTCTAGAAGATCATTTCTTGCCTAACTTTTTTTTTTCCTGAAGAAATGTTGTTCCAGGGAGTGTCTGACTAGTTCTGCAGCTTGGCAAAAAAGCCAGACGTTACCTCATAGCTGCGGCCAGACAGCCCATTTCTATGCCAAGCAACCGCTGCAGAAGCACACAGCACAGGGCCCGGTTTGATTAGCACTTCTGCTGTTTCAAGAGTCCTGGAGTGTTTTGTTCAAGGTGGGCTGCTGAGTGGGTACTCGGTGTTCTTTTGTGCAAATGAGCTTGCAGGCAGGGGGAGGCATGTGAAGGGGGTAGAGTTGGAGGGGGGACCAGGGCACAGTAGAAGAGGGCTACATTAATATGCTGCATTCATGTTATCATTGGGAAACAGGATCTGTTTGCGGTGACCTGTGCAAAAATCACACGTAGGACCTCATCCTAAAGGTCAGAGCAAATGAAAGAGATGGGAAAACAAAGAGTTGTAATGACAGATCAGGTCAAACCGAATTAAATGCTTAATTGTTTCCCTTGTGCTGCATCAAATGGCTTTCTTTAAAGCCACAGGGATCTTTTCCGCAAAAATCATCAATTCATCAGGGCACTGGAAGATGAAGAGTGTTTGCAAACATTGCTGCCAATATAATTTTCCTGTCTTCTGTCCCTTCCTATTGATTTACCAAGTGCATCTGTGTCTACACACTTTATGGGCCAAATTCAAACCTGGGGTAATGCCATAGAATTACACCTGCCTATACCAGCTGTGAATCTGGCCCCATTTATATACTTAGCACCGTTTTTAGTTCATTGTGTTGCTCACAAAAGTGAAGGACAAATAGCACAAGCATGGAGTGGACTAAAGGCGTCCACTACACAACTCTGGACTCAGTTCTGGACTGCAACAGTACCTGCTGTCGCTGTCTCAGACTGACCTTTCCCAGCTTGCTAGTCATGGTGCCAAACTGGGCAGTGGTGGGTAAGGCAGACGAGAGATCGATCCTCACACTTATTTTACCTGGGCCTCAGTGTAGAGACATGGAAAGATAGCATCATTAGCTCACTGCGCCACACGTTGACTTATCTTCTCTAGATGCAAATAACATTGGAGCCTGCTTTCCGCTTGGATGAAATAAAATAGAAACTGTTTTACGCCAGAATCTTCCAGAGGGTTAACAAGTAATAATAATAATAATTAATTAATAATTGTTTGCATTTTTGTCTGTGGGTCTCAAAGCATTTTACAAACATCAGTAAATTTAGCCTCACAAAGCCTCTATGAAGTTGTTTGGTATCTTTAGACCCATTTTACAGATGAGGAAACTGAGGGATGAAGAGGTAAAGTGACTTGGTGACTTGGTCACCTAGGAAATCAGTGATAGGGACAAGAATTCTATAACTCCTGACTCCTAGTCCTATGTTTTAATCATAGGGCCTTATTTCCTCTTGTAAGAGGAATGAACCAATTCCAATTCAATAAGAATCCTCTTCAATCTTCAACCAAACTTGAATCTTTTCTTTGTGAATGTGGATGAGTTTATTCTCTTGTACACCTCTGCTCTGTTGGGTTTTAGCTGACAAGTGCAAGTTAAAACATCTGGTTGAAAGGTCACAGTTCAACAAAATGCCATTTTGATACAGCCAAAAATGCAAAGTAATACACCTGGGAACAAAGAATGCAGGTTATAAGTAGAGGATGAGTGACTCTGTCATGGAAAGCAGTGACTGAGAGAAGGAATGAGGGATCGTCATAGGTAATCACCTCTACGTGACTGCAAGTCTGTGGCAAAAGGGGCTAATTGGTTGTTAGATGTATAAAAAGGGAACTATCAAATACAATTAAGAAAATCATCTTGGCTCTGAACACTGCATAAGTAAGACTGCTACTGGAATACTATGTCCAGTTCTGGTGTCCACATTTCAAGAAGGATGTGGAAATATTGGAGAGAGTTCAAAGGAGGGCCACAAAATGATCCAAGGGCTAGACAGCAAGCTTTATGATGGGAGGTTTAGAGAGCTCAATCTAGTCAGCTTATTGAAGAGAAGGATGAGACGTTGGTCATTGTTTGTAGGTACTTAGGCATGGACAAGGTATCTGATAGAATGGGTAAGAGTGGGGGGGCGGGGTTCAGCCTCACAGACAAAGGTGTAACCAGAATCAATGGCTGGATGTTGAAGTTAGATAAATTCAACCTTGAAATAAGACACCATTTCCTAGCCGTGAAGGTAATTAAACATCAGACCTGCTTATGGGGGTGTGGGGGCAGAGCCTCAGCATCCATCTTGTTGAGTGTTTAAAATGCGATAAGCTATCTTTCTAAAAGACAAGCTGTAATCCAGCTTCTGCGAGAAATTCTTCAGACTGTGTGTTCAGGGGAATGGGCAAGTGCGCTTGAATGGTCGTGGTGGTTTCTTCTGGCCAGGGAGTTTGCGTATGTGTGAATGCCCCTCTTCATTCCCATCCTTTATGGGCCGGGGGAGAACAGGATGGCCTGCATTGCCCTCAGCATGCTCATAACACTTCAGCTTTGCATTAAGACAATGACTATAATCCACTCTCATGCTTCAGACAGTTGCCTGCAGGGGTCAGGAAGGATCTTTGTTCACCAATGCAAAATTGGCCAGGTGGATTCCTTGGGTTTCCTCCTACTTCTGAAGCATCAGAGATGCCCACCGCTGAAGACAGGACACTAGACTGGCTGCACCTGTGCAGGGATATGGTACAAAGAATCCTCTTTCTCAGATGCCTGGCTAGTAGGTCTTGCTCACATACTGAGGGTATGGTTACACTTACAAGATTATAGCGCTATAGGTTATAGCGGTCCCCTTATACAGTAATATGTATAGCGCTATTGTATGTCCACACTCAGATGCTCCTGCGGTATAGCATGGCCACATTTGGGGCACTTAATGCGGCATTAAGAGCAGCGCATTAGGGCAGGTATCCCAGCATTCAGCTGGGTGCAATGTGCTTTTTAAACGAGGGGGGTGAGGGGGGACGCGTTGTGTGTATGCGGAGGGAGAGAGACAGTGGTTTTTCCATTTTTCTGAAAGCCTGTCAGTGAGCCTCCGTTCACAGAAGGCTTTGTTTTCACACAGGCTCCCTCCTTAAACATTTGCATTGCTTATCTGCCGAGTTAAGAAAGAAACTCTAAAGAGGTACTTCCGCATTCCTCCAGCCGAGTTCAAAACAAAGGGAAGAGACGCCAATTGCCTTAAATGGCTCTAGGCATCTCCAGAGATTACTTGTAGCGCAGTGGGTGTCCACATCCTTGCTGTAGCGCTACAGCAGCTGCGCTACAGTCCTTATTCCCCATGCGGAGGTGGATTAACAATAGCGCTATAACTCAGCAGTTATAGCGCTCTACGTGCCTTGCCAGTGTGGACGGGGAGGAGGTTATAGCGCTCGTGGGGGCTTTATAGCGCTATAAAGTGCCAGTGTAACCATGGCCTAAGGGTCCAGCTGATGGCCAGAGTTGGGGTCAGGAAAGAATTTCTGCCCAAGTCAGGTTGGCAGAGACTTTGGGAGGGTTTTACCTTCTTCTGCAGTATAAAGACTGGATCATTTGCTAGGATCATCTGGGCAAGCCTCACCTAATCTATTCTCTGCCATTGCAGCAGCTATTGGTGGCATCTTGGTCTCTCCTGTTTTCTGCGTGTGGCACACAGCCTTAATTAATGTTAAACTAGAAGATGTAATGGTCCCTTTTGGCCTTGAACCCTGTCAAACTATGTAAAGCGCTAAATTCCCACGATAGCGAGTACAGCATGCGGGCTGTATTCAGTGCCCATTGAAGTGAATGGAAAGGTTCCCTCTTACTCCAGTCCCCAGAAATATGTTTCAGCGCCATCATCGGGGAAAGCAGTACTTGGAGGCTTCATAAAAGGAGTGAGGGGATAAAGCCTCAGATTTGGAGCTGGTTCCAAATTTCCTCAGGAGGAGTAGAAGTTTGGAGCCTCTCTCCAGTTCTGACAATGTCCAGGGAGGTTAAGGCAAGTATAGGGGCACATGGCATGCATTTCTCTACTCCAAATGTAACAAATGCCTCGTGACTTTCAAGGAGAGTACGATCAGTCCCTCTCTTCTCACTTCTAGAAACCTGCTACTTCATAAATATCAAAATGCGCTTTCATGTGCAGCTAGGCCCCACGTCTTCCTCCACCCAGGACGGGCTCTCCTAGCTAAAGCTGCTGCTCAGTTTCAGTTTTCATTGCACAGAATAACAGCTTGGCTCACCCTGACACCAGACTGAGGGGAACCCTATGGACTTCAGTGCGGCTCTACGTTTGCCTCACAGGGCCGCAGGCTGGATCTGACTGCAAGATCAGGGCTATAATTTTCAGAGGAGAAAAATGAGAGATATATTTTTGCTAATAAGAATTTGGAGCAGTGACCCTAATCAGGGGTTTGCTAAGAGCTGTGACTTGGACTGATTGTAACCATGGCTCTGGCTTCTTACCAACCTCATCTCTTAATTAGCAAGATAAATATTTTCTTTAAAAAATAACATTTTATAATCACAGCAAGGCACTGCAGGGCAAAAAATTCATTGTCTTGATTTAAATCTAATGGAGAGGTGGCAGTCAACCCTTAGCTTTGTGCTTAAATGCATACTACTAACCCTTTGGCATATGGGAATGAATACAACACTGTTCATAACCTATCCTGTCTCCTTCCACACAGTGCAAGTATATTTGCTGTGACTCATGGCTAAACATTTCAAAGTTTATGAAATTATTAGTGTCTGCATGTGTGTGTGCTTTTTGCCATTTGTTGCTCATGGACAAAGGAAGAGACACACAAGTTAGGGTTTCGAGAGCATGTTTAAATTTTGGAATGGTGAGCTGGGTAAGTCGGGCTGGCTGAGTTAGTCAAAACCATTGCTGTTTGACTAATGATGAAATTTTTGTTCATTAAAATAGCTACACAGAAACCTCAAGCCCGTATATGTTTCCTGGAGGCTTGCAAGTAGGCTAGAGGAAGTACGTCTGTACAAAGTGCAAGCAGGGTAAATATCTCAGATCCGAAAGGCTGGATCTTCACTTAAAAATGGTTACAGCTCCATACACACAAAGCAAACTGAACAGTTGAATATTAATTTTATTTTAGACTAAGAAAAAGGACACCAAGAAAGCACAAAAATAAAGTCTCTCAGAGCGAGAAGTGTGTTCCATCCTCCATACTGAACGCAGTAATTTGGAGAACAAAATGGCTGCTGTCTCTACAGTCAGGTAGAGTTCTTAGCAGTGCGAGAAACTTTGCAGGCAATATGCAGGACAACAAAAACCAACCAGTTCTATTTCAGAATATCTGGCAAAGATCCTTTGATAAAACAGAATTTGCTCTTACAGACAGGTGGAAAGAAGCTAATTAAATGTAATTCTGGGGTGCATTAGAAGTAATCTAGTACAGAGCAAAAATCTTACACACTCTGGATGTTTCCATTTCAGCCATATTGGAAGAGCGGTGGAGCTGGAGGGAGGAATCTAGAGAGCCATGAATGAGCACTAACAAGGACCAGTCCAGGAGAAGTCAAAGCCTTTCCTCCCAACAAGTAGTTAATAAGAGACTATACTTGTGGATTCATAGGTACTAACATGGAAGGAATTGGATCATTGTTTTGTGTCTCTGTATGAATGTAAGAAGTTTAGCTGAATGCGTACGTACTGCACATTGGAAAATGGCTATGGATGCAATTGAAATTTCCTTGGAAGATAATAGCAATATTAACAGTAAAGAATAGAAATTGTTTGGCTTGAGGGCCTGGAAAGGGAGAGAGGTGCTTGAGAAAGAAGGGGGGTTATTGGTATTTGAAAGTGGGTATCTGAGGGATGCTGGAAAGGAGCTACTCTGTCATTATGGGCTGCAGCTGGGGATGTTTCAGAGAGTAAACTAGTAATAGAAATATTTTATAGGCCACCTGACCAGAAAGAACAACTGGACCGTGAAATGACTGCACAAATAAAACAGGCATGTAAAAAAAAGAGAGAGTGGTAGGAATTGAAGATTTTAACTACTCAGGCATAGACTGGAATACATTAAGAGGAGAGACATAAGGCTAGAAGTATGTCTGCAGATCAGACAAAAGCTTGCATTCTAATTCAATCCATGCATCGACTGCACGGCTTGGGTATTATGAAGTAATACAAAGGGACTGAGTGAGGACATGAGGGGAGAATGCTGGGGAAGCACCAATGACAAGCTCCCAGGGGAAAGACTTTAAAGATAAGATATTGAGAGAGAGAGAGAGAGAGAGAGAACTCCCTGAACACTTGGAGTTAGGGTTAGGGTGAACCAGTGAACCTTCAGCAGCATCTCTGAACCAATCTGTGGGATTCAGAACATGAACCCAACCCTGTAGTCATTGAACTACCTTCATTGGTCCCTAGTAGTAATTCCTCAGAAAAGAAGGAGTCTGGGGTGAAATCCTGGTCCCATTAAAATCAATGACAAAAATCCCACTGACTCCAATGGGGCCAGGACTTCACTCCTAGGATTTCATATTTTCCTTATCCCAAAGGATGGGCTCTGAGTATGGGGCTGTAGAGGAAGGCAAAATTGTCTCCAACAATTTCACAAAAATCTTCCCCAGAAAATAGAGGGGTCAGGGGCCCAGCCCCTCTCAACAACCCCACACAATTCTTAGTTACACAGGATCACCAAAGGGAGAACCGCCAGTAAAGGTAATGATCCAAAAATGCAGAGAGCCAAACTTGAAAGCATGCACTTCTATGTCCACCAAAATGCGTATTTTGCAAAAACGTATTTTGCACTCTCCAATGAAGATTTATGAACAAAAAAGTAACCACCAGACCTGATTTGCTTGCAAAAACTTGCAAAATATATGCGTTCTGGTTGGTGCCAACACTTATATGTGCATTCTTGCGGGACCAAAAAATTTGAAGACTGGAGCCAGCTGAAGGCATGGCCCTATATTTTACAGTGTGTTAGTGCAACAGGGTTTCGATCTTTGCTACCAAACTCTGAAGTAGTTTTTTTAAAAAGGGAAATACCTCCTTGTTTTAGTGTCATTGACTGAATGACCTTTACTTGTTTTTAAAATAAAAGATTTAAGCTTCCAAACTGTTATGAAAATCGAGTTTATTTTAATTTAGAAGACTCCTGCCCCATTAATTTTCTTTGCTGGGTGATTACTCAAGGTTACTCTTGGCAGGCTACACAGTGTTATGACTGTGATTTTTTTAAAAAGTGGAACTGATCAGAATACAATTTCCTGTTCAGAGCGTAAAATTGACAGACAGTAGATGATTTTTAGAACATTGCAGCTCTCAGGAAGCATTCGTTGTTTTCTCACAATCCATAGACTTGACTCTAGCTCCTGTTTCCTGATCTACTGTAAACAATAGATAAACAGCATGGTGGACGACTTTAAAGGATTATAGGCACTAGCGGAGTGTCTGGCAATGGCTACAGATCTGATTTACTGGTAGTACATGAATGTTACAGGAACCTCCAAATAAACACTGCATTATTTCATTCTGTTGTTTTACAGAATGGTTTCTTTTTTGTGAAAAGGTGAAAAAGGAAAAAAAAGGCTATCGATAGGTGCCAATGAACTACAGTTCTATTAGTCACCGCCACTGGCCATGCAAATCAATAGTAGACTCGGACTATTAAATAAAAATACGGCCTTCGTGTAAAATGTTACCTGATGAATGAACAGTCTCTATTCTGAAGTTGTACCATCAAAGGCTCAGGATGAGACTCGGGAAGAGGAGAGAGCTGTAAGCAAAGTCTCATAGCAGGTGAATTGCGTGAAAAACAAAGGGTAAAGTTTTAGGAGCCTTCATAAAAATAACACCATAGTAAACTGAGCATATGTTTTTAAATGACTTAGAACGAGCACTCCAGGAAAACTCTTCAGAGTATAAGGGCTGTCAGAGATAAAGGTAATTGTGTTTGTGCTATAAATGTTTGCTTAACAAAATGCAAACGCACTGTAACACGTGCACAAACTTATAATATAAGAAAGATATGGCAAGCAAGAGATGAAATTGCAGCACATAGGGCAGAAGCTGAAATCTTTATTATAACCTGGTTAGATTTCCTATGAAAATGTCCCCTGCTCCACATGAGCAGATTCCTGCATCTGTGCATAGCCCCATTTAAATCAATGAGGCTCCGTACAAGTGTAAGTATCCACATGCAAGGAGTTCATTGCAGGATCAGAGCTGGATTGTAAGCTGTTCAGTCAGCAGTTGTCTCCCTGGGTGCTTTGTCTTTGCCTAAAATACAGTGGACACTGCTGGAATTACAACATTGGTCCAAAAATGGGGTGGTTTCTGCAAAAAGATTGGCCCAAAGCTAACATTTCAACCTCTTGTCAAAGAAATGAAGAAAATTAGCAGCCAACCCCCCAAAAGGTGCCGCTAAAAACTGCTAAAAATTCTCTGTTTTGGTCTTCTGATGTAAAATTGAAAAATGTCAAGGATAACAGGACCTTTCTGCAAAAATATTTGTTGATTCAAAAACCCAAGTTTCTGTCAAAAGAAAAGTGTAGGTGGAAAGTTTTCATCCAGCCCTAATAAATAATAATAGCCACTTAACTAAGACTCTGCTAGTAGAGCTGATAGGGTATAATAAGAATTCTGCATATGTCCTTTTTCATGATAAAATATTTTTATAAGTGGTGGATATTTTCTATATGATTTTTTCAAATGTCAGGTTGAATTTCTCAGAACTGCTCTGACGATTTGATGCAATTACTGACCTTCTACTTTCTAACATGTTAATTGGTGACGGTACTGTCGGTGCATTTAAATTACCAGTAACCTACTAAAAAGCTATTGCAGAGTAATGCTCCTGTAACAATAACCACTGCAATGCTGTAAACTGCTAGAGGGCTAGTATTTTTAACTTGAGAGCCACGCTTTGGTCTGTGCTACTGTTGGCTGGGGTTAATTAAACAATCAGAGCAAAGTGATTAGTGCGTTTTTGGGACGTTACAAGTTGTGTAGAAGAATCGATTGAATTTGTGGCAAGAGACCCCTACATTTTACAAGGCAAACTAAGCAAAATATGAAGATCTTCCGCAATTGTTGGCATGTTTCTTTCTTACGGTCTCTAATCCATTGTTTTAATTTATCGACATAAGTCGCCACTTACACCTGCATCAGATTTTGCCCTGAGCCATCTTGCTGTTCCTGACAGCTGGCTAGGGCAAAAGAAAATCATCCAGCTATGAATGTTTTCTCTTACCTTCGTAACGAAGGTATCTGAAAAAGTCTAAACCTTGGAGATTCAGGCCTTGACTAATTTAAAAAAAAATGGGGCTAGTCACTGACATATGTGATTAATTTGTGTACCCACACTCTGGTTGCACATGCAACTTGGGTTATGCTGCACACAAATTAATCATCCAGGCAATTGGAAAATACGTCCCTGATTTGCTTAAGTAGTCATGATAATTAGAGGTCAAGTCCTTAGCCACTCTATCCAGCTGCTTTGTGGCTCTCAGGCAGCTGAAAGCTGCCTTAATGGGGCAGCTGGGATGCCCCCTTGCATAGGGGAATTTCTGGGTGGCATAAAGCCAGGATGACTGGCTTTAGCTCACCTGCTACAGAAGCCCTCAGCACAGGGAAGTGTGAGAGGGAAGGCCGGGAGTGGAAGAAGAACCTCCGGATCTGACGATCACTGGTGGGCAGAACAATTCCTAGGAGATCATTGATGCCGGCATAGTTTAGCAGTCATTAAGTGCAAAGTCTTCAGGCTGCTCTAAGTCGTGCTATGCACTGAACTGAGCACCAGCAGTCCCCAGCACATGGGAAGAAGAAAGCTCATTTAGAGACATCTTCCCACTCCTTCC
Organism: Dermatemys mawii; assembly: GCA_007922305.1. NCBI lineage: Eukaryota > Metazoa > Chordata > Testudines > Dermatemydidae > Dermatemys > Dermatemys mawii. Next base: position 20,183,492 of record ML677360.1, on the reverse strand, counting down.
CTACCTGCCCCTGTGCCTCTGCCAAAGGTCTGATCCCATGTGTGCAAATCACACAGTTACACCCAGCCACACTCTTAAAATCAGGCCAAACTTGTGCAAGCTAATTTGTTCAATCCAATATTCCTAGAAATTACCTTTATCGATTGCTATACATCTACATCCTTTATTTAATTGTTCTTGAAGGGTTTTCATTTTGGCCCTGTCATCAGTGCAATTAGATGTTGGGGATGGGATGTTGCCTTTTGAAAAGGAGATTTAGGCTCCAGAATCAGCTAAACATTGCAATGCTGAGCACAGCAACACATAAACACTTTTAAAAACCTGGCCCCAAATGACTTCCCCAAGGTCTCACAGTGATTCAGTGCATTTCCCCTGAAGATTTTCCAGATAATATGTGTTCTAGCACAGGTCCTTCTGGAAGTGTGTGTAGTACAATTTTACTGTGGCCACTGACATTATATGACACGACCTTTCTGCTGGGACTGCCAGCTTGCAGTCCAGGGAAAGTCAGCGTACATACAGTTTCCAGAGGTGACTCAGCCCTCCATTTTTATCATGGCTGATCTGGGCCTTTCACTCCTCTCCCTGCCCCTCCCCTGCCTCCCAGGTTATGAACTTGTGTGTGTTGGAATATCCCGGAGGGAGGTTTGTTGTGGCTCTAATATGTATTTTAGACTCCAGGTTTGCCAGCATGGCTCTGAGCACCTACTAACCCACTCCAATTCCTTTCCTGGCCACAAGGCAATCATTACACCAAACTCCTGCTGGGAGACAAAATGGCGGTGCACTGTACTGTGCCATGGTTCAGTCAGCAGAGGACAGAAATGAAGCAGCAAGGCAGCTGGTCCCGGCATGACATCCGACTATCAAAAAAAGAGTTTTGTTACTGCTGAACCATCTCCAGTTTTCATTGGACGAGGCCTGCAAACCACCCTGCAAGCCAAATAGCAGACTCATACTTCCAAGGGAACGGCTGATGATTAAATTTATGATGGAATAGTGGGAGGCTGGGTTCCCAGTATCCGTGGCTGTGAAATGCCACGTCTCTCACTGCTGAATCAATCTCTCCAACTCCTCTTTATCATGTGTCTGTCTGCCTGTCTAGCAGAACTGTATTTATCTGGTGGTCAAAGTCACTCAGTCTTATTTACATTATCCATGGGAGTGTGCCATATTAGCTAGGGAGTGCACTCCCTCTCTTGTTATATTGTGTTGAATGCAACCCTATTAAAATCATCTCATCCTCATACTAGATTGCAATGTAAGATAACAGGTTTCTTTTATATAACTTAGACAAGAAAGATCATGCTAAATGCCACACCCCATAAGTTAGAGTGACCAGATAGAAAGTGTGAAAAATCGGGACGGGGGTGGAAGATAATAGCGTCTATATAAGAAAAAGCTCCAAATATTGGGACTGTCCCTATAAAATCAAGACATCTGCTCACCCTACCATAAATATTTCAAGAGGCACTACATAGGTGAGAATGGTTTCTCCCTGAGACTGTACTTCAGAGCCAAAGAAAACACTTCCCTGCCCCCCCATTTTTCTTCCTGTTTTGTTTTTTTAAAGGGCATTTTCCCTATATCTCCTACCAAAATGACAAGCTGTCATGATTTGTGATTTCATTTCGCTTGTAGATGTAACTCAGTAGGGAATCTACTCAAGCTCACATTGGCCTGATTCTGATCTCTTTTATAGCAGTTTAACTTCAGTGAAGTTATTCCAGATTTACACCCATCTAATCGAGATCAGAATTTGCTCCTAATTATAATACTTAACCACTGTGTAGTTCAGAGCACTTTAAAAGTGAGTAACTAATTAATCCTCACAACAGCCCTACAAGCCACTAATCATTCCTCTTTTAGAAATGGGGAAACTGAGGCAGAAAGCATCACTGCCAAAGTCACAGATAGTACCAGCACCAGCTCCAGCATCAGAACTCAAGAGTATCTGACTCCCAAACATGCTCAGGCCATTAGAACCATTCTAACAGTCACCATCTCAGCACCAACACAGTTTCACCCATGCTCTGTCCATCATTTCTCACCAGCTTTTCCCACCATCACCCAGCAGTAATCCCTCAAACCAGCCTTAGGTTTTGTGGGGTTCAGGTCAGTCCTGCTAAGGTACCGTGGATAGATTTTGGGTCCCAGATGAAAAAACATTTGAAAACCATCATGTATCTATCAACTAAAGTGATTGTTGCCCCTCCAATGTCTGCCAACACACATATATTGCAGTTAAATGTAATAAACCTGCATAGCTTTATGGGGATGGGGGTAGGGGGAAGGAAGCTACTCTTGTAATGGCCAGATGTGAAACAGAAAAGTACAGAACACCATGTTTCTTATCCATAGGATTTTACATGCAGAAGAGGTATATATTTACCTAGACAGGTCTTTTCTCCCTTGTATACTGACTCAGGTTATTATGGTAACTTGAGTCAGTCACATGCATTTTTATAGCACATGCCTAGTCCAACTGAAGTCTGTAGGAGTTTTCCCATTAGCGTCAGTGGAACCAAATCTATCCAAGTGTTTGCTCATGTAAAAGCTAAAGAGAAAATGGCTTTGCTGTCCCATGCTGATGCTAACCAGGGTTAACATTAGTAACAGGCAAAATGGTTCAGGGAAGATGAAACCGCGTCAGGCCAATAGAATTTTTTTTCCGTCAGATTGGGTAGGAAGTTTGATTGCCTCTTCCCAGTCCTTACTGGACAGACTTAGAGCTTGTCTCCACAGGAGAATTTCCCAGCATAGCTGTATTGGAATAATTATTCCTCTATGGTTAAACCGATGTGACGATAGCAGAATAATTATTCCAATATAGATAGGCCAAGAAACTTCCCTTATGGACAAGCCTATTGAGGGAAGGGGGAAAAGTGATCTTTTTGAAGGATTATGAAGGAGGAGGGACCTTTAAAAGTTCAGATAAGCTTTAAATAAACCAATCCAAATCTGTGACAGTTTCCCCATCACTTATCAAAGAGATCAAGTCACTTCAAGCCCAGGGAGAGATGGAGAACAAAAGACACAGAAAGACGGATTCCTTTTACTAAGGTGGTCAGTTGGACAAGGGAAACAGAGGAGTAATTTCCAAGAGAAAAGGCATGGTGCCTGGACTTTAGATTATTTGCTTTTGGAAGGTGTGAGTCTTTAGGAGAAAAAAGAAAAAAAATCTTTGTCTCTGGTCGCTATGCAGTCCTGCAGAACAGTAGTTTCTATGTTTACTTCTCTGTTTTCCAGCACTCAGCTTGTTGCCACACATCATTATGAAACTAGAGTTTGTGCACACTCCAAAGAGAAAAGCAAATATTCGCCAATACAATAGCAGCTGCTTCCAACCGTAACAACTGACCAAATATGTTAAATGTATCAGGGCAGGAGGTGTAATTAAAAGAATCAGGCATTCTTTGTAACCTTCCTTTGCTGAAGTTTTGGTGGGCTTTTTTTTTGTTTTAATATAACAGAAGCAATTGGACTGGACTGGAAGAGCACTCAGAGCAAGCTGGAAAGAAGAAATCTTTGATCTCCCCTTTTGTTGTTATTGTGTCCCAAAAGAGAGAGAAATATTGTCTGTTAAGTTATTCTGTTAAAAAACATGAGCAGCAGGAGATTTGATGGTTTTATCTTCTTAGAGTTTATTATTCCTTAAAATTGACATTTCTGCCCCTTAGTTTTGTTTTTACATCTCTTTACCACGTTTTTGGGAGGGGTTGGTTGTTTTATTTTATTTTTTTAGAAAAGTTGAAAATAAAATGTGAACAAAACAAGACTGTGTTTGTGACACACCATATCTTCCACAATCAAGCTACTGCCTTTCTCCAGTTTCGGTTGGGGTTTTATTGTTTGGGTTTGGTATTTTCAGCCAATTTTTAACCTCAAGGTTGATTAAAGGCAGGATTTATGTTATAATGTTTATTGTTTACACTAAAATCAGCCCGTTTCAGAGGAAATGAACTTACAGAAGTCAGGTGTGCTGATGCCGTGGCAGCTTTCCGCAGACTGGCTAAGATGGCTTGAATCACTGCACAGTTCTTCTTGCTCTCTTTTGCTTCTCCTCCCTTTGGGATAGACTCATAAACTGGCAGGAACACTAGAGATATTCCAAAGACCTATCGTTCACAAAAGCTGGCAGACTGCACCATTCTTATACCCCTCGAAATACAAGATTGGTAAAAGTATCTTTTGGGTGCGCTCTCTTTTCCTAGCAGGGTTGTCTCCCTCCCATCCCACAAGAAGAGATTCTGATATATAGATATATTTGGTTTCCACGGCTCCCTTGACTCCTGCACACGTTATATTTTCTCAGGCTCCGTGCTGTGCACTGTCTCTTCATGGTTAGTCTAATGAAGCCATTCAGAAATGCCAAGAAAAGACAGTCTAGCAGGTAAAAGCCAAGGTGCCCCTCGCATACTTAGTGAATTGCTTTCATGCTTAGTGAAAGTGGCAGGGGAGGGGGGAAAACACTCTGCAGCTCCAGTCTAGACCTCCCCTGCTGTTCAGGGAATGAGAGAATTTGCAGCCGGAGTAGCTAGCCTGGGTGAAATCATAATAGTTCCATTGACATCACACAGCATTTGAAGGACTTGCAGGCCCAACACCCTGTCAGTTAAAATGTCTCACACTTGCACTGATGCTCTGTTGTGACTGAGGGACCCTGATAATGATGCCAGTTGTGCTGCTTTCTCATGAAACGACTAACGTATGGCTCAGGACAGTTCCAGTGAAGTTTAACTGGATCAGGAAGAGCCACAGATCTGCTGTAATATAAGTAAATGGTACTTTATCTTCCCATTTATGTTCAAAGTGGTGTTGTTGCTGTGTTGGTCCCAGGATATGAGAGAGTCTAGGTGGGTAAAGTAATATCTTTTATTGAACTAATTTCTGTTGGTGGAAGGGACAAGCTTTTGAGCTTTCCAGAGCTCTTCTTCTGGCCTGGAAAAGGAAACCAGAGTGCTCAAGCTAAATATAAGGTGGGACAATCCCACCTCGGACTGATCACATTCTGTGGCAGTCCCCCAAATTCTCATAGCATCCTTCAGATATCCTCTTCCAGCCTGTTGCCACATCTGACACTCCCAGAGCAATTGAGACATTGTAAAAACTAGAGCAAAAATGAGGTCTAATACAGCTGAACAGTGACTTCTCAGCAAATCAGCTTGTCATGACGTGTGGAGCCTTCTGCAGCCTTCAGAATTATTTGTTGCTGCTGGTTGACCAGAATTCTGATCACGTGCCCCGTCTTACTTTCTGAACTGCTGCTGACTTTTCCGACCATCTGCATGGCTAACTGATGGAAAATAAAACCATTATGTATGCCACTGGCAGTGGGGGTAGGGGAGGATCTTATTATGAAGGCCATATATAAGGCACACTGGCCTGTGCTATAACTGTATGTTTCAATTGTGCTCTGCAAACTTTGCTTCTGCAAACTGATGGAAAAGAGCTAGATGGAGCACAGATTCATTTTCGAAAGGAAATGAGAATATAAATTCATTTAGGAAATGACATGTCAATTTTTCTTTTCCCTTTCCCTCATAAGAAACTGTACAGCTGCCAGGAATTTTTGTGAAAATAGCACTTGCTTTTTGAAAATCCTGCTTGAGTATTATAAAAGACCTAGAGACTGATGTGTCATATTTAAGTTCTCAGCAGAGGTAATCCTCACTAAACAAATGAGGACATCTCCCTGAGTTTTACTGCTGACAATGATATCAGTGTAGGATGCAACATTACTTCACTGAAACTTTGAGAAAATATATAACCCATTTACTTAATGGACTGAGCTGTAATGTCATCACTTAAGTGAATCCCATGAATAAAGAGCAAGATGAAGTAATTGCTTCCAAAACACTTCTGGAATGAAGCAAAGATTCATGGTGGTTGGTCTCCTGGGGCCCCACTGATAACTTGTTTTCAGCACCGTTTGCTCTACTATGACAGAGAGACCCCTTTCCAGGTGATATTACAGTGTTAGCTCAATAGATGGCGCTAACCATAGGACAGTTGTGGTCTAGTCCTTCTTAGATTGTGGTGTGTGGGCTGCATCATGGGTTGGGTTAAAGCAGGGGTAGGCAACCTATGGCAGGCTTGCCAAAGGCAGCGTGCGAGCTGATTTTCAGTGGCACTCACACTGCCTGGGCCCTGGCCATTGGTCCGGGGGACTCTGCATTTTAATTTAATTTTAAATGAAGCTTCTTAAACATTTTAAAAACCTTATTTACTTTTACATACAACAATAGTTTATTTATATATTATAGACTTCTAGCAAGAGACCTTCTAAGAATGTTAACATGTATTACTGGCACACGAAAGCTTAAATTAGAGTGAATAAATGAAGACTCGGCACACCACTTCTGAAAGGTTGCTGACCCCTGGGTTAAAGTGCAGTAGTGCCAGAATGAGAATACATTCTGACCACACTGCTGAAAATTACAATGATGGTGAGTCAAATACTTTTGAATGTGAGGTAGAGTACACAAGGCCATAATGGCTGAGACCTGCTGGTCTAGTGAACTGAAAACAAGATCTGAAGTCAGGCCCTCTGACTTCTGTCTCACGCCGGCAGACTGCAGAGTGAGAGTGGAACCTGGACCTTTGGAATCCCAGCTGCAAAACTTAACCCCATGATCGGCCATCTCATTATTTCATTGTCTGCATGACCCGTGGCAAATCGTATAGACCAACATTTTTAAACTTGAGTGCCCAACGCACTAAGCACTTACATAAAACTGATCATATTTTCCCAGCTGCAGAAAACGTGCACCTCTCATTGCAGGCTACCACACACATACCTACATCAGCACCAACAAACTAAACAGAAGCCTGCGGTGCAAGTCCGAGCTGGGATGATTTCAACACAAGTGAAGAAACATGAATGGGCTGATGCTGCAGTCTGCCCTGATTCACTACAGTGAGCAATTTTACATGAGTAAGGTCTGTAGAATCAAGTCTAATTTGACCACATCTGCAGATAACCCAGTTGCTTTGGCTTCTTTCCAAAGAGGCAAATCTTCTGCAGATGTACATGAGCAGAGCAGATCTAAGAGACGGTGGAACTAGTATTGTTCCACTGCAGAGGGCGGAGGCAAGAAGCTGGTATGCTACCACAGGGGTCCTCAGCCTCTCTGCACTGTGGAGCTCTGATTGGCAGTGAATCCCTCCCTCTATCCCAGGACTCAGGGATTTGCGTGGGGGCCCAAGGGAGGAGTGTTCTGTGGATCTACCATTACTCACCTCCACCATCAGAACCCTCCCACCCTGGCAGTGGCGGAGCAGTTGTAGGGGTATGGAGACAGTCCTGTAACTGCAGCAACGGCTGAGGAGAAGTACTGCTGCTAGTCCACAGAAGAGAATTACTTCCCCTTGAATGCCACAGAACCTCCTTGCCTGTTAACTTGGATTTCGCATTAATTCCTGACCCTCAACAGTCCATGCTACTCCTAACTCACTTAACTTACTCTATGCACGCTGCACCTATCTGCTGTTCTCATTTAATTCCAGGATTTCCTTTCAAAATAGTATTTGCGCAATGCATTTTTTGTCCATCTTTACTTACATTTGCTGGACGCGTTGTGTGAGCTGAACTATTGAGTTCTTTCCATTGAGTTTCTGTCCTTCCAGTCACTCTGGAAAGTTTGAAGTGAAGAGGTAACTTGCAACTACTGGAAAGGAAAAAGAAAACTATACAATCACACTCAACGTTCTGAGCTTTTGCTCAGGAGAAAGGCTAGTATTGTGGGTAAAGCCCTAGGCTAAGCTCAGGAAACCTGGGTTTGATTCCTTGCTCTGTCACAGACTTCCTGGGTGATCTTCAGCCACTCATTTGATCTCTGTGTGCCTTGATTTCCCATCTTCCATTTGTTTGTGGTATCCCCTTATTCCACCCACTGTCCACTTATCAGTTTAAATTGTAGGCAGTTTGGGGCAGGGACAAGATTTTATAATACATATCTAGCTAGCTATATGTACAGAGCCTAACACAGCTGGGGCCTGATCTTGGTTGAGGCCTTTCAACACTTCTGTATAACACATGATAATAAAAAAATAAAATACCTTGACTATCAGTGTTCCTGCATTTCTTACACCAAGGCACTGGCTGCTGAATGTAACTATCAAAGCAAACAGAAGAAAAACAACTTCAGTTCTTTTTGTAATAGCAGTAAAATACCATAAGAAAAATCTGGCCCAATGTCCCAGTTCTGCTGGGAATAAATAAAAGGGCTGAGAACTATATAACTACAAACCCAGGATACTTGAGACCTGATATTTTGTCAGCCAAAGGAACAAAGATAATGGAGATGTGGTGCTTTGAGTAGGGCAAGGTTTTCATATCAAGTTTGTCTTCAAGGAACTGAGTTTTCTGCTCTGCTCTGCATTAAGAGCAGTTTATCTCATTATAGTCAGAGAGAAGGAAGAATTCTTTGAAGGGAAAAGGGACTGCGTGGTTTCTAGATACCTGACTGCTAAACAAAATGTCTTGTGGGATTAAGGCAGCAAAAAGTTTGACAACAACAAAGAGTCTAACTTGGTAAAAACCTGTCAGCAGGGCCAATAGTCTTTTGCAGAGAAGTCTTTGCATGAACAGGGTTTCGTCATGGGCATTCCAGCACAGTAAGACAAATAAAAAAGGATGAGCTGACATTCAGATCTGGGCATGGGGCAAGAGCTCTGTCTGTTCACCGGTTTCAACAGATGCTGGCTATAGAGGTTGTTCCCATGGTCTATGTGCTACGGAGCAGCTTGGGGCATGACCTAGAGCAGCATCAGAATCAGGAGGGTGCTCCAGCCAGTAGAGCCCTGCAAGAAAGAAAGGGAGGGAGGAACAAAGGGGGTAAAATGGCACCCAACCAGGCCGCCTCTCCCCCAAGCCTCCACACTCAGAACAGAACAGGGAAGATTCCTCCCCAGCCTACTTTAGGGAAGCTAGGACCCAGGTGGTGCCTCTCTTTTCCCTCCCACTGCCCACTTCCATACTCCAGCCCTGGCCGTGGGGAAAAACTTCAGAGAGGAACCAGCCAAAGTTGCCCACTGATAGGAGTGGCTGCAAAAACAGCCAAAGCAGGGACCTGCAGACATTCAAGCCAGGCCTTCATTGCATAATGCTAAGCATGGGGTAAGTTACCCCGCGGTAACCTCCCCCACGAGAGCACAACATTACTGTACGGTCACGACCTCCATCTGCCAGGGTGCCGTATCTGGCTGTGACAAGCCAGGCAGCTGTCTGGGCACATATCCCAAGATTCAAAAAGCCATGACTCACTGTGCTGCTCTGGACTCACATTTCCAGGGCACAGGTTGTCTGCCCAGCCTGGGGCTCGTGGGAAGACTAGGCCATGAGCCCAGGAGGTGAGACTTTAATAAAAACATCAAAGATTGTGAGACTTACAATGAAATCATGAAGCTGGGAACACTGTGCCCAACACATCCAGACAAGGTCGTGTGCACTGTAGAAAGTGTTTACGTGGAGTAAGACACTTTTACATCTCTCTGTCTCTCATAAACAAACACACACACCCCATGCCCCCAGGACTAAAACTTTTTTTCAGATGATTTAGAAAAGACTAGTCCCGTCGCAGGAGCTACCATATGGACCTATCAGGACACAGAAGAGGTATGCCAAGAGCAGCCTTGCCTAGTGTATCATGAGCTAACAAAGGGAGAGGCTGAGCCATGCTGAGAGCTGAAGGAGAAGTCAGGATACTAACTGGAAGCCACAAAGTAGATGGGAGCTAAGGGAGAGTGCAGGTACCCGGCTCACTGCTGCACCTCATCTGAAGACTCAGCAAGAGGGGACACACACTGTCTGGGCTAAGGCTGAATATTGGGCTAAGGCTGCTATACAGAGGTGCTAAGCATGCCCAATGGCTACTGACGTCATTGAGTGCTCAGTACCTTTGACTATAAGGACGTCATAAATAACTCTCACTCCTCTGCTTCCTGTCGTGTTCAGTGTATGATGATGAACAAATAAAAAGTCTGGTCTACGTCTCTTCGGAGGGATCGGTCCTAGCGGGAGCAATGTGATGTGCTTGCAGTCGAGACTGTGTAAGACCACAGCAGCTAATGGTCAGAAAAGGAAATCAGCTTTGAACCAGGGCCAGGGGACAATCAGACATACGAAATCAAAGGAGAGCTTTTTGTTTGGGTTTGTGTGTTTTCTCTCATTCTTGGGAGACGCTGCAAAAACCTTCTAGTCTTTGGAGGTGCGGGAAGCATTTAGAAAGGCTGCATTCTTCTTTCTCTCTTCTCCTTTTAGAGATATGTCACCTGCAAACAGGGCCTGAGATCTACTTAGACCAAATGTTTTTCAAAAACCCAACATGAAGACTGTACAATGAAAACCCACCTCTGAGCTTTGCCTGCATCTCCCCAAGCAGCCAAAGAAACACCTTTCATGCTGAGTTTTTTTTCTTTTTCCTTCTTTCTTCTGTGAATATTTTTATCCTGATTTTTTTTGTCATACCATGCAGCAAAAGAAACTGATAATCTTTGCTCTGCCTATTTGATGTGTTAGAAAAGCCAAAGAGACAATCTGTAAAAGTGCTTTCTCTATTTGCTAGATTTTTTTTTCCTATACAGGCTGTGAGTCGGAGAAAGAGGTCAGGGACTCAGGTTTCTCTTTGTTTTTTGTGCCCAGCTGCTATTCCTGTGTTAAAGCACAAGGTCCAGATAAATAAGGGAATGGAAACAGAGGCAATCTATTTAAAAGAAAAGGTCTGTCCCCAAAAGTCTGGGGAGATAGAGGATCTATAGTCCCCTGGACAGTATCCAAGGAATCTTTTGCAATCTTGATGCTGGAGCTACAATACCCAGTGACTTACTGTGCCCTTACCAGAGGGATCATCCAAGATCTGAGCTGCTTCATAAGGACCCCAGCTTAAGTCTTGCTTGAGTGCCACACAGCGGAGGTCCTTGTCCAAGGAGAGGAGGAACTCCTTGCAATGAAGCAGAGCCACCCAGAATAATTCAGACAGGATCAACCTGACCCCAAAAGGAGGTCTGTGCAAGTGCTGATGACTGGCAAGGATAATAGAGGTAGACCTTGGAGATGCAAAGGGATCTTTAGATGGATAGGGGAGAGCTCTGAGCTGTGAAAGTCAGACCCAGATCCGAACCTCCCCATAGTCTGAGAGTGCTGGGATCTATTCGTTAGGCTCTGACCATTGTCACAATAGGGGCCAATTGTAATATTCAGATCTGGAGCCAAAACTTCCCCAAAAACCTGGAGGGGGAAGTTGGTTTGAGCCCATCTCTAATGTAAATGCAGCAATGACTTCTCCTGGAAATTATAGCTCTGGAGCCATTCACAAAAGGGAAATCTGAAGATATCCAGGTCAAATCTCATGATTCAGAGAAAAAGGAGCTGATCGCTCCAGAGGTCAAGAAGGAACTCCCATCCCTACCCATCTTTGCATAATTGGCTGTTAACATTATGGGTTAGACTTTTACCCTTGCTTTTCCTCAGAAGCATCTGGATATTGTCCATTGTCCCAGAGTCGGGCTATTGCACTAGATGGCTGATGAGGTAGAGGAGTGTCTCTGGCAGGCCGTTCCTGCTTTTGATGAGGTCAAACACTATTCTGGGCATTCACTCTGTTGGTTAGAAACGGCGCAAGGAAAGCAACTGCACTGTTGTCAGTTAATAAGACTGCTGGGCTTTGTCTCTGTGCGCAAAAGCATAGCATGGAAAGGACTGATTTAGCAAGGGAGTGAGCAATTATGAGAACAGAGAAGCTGGTTACATCCAGTGTATAAAGCAGGAGTGGCCAAACTTCCTGACTCTCCAAACCACATACAATAATCTTCAGACGTTCAAGAGCTTCAAGACAAGCACAAGGCTAAAGCCCTGCCACACACACACAAGGAAGAAGTCCCACCATTCCACCACAGGGCAGCCCTGAGTCCCCCATCCCGTCTCCCCCTCTCCCTGCCCTGCAGTCTGGTAAGAGGAGAATGGTGGGAGGGGACATGGGAGGCTCCGTGAGTCACACTTTAACTGTAATAGAGTCACGAGCCACAGTTTGGCCATGGCTGGTATAGTGAGCTTTGAAAACCAAGAGAGCAATTTGAATGTAGCTGGCTAAGGGGAGGGTGTGTATCAGCTTTCCTGAGTGGGAGGTGAGTCTTGCCACAGATTTCTACATCAGTGGGAGCTGCAAGTTTTCAGCACCTTTGAAAAATCAGGCCATTTATTTAGTCACCTAAATATGGATTTAGGGGCCTAATTTTAGACAGCCGCGTTTGAAAATATTGGCCCTAGAACACAGAGTTCAGGCTGAATTTGAAGGGTGGCTCTCACATGGGTTCTCCCATCCCTACCATGTGAGATTAATGCTTGCATCCAACAGGCACTGAGCCACAACCACCCAACACATCCTGTCTGCCAGCTGGACTTCAACCAGACATGCAAAGGTGAAATCTTATCTCCATGCTTGAGAGAACACAGGAGGAGGTGCAGATGGTCTCTCTAAACCATTTCAGGAAACAAAGTACACTTGATAAGGAGAAAGGGAAGAAGATGACGAAAATGGCTAATGCCAACGATTGTGTTAAAGACTTTGACCGTGCCTTATGGGAGACTGCATAGTTAAAATATAAATAAACTGACTTTAAAACATCCAGGCTGGAACAGTAGCTGCTGAGCTGAATTTAAATCACCTTCTGTAGCTGTTGGAATGTTTAGCACTGCAGGGGAGTGGGAAGGGTTTTTTTTCCTGTTACATAATTTTCTTTTCAAATCTCTGGCGCAGCATATTGAATTTATTTTTAAAAACAATGCCCACACCTCTTTTCAATGTTTTACAAGTAAAGTAAAAAACCACAAAGGTTCAAGGAGGGGAGTTAATAACCCAAATTGTCCTTTATAGCCCTGTTCAAGCAGTACTTTGCCTTTATTTCAAAACCTGAAAATTTTCAAAGAAAAAATGTTGGTGAAAACAAAATATTTTAGTGTCTATCAAAAAATTTCCATGTGTGTGCAGGGGGTGCACGTGGGGAAGGGTGTGTAAGCGTTTTCCAGTTCTAAGCTGTTGTAGGACTCTTCTTCCATGGGACTTTTTACATATTATGTGATTGACCATGCAACCATTGTGTTGGTAAGCACTTATAAGAGAAATCCCATTGGCTTGAATAGAACGACTTTTATGAGTAAATGATAACAAACAGCTGCAACTCAGTCAGCAGCACAAGGTCTATGTGTCATATAAGTTCTATTATGAGGACTTAACTAATGCATTGGCTTTGTTCTGATCCCCGACTAAGAATGAATGTCACCCCATTCTGACTAAGAGATGCGCCATCTAAATCTGTAGTTCAGCATCTTTAGATCAACCTTTGACAATGTTAGATTTAATATTAAGTTCATGGTATGTTTATGCCCCCAGAGGATACGAGACAATCCTAAAGCCCTTTTCCCCCTTCCAAAATGGTATATGAGACAAATAAATCTACAGGACTCTCTTAGACTGACTGCTGATTCATTTCTGATTCATAAAAATAAACAGATAGCAAAACATATGTCTGAGCCAAACAGCATTTACTCTGTGGGAACATGTAAATGTAATAACACACTTTAACAGGGTTAAACAACATTAGCCCTCTGATTTGTCATTATTAGTGTCACTAATTCTAGTTTCATGAACATCACTGAAAATATATGGCACGCAAAAAACAACCACCATAATGTGAGTGCGTCCATCTGTCTTTCCAGAAGAAAAACAGGGCTGGCAGGGACTGCAGATCTGCATGGATTTAAAAATCACAATTTTTTAATTCATTAAAATGTGGTTATGGTCTGAAAGTGGACTTGGAGGGGGTGGGGAAAATGACCCCTCATTACAGCCCAGCAATTTTTCTCTTCCCCCGACACCTGGGCAAACTCTGCTGACAGATACAGAGGCCTAACGTTGCTCCCAGTGACACCAAGGGCAAAACTCCCTGTTGACTTCTGTGGGAGAAGGATCCCATCCCAAATGTCTATGGCTGTCAGCCGTGTGAGCCAATGCCCTCACCCCCAACAGAGCGAACGAGTTTCTTTTCTGCACCAGGCATCTTCAGCAAATTGCCAGCTAAGCTTATTGCGGCTGAAGATAGCTGATGACTCGGCTGGGCCAAGCTTGCGGAGTTTGAGGCTCTCTCCACATTGCCAGCCACAGGCACAGCTCCTAGGGTAAGTACAGGGACTGCTCCTTCCATGCATCCCCAGGGGCAAAAAATACCCCCAACTGGCTGAGGAGGAAGCAAGACCATGTGCTTCCCCGGCCCAAAAGCTGAACCATGGTGAGCTCCCTGTGGTACAATCCTTATTTCAGTCCTGTGGCAGTATATCTCTGCACCATCCCCTATTCTGGGGTCTCCCTATGTGACCCAAGCTAATCATAACAGTAAAAGGCTGCAGCCTTCTGTGGCATATGTGGCTAACACCTGGCTGCAAAAGTTGGGGTGAGAACAATCATGAAGACCATACGAATACAGGGGCCCTCTAGATGCACGTGCTGGTGCTGCAATCTCTCTGCCTCGTCTCCCTTCCTGCAAATGCTAACCTGACACAGATATATGGCATGTGCTTTGTCCGCTAATATTTCTCTCTTTCCTTCTCCACTCTTTTCCTCAGTCTTTTTGTGCTTGTTTTTCACTCCACCTGCTATCTGTTCACCCTATTTTTCTCTCCTCCCCTATCTCCACTCTCATTTCAAAGCCTCTCTCCAAAAGAGAAGGTGAACCCAACACATTTCAAAGTATGAGGTGAGGCAACAATCTCTGAACAGGTTTGAAATAAGGCAAAGTGAGCTAGCCCATCCCCTGGCAGGGCAATGAAAGAAGTAGGAAGGATATAGACTGAGTTTTGGATACCAGGTAGAGCACAGAGTAAGCACCTATTTTAATCCTCTCCAGTACCTGTATATCAGTTTTCTCAGGTAAATTGAGCCAACAGGGTAGCAAAGTCATTGATGGGAATAAACATTGTGCACTAACCTACAGTCATTTCTTTCTGACATGTTAAAATATTCTAGGTACCAAAAAAACCTTAGTGTGTATCAGTCCATATTTTGCAGAAGATAAGCCTAATCTTTATGCTCATCTTGAATGCGACTATGGGAGCTGGATTTAAAAAGTCTGTCTAGCATCACTGTAACTTCTGGCAGTGCCTGCTTCTTCGTGGGTGATCTGTTATTCCACTGTTATTGCTCAATTCTAATAGTCATTGTGCTCAGTGGTTCACAACAGATATTGCTCTGCCTACCGTGGGAATGGGGAGAACACACCATTGTCACATCCATGCCCAGTTAGTCATCTACCAGAAGTTATTTATACTGTGCATATATCAAAGCTCCAGGTAATGGTGGCACATTTTAGATCTGCTCCATTTGAAGGAGAGATCTGAAAAGGCAAATACTTGCAGATGTTTCTATAATACAGACCAAACTGAGATTGAAAGGGATGCCTAAACAGCAGGGGCCTGATTTTCAGAGATCTTGAGCATCCACAGATCCCACTGACTTCCACTGAAGTTCTACTTGCTCAAAATCTCTTACAAAATATGGACCCAAATCTGAAAAGTCAGATCCCTTACGATTGAACGGTCAGGTTCAAATCTCAACAATTCAGCCCTTCACCATCATCATCTTGAGGTAAATGAACTTGGTGCAGGGCCCCGTGTCTTTTATCTGTTTTCCACATTAAAGATCCCGCATAATTAAGAGGATGTTTTCCTCCTTCTGCTGAATCTTTGTTCAGAAATTTCTCCTCCTCCACCCGGGAAGGTGCATTTCAGTGCTGCTGTTGGTCAGCAGCCTGTAGCTCTTTGGGATCTTTCAAGATTAAGGGAGCTACAAAACCCTAAATTAGCACTGTTATTACTTAATGCACGTATGGTATAAAGGATCTGAGGGCTTCACCTTTCGGGGCTATATTACTTGTATATACCCTGCTTGCAAAACAGCAGAGCAACACCTGGATTATTAAACTTGATATTAATCTTATTGGGAATCATTAAGAAAGGGATAGATAATAAGACAGAAAATATCATATTGCCTCTATATAAATTCATGGTACACCCACATCTTGAATACTGTAGTCGTCTCATATCAAAAAAGATCTATTAGACTTGGAAAAGATTCAGAAAAGGGCAACAAAATGATTAGGGGTATGGAACAGCTGCCGTATGAGGAGAGATTTAATAAAACTGGGCGTTTTCCGCTTGGAAAAGAGATGACTGGGGGGGATATGATAGAGGTCTATACAATCATGACTGGTGTGAAGAAAGTAAATAAGAAGGTGTTATTTACTCCTCACAACACAAGAACTAAGGGCCATCAAATGAAATTAGTGGGCAGCAGGTTTAAAACAAATAAAGGAAAGTATTTTTTCACACAACACAGAATCAACCTGTGGAACTTCTTGCCAGATGATGTTGCGAAGGCCAAGACCATAACAGGGTTCAAAAAAGAACTAGATAAATTCATGGAGGATAGAACCATCAAGAGCTATTAGCTAGGATGGTCAAGGATGGTGTCCCTAGCCTCTGTTTGCCAGAAGATGGGAATGGGCGAGAGGGGATGGATCACTTGAAGATTACCTGTTCTGTTCATTCCCTGTGGGGCACCTGGCATTGCCCACTTTCAGAAGACAGGATACTGGGCTAGAAGAACCTTTGGTATAAGCTAATACGGCCATTCTTATGTTCTTATTCCCCATTCCCATTTTGAATTTTAATGATGCATCTTTGCCTTTGATTAATGATAAGCCATTGGAAGGAGAACTTTCAAAACCCAGATAGGTTTCTTAAAATTTCTTTAATTTTTAATATATCCTAGGTCCCTCTTCCCAAGAACCCCTTACCACTGTGCGCTTAGTGCTTCTGGTGATAGGAAATCAGGGACAGATTTTAAATTGATTTATTTCTCTAGACTGTGTCCTCTCATTCACAAATCCAGTTAGTACAAGTATATGACTGTAGAGAACTCAGAGAAATTTTATACCCACTCATTCACCTGCAGAACATCTTAACATTGCATGTCAGCATGTAAAGAGGATTGTCTGTAATTAGGCTGCTATTAAACAGAAGTACAGTGGTCACAGATAGTAAAACCTGAGAAGGGATCTCTTTCTGCAGTGTCTGTTTGACTTTGGTATTCAATAGCCTACATTAAGTCTTATGCAGGAGAGGCACAGTGAAAATGAGTAAGATATAAATACATATGTTACAAACATGGATTGGCTCCAAGGGCAATATCAGTAACGTATTGCCTCGGGGAAGGGAGAGCTTGGGACTGGGACAACTAAAGGAATTATTTTTAATTGACAGCAATCGTTTTATTTCCGTGGTCCCAAGCAACAAAGAGTTTCACTGGCTTCCTTTCTTTTTTCCCTTGGAGCCAGCTGGAAAGATGTGCAGAGAGCAGCTCTGCTGGGTTCCCTGAAGGCAGAGATGGGTTCTTTTAAGGGATGGGAAGCACTGGTTTCTTTGGTTGTTGGTGCTGTCCAGCCACAGGTTAGGAGCTCCAGCGTGTCTGTGCTCTCAGGTGGTCTCCTGAAGCAGAGCCCTGCAGCCGGAGGCCCCAGCGCACCTGTTTCAGGTGGCTAGGTGTGTTCTCTTAAAGCCTTGAAGACAGGTGTCTTCTCGTGTTCTGCATGGGCAGGTGGGCAGTCTCCTGCAGCTGGGATGCTGGAGTCACGGGCCCCAGAGCCCTTGTGTCCTGGGCAGGTGGATGGGCAGCAAAGAAAACAAAGTAACATGAAGGTTCGTATGTACAACTACTTAACTGGGTCAGATTTTCTTAGTGCCAAGCACCTGATCCAAGGGAGGCAGCATGTGACAGTCTGAAGGAAGTTTGCACACCTGTGTTCTATTCCTGATTCACTTGGTTAAGACCACGTCTACACTACCCGCCGGTAGATGCAATAATTCGATTCCTGAGTGCTCGCTCTCTTCGTCGACTCCGGAACTCCACCGCCAAGAGAGGCAGAAGCAGAGTCAACAGGGGAGCGGCAGCAGTCGCCTCGCTGCCGTGAGGATGCCGAGGTAAGTCGACCTAAGATATGTCAACTTCATCTAAGCTATTTGCGTAGCTGATGTTGTGTAGCTTAGGTCGACCCCCTACCCCAGCGTAGCCCTGGCCTCTGTCACTTCACCAACCTGCTCTGCAGCCTTCTCAGCTGGCCAATAGGGAGAATGACACTTACTTCCCCTTTGTAAAGCATTTGGAGATGTGAGGCAGACATTTTTTACAGTGAGGGTAAATAACTCCTTGAACAATTTACCAAGGGTCACGGTGGCTTCTCCATCACTGATGCCTTTTAAATCAAGATGGGCTGTTTTTCTAGAAGATCTGCTCTGAGAATTATTTAGAAGAAGTTCTCTGGCCTGTGTTGTATAGGAGAGCAGATTAGGTCATCACAACTTCCCTTCTGGCACTGGAATCTATGAATGTGCAGAGGCAAAGCACCATGTAAGTTACTTACAGCTTTCTATGATATTGTCAGATGCAGAAAGGACGACAAAAGAACCCATTGGGCAACTACTAATCAATTACTTATTGTTACCTCAGACTAGTCTGGCAACAAGCACAGCTTAACTACAGGGCTTGCATCTGTTTGCTGCGTGTTTAGTGGCACCACTCCATGGAAAGATGAAATATATGGCTGGGCAATGACAGAAAAGCTGGAAAGAAAGATTTATAATTTCCCCCTTAAGCTTGTCACTCACCTCACTAATATAGATGTGATTTAGGAAGGCAACAATTTTTTGTCTTTTTTCTTTTTTGATAAAAGCTTTATGTATGTACCCACGGCCTGACAACCAAATGGGGCTGCTTTTTTCTTCTTCCTCTTCTTTCACTCTCTGGATTGCTTCTAAGTCTGTCAGTCAAATGGAACAGCAGTTTCATGAGGAGGAATGATTAAGGCTCCTTCAGAATAATGGACTGCACGCTGTGTTTTTTCTATTCGTCAGCGCTGAAGATGGAAGAGTGAGTCTGTGCTGCTGAATAGCATGGTTTCTCAGACTTACAAAACATGTCTCAGAAAGACTGTATTCAGTGCAGCTCAAAAGCCTCCGAGTGCCTGTCCCTTTTTTTTTTCTGATTATTTCTGCATTAACATGCTTTATTTTTTTCCTTTCACCATGTGCTCCTGGGCCCTGATTCAGCACAGCCTTTGAGCAAATACCTGACTGTAGCCCCAGGAAGCACATGCTTTAATCTTAAGCACTTATTCTGCACTCCATCCCTGTTCAACAAATCGCATAAGCACGTGCTAAAGTTCCACTGAAATCAAAGGGACTTAAGAACATGTTTAACCATGTGCTTTGCTGGGTGGAGATGGACTCTGTGAAGATTCCCATTGACTTCAGTGGGCTTTGGGTCAGACTCTGACTCTCCAGAATGTATTTTTCCATTGAAAGTTATATAATCAGAACAAACAAACATTGAGACCCAGTACGTTTGGGTGGAGAGAATGTGCAAATCACTCACAGTAGAATCCTGCTTCAGTGACATGCTGGCTGGTCATACCATCAGGACTTGGGATAAGAGGTAGTGAATAAGGGAGTCAACAGGACAGGGAGATTCTGGGCAGTTCATTAGAAAGAGAAGTTTGGAGTGTGAGTGTCTGAATGATCATATTAAAGACCTGCCTTATCTGTGCAATTAATAGTTGTATTAGAGACCTATGTAGGACCTGGGACATCATGTGCATTTAAAAATGAACTTTGCTTTTATCTAGCATTTTATGGGTTTGGTTCTCTTCTCACTTACACCGGTGTAAATCAGGAGTATCCCCAATGAAATTACAGGCATGAAAGAGGAGACGCTGGGCCCTACATAGTCAAAGAATTAGGTTCTACATGCTGCACAAATATTAGCTGATCAGTTAACCCACTCAGCCCTTTGAAAATAGGAAAATGCCTATTATTATCCCTGTTTTACCTGCGGGAAATCTGAAACATGGAAGCATGAAATGACTTGCTTGGGGATGTAGGAGGTCAGTGGTAGTGCAAGATTTCCTGATGCCAAGCCCTATGCTCATTGCACCAAACCATGCTGCTTCCCAGCAAAGACATGAGGAAGCTGAACAAATGGAGGATGAAAAATGGTATTTGGGCACTTTCCTACTTCTTTATAGTATACAAAGACAGCTGCATCATGGTTTGATTCCTGTCAAAAACACAGGATAAACTATGTATTAATTTTGTTTGCATTATTGGGTTGTAACTTACCTCTTCCTTGTGGAGGACTTTGGCAAACTTTGGAGGCCCTGGAATATGACATCACATGTGGAAGTCGCAACATGAGCTGTGGCTCTCCTCGAAGAAGAGACATGTTTAGTCCTGAGTCTCAGGCAGGGACATGTGCAGCTAAGGTTCTCAGCCCCCCTCGGTAACGTTCTCTAAAGCTGCCCCAACATTGCTCTGCAAGGAAAAGAAGGAAGTTAGGACCTGATATCTGAAGGCAAAGGAAGTGGCTGAGGTTGGCATTATACCTTTGAAAGGAATAATAAGGGGCAAAGTCCAAAAAAATATTTTTGTTTTGTAATTTAACTAAGCACAAGCTCCAGCTTGGTATTATTAATAAGGTGACCAGATGTCAGATGATATAAAGGGACCAGATGATATAAAGGGACAGTCCAGCCACAGATCTTTCACTGAAGTGTTGACATACCCTCAGAGACCCTGTGCAGGTCATTGAAAGGTGGGATATTATTTCACGACTCCCACGGAGGTTTTATTGTGTGGCGAATCTATTATGGATGCCATTTTCAAGGAACACACTGAACTGAATTTTTAAAAAGGAGAAACTATTCTGGCCAGTTTCACATATAGCTTTTAATGGCTGCAAGAATCCTGCCTGTGTGAGTGACTGTAACAGCCTGTGTGTTATGTTTGCCAACGTTCAATGGAGTGAACTCTTTGGTACAACATGGTAAATGTTTCATGAAAAGAGTATCAAATGGACTGTCTAAAACGCTCAGAGATTGTCTTGCACTGCAGTCAAATGCACAACATTTATTTTATGATTTCCTCTGATCCCTTTTGCACTGTAATTCTAAACAGTGAAAAGAAATGTGAACGAAGGTAGATTACAAATCCTAGTCCATATAAAGAACCTGTAATTATTTGCTAACCCATTGCATTTAGTCTCTCGTGTTCTTTTCTCTCCAGTCTGGGATATGCTGTATTTGCCTGATTCATTCTCTTGACTGTATCACCAGAACAGGGACCATCTGCATCTCCTCCTGCTTTCTCACATGCATGAAGATAAGATTTCACCTTTGGATGTCTGGTTGGAGTCCAGCTCGCAGTCTGGATGTGGTTGGTAGTTGTGGGCTCAGTGCCTGTTGCATACAAGCTTCATTTTGAAAGTAGAGTTCATGATTCTAAGGAATGGTAGGAGGGAAAACAGCACAATAAAGATAGTGGATTTCAAGAAGGCAGACTTTAGCAAACTCAGGGAGTTCGTAGGTAAGAAGCCAGTCTAAGGGGAAAAACAGTTCTAGAGAGTTGGCAGTTTTTCAAAGAGACATTATTAAGGGCTCAAGAGCAAACTATCCCTCTGCATAGGAAAGGGAGGAAGTATGGCAAATGACCACTCTGGCTTAACCAGGAGATCTTCAATGATCTGAAACTCAAAATAGGGTCCTACAAAAAGTGGAAACTAGGAAAAAATTACAAAGGATAAATATAAACAAATAACACTAGCATGTATGGATAAAATTAGAAAGTCCAAGGCACAAAGAAATCAAATTAGCTATAGACATAAAAGGTAACAAGGAAACATTCTACAAATACATTAGAAGCAAGAGGAAGACCATGGACAAGGTAGGCTCATTATTCAGTGACAGGGAAAAAACAATAACAGAAAATGTGGAAATGACAGAAGTGCTAAATGACTTTTTTGTTTCTGTTTGCACCAGAAAGGTTAGTAACAATTGGACATCTAACAAAAAGAATGCCAGTGAGAAAATGAGGTATGATCGGACGGAGGCTAAAATAGGGAAAGAATAAGTTAAAAATTACTTAGACAAGTTAGATGTCTTCAAGTCATTAGGGCCTGAAAACTTGCATCCTAGGATACTCAAGAAGCTGACCGAGGAGATGTCTAAGCCACTAGCAGTTATCTTTGAGAAGCCATGGAAGACGGGAGAGATTCCAGAGGACTGGAAAAGGGCATATATAGGACCAATCTATAAAAAGGAAAATAAGGACATCGTAGGGAATTTCGGAACAGTCGGTTTAACTTCAGTATTCGGAAAGATAATGGAGCAAATAATTAAGCAATCAATTTGCAAACACCTAGAAGAAGATAATAAAGTGATAAGTAACAGTCAGCATGGATTTGACAAGAACAAACTGTGTCAAACCAACCTGACAACTTTCTTTGACATGGTAACAAGCCTCATGGATGTGGGGAAGCAGAAGATACACTACATTTTGATCTTCATGGTTTTTGATACTGTCTCACATTACCATCTCATAAACAAACTAGGAAAATGCAACCTAGATGGAGTTACTATAAGGTGGGTGTATAACTGGCTGGAAAACCATTCCCAGAGAGTAGTTATCAGTGATTCACAATCAGGCTGGAAGGGCATATCAAGTGAGGTCCCACAGGGATCAGTTTTGAGTCTGGTTCTGATTAATATCTTAATCAATGATTTAGCTAATGGGATACAGAGTACACTTACAAAGTTTGTGGATGAGACTAAGCTGGGAGGGAGGTGGAAATGCTTTGTAGGATAGGATTAAAACTCAAAACGTTCTGGACAAAGTGAGAAAATGGTCTGAAGGAAACAGGATGAAATTCAATAAAGACAAATGCAAAATACTCCACTTAGGAAGAAACAATCAGTTGCACACATACAAAATGGGAAATGACTGCCTAGGAAAGAGTACTGCAGAAAGAGATCTGGGGGGTCATAGTGGATCACAAGCTAAATATGAGTCAATGGTGTAACACTGTTGCAAAAATAAGCAGACATCATTCTGGGATGTATTAACAGGACACAAGAAGCAATTCTTCCACCCTACTCCACGCTGATTAGACCTCAACTGAACTATTGTGTCCAATTCTGAGCGCCACATTTCAGGAAAGATGTGGACAAATTGGAGAATGTCCAGAGAAGAGCAACAGAAATGATTAAAGATCTAGGACCTATAAGAGAAGATTGAAAAAGTTGGATTTGTTTAGTCTGGAGAAGAGGAGGATATGATAACAGTTTTCAATTACATAAAAGGTTGTTACAAGGAGGAGAGAGAAAAATTGTTCTCCTTAACCTCTGAGGATAGGGCAAGAAGCAATGGGCTTAAATTGCAGCAAGGGCAGTTTAGGTTGGACATTAGGATAAAACATTTTAATTGTCAGGCTGGTTAGGCACTGGAATAAATTGCCTAGGCAAGTTGTGGCACCTTCATCATTGGAGGTTTTTAAGAGCGGATTCGACAAACACCTATCAGGGATGGTCTAGATAATACTTAGTCCTACCATGACTGCAAGGGACTGGACTAGATGACCTCTTGAGGTCCCTTCCAGTCCTACGATTCTATAATTCTATGATTTTCACACAGAACTAATGGGAGCGTGCATGCCAAAATCCAACTTGAACTGAGTCATATTTTGGTCCACTTTTAGATGTCTTAGGAAAATTTCTTGAATATGTTTTGGGCTGAATATGCTTTTTGGTGTAAAACTGGATTTTTTTTTCCATGATAGAAAGCCTGAATTTGCCCTAAATCTCAAGGAACTTCAAGAAAAGTCTTTCTTTCTTTCTTTCTTTCTTTCTTTCTTTCTTTCTTTCTTTCT
>ML677360.1:20090263-20159678 GCA_007922305.1 Dermatemys mawii | reverse complement strand
TCTTTCTTTCTTTCTTTCTTTCTTTCTTTCTTTCTTTCTTTCTTTCTTTCCATGGGTGCAGAAGGGACATTCCTCTGTGTGTGTGTGTGTGTGTGTGTCTCCAATAGTAGCAGGATGCATATATACATATGCTCTCTCTTATTCTACTTTATTGCAATTCAAAATAGCAACAGTCTGGCTATCTGTTCTTTCCCACCAAAGACAGGGAGGGTTTTTTTGGGTGGAGAGGGGAAAGCTGATTGTTTGAATTTTTTTAAGATATCACAATGAAGTTAAATATAATTTTTGTGAAATGCTCCAAGCACACCACATTTGCTTGGGTATGTTGTTTTTCAAGCTTTCTCCCACCTCTAATCAGATCTGATTCGGCACAGTTGGCAGTCACTACTCAGCTGTGGCTCACATCTAAGCTAGTAAGCAGACTGTCTGAATCACAACTCAGCCCTAGAAAGGATGGTCTTTCTAGGTCAGGGCTAAATATACCGAGTATGGGGGTGAGAATGGAAAAGTTCCCATTAAAGCTGCCTACACTGTGCCTAGCCTGTGCTGAGCCTCTAGGGATAATGATTCCCTACCTCACAGCAACATTGGGAGGATTAAGTCACTAACATTTGTAAAGTACTTTGAGATCCTCCAAAGGCAGGTGAAAGGTATTATTATATTCACGATGGCCCTAGCCCTGGCAGCCCTGAAGCTTGGTGGGGTAGGGTGGGGTGGAGGAGTCAAACTAGCCCATGGCTGCCCAGCTCCATGACTGTGGGAGGAGGCACGGTATGTAAAAGTGGTGTGAAGACACCTTTGCGGCCTCCCTTCACCTGTACTGAGTGGTGCTCATAGGGTGACCAGACAGCAAATGTGAAAAATCGGGACGGGGGTAGGTGAGGTGAGGGGTAATAGAAGCCAATATAAGAAAAAGACCCAAAGATCGGGACTGTCCCTATAAAATCAGGACATCTGGTCACCCTAGCTGCTCAAGACCTAGCTCTCCCACCATTGTCAATGCCAGTGAACCCGGCTTGTGTCTACACATAACATGGTTAATATATGGGATGCTGAACTGTAACTCTGGAGTCTGGGATGGCCCCTCTGTCAGCTCCTAATGTAGCAGGACATCCCAGAATGCATGTGCCACATGATGCTGGTGAAACCCTTTGCACGTGCTCTTTGGGCACAATTCCCTGCTTAAGCAGTATGGGATAGCTGCTCAGATTTTTCCAGAGTGCATCAATACATTCACACTTAGACAGGTGGTAGGAGTGGATGCACGAGTTCAGTCAACCAGCGGTTGTGCCGTGAAACTTGGTAACCTGGATGGAAAAAATAAAGCACAAATCTGCACACTGCTTAAAGGCAATAATGAAATGAAGGCCTATTTCCACTGGAGCACAGGCCACTCGCCATTAATTCTACACTAGCATTTTTGGGTGTTATATAATACATTAGCCCCGCATAACAGTGTTCTTCCCTTTAGAAGATGAAGCCTATTCTCAATTGTTGCGGTTGCTAGAGGCAACTATTCTGCATATTCTGTTTTCTTAAAATGTATTTAGCTAATTAAAACTATTATAATAATACTATGTACGTAGGACCCAATATCTCCTCTGTACAGTGCCTATAATGGGCTAAGTGTTAACTTCTTCTGTAAAACCACAGATAAACAGGGAATATGGGGATAAAAAAATGGCTGCCCCAATTCAGCTAATCCTACTGCACCATCTCCTAAAAAGCATTGAGACCCACGATCTGTCTCGTTTATTATAGAAAGAAAAATAACAAAGTGTGTAAGTGTGTGTGTGTGTGTGTGTGGCGGGGGGGAGCTTATAATGGAGTCAATTCAATGTAGTTGGCAACAGGAATAGAACAGCCTTACATCAGTGACATTTTCCAGTGAAACAAACCTGTCGTACAGAGAACAATTTTTAATTAACTCTATATCTCATGTGTCAAGGAACGTGAGCAAACTTCTTTATGACTTTACTTTCGGCTCCAAAGTACATCCCAATTTTTACTCTCCAAGAATAGAACGGGGCAGGAGGGGGTGAATGGCAGGGAAGGGTGGGTTTCTAAAAATGCATATGAAATTAAGTGCAAAACAACTTTATGCGACTGATTTTTTTTATCTGCCTCTTTTCCATAATGCAAAGCATAGTGCATTAACCATTACATGATCCTGAAAAAAATTAATGTGCCACCAC
Organism: Dermatemys mawii; assembly: GCA_007922305.1. Classification (NCBI taxonomy): domain Eukaryota; kingdom Metazoa; phylum Chordata; order Testudines; family Dermatemydidae; genus Dermatemys; species Dermatemys mawii. Next base: position 20,157,483 of record ML677360.1, on the reverse strand, counting down.
AGGTGGTTGAAGGATATATTGAGATTGGAGCCACCAAATATTTGGTTTCCCTTCCAAAGAGGCTGGTCCCACCCAAGACAGTGAGCAGTATGTGCCATACATACTGGCCAAATTAGTCATCAGATCCCCAACTATCACCTGCCCGCAACTTTTCTCCTGCCATGAGATGGTTTGGGAGAAGCTGCCAATGATCCAGAATGCACCTCTCCTTCCTGTGACATCTGCAGCTCTCTGTTTCAACTGCAAAGCCTGGATACTGTGGAACTGGCTTTAGGGTGCATTTCTGGGCTTTTTAGAGTGGGAGCTCCATGCCTGGAACGTCCATTGAAGCAAATGGTTGCCCTACATGAAGAGCGCCTAGAAGATCCTACCCCTAAACTTAATGTAACCCACACACCTCCTGGGTGTGGTGTTCTGTCCCATCTAGTGGCACCAAGACTACTTAGAGAGAAAGAAAGAAATTAATGAGTCTGCTCTACAGCCTTAGCTAACAGGCAGTTGGCTTTTAGCTTATGCAATAGAGGCTTATGCACTAAGCTCCAGAGGTCCCCAGTGCAATGACGACCAGGGTCTGTTGGTGTTACGTTAACAGCCCAGCACTTTGTGATAGGAAAGTCTTCTGACTGGGCTAGAGCTCCCCAAAAGGGACAGGAAGGGTTGGGAAGGTGGTTGGTAGGGTGGTCCATTGCAGAGGGGAATGCATGTCGCTGGTCTCCCAGGGCGGTGGACCCGCCAGTATAGCATGCGCATGCTGGAAGTCTTTATGAGGAATTCTTTCAGGAGGCTCCCAGTGCAGTACAACACCTCTGCAATATCAGTGTGGCCTTAAACCAGACTCTGTCCATAGGATAGCACAGAGAACGTAGACATAGCCCTCGGAACAAACAGATTCCAAATATTTGCTATATACGGCTCAGTTCTGAGCCACTTCGTGTACCCACACAAAAAAGTAACAGAGTGGAAAGCACTGCGCGCTGCTCCCATGGGTAGGCAGGCTGGGGGAGCAGTCTCTATGGAGATGTTACACTCTGTCCCACGTATTTGGGTGAGGGTGGGCAAAGGCTTGGCCAGCAAACTCAGCTGGGGCACCAGGGCAGGTAATCTATGCCTGGTAAAAGGGCTCTGTGTCACAATCAGGTCCCAAGTCTGCTCCTGGGGCAGTGCAGCAGCATGGTGAGCCTTCCACGGAGCTTGTGGCAAAGCTAGAATTGAGCCCGTACTGAAGCACTGGAATAACAAGGGACATTTCTCCAGTGTGAGACCAGCCCTCACCCATATAACCTGGTCAACCATAACAAATTATTATTATTATTTGTTGTGGTTTTTCTATAGGTGAGCCATGGAGCTTTGCAGAGACGCACCAGAATGCTCTTCTCCCAAAGAGTTTACAGGCTGAATGGTTTAATGGGCAAGCAAAGAATGGAGAAGGAGTAACAAAAGGGGATGCTCATAGTTGGCTTGGTACAACTCTTGCTATTCCAAGGACTTAATTTAAAATATATATTGTGTTTCTGGCACTGGCAGGAAAGGATCAAAAGAAGTGCGGTTTTAGTGGGGGCTTGAAGAAGAAGAAAAATCAACCCACTATAAATTAACCAGTCTGCAGGCCAAGGAGCTTTATAAATGTAGCCAAAGATCCCCAAAACTCTCATGCCCATGTCTCAGTAGAGTGTTCTGTATGGGCTCTGCTTCTGCCCCCAGCGTATAGGCTGCAGCTGTGTTGCAGAACTGGAGGATGACGTGAAGAGCAGCATAGATCAGATATGAGATATGTGTGTGTGAGCTTTAACTCAACTCACACTGGGTTTCCAACATCCTAGAAAGCATAATGACAGATCCAGAGGGACTGTTAGCCCAAACCTGCATAATATTCTCATCTAGGATTTCCCTAATGGACAATAGAAACGATGTTTCTCAAAACAATGGGTGAGTCAAATGAACGAAATTGCAACTAAGTAGGAGGATATATTATCCAGTTCAGGGGCCTGGAAGTTGGGAATGGGAGAGTCTTACAAGCTGTAACAGTTCTGGAGAGCTATGCCAGTGACTGGGTAGCAGCCCCTGTGTTAAATACAAGGGTCTAGGGTGCATCATATTTAAGGATGAAGAATTATTTTATGGGGCCAAATCCTTCTCCCACTGAAGTTAATGAGAGTTTTGCCACTAATGTCAATAGGAACAACATTTGATCCATAATGAGAAAATAATAATGGTAGAGAGCAGAAAGAGTTAGCATTCACAGCAGCCAAGAACATTCTAAAGAGATGTAGGTAAACTATATGTAGTTTGGGTGCAAATATAGTTTTTACCTAAAAGCCAGTCATTCCCCAAACATTTGTGCAGACAGGTGAACAAAAAGGGGGTGAAAAGTTTTATTAAGTTGCACCAAAACATTTAAAAATAGTTTGTTTAAAATTCTTAAGATTTAGACAATATAGTTTTGGGCCAAAGTCAGCAGCTATAAGGTGGTTAAAATGCTTTGAGATCTATAGATGAAAAGCACTACAGAAGAGCTAGGTAAGGCTATTATAAGGCGTAATTTACAGGTTTTATATGTGGAATTCTAAATTGTTTTAATTTACCTCTTCTTCTATTTCTTTGGCTTGTAAATTACACAGACTTAGTCCCACTCATGGATGTGTAACTTACACCTCTTTGCTCAGTATCTCTGAGTTTAGTCCACTGTTTCTATCTGAGGCAAATTGAATTAGCTGGAAACAAGTTAAAAAGAGATCACTTGATGCAGCTTCTCAACCAGTGAAGGAGCCTTTACAGACTCTTTGCTGTGTTAGGTTTCATTAGGTTAGTTTTGATGGCTAGCCCAAGCTACATAACTCACTGTGGAGGTGCAAAATAGCTTTGGTTCACCACCCACAGTTAGGTTATGCCCCATCTTCAGAGATTTGCTTGTCTGAGTCATTTCAGCCCCTCTCTATTTTAAATAAGCTGGGGGAAGACAGTCAGAGATCAATAAAAGTAAAGCACATAAGGCAGCCAGCAAGTAAAAGCTTTAAGTATTCCCTGTAGACACTCACTGCACCAGAAACCTACCACTTAGTGCTGGTGATCCTGACACCTCCTACAGACTGTCTGTGGGTGGCCATGCTCAGTATGTGGATGGGAGACTTCTAAACGACACCCCTGTTGCTGCCGGAAATAGGATTGGTAATTCAATAGGTGACTCTCTTTTCTCAGAGTCAGCGCTCAGTTACTGGGCAGTATGTTTGTAGGGCCACTCGGCTGCTGGTGCTGTTATTTATTTAGATGAGACTTAAAACCAGTGTTCCCACTGTCATCATCTGTATTGAGTGAAACCTGTCCTTTCCCCTAACATTTGGCTAACACCAGTGTCCTGAGCAAATCTCAAAGCAGGCATTTATATTCTGCCTCCCTAAATCCCTGTTTGCAGTTTTTGTTGTACATGGTATTTTTCACTCACTGACAAATATTGTAGCTGTGTGCTGTTAAACAACCAGAGTGTTTTGCCCCAGTGGTGGCTGCATTTTATTGATGTAATTAAATGATCCCTTTCTCAGTTTGTAACTAACAGTGCTATCAACATGGAAAATGTAGTTATTATTGCCTAACTCTGCACTCCTCAGAGCATATTCCCATTGCAGGATCGGCCCCATTATAATTAAACCTGTATAAGAAGCTTTGCTCATCTGTGTAGTCTCTAGAAGTGACCTAGGTTCAGCTTAGAATAAAGTAAAGGACAAACCAGATTGACAAGACAACCCATATGTTACTGACTGGAATGAAAAACCTTCTCTTACTTGTATGCGAGAAGACCTAAATATTCAGTCTGACACGAGGTTTAGCACTGTCTCAAGGAGCTCTCGTGACATGAATCTGTATCCTTTGTTCTTGCACTACTTTCTACTAGAGCCTTTTATTTTCAGAAATGCTAAAAATTTGCATGATATTAAAATGCATAATTCCATTGGGCTTTCCATTTAATTTTTTTTTTTAACAAACAGGGCTCAGTTTCACCATTGTTCAGTTTTTCTCTTATTTAAGCAAAATTTTAAGCCCTTCAGCTACTCTGCTGAGATTTTTCTTTCATTACTTTATGGCAGATGAAAGTTGAGAGGCCCAATTATGAACATTTTATGATGGCACAGAATATTATTAAAGCACTTAAGAGGTTATTAACACCTTTTATGTACCTCATTATTTAAAAGACTGCCGTATTTAATCATTTTAGCACCATTAAATTGGCATTAACAACAACCCTATGACTTACCATCACAAAATGTCACCATTTGACAACATGCAGGTAATAAAACATCTTGGAGAAACCTGGCAGCTCCAGGTTAGTAGTAATGCTTCTTGAAAATAGGAGTTTTTAATAGCTTCATAGGCAAAAGGGGACCCACAGGCACTGCGATTTCATAGGCCTGCCCCATTGGAGCATTTTCTTTGTGTCCAAATACAACCGGATGCCCTCGCTCTCCATTTAGGACCTGTTATCCGCCAGTGGACAATACTGAGGGTAGCACTGGATTATATAGGCATGGGCACAGAAAAAAAGGAACTGTGTGAATGCCCACCAAGGTTTGAGATGGCTGGTCATAGCTGGATGCAGTGAGACAAGCAACACTTGTTCTATACGCGGCTCTATCCACGAACAGGAAGCCTAAAGTTAGGCAGGCCTGTTGCCAATTCATTGCAACACTCTCCTCCATTACAGTTGATTTTTGAAGCCCTTAAACCTTGTGCTTTTGGCAAGTGATGCAATTACACTACGTTTGGCTCCTATGGCGCCTCCCATTTGGAGACCTCAATGTGTTTTGGAAATCTGAGGGAACAGATTCTCTGCTGAGCTCAGCTTTTGCAAGGGCTGTCCGAGAGCCATTTACAGCTCCTTCCTTCTCTGTCTGGCTCCAGAGACAGGTAAGGGGGCTACTCTAAACTGCACCAGCTGGAGACAGCTGACCCCTAGGCACCCACAGGTAGTGAACGCTCATCACTCTCCAGCCACCCTCTTTCCATATGCCTGCTTGTTTTTTCCTGCTCCTGGTATGCCCCTGGGGACTGTAGCAGGGGAAGTAAGAACTAGCCTTGCCAGCTCTATGCCCACTAGTGGCTACTCCATGCCAGGGAGTGTCCACAATAGGAGATTTGGGGAATTGGTGGTGCCTGAGTGAATTAAAGAGAGCAAAGTGGGGCCAAGAATCTAATCCAAACTGTTTAGTCTTCAGTCCCCAATGAGGTAGGGAAGCAGCATTAGCCCCACTTTACAGCTGGAGAAGGTGAGTCACAGAGAAGTTGTCAGGTGACTTTTCCAAAGTAACACAGGAAGTTAGAGGCAAGGCCAGGGTGCGAACACAGCTAACCTGAATCCTGCCTGAATTAATCACAAAACCATCCTTCCAAATGTCCATGTTGAGGGCAAACGCAGCAGGGAATTCCTATTTCATTTCTACAGTACCTTTTACACTGGCCCTTTGGTTTGCTGAGGGATGGGCACAGTCTCAGCTGCAATGGAGTACGGGTTAGAGCAAAGGGAGCGTGAAATAGGGCAAATCTGTCAGAGAAATGGGGGCCCATTTTCAGCTTCAGATGGAAGCTTGGAAAGATCCTCAAAGTCTGACCCCTTTTCCCTTCCATTGCGATTACACTGCACATCCCTGAGCGTGGCCCCAGGATAGCCAGGAACCAGAAGGTGGGCGGAAAGGGAATTCGGGAGCAGCATCTCACCTTGTCTTGGTACAGCTACGAGTTTAAAAGGTTAGTTCTTTGGCTCTTAGCCCCTCTTCTTGACAGTCTTGTTCTGGAGATTAGCAAGTTCGCTCCGCAGTGCAAGCCAAAATAGTAGCCACCCTCCTTGCAGCGGGGAATATTGGGTGAGTATCTCCCACGGGGAGGAAGCAGAAAGCACCTTCTTCCTCTGTACAGCCAAGTCAGAGCTGTAGCAGTCTCCCCTTGAGTTTGTAGAATAACCTAATGACATGTTCACACATCCCTGAAGGGCTTCAGTGCTGTTTTTCCTGTGTCCCTCATTTTGGGTCTCTGTCCCTCTTTTTGCCCTGGAAGATTGAGGCTGAAGTATGATATGTTGGTTGGGAATTATGCTCTTACTATTAGACTCTACCAATTAATTGTGAGCTAGACCAGAGTTGGGGGAAGGGGGAAAATAGAACACAGAGACACAGACAACAACAGCAGAGTGGCTAAATGGAACATCATGTTAATCAAGTCAGAAGTATTTTTTTTAGATGTCCTGATTATTTCTTACAACCCAGTAAAAAGCCAATGTGACTTGGGTGCCTCAGAGAAGGTCTGATCAAATTAGGAGTGTTCCTATTCCGTTTGACTCACAGTTTGGTGACATGGGGAAAAGATTCAACTGTGGGGGGAGGAGTTTGTAGCAAAACACACGATGAATTCAGCCTTTTCTTTTAAGGCCTGCAAACAAAATCCCCAAAGTCCCAAGATGAATGCTACTAATGTACTGTGGATTTAGGCATTTTTAAAACACAGTCTTGTATCTGCTCTTAAAATGCCTGCTATAAATATGAAGGTAGAATCAGGCAAATGTAGCCCATCGCTCATGCCCCCTGACTCAGACAGGGTTCCCTTTCTTTAACAGGGTTATCCAGAACCAGCAGAGAAACAGGAAGAGTCCAGAATGCTTTAGGTCTGAATCATGAAAGGGAGCCCATTAACTCATCATTTGGACACTAACCCTCACATACAAGTGACTGCGTCAAAAATAAATCAGATCTGGGTACAAAACATACTGATACCATTGGCTGGAAAGATGCCATCACTGCTATCAAGGATATTAGTTCAACCATTTGGGGTAAATGTCAGCAATTCCAATGCCAAGAGGTCAAAACATTCTGCTGTTAATTATGCTGTCTGTCCACAACAAAATTCCCAGTGTTTAATGTTAATCATTGGCTCTTGACCATTTCCAAGGCCCCAGATAGAACATATTAAGGCTTGGATTTGTTTTGCTGTTTGGGCTTCATCCATATCTGCAGCAGTTTAATGTTCATAGTCTACCGTGTCTCTTACATGTATGATAGGAGCCTCTCGGCAGAGAATCCTACACCTGCCGGGACAGGCTAGAGTGCTGCGTCCCAAATTACTCAGCTGTCTAATGTCAGCAGACTGAGAAGGCTCTGACTAGTGAATCCACCATTGGAACAAAAGCTGGATTGAGTTATTATTTGAAAAGGTCGGGTGGAAGGAGGGAGGCCATATGGGGAGCACAGCTGTGAGAGTCTTAGGCCTTGTCTACACAGGAAATTTTTGTACCAGTTATAGCAGTATAGTTATACTCGTATAACCTCCTTGCGGACACTCGGATTCCAGTATGAATGGGTTTTTTTGGGGTTAGCTTAAACTCCATCCCAGGCAACATAACTAAACAAAAACTAAAAAAAGCCTCTCTTATACCGGAATAAGAGTGTCCACACAGCAGGGAGAGAGGCAATAATGGTGATATAATTCTATCAATTTAAATTCACACCTTAGCTTATACCAGTAGAACTTTGCCATGTTGACATGCCGAGTAGTTGTACAAGGGTTCATTCCTTTGAGCCAGAGCAGAGTTTTGCTTTTCTGCTATGGAATGAAGCTTTCCACTTAAAACTCAGGGACAGTTCACAGCCCCATGCGAGAGAAGCCTCCTGGATTTGCCTCAAGTGTGAAATTTCATTGCCCCCATGTCCCATTTTCAGATGCAAAGAGCAATTTTCATAAAAAACAGTAAAAAACCAAAAGGGCATTTCTTGCCCACGGAAGACACAGCTCTGCTATAGAAGGCAACTTTAATATAGCCCTCAGCCGAACAAACCCTGTGGGTGAAGAATAGTCACCAGTAGAGCTGCTCCGCCATTTTTTTTCTGTGGCACAACTTTTTAACAAAAATGGGGAAAAAAACCCAAACCTTTAATTTTCCAGTACAATGTTGAATTTCTGTTACTCTCTAAGCAAAGAGTGTGTGCTGAAAATGGGAGTCGTAGTACCTCATGAAAGTTGTAGTTTGCTCCTGGCATCCCCATTCTCCTCCAGGATCTCCAGTTAGATACATCTCCTATAAGACACCATGGTCTCTCCTTTTGGTGAGAGGAAGCTGTGCAAGATGAAGTCCCTGGATGTGGTGCAGCCCATCCATGGTGGAAATTCTAGCCTACTGGCTAGACTAGTAGCTGCTACCTCGGTACCTTCTGCATGGGAATCCCAGCTAATGAGCAATCCTGGATCCAGAGCTCCCCCTGGAATGGTCCCGCCATGGGAGACTATTTGGAACCAGTGTGTGCAGAGCCCTACTTCTGCAGTATGCAATGGGTACTGTGCAGCACAAATAACAGCAGCTCAAGCATCCCTGTTCTGATTTTTCAGAGTTCATCCCTAAACTGCAATGCATGAGAGAATATCTCATAGTGCATTTCCATTCCTTCCTCACCTTTCTCTGAGGCTACCAATAAGATGATCAGCTGGTACCATTTGTAATGGACGAAGGTAACCAATTCCTATCGCCCAATCAATCATAGACCCAGCTCAGAAGTGATTATTGTAACTACCGGGCTGGGTTTCTGTATGGCTGCAGCCTTGCATGTAATCTTCAGAATCAAAGGGTGTTTGTGTATATGAATTGCTGCTCAGTTGTCCTCCCATCCGAGGCCCATTGACTCTAGCTTTGAGCAGGGAGAAATGCATTTCACCCTCCATACACTGAGTTCAGTGGAGACAGTCACATAGCTAGTCATCTGGCAGGCGACTCTAGTACTGAATTTGCTTTCAAACTGTTTTTTAACATGCTGGAATTTCAGATTCAGGACGTGCCTATTCACCACCACTTGAGTCAAGAGATCCTTACAAAAAACAGAACCAAAAACATAAAGGCCTTCAGGATCTCAGCTCCTGTATCTGACAAAGTGTTTTACTAATGTCCCAGTTAAATGCACACTGTAGGAGAAAAAAGAGGTGACCTAGAGCAAGTCCCACTTTGGTCAATTCCTAGTCAAAGATGAGTTATTGTAATCAAAATGTGAGCTGAGGGTGTTGTTTTGTTTCTAATTATAAGACTTGATTCTAGAACAGGAAAACATGCAAATGAGATTGGCTCACCAACCCACTTTAACTCCACATTGTGCCACATTGGAATGGAAATGGCCTGGTAAAAGCCAGGGAGTTCAGATATGATGCTGCCAGATCATTATGAAATATTCACAAGACATTTAATTTAACATGGTGCTAATTGAATACTGACAGCATAAGTTACTCCTGCTTGCAGCAACAGTCCATCACGTTTGGGTAAGCGACATTCTCCCCCTTTGATGCTGTCCCGGAAAGTACTCTGCACATATGAGGGTGTACAATAGCTCAGGGTCCAAACCTGCTGCCCCATGCAGGAAGAACTCTCTGAAGCCAATGGGAGGACAGCTGCACAGAGCTACTCCAGTGCTAGAGGAGTAGCTTAGGAGTTGAGAGATGTGGGCTTAGTTCCTTACTCCCCAAAGACTTCCTGTGTGACCTGGGGCAAGTCACTTAGCCACCCTGTGCCTCAGTCTCCAGCTGTACAAGGGATAAAGCAAGTGTGGGTGCTGTAGGATTAACACATTAAAGATTACAAGGTGCTCAGACACTAAGGGGATGGGTGCCCTATAAATAGGGATTGCAGTCTTTGTGGGTAAGTTTTTCAATACAACTAAGATGTGAGTTTATACCAGTCTAGCTCTCGTGATTTAACTTCCCGCCCATGTGCACACTAGCATAAGAATGCCCTTTTCCAGTTTAGTCTCTATTATTTGGGAAGAAGCCATTCATACTGCAGTCAAGGTATCTAGAGGGGGTTCTGTTTGTGTAACAATATTGATACCACTGGCAAACTTTCCCATGTAGACAAGGTTTTATTCACTTCTCAGTCTGATTCTTTTCTAAACAAAGGAACATACTGTTTAGTGACAGTTGTAAATTTGTTTATTGTTTTGTATGCTCAGTTTTCCCCAGGGCATTAAACATCCCATCAGGAACTTTATTACTGTCTTAATTGTCTCTGGTTTCACTTATTTCAGAACAAAGTTTGAAACATTACTTTAGACGCATGATTTCTGGATTCTTCAGAGGGGGCGTGTGGTCTAATGAGCTTGGGCCCAGGCCTCAGAGCCAACAACTCTTGAATGCTCTTGGCTCTGCCATGGCCCAGGTTTGGTTTTGGATGAGCAGCTTGACTCCTTTGCCTTGGTTTCCCAGCTGTGAAATAATAATGCACGCACAGCCCACGGAGGCGGTGATGAGGAATAGCTACGTATTAACATTTGAGAAGTGCCGGGAAGAAGTAAAGTGCTGTGAGAATGCTAAATGATATGACCGGCACACACAAAATGGTGGCATGGATACTGAGGCGTAGGCCAACAAATGGACACACCACTTTGTATAATTATTTGAAGCATCATTTCAACGTTTTCCATTGCGTAACGCATCCAGTGGGAAATTCGCAGCACATGCGTAGAGCCCGAACAACAGTAGAATGGGGAAAACCCAGCCCTTAACCTGGGCTCAGGGTACTGCAAAGCACCTGTGTGGAATTAGGGCCACTGTGTAACTGAAGAACCAGGAGTCCCCTCCACTACCCACAGCACCATCCTCCACACCAGCCTGCTTAAGAGAATAGAAGAGCTCACTCCTTATGCACAGGAGATACTGAGATCCTGCTACAAAGCTGCTCCGCCCTGTCCCTCCTGTGAAAGGCAAGTGTGGTGCAGAGAGCTTGTGTGGGACCCTCTCTACAGGTGTGAATTTCACCCCATGAGATCGAGACTTTTTTTTAAAACATAGTATGTTACAAAAGTGACCCAGGACATTTTTAATCTGGAGAGCAAGGTCCTGATCTGCCCTCCTCACCGATCCTTGGTAAAGAAGGGAATTAAAGGAGACTGGCTTACAACACGGGAAAGTGTTAATTGAGCTGATAGTGATTTAAATGCATTAGTTCATTGAGTAAATGGCCAGCTGACTACAAGTTCTAACATGAGCGCCACCTGACTATAAAAATGTATATAGTCCTAATACCACTGGAACTTGTAGAAAGACGAGGTCACGCCGTGGTCCTTAAGGCCTGGCTTTCACTAGAAAACATTGGCATTTTAGCACTTTACCTCACTTACACTATGCTAATTATCACTGTGTGGTCTGTGTAGGCAGGGACCATCATGTCTGGCTACGACTTCATTGCAAAGAAAGGGGCATTTTTACATCAAGAGAGATTCCTTAATGTGCAACCCTAGCATAGACTAGGCACTGTCGTTTTTACCTCAGTGTAATTCATTTAAGTCAGCTCCAGTTGAGGGTTGCTGAATTGATCTTGACTGATTCATTTTATTCTGGGCTAGAGCAAAGCCAATAGACAGTGGGAGGACTCCACTAATAAAGTATTTTTTCCAAAGCAGAGAATATCTGAAGATAACACAAGCACAAATTACTGCATATTTTAAACCCTTGTAGCTAAACATACAGTTTTGGGGCTACGCCAGGTATCTTGTGGTGCCAGTGAAAATGGGATACAGATGTTCACTTGTTTGGATGGAGACACTGCAATAATTCATGCCTGCTACAAATTATATGATGCCTCACGCTCACAAAAGAACACCTCTATCTTTTTGTCAGTAATGAGAAAATATATTCTAGCTGCCTATCTTAAGGAATACAATGCCTGTGAGGATTTGGAATCTGGAAAGTTGGTTCTTTCTTTTCCATAATGCTACCTCTGCTGTAGAAAGCACTGACTTCTAAAAGCAGTAGTACCACAGTACAAAACAAATGGTGTGTTACAGCGATCACTCAGAAAAGCAAGTCAATTAGTGACAGGGATGGGTGTAAATCAAGTTAAAATGTATGAGTAAAAAGACATGTCATGGCACAAACCTACAGAAGGACTGTGAGAGAATTTGCCATGAAAAAACAATCGGATGTGTCAGTGGGGCCACTACAGACTTCTGTTGTCTGTGGCCATGTTGGTCAAGGGTGTGAAGAGGTGAGATCCCTGGTGGACACAGCTGTGCTGGCAAAAGCCGCTGGGATAGGTGTAGCTATACCAGCAAAACTGCACTTTTTCTGCATAGCTCATTTAGCTCAGGGGGAATGAAATAAGCTGTACTGGCGAACACGCAGCTTTGCTGGTATAAGCTTTGCCCACACTAGGAGTGCTAGTATACCAGTATGGCTATACTGGCAAAGTAGACCTGGAGCAGGCCTGGCCTGAGACTTAGACTCCTAAGTGCCTCAATCCCTATACCAATGGAATTATAAGTGTTTTTGAAATTTGTACCTCTGGTCTTGCAACCATTCCTTTTGCAAATAGCCCCATTGGAGTCAAGGCAGTGAGACGCTCAAGAATCTGCCCCGTCCATTTCAAGAACTGGGGAAAAATGTGAAACTTGTCAGGCATACGCTGAGAAGGGGTAAATTTCCAAAGGGGCTGAGGCCTGCCCGTCCTTTGCAGATGGAAAATGTACCTGCAAAACTGTCATCCGCAAATGGAATTCTGCGAGCAAGTCTGAGTACTTACACCACTGACTTGCACCTTCAATCAGATTTCTGCCAGCAGAAATGCAACTAGATATGCATCTGCAATTCAATGGCAGGTCCAAGAACGCAGGATAAGTCTGGCAAGGGCAAATGGCATCTTTAAAAGACAAGGCACCCCTTTGGAAACCTGGCCCCACATCACTTCGCTTTCACGCTGGCTATAATTTTTTCCTGTTTTTCTTGCAACCTCTGTATTTAAACAAAAGATTTTTAGCCTCTCAGTCCATCATCATCTGGTGAAACTTTCACTGGAGCCAAAGTGAGTGCTGTGTGCTATCACCAGATTCATTGGACTTTGTGTGAAATTTTGAATGTTTGCACCACTTTGTCCCCACCTTTTAAATTTGACTTTTATTTGTAGTTTTGACAACATGGCTATGGACTTGCTGAGATGAGGGAAACATGTAATATGTCAGCATTAAAACAGTTGCACCATGGCAAATCTCTAATTTACCCCAGTAATCAATAGGATAAGTCATATTAATGGAGTCCCCATCAAGCACCAGTGCATCACATCTACACTGGTGTATCCACACTAGTGCAGAAACAGAGACAGAGTCTATTTTTGTTCTGAAAGAGTTCTCAAAACGTGAATTTCCATGTGTTTCCAATGTGGAAAGTAGAGCTGCTTTCATTTGCAAAAGAGATTGTATCTGCTCAAAAAATTCTCAATTTCCAATAAAAATTGTGCCTATTTTTTGCTAGGAAAATATAGATCCTTTTAAAAATTGTCCCATCAGATTTGGAATAGGATGGGTGTGTGTGTGTGTTGGGAGGGAAATAGTGCCATGAATTTCAAGTCATTTTTTATTTTTCTAGGAGTATGTCATACACCTTTAGTCACAATGCTGCATTTTGTGTTGTCACATTAATTTTCACAGCAACAGACTGATATAAACACTGTGACTGCAGCGCAGAATCAAGCAAGAGAACCTGGATTGATTTGGAGGCATAAATATCTTCAGTGATACTGAGGGGAATACAGAAAACAACCAGCCAAGAAATTGCTTTTTGTATAAATGTTATCTTTTTACAACTGTGCTCCAGTGTGAAAGTCCAGGAGCAACAGGAAACCAGTGACTTTTTAATCCATTTATCAAGCTGATTGTCACCCCTGTTCCAGTGAGGTAATACCACAATGAATACAGGAGGAAGAAATTCAGTCTGCATTCAGAAAGTTTTATGAAATACAGGGGCCCAATCATGCATGATGTGCACAAAGGGAACTCCTACGGATTTCAGTGCGAGTTCTGTGCATGTAAGAATTACAATACCAGGTTCAAAAAAATGATGTATTTATGACAAAAGATCAGCATGCACCCATTGAACCAGATCCTCCAGTGCTACAAAGCCACATGAAGATTCCATTTGTGAAGGGCAATCCTTCAGCAGCATAAAGCCAACAGAATAGCTCCTACACCTCTTCTCTTCCAGCTAGTGGTGCAATGAGTTTGGCCTGGATAAAAGTGGGTACGGCCAGGTATCCCTGTATCCTAGAGATCCATAACAGGTCATCCATGCTTTTGTCACCTCCAGATTGGATTATTATAGTGTGTTGCTACAGGGCTGCCAAAACTCAAGACCATTTGGAACCTTCAGCTAGTGCAGAACGAGATAGTTCTCTTTTGAAGCAATAATGTTTCCCAGTCGACCTACCAGCAGCGTTTCCCGCAGGGAGCACCTTACACCGAAGCTCTGTGATCTGCACTGTCAACCCGATGATATCCGAATGAAATTTAAATGGTTATCTTTATCTCATAAAACATTATATGATTAATGCCCTGCCTGTTTCAGTGACCTCTCCATTTGGCTCAGGACCTGAATTCCTTTGTTGGCTCACCAGAGCCCATGTTTCTGGATTTTCAAGGCATGCTGCAAAGCCATCTCTGCTACCAGTCATTTTCTGAGGAAGGTCTGAGAGTTGCCCTGGGTCCTGGAGATGACGTTTTGTAATATGTTTGGTTAGAGATTGTTGATCAGTGCAGAAGAAATAAATGCATAAATAATAGACATGGGAAGCATTCCATGAACCAAGTGCTGGGTAATAACATGAGAGGACACCCTGTTTCAAGAACTAAACTGGCTATTAATAGCACTATTTACAGAGATGTTGCTATTGTAGCTAGCATTTCTGCCATGTGCAAACCAACTGACTTCCTGGTGCCTCCTCCAAACTCTTCCCTCCTGCAACCCGTGCTTCTCCCAACAAGTTCCATGCAGATTTTGCTAATAAAGGTGAGTTGTATATCCACATGTATGCTACTGCATTTCTCACATTTTTCCCAGTCATTGCTGGAGCTGTGTAGTGTTTTTGTAAAACTTGCTCTTCTGACGCTAAGAATGCCGTTCTCAGTTGTTAAGGCCAAGCTTCTGACAACAAAGGCCCTGAAGTGGAAAGTCACTTATATCTGAGTGGCTTACAGTAGCCAGAGCTTTTAAAACAAGAACAGATAATGGCATCTTCATAATGGTGTGTACATTGCCTGACACTGGACTTGACTGGATCTGAAAATTCACTCATAGCCAGACCTGCAAACACAAATCCACAATTTTTGAAGGGCAGGATTCAACTGAAGTTCTTAAGCTCTTTTTTATTGTATAAAGATCCACTAAAATTTTCAGTCTGAGCACATTTTTTTTAACAAAAGAGCACGATACATCCCAATATATCAGTCTGAAGCAAAGTGATTTGTGTCATGAATACTAATATGCATTTGACGGCATCACATAAGTTCAACACATTTTGAGGAACATTAGCTAGAATTTTAGCTACCGTACTTAAGAATTTTTTTCTTTTCAGTTACAGAGAAAAGGAATCTAGCAAGAATCTATAATTGTATTCTAAACAAATATGGCTTGGGTAATGGTAAAGCTTATATGTGCCATGCTAGGACCTGTGACTAGTGCACATCATTGATTTTGTCGACATTAATCACCCTAAAGCTATAGGAAACACAAGCTGACACTATGTAGATCTGATTTCCACATTAATTTGTTGTTCATTAGAAAGATTTTCTCTTTCTTATTTGTTGCACCCCTGCTGCTGCATGTTCATTAGGGGAATGGAATGTATTCCAAATATTTCCTAGCAAGGGCAGGGCAGATGGCTAAAAGTAATGTTGCAAACTCCTTTGGAAAAGAAAAAAACAAAAACCACCAAAACCAGAGGCATATGTTTCTAATGCTGACGTGTTTCACATTTTTATGTCCCTCTGAATATAGGACATTTTATGTCAGGATTATGTGAAGGGCTGTATATTGATGGGTGCATATCACATTTAGGGTGACCATAGAAGACAAAGCCCCAAATATCGGGATTGTCCCTATAAAATCGGGACATCTGGCTGCCCTAATCACATTACAAATGTGATGTTTGTGTGGCTACTTTTTTCTTCTTTTGCTAACACTGGATAGAGAATCAGGTGAAGTTATGCACCAGTCAGAGTCATCCCCAGGGAGAATTCTGTCTGTCCCAGTTGGAAATTCTCCTGGGAGCAACCATCATGCCCACTGCACTACCGTAAAAGAGACATTAGGTGGTGGGGGATGCAGGATCCATGGCCCCAAATTGTTTCAGGCAACAAATGCCCCCCAGAGTCCTGGGTGGTAGCAGAGAGTATGCTTCCCATTGGTGTTCAAGCCAGCTTTACACCAAGCAGGAGAGGAAGTAAAATTTCTTATGTCTTCCTCTCCCAGTGTGTAGGTACTGGCCCCGTGGAAGAAGAGAGACCCTGCACAGGTCAAAATTTGCAGATAATGACAGAGTAAGTAGCCATGAGTGTGTTTCCCTCTTGACTCCTCTGTAGAATCAAGAAAGTGAAAAGGAATGGAAAATTCAGCTCTCAGATCCACTTGAAAGATCTCAATGTTGACTCTCTGCTCTCCCCTCTATGCTCCCTTCTCCTGCTGATGTCACACAGACCAGAGAGCAGAATACCAGAGTCAAGATCTATCAGGCAGATCTGTGAAACCTAAATGTGGGTAATAAAACAAAACGACTCTGTTTTATTTGTTGTCTTGCCAAAGGCATCCACTGCTCATGCTTGAAATGGTCTCCATCTTCCCCTGAGCCTCTTGACCTTCAGCTCTTCCTCAAACCAACATTCTTGCAATGAAGCCTTGTAAAAAGGACCCATGGCTGGATTCTTATATCTCTTCTGCTCACACCAGCACAACATGTCAAACACAGAGTCTGAACTGAGTGTCTGCGTCTGTACTCTAAGCTCCTTAGCAGCCACTGTGCCTTCATATGTCTTTCCAAAGTGCTTAAGAACAGCGGTGGCACGGCACTCAATGAGTCATAAATAAACAAAGAGAGTAGGGTTGCCAAACCTCCAGGATTGTCCTGGAGTCTCCAGAAATTACAGATTAATCTTTAATTACAGATTATTTCATGTGATAAAGCCTCCAGGAATACGTCCAACAAAAATTGGCAAACCTAAAAGAGAGAGGGGCTCAGACAGAAGTTAAAACCCAAAATCTGAACTGAGAAAAGTCCCTCCCTGGCATCTCTTAGCTACTGTTGAAAACCATTCTCTTATGGGTATGGACAGAGTCAGTCAAATCAACAAGTACTGCAGTGCAACATGCTAGAAACCTGGCAGAAGGAAATGTGTTTGACCCTGTCTACACCAGTGAGTCACCCAATTCCAGCATAAAGGGAAGGGCCTGGAAAAAAACTATTTTTGACACCTGTTGCAAAACCCAGCAGGATTTCTAGTGCAGACACACCCTAAGGGTTTAATTTTCTAAAGGGATGAGGCCCAGCCTTTCTTTCTGCAGGCACAATTTGCAGTGTTAAAACGTGTGGGTGCAAACTGTGCAATCTGTGCCTCTAGCTATATGCAATCAAGTATTAGAACCCAACTTTGATCCAGCAATTCAATGGCGGGCTCAAATTTAATAGACACAAACTGCTCCTCAATTCAGAAAAACATTTAAGCATGTACTCAGCTTTAAGTCTCTGCTTAAGTCTTGACTTCATTTCATGGGCCTGATCTTTCTCTATATTGTCTTCAATTTTTTGTATAGTAACATGTATGTTGCCTTCAGTAGGACTTAAGTACATGCTAAAATGCTTTGATGAATTGCAGGCCCCAAAGAGGATGCCTCTTCTTTGAAAATGTGACCTTCAGTATCCACTCTTAGGCTACTTCATGGACCAAAGCATGAGATCATCCTTGTAATAGGTTAGTACTTATGTGGGACCTCACTGGAGAGCTGACTTTCCCTGTTCTATGGCTGGGAATAGCTAACACTAATCCTTGTTAATACCCCCTAGAACTGTCTAGCAAACAGCTGAGGTTTAGAACCCTATCTAAGCCATATACAGACATATATTTTTCAGTGCCGCATTTTAAACTACTTACCCTCAGCTGGCCAAGAGTCTTCAGAGATGAACAGTGGGGATAATTCCATTATCAAGACTTCTTTTTAATTTGTTTTTACCAAATTGTTGAAAAATGTATTTTACTCACAATTATAATGTGTTGGAATGAAGTTTACTCTGGGTAATTTATGGCACAGCCTACATATGTGTAAAATATTATCATAATCATATTTTTAATTAAAATGTGTTAAGATGATGCCCCCCTCAAAAAAAAAATCGGAACCAAGATTAAGTTTCTAATTGTTTTAACAGTGAGATTCAGTTCAGTGAACACAGGGCATATTAGTTTCCTTGGAAACACTAGCGATGTATTAGCTGTATAAAATCTACAATAAAAGATTTGCAAAAGTAAAGCCTCTAGGTCTTAACTGATATTATAACTCTTTTCATTTTAAAAACCAAATTGATGTGTGGCCCCTGGGAAGGAGTCATTTTGGTGTGTTCTGTTAAGCCTTAAAATTAATCAGTTTACAAATGACCAAAATCATTAGGAAAAGAATCTAAAATGGAAAACAAAAAGCCTCTGTCAACCCAATATTCCTGATTCATATGGTTTATTTAAATGTGACTGCAAATACCACTGGCACAAGCACTGCAGAGCTCAGGCAAAACTCCCAATGACTTCAGAAAGAGCTACAGAAATCTGGCTCTTTGTGTTTTAACATATATTTTATTACTATTATTTATTATTTAACACACATGGTACTATAGGTCAGAATCTCAGCTGGTGTAACTTGGTGTCACTTCATTTACACCAACTGATGATGTGGCTCCATAAATTAGTCATAGGCATTTAACACCATATGTTTTCATGACATACGTTTTGGGAGATGTAGTCCAGCCACGGAGCATGGCACAATAAGGAGAATGGTGGCATGAGGAGCCTGAACTACAACTCCCATGAGGCAATGTGGCAGCTCAAATGGACACACATGAGTGTCAACCTGAACCAAAATGCAATATTTTGTTTCAATTCTCCTGATGGAAGATCAGAACATTTCCAGAAAATCAAAGTTTTCTGTGGGAAAAGTTCTATTTTATGGAAACAGCCTTTTCTGTGGAAAAAACATTTTGACAGAATTCCTGATCAGCACAGCACTACACCACTTATGCTGAAACAATCTACAATATTTGAATATGTGTGATTCTCTCTGAGCAGAAAATGTGATGATCTATAGTAACTAAGGATCAAAATAATGCAGAATTTTGTTTTTAAATTAAGCAAAAAACATGATAAATTACCAAACGTACTATTTTAAATCTCAGAATACAGAGTAGATGGCTCAGTTTTAACATGTAAGACTAATAACTCAATTAAAATCATTTTAGCAGCTGCTGAGTAAATACATTTGCAGAGAACATCTATATGTATGAGTTTGTATTTTGGGATTCCCACTCCCAATTCCCCCTCTCCCTTTTTTTCCTTTCCCTTTTGTGTTGAAGCTTTCAAGTTAACAGGTTTATTAGGTAGTGATGCCGATGTCAAATGTGCAGCTATGCAATCAACAAAGCCTATAGACTGTAACATATACATATAAGTTGAACAAATTGAGTGCAAGTTCAGCAGCTCATCCGCAAACAATAGGCCTTTCTAAAGTAACAGGTCTATTCAACTACGTGCTTGGCGGATTGCCACCAAAAGCTGTGACCAGTCAAGCACAGTCCAAGAGTATGCAACATCCACAGACACACACATGCACGCACACACACACAATCCCCAAGAAGACTTTTCCTTGTGCTTGTTAGTGATTGCTATCAGCTGCAACCAGATCACTTCCATGGCACTTTTCCTTAGTGAACAGTAACCAGATCAGATCTTTTATAGAATGAGATTCCTAAGACATGCAGTTAAAAGCATCAGAAAGGTGGAACTCAGGAGGGTATGAAATAATAGGAGACTAAAATAAAAGAGGGTTCAAGGGTATAATCTTTTTCCAGTTGAAGCCTCTAAGGAACCTTGCCATTGACTTTCTGGGAGCAGTATCAGGCCCTGCCTGACAAATGTGAAAAGGGATCTTCTGACTTTATTGGAGGGGTTAGTACGCACCTTCTGCACCCAGTTACACACAGGTCGCAAGAAAGAGTTGTCTTTAAATGAGTGGCATACACAAGCATGTGTCACCGAACGCTTTTCCGGTTTAATAGCACGGTAAATAACAATTCAATAGTCACTAAGAGCTGCTGTTATTTGGTAATCTCAGTGAAGTGCTATGTATGTGTCAAGTGTCAATAATCAGTGCAGAGAATGTCTGAAACGTCTGGTTTTAAAAAATAAGGGCCATATCCTCAGCAGGCGTAAATCTGATCAACAACATTGAAGACAATAGATTTGCCAGTTTGCCCACGTGAGGACCTGGTGCTCAGACTTCACATACAAACAGGGCTGTATTTGATTCAAGGTTTAGCATTTTATGACCCACAAGGGCCCTTATCCTTCAAAACCAGAGTAGTTATAACAAGGAATAAGCCCTGCCCTTGATGGGAAGCACTTGCGAGGTTGGGTCCCTTGTGGCATAGAAAAATCTAAGCTTGGATGTGTTTCTGTATCAGGCTGTTTGCTTGTGGGTAGATTTCTTGGGGAAGCTGATGGATGTGCACACACAAATGTGTGAGTAACTTGACCCAGCTGAATAGTGCTATTAAACCACCTCTATTTACATCTGTAAAGTTACTCCCTGCATAAGTTTTGCAGGATCAGGGCCTATATGGTGAAAAAAAGCTCCTTACTTCTGGTATTATCCCCTATTATTATTTATTGATATTAAAAACATACCATATAATTAAACATTATGGTCTTTATTCTAGCAGGTTCTGATCACTCAGGATCAGACCCTGTTAGCATCACACACAGAAATCAGACATATTACAAATCCTTTGTCTAGGCTTTAATTGTGGTGAATTTATCTTGAAAATAGCATTTTTCCTTTCTTTGTGAGCGGAACATGTTTACTTCTCCCTTCCCTACTGGAACATGAGTATGTATATTTTAAATACACTAAAGCTACCAAATAACAGGAGAAATTATTTTCTTTTTTTTAAAAAAAAACCCAAGAAGACGGATCTATGTCTAAACTGAACTTCATCCTTAGTAAGAAGCAATGATAGCTTTAGGATGACCAGATGTCCCGCTTTTATAGGGATAGTCCCAATTTTTGGGTCTTTTTCTTTTATAGGCTCCTATTACCCGTCGCCCGCTGTCCCAATTTTTCGTATTTACTGTCTGGTCACCCTAGAGGGCTTTTAGGAACGTGTCTCTATGGCTTCATAGACAGAGACACTGATGCAGCTTTCGCAGGGAAGCAGAACAATTGAGGGGCCTGTCTCTTTAATGCGTCTAGCTCAGGGAGAAGAAGCTGTTTATTCCTTTGTGATAGCAGTGGGTCAAACTGAGGTTAGCAGCCCCTTTTTACAACAACCTCTGATTGCAAGGGTAATGAATTGTGTCTGTGTGCACAGACACCTCCTCCCCCCTCTCTCCAACACGTGGATTTAAAACCCAACATGGACAGCTGGGTCCTTCCTTCTCTTTGCTGATTAGCTCCCTTGCAACCAGTGGAAACTTCCACTTGAAGGAGCTCAACTTTTGATTGGCTGAGTGGTAGTGTCATTTATATATGGAGACAGAGAAACTCCTGTCTGTGAGTGACATCAAACCATGTCTGAAACCCACCTCTTGGGGGTCTGGAGAGATTTAAAGCAGCAGAACACTGTGATCAGTGCTTCTCTAAGCTGCAGTAGATAGTTATGATTGTACACCGTTATATTTTTAAATATTTTGTATATTTCCTTGAGTATATAGGTAGACAGAGGAAAAACTGCATATTCCTGACCACAAAATCAAGCTGTTTTTTCAAGGATAGAGTGAAAAGATTATGAATATTGAAATTAGGGTGACCAGACAGCAAATGTGAAAAATCAGGATGGGGGGGAGGGGAAACAGGAGCCTATATAAGAAAAAGACCCCAAAATCTTGACTGTCCCTATAAAATTGGGACATCTGGTCACTGTAATTGAAATAGATGGAGAACATACAAAAACCATCAAATCTCACTGTTCTTTTCAGTGGTAGCATTAACTCCCTTCAAAGGGACATTTTTTGAGAATCTTGAAATACTTGATCATCTGCTAGCAACTGAAATAGAAAATAAACTGCATTTGTTCTAATTTATTTATTTATTGCCTGTGGGAGCAAAGCAAGGACTTGTCATTTAAAAGAGAGGGCAAGCATCAAACTCGGGTCTGCGCTGTACACAAAACTTGTACCCCTGTAATTCCCCTTATTTGAGAGAAGGGGTGCATGCACGCACATATCTGTCTCCCAGCAAACCACAGAGCATTTGTGGGTGATAGTAACTGAGGTAGCTAAAACAGCGTTCGCCCCCTAGGGTATGTCTTCATTGCAGAGTTAACTCATGTGGTCAGCAACCAGGTCTGAGCATCCCATTTAGCTTGTCCACAGATGTGAGCAGCCACGCCATTGAAAAGCCCTGCCTCAGTGACTGTGTCCTCAGTGGTGTGGCTCCCTTGTGTGTGTCGCTAGGACTTCTGGGGACATATCCCATGGGTCTTTGTGCTGTAGTAAGCTCTATGAGTCTTTCACAATGAATTGTAGAAGTTGTCTGTCCTCCTGGACACGTGGGAGAATTGTGGGACGACACTGCAGAACTGTCAGCGCTCGATGATTTAGCCTTCCATCCTCATTGCAAAATGGGTGGCTTATCAGCCCAGTGAAGAGGCACTTTGGCTCTACCCCATACCCTCAGCTATCTCAGGTTGAAACCACAACCGAATTTGGGTCAGGTTTTGCTTATGGACAGGAGGAGGGCTCAGGGCAACAGCTAGGTAAGAGCCTGGCTAACTCTGCAGTGAAGATGTACCTCCAAGGTAAAGGTGCTGCAGCAGTGTAGATCTGGACTAACCCCATGCAACTTACCCTAATACAGAAGCCCTTTCTTAAAGTTTGGTCTAGGGTTTCCTTTGAGATCAAAGAAAACAACTAAGAAAGAATAAGATGTCCATGAGAGAGAGGAGAGTGTGCCTTTCATTTTGTAGGAACCTCCATCTAAAATCCACTCATAGTCTTGCCCCTCACCAAGCAGACAGCTATAGACTTCTTGCGGCAGATCCTCAGCTCGTGAAAATTGTCAGAGCTCCAAAATGGAGTTGCACGGAGCACTGATAACTCATCCCAGTGGAGAATCTGCCCCTTTACATCTAACAGCGCAGAACAGAGGCAACAGAAGGAGAGCTACCTGCACTATCTAGTTCTGCTGTTTCTTTTAAAACACAAAAATATATTTGTGAACATGTCTAGTCAGCAAGAAGAAGAAAACCAGAATCTGGATTTCTCGGAGCTTGCTTTTCTACAAGCATCAAGGGGTCATGAGACATGGAGAGATCCACTGTGGTCCATATAGATATATAAATGCATCATTCTGTTCT
Organism: Dermatemys mawii; assembly: GCA_007922305.1. Classification (NCBI taxonomy): domain Eukaryota; kingdom Metazoa; phylum Chordata; order Testudines; family Dermatemydidae; genus Dermatemys; species Dermatemys mawii. The sequence continues at coordinate 20,134,106 of ML677360.1, read as the reverse complement.
GACTAGGTTTTCACTATGAGATATTTGATACAGAGCATATTATATATATAAAATGTGGACAGCTTAACCTATGAAACGTGCACAGATGTTGGCCATCTAGACTGCTCCACAAAAAAAATGCCCTCAAAGCAAACCCTGTCTGAAAGCTGTGAACAAAGCTATGCATTCAGAATGTCTGAACTGCTTCACCAGAAGAGCTAGAAGGCTTAACTTTGATATGCTGGCTGCAATTTCAGACTTTCCAAGTGTCATCTTTGCTTGCCTTCTGAAGTACCATTTCTCTGTCCAAAGCTTCTGTCTTTCCATCAATAAAAATCAGCCGGAATTTATGCTTCTGTATTTTAAAGCGATTTCTCCAGTGCTATTTTATTTTACATACTGTCATTGCTATTCTTGCTTTTCACAGCAAGAAAGTAAAATGTTTTCACCTTGAAAATCATGATTTCTGAGAATGTTTATTCTGTGTTAGTGGTAGTGTATATTTCTTATCAGTGCTTCCAGTGAAATGCAAGTTAGGTTGGAGTCTTTCCATTGATTTCAGTGAGAATTGTATCGGGACTAAAATCAGACGGAACAGACTGAAGTAACAGTCTAGGGTTTCAGTACAATTTGTCATTACAAATAAAAAACAAGTGGACTTTCTAGCCCTCCTGGTTGTGAAGAAAACTTTCCATTCGTGACCAGACAAATACTGTAAGTTTGCAGAGACAGAATAAAGCATTAGCTACAAGGCAGCTGTGAAGTGTTTTCTTTCATCTAAATTGAAGGTTTACAATGAACTCTAACGATGACTATTTTCTAACTGATTTTTCTTTTTTTCTTTTAATTCCACCATACAGAGTTGGAATTAAATCACCAAGAATAATGGAACATGAACCACCAGGTGAAAGATGGAGCAGTATCTATTAGGGGCGAGAGGGAAAAGGGAACATGGCTGAGGAGGAGTCACCAGATACAGGGAAAGACATAATGGTGCATCCACTCAAAGGAGAGGGAAGGAGGATTATTCAACAGCCACAAGGATGAGCTATGCTGATGGGCACAGTATAAATGCGTGGGGTGGGTGGACACACAGATTAGGTAGAGAACCACAGGGAGAGTTGAGTGGGACTTGAAGGTTTTTCCCCTACTCTGCTCATAGGAATGTGCTGTAAGGTGAATAAGTCTTGTCAACTATTCTGAGATCCTCAGAAGGAAGGTGTTTTGCAAAACACAGTTGAAACTGACATGCACTTGTGTCTCTGCACAGCGCTGTTCTGCTTTACCATGCCATGTTGCTATAACTGGCATGGAGCAGATTGGAGTCCCTACCACCAAACAGTTTAAAAAAAAAAGGAAGAAAAGAATTGTGGATTAAGAGGTTAGTCACCAGAAAGTGAAAACCATGTCTGGAATTGTTAGAAATAAGGCTTGCTTGAAAACAAATATAGAATTATTCACCATGGTAACTACTGCCCTATTGCATTAGTGAATATCGATTTAACGTTTATCCTGGGACTAATGCTGTGAAATATTTGGTCTTTTTAATGGACACCTATTTAGTTAACAAATCTTCGGAGAGCTTTTGGGGTTTTATGTTTTTTTCTTTTCTTTCTTTTTTTCCCCAAACTGCCTTGACCTATTTTCTGAAGAAAATGAATTGACTCCTAGGTTTAATTATTTCTATTATGGATCTCTTTTTCATGGTACTTTATATGAACTTAGACTCAGTATAATAATTGCATGAGGTAGTTCAAATGCTTAACGAAATCTAAAGTGTTTGTAGTAAGGCCTAAAAGAAAAGATTTAAACATGTGACTGTATAGATGCTGAAGGCAGATACTGAACTTCTGTTCTTTAAATGGAGTAAAATTATCTCATAATCAAAACATACTCAGAACAGAATGATGAATTTATGTAGCTCAGTTCATTCAAGGGTCTCAAAACACTGCGGACACTCATGAAGCTTCAAAAACCCTGGGAGGTAAAATTAACCCCATTTCATAGATGGGAAAACTGAACAGGTTAAGTGATATGCCTAGGTTCACACTAGGTTTGTGGTAGAACCAAGAGAACCTAGAGTTCCTGACTGCAAGACCTAGGTTCTAACAACCACACTACTGGGGGATTAGTAAAATTAGTAGTTTGGAATAAATCAGTAAAGGTCATCTGATGTACTTTAATTTTTACAAGCCCCATCTAGGATGACTTTAATTATTCATTCTTACATCACAACAAGAAAATGTTGGTTGTTCTTAAGGCCACATCTCTTCCGATTAAATTGGGTAGTAAATGTTGCATTTTTAAACCAGCGTCAACTTGCAAACAGTGAGCTATCTATTTATTATTTATTTATCTTGGATGAAAGGTTAAGAAAATGTGTGAACTTGCAGAAGCCTGCATCTGAAACTGGAGCTTATCTCTGCTAAAGCTGTCCAAAACTTGTAAAATCTCCCCTTAAAACAAGAAAGATGAGTCACAGGAACAGTATAAATTCTTGCCCCCACTTTTTCCCAGCCACAAAGAATGATGTCCTTTCATCTCCTGTGCTTGCCCTTTCTTACTCACCTACAGCCTGCTCCTGCTCCCAATTAAGTCAATTGCAAAACTCCCATTTAGCTAAATCTGGGCCTGATCCTGCTCACCCTAAATTCCATTGACTCCACTTGCTAACTAACTGATCCTAGTCTCAATAGGAATTATGGCTGTGCAAAGAGTGCAGTGGCCTAAATGGGACAGCTTATATACTGAAATGCAGTAATAATTTATTAAACATGATGCAGAATGTCACTTATTCTTGTACAGGAACATGGATGCATATTAGAAGACAGAACAGAGAAGGCTGAATGGTTAATTGCAAGATTAGTCCGAGTAGGTCAGTGGTTTTCCAGGAAATGTGAGTAAGGTTGTACTGTTAACATTGACTTATTTATGACTATGCTACATACTGTAAGTGTAAAGGCATATATTCGTTGCAAATACTATGACCTAGGGTGGCTTAGTTCACATGCTTACAGAGCTTTTTGGGTAAGGAAGCAGGGTCCATTGAAATAGGGTCTTTTGCTATTCAGTTTGCATCAAAAGCATTTTTGGAAGAAAAGACCCATTTATCCAAATCCAGTGAAATATGTCAAGTCATTTAAAGCTGTGGAGGCAAAATAGAGCATTCCTCTTTAAGGTTTCAATTCAGCAAAGCACATGCTTAATACTCTGCTGAATAGGGTTGGACTGCGGAATCGAGGCCCAAGTTAGTTTAGTTGAGCTTCAAGTGAAACTGGCTTTTCTATCAAAACCAATTTTTTTGTGTTTGCATAGCACTTAACAGAGGGAATCTTGGCACATTTTGCAGCCATTAATGAATTGAGCCCATAAGGGAGATAAGGATTACAGACAGGGAAACTGAGGCATGCCTCAATGAGCTGGAAGAAGATGGTGGTCTGGCTAAAGCACAGAGTTGGGAACTAGAGGATTACTGGAATTTTTTTCCAGTACATGCCTACTACAGACTTCTCATGTAACCCTGAGCAAGTGATTTAGGCTAAAACTTTCAAATTGGGGTACTCACATTTAAACACTTCAATCCATATTTAGACACCTAAAAATTGTTGTGATTTTCAGAGTTGCTGAACTCTCCCAGCTCCCACTGACGTCAGGGTGCTCAAGACTTCTGAAAAGCAGACTATAATTTTAGGTACCTACAAACATGCCTAATTTAGGGAGCCACCCACGTTTGAAAAGCGTAGTCTGACAACAGGAAATCTGCACCACAGCAAAAAAACCCAAACAAACCCCAAACCCACCAACTCTGCCCTACTGACTCCCAGTTCTGTGCCTTAACCACAGACGCTACCTCCATCTTTTAGTTCCTAACTCAAAGTTGTATTCCAGGCACTCAGATATACTTTTTACTATGGAAAGAAAAGTCTGTTGAATTGGCAGAATGACCTAATGGGTTTTCTTTGCCATTTGTAGTTCTACAAAAAATCATATCCTTTTAGCACTACACGGTTAGGAACTACAGTCTAGCTTCTTAAGGTTCATTTGCTATCTGTCATGCAATACTTCTTCCCCCTGTTCATATTGGACTAGTTATTGTTGGAGATACCTACTGTCAGATGGCAAAGTGTAAAGTCTAACCAATCGTTCAATAACATGTCCCTTTCCATCAGGCATTTTCCTGAGGAGTAGATAGAACCACAGCCATCTCTGACGAGTATAAAGGATTATTTAAAATCACATTGTAAATAATCATATGAAAAAATCCTATTTTCTGTGGGTGAAAATAAAAATTCAAACTTGCCAATAAGTAAATCATGCCTGAGTCCAAGACAGTCTCCCTCCATCCTCCATGATTTCTGTGATTTCGCAAGAGATTTTGTTTTTTAATGTAGTATTCATAGTTTGTATGCTTTTTATTTAGCGTAATATTCATAATAGCATCTTTAGGGAGCGTAGGCCCAAGTGAAGACCCTTTAACTACTTCCAAGTACTAAATCATAGCTATCAAGTAGTATGGGAAAAGATGCCTTTTTGGAAAATAATTGAAGCTGACTTTATCTCTCTGTAACAAGATTTACCAAATATTATGGGACCTTGTTTGCATCACTATGGTAAAGCGTGTATCAGCATTTTCATTATAAACCCCAATTTTCACAGGTCTATTTCTCAATTGAAAAAAAATCATTTCTGATTAAAACTTGGCACACAAACACTCACTGCGGGGATGATTCTTCCCTCCCCTCTTATATCTGTCTAAAAATTAAACTGGGCTGGACATTTTAAAATTAAATGACAATAGAACTGTATCTCTTTGGACTATTTGTTGAGATTTGCACCTATAAGGCAAATGCTGGTTCAGCTGACAAGTGATCAAGCCATACAATGTCTAATTGCTTTTGGTGCCCTTAAAAGAGAAAAAAAGTGACATGGAATTTCTGAAGTCATTAAAACTCCTGTTCATAAGGATTACCAGTGACACCATCATGCTTTGGCAAGCCCCAAAGTGACCTTACATGAGGCCCAATCTTGTAACTACTTCACATACACACAAAGTTTGCATTGAATCAGAGAGGTAGCCGTGTTAGTCTGGAATTGCAGAAGTGACAAAGAGTCCTGTGGCACCTTAAAGACTAACTAAAGTATTGAAGTATAAGCTTTCGTGGGCTAATACTCACTTCATCGGAGGCAAGCATCTGACGAAGTGGGTATTAGCCCACAAAAGCTTATGCTTCAGTACTTTAGTTAATCTTTAAGGTGCCACAGGACTCTGTCACTTCTGCAAAGTTTGCACTGAAATTTTTCTGCAGAAAAAACAGGATCAAGATTTAGAACTTCAGAGCCTGAATCAATGGCAAAACTCCCAGAGACTTCAAGGTCAGCAGAATCGGGTACTCTTTGTTTTCCTCAAAGCTTTTATTTTCCATATCGCCACATTCCCTTCCCTGGAAAGCTCCCCCTACTTTTCACTTAGGATCTGTCTACACAACCAAATCTGCAAAGCCACAGGGATGTTTCTGTACTATAAGGCCCTATTTTGTTTCTGCCTCTGCTGAAGGGACCTAGCCATATTACAGAACTGTGATAAACACCTGTGTATCCTAGATAGTCCAAGGCCAAAATTTTCAAAAGAGGGCACTGATTTTGCATTGTTCAAGTCATTAGAAATTATTAAAGGCAGTGGTTCTCAACCAGGGGGCTGGGGCGGCCTGGGGAGCCACGAGCAGGTTTCAGGGGAGGCATCAAGCAGGGCCAGTCTTATATTTGCTGGAGCCCAGAGTGGAAAGCCAAAGTCCCACTGCATGGTGCTGAAGCCCTGAGCTCCACCCCACAGGACTAAAGGAGAAGCCGGAGCAACTTAGTGTCATGGGGCTCCATGTGACATGCAGCCTCACACAATTGCCCTGTTTGCTACTTCCTATTGCCACCCCTGGCTTTTATATGCAGAAAACTAGTTGTCCCACTGGTGGGACATGGAGCTTTTATAGCATGGGGGAACGGAAGACTCAGAAAGAAAAAGGCTGAGAACCCGATTCAGAAAATGTTAAAAATCAGAATTACCTTAAGGGTGTTCTCTGGAATGTGCATTTTAATGTAGATTACAGATTTCCTAAACACGTCTGTACATAACAGTGGGTCACAACAGCATTAGAATACAGTATTTCTGGGGCCTCATTTGTAGAAGTGCTGAGAAGTGTAACTTCTGCTGAAGTCAAGAGGAGCTGTGGGGCTCTGAAAAGCAGGCCACTGACTTGCACAGCAAACCTGCACCTTGAGAACTTCCTTACAAAGAAAGGAAAAGCTTTTAGTACAGCTTGAACTGCAATCTTCCTGTATGATCATGACATTTATGTAAACGATTTTTATTGTTAAAATATACGTGGTGGGGGTTGTCCTAGTGAGATTTTTTTTCCAGAATAGTTTCACAGTAATCAAAGGATAGGTACAATAATGGGGAAGTAGATTTTGCACACTCCGGTGCTTCCCAACAGCCTGATCCTTATAATAATCGCCTTCACTATAAATTGTCCTGCACTCTACCCCAGGATAAGGAGGTTAGGGATGGTCTTCTCAAGGGAAGTGACCTGGTGCTGGAAGCCAGCACACCTAACTTCCTTTACACCACTGGAGTAGCCACAGCGGAGTTACTCTGGATTTACACCGGCATCGCTGAGGTCAGAATTTGGCCCCTCGGTTCGATTCCTGACCGTCACCGACTTGCTGCCCGAGTCTGGGGCTGCAGCCTCGCTGTTTGGGGACGAGGGGGCGCTGATCTGCGCTACACCCCAAAGGACGGTTGTTGGGGGGGGGGGGGGCACCGCCTATCGCTGTCCCCTGGCAGGAGCTGCCTGCTTGGGGGGGGGTCTGGTGGGAGCGTCCCCGTGCGCAGACGGCTCGCTCCCCCGCTCCTCAATTCGGGTGCGTGGGAGCCAGGGGCTCCCCGCCGGACCCCGGGCCCCACTACCAGGGACGGTCCATTATTACCCACGTCGCCGGGAACGACCTGCGCCGCCACCGCTGTCGGCCACCGGAGAGCCCGCTGCAGTGCCGGGGCTCGACAGGGGCCCGCGCCTGAGCCCGCCGGGGGCCTTGCGACTTTGGATCGGGCTCGGGCGGCGTCCCCCTCAGAGAACAACGGGGCCCGCCGCGAGCTCGCCCCACACTGCGGGGGGTCACGGCAGCTGCGCCGGGAGGAGCCAGGGCGCTCCTCCTCTCGCCGGGGGGGGGGAGAGGAGCTGGGATTGGCCAGCAGAGCCGTCACTCACCTGACCCCGCCTCTCTCTCTCTCTCTCCCGCCTCCCTCCCGTTTCCTCCCCCCTCCCCGCCCGGCGGGGCGATGGAAAGGGCAGTCCCCGTCTCGCGCTGACGTCACCCCGTCTGTCTGCCTCAGACGCCCCTTTCCCCAGGAACCCGAATCTCCTTGGACTTGAATGAGGAGGAGCGAAGGGGGCGGGGTGTGTGTGGGGGGGGGGGGGGATGGGAGGGGGGAGCCGCTCGGAGCCTGCCTGGGCAGGAGCGAGACAGAAACAAAGTCGCGAGTCGGCTCTACCCGGCCCCGAGCAAACTTCCCCGGCTGGCGGGGCGGGGGGGAGGGCAGCGAGCAGAGCCCGGCTCCGGTCTCCGTCTCTGTCCGTCGCGGGGGGGGAGGCCCGCCGCCGCCGCCTGAGGTGTTCGCCGTTCCCCCTCCCCTCCCCCTCCCAGGAGGAGCCCGGCTTTATGCGGCGCTGCCCGGCGGCGAGCTCGGCGGGCTTCCCGTTCTCCGCTCGCCCCTGGTCGTAAATGTATCGCTTGATGGGTGTGAACAGCACAGCCGCCGCCACCCAGCCCAATGTCTCCTGCACATGCAACTGCAAGCGGTCTTTGTTCCAGACCATGGAGATCAGTGAGTACTTGCGCCTTCCCCCCCCCCGGCGCCGCACATTTCCCGGGGGGGGGGGGGGCGTGTGGTTTTGGGGTCTCTCCCCCCACCCCCGGGTGCATCGCTTTGTCGGGCGAGAAATACACGCGGTGCGGGGTGGGGGGGTTGGCGGCTCCCCGGTCCTGGCCGGCTGGCTGTGAACTCCGGAGTCTCTTCTCCCGGAGCGGGGAGAGTTTTTTTTTTGGGGGGGGGGGGTTGGTTTTTATTCTTTCTCCTTTAAAACCGAAGAGCGCGGATTCCCCCCCGCCTTCCCCGGGCACCTTTTTCTCGCAAAGGAGCGAATTGCGGCGGTGACCCTCGGGCTCTCTCCGTGTGCATGTGTCACTTGTGTGCGTTTTAATCCGATTTCACCTCTCTCCTGCCTCCCCGCCCCCCCAATTCTCTGATTCCCTTCTCCTCCACCCTCTAAAGTTGCTGTCGAGGTGGGAACCAGTTGTGCGGTTCGGTTTTGACAGATCTCCCTGTATGTAAGGAACAAACTTTCTCCTCTCCCTTGAGCGCTGTATGGGGCGGGGGGGGGTGTCAATTGTACGTGGAATCGCTGGATTAAGTGGGGATGGGAGCCCGAGCAGACTTCGGTGCGTAGGAATAAGGTAGCGGGGGTGGGAGGTGTTACTGCCAGGTTGGTGTTCCTGGGATGGCAGACAGGGGAGAGGTTGGGCTGTGTCTGGGGAAGGGTGAATTCCACTCAGTTTCAGCTGGCTGCTTCGCTTCGCTTCGCTTTGTCTCTGCCTGCGCCCCCGAGGCAGACGGGGAAACAGACTGCGAGGGCTATTTAAAGCCCACGCAGAGTCCCAGCGTTAGGCTGGCGGTTCCAGCAACTCCAGGCGTCCTTTCCTCCCCCAGACACACACCATCCCTCTTGATTTATTATAGTGCTTCTGATTCCCCATAACCTGACATCCCAGGTATCCTTCACAGTGATTCCCTCTTTTCCTCCGCTTTTCCCCCACCCCACTGATGTATTATATTAGTAGCGCCTACCCACCCACCCCCAGGTTAGATTTTGCAAAGAGCAGGATTTTGGGAAGTGCAATGTTGGCTCCATAGGTTGTTCCGTTGCCTGTTCCTAAAGGGTGCAGTTCAAATGATGTGGCTGTGATAGGGAGGTTGTGCGGGTCCCACTAACCTTCTGTATTAATTCCAGCTTTGAAGTGTGCAGTCAGCTGTAGCTATATGTCTTGATTTTAAGATGAATCAGTGAGGTTGCAGAAAGATGTCTGTATTTTTCTCCTTTCTTTTCTCTCCCCCTCCCCAAGAGATAACAGTGGTGTAGTAGTAGCATTAAGCGGTCTCATCAAGTGTGTGTCTGTCCCTGTGTGTGCTGGGGGTGGGGGAAGATACACATGTACATCCAGCCTCAGCGATCTAGAATTTGTGACTATAAATAGTAATCGCTAGGTCTGAGAAGTAGATTAAGATCGTGTCTAGCCTGCAGGGTGGTTAAATAAGTCAAAGTTTTCCTGCCTGTCTGAAGGGGAAGAGGGCCTGGCTAATAAGCTGTATTGTTAGACTGTGAAGCCAAATACAAAAAAGCTTGTTCACAAAGGTCTGTGAATACCTAAGGGGTACATATATTGCTGAAGGGACAGAGTGAAGTGAAAAAACCATCAGGCAATAGAATTCAGTCCTTTTCTTAGTCTTTCTGCTCCAATTTCTTTTGGTCTGCAGACATTTCTAAATATGTGTCACATCGTAAACTATTTAATATGAATGCGTTGATGTGTAGACACCCATGTATGATCATGATCACACTTGACTCATTAGCTAGTTTAACATACGCTGTTGCCACACACTGAGCTGAGTGTTTTCTTAAGGAAGACTCCGCGTGGTATTTAAATATCAAAAAGTACAATACAAAAGGTAAAAATAACAAAAGACCATGTCGTTCTCCGTTCTGAGTGCTGTCAAGCAGTCTTGGTGTCTTGGCTTTGGTGAGCACAATACAAACCTCCTAGACACAGCACTCCCCCCCCCACCCCCACCCCCACCCCATGATGTAAAGTTTTTGCTAGGAGAGCAGTGCCAGGTTCTGTCTGTCAAAAACCTCTCCTACTTAAAGATAAGTAAGTCAATTGAAATGATAGAAGAGCTCCTTTATTTAAAAAAAATTGTTGCTATTTTTAATGGCTTTTTCATGCTAGCCCTGATTTTTCATCTGTTGCTGTTTAGGATTTAGAATAATTATGAGACACAGCATCCTCATATTAATAAAACTTAGCCATATAAATGTGGTTTTGTTATAAAGCTGTGCAAAGAATTTGCTTGATTAGGAGGACAAAGCTGTGTTTAATGCTACCTCCATACATAATTTTGAATAGTTTGTACAATGGACAATTATCATCATCCATCTTCCCCTGCTCAGCATATGTAGATATATAGATAGATATAGGAAATAAATCCTTTTCAAATTCATCATTTTTTATTTAGGTCCTTTCCCTCAGCTAATAATATAAACATAATGATATTTTGGCTGACACCGAGGCAGCTTGGTTAATTTAGTTGTCTGCTCTTCCAAATAGACAACATTTCTCTCCCTTCTGATGAAGTGATGCTCAGGAGTTTTTGACCCATAAGGTTAGTGTTGTCAACACTTCAACAGATAGATCTTGCTTTTAGGTATCTTAATTAGCCACTACATTTAAATTATATGATCCATGTAGTTATTTGGGGTTAGAGGGCTATAGATAGAAATGAGGAAAATATTTGGAAAACTAGTTTTTTGTTTTTAAATCCATAAAAGTGGAGTAGCAGTGAGTAAGTTGCCAGACCATATATATCCAGTTTTGTGTTTGCCATTCTGCTGTTTGAAAATGGACAGTATGGAGCTGAGATAAAAAGTGAGCTACAGTTTGGTATGAGGGGTTTCAATTTTGAGGGTTGGGGTGTTTTTGTAGTTTGTTGTTTTGAGAAGTTGATTGGCTTTTCTAGCTATTATTTTTAAATGTCTTGTCTGGAAGCTGAATCTTGTCAAAGTATCCCAGTCCATGTGGTTTTTCTACATCTCGAAGGCCAGATTCTGATCTGATTTACACCCTGTGCAACCCTGTTGGAGTCAGCCCAGAATTTGACCTGGGTGTGTTGGTGCATTGAGGGGAAAATGGAAATTTGGAGCACAGACCTGCTCTCATTTCTACTCAGGCAACCCTACTGGGCCAAATTAGTTCCTGGTGTAAGTAGGTGAAAGTAAATTGATCTGTGCCCACTGATGCCAGCAGGGAATTTTGCCCATTGTCTTTGTTGGGGTTGCAGAGAGAAGGTTCAGGCCGGCACTGGAATCCTTAGGGTTTTGGATGGTTAGATTCCTGCGTTCCCTGCGCATCTTGGGCTGACTCAAGTTGCTTGAATTTTGAAAAATCTATTAACATTCACACACTGGGCACTACAATGCGTTCATCTTGAATTTTAAAATAAACTATGCCCTTTGTATGGTATGCACCTTTAATCTTGATTTAATCTCATTCGTGTTCAGACAAAACTAAGCTGGATTTGCCTGATTTTATTAATGCTACCAGTACTGAATAGACCATTATTCTTTTTTTACTTTAACAGACCATGTTAGGTATGCATACCAATGGTACTATATAAATACATAATAAAGATATGGCTCTCTTTTATGCCAACCCAGTGAATGAATGTAAATTATTTCTCTCTCTCACAGCATAATGAATCTGAGGAACTTTTTATTTTTTAAAAACTAGGTTAGATCAAGGCAGTGATGATGGGAAAAGTAACATTATTAAAAGAAATAGCATCTGCACGGTCTTTTTTTTGTTTGTGGGTTTTGTGTTTTTTTTTTTTGTTTTTGTTTTAAAAAGTCTCTCCTACAGTCTGACTCATGGCATGAGTTTCTTTTTGGAACCATTTGGGCTGTTTTTGAATCTTTTTCCTAGATTATTATTTTTTAGAGGTACTGTCCATTTTCAGATTTTTTTTTTTCCCTCCAGTTTCTGAAAAACTCAGCAGCAGACAGATGCCAATCACTGGTATAGCTATTTCCTATGTGTAACCCCAGGAAGAATAAAAAAAATGTAACTTTTTTTCCCCCCCACAATCTCTTTCATTAAGACGGAGCCAGTTTTGCTAGAAGCTTGTAAGTGAGACTATTACACTGCTTAGCTTCTCTACCAAACAGAGTCTTTCTAATACTGCACCCTTTTCCTGAGCTGTCAGTCAATCAGCACCGTGACCCTGATCCAAAACCCACTGAACTGGATGGAAGCCTTTTCAGTGACTTCACTGGGCTTTGGATCAGGCCCATAACATTTGTTCTTCTAACTTCAGTTTATTTTGCAGTAGGTTACTTTAAATTGCTGCAAATAGCTAATTTCTGTGAGGCCAGAGTTGTTACCTTGCCATGCAAAACTGGAGTAGCTACACGAACGCTGCTCCTGGTCTGAATTTAATAGAAAAGACAGAATTGTGCCTCCACAGGACTGATTATTAGCAGAGTTTTTCACTGGCTATTTGACTTATCTTTTTAAAATAACTATTTTAACTGGCCCTAAAAGCAGTCAGTTTTATAGCTGTACGTATAGTGTAGGAATGCGGCAGGAAAGTAGCATAACTGCACACTCTTTTTTTATTTAACCCTCTCTCTATTAGTAAGCTGTGAAATTGACTCAACAATATTTCGGTGCAGTATTTAGTCCATATGACAACCATGAGTATTTAGACAGATTAAAGCAGGTGGCATCTGTTGGTGGCACTCTGGGATTAGGATGGCGAAGGGTTTTTTTGTTTTGTTTTGTTTTTTCCTCCAGGTTCAAAGTTTTGACTACTGTAATGAGTAAAGAGAGTCCTCTCAGATATGTCTATACTATCCAGTTGCAGCACGACTGTGGCAGAGCTGTGATATAGGCAGTACAGACATGCTTTATCGCCAGGGGAGAGCTGTTCCAGCGATTTTAAAAAAACAATACAAAACAAAACAAACATCCTGAACAAGCGGTGGTAGCTTTATCGCTGGGAGCCCGGCTCCTGGCAATAAAGAACTGTCTATACTGCTGCTTTTCAGCGCTAAAACATTTATTGCTCAGGGATGTGTTTTTTCACACCCCTGAACGACAAAAGTTTTAGCGCTGAAAGTGGCAAAGTAGACACAGCCTGACATGCTGTAGTGTCAGTACTCTGCACCACAGTAAACTAGACAGACATCTATCTTCTCTATGGCCCTAATCAGTCAGACTGGGTGAAGGAGGTCAGGGGTGATTTTAGTGTTGGCTGAGTCTGTAAATAACTAATTATTCAGCTGAATAAACAAATCAGAGCTGCACCCTTCATTCACTAGCTCGCTTTCCTGCTTGCTAAAAACAGCAAAACTGTTTTTATTCAGTTCAATTTTCTCCATGGACAAGTCTTGTGACTGTCCCATTTGTCCAGTACTTGAGTCATTCGCACTGGTGATGGGTTCCTTGTGATTGCCCGGCTCTGAACTCTGCAGGGTTATTTTAGACTGCAAAGGACTTTTCTGAGGAAGTTAGGCGGCCATAGGTAGGGCTGGAGACCCATGACCAGAGAATGCTTTTGCGCTTTCCTAGAACTTCAACATGCTAGCGTGATGCAGGTGCAAAACACTAATGACTTCAGCGGGAATGCTTAAGGGGTAAGGTGCTATTATTCACAGCGAGTAAGGAGCTGGTCATTTTTCTTTTACTGATGTTAACCAAAATATTCTGGAGATTTATTATTATTTAAGTAGTTAAAATATTATTTAACTAAGGAAATGAGAACATTCTCCTGACATCCTTACAGCCTGAAAGCAGACGCTATACACACATTTAAATTGCTGGTTTTAAACCATTCTGAGTTCACCATTGGAGTGGATTTCTTTCTGAAGGTAGAACTTTTAAATCTTTGCACTCTGGAGTTTAATAACCAAATACAGATGGCTCACCCTAGTATCATGTCCTCTCTGCCCTCAAACTATTTCTTTTCAAATGCGTGTCCTCATTGACATCCCTTGTCAATGGCGGCACTTGACCAGTTGCCCTCTGTTGACTGAAGGAATCTGAGTTACTAAAATATTGACTTTTCTGTCACACAATACAGTTTTTGACTAAAGTTTTCATAAACAAGACCAGTACGCGTCAGAGAATAGCCCATAAACATCACAGCTCTGCTACCAGCTTTTTTAAAAGCTGCTGTCTCTTTACACAAAGCCTACTTTGTTGCTGAAATCTCAGTTTGATATGTACAAACCAAAGTCAGCAGAGTTCTGCCTCTCTTTGGTTGTGTCTTCATTGTGGGGAGGGAGGAAGTGTGTTTTTTACAAAGATAGCCATCTCCTGTAAAATCCAAGAGCAGATTGTAGCTACTTTAATGGAAGAACTACCAATGCTTTGTCTCCACTGGGATTTTACATAGATATCTCGAGCTAGCTATCTCTATCTCTGTCTCTGTGTTAAAACATACTTTTTTTTCAGTGAAGACATAGATATAATTTACCTTTCTCTCCCTATTGTGCCTAGATATCACAGGGGTCTTAAAATGATTTATTATGTGCCCCAGGACAATGACTTCAATCTTCAATCTTGATGACTTCATTCAGTGTTGATTATAAAAGCAATGGAGGAAGAACCAGTATCAAGTACATGTAAAAGAAAGAGAGTCAGACTTTTTTCTTCTTCTTCTGTGCTGTACAGTACTCCCATGTCCTGATACCACAAGGTGGGTCAAAGTCAGGTGGCATGCATTGGAAAGGGGCAGCTGAAATCATGTATAATGCAAAGAACTGACATGATACAGATAATTCTTCTTTTTGGTTGGTATCATGGTAGATTTAGGAGAATATTTGACACTATAAGTTTTGTTACTCTGTGTCATGGAGGTGTGTGTTACACACTGAATAAGTCTTTTTTAAAATTATTTTTAGGTGTACTTAAATTATATCAGGTTCTCAGCTACTAATAATTGGGGTGCCTGATGCATGTTGTAAAAATGCATTTGATAAATAGCGAGGTTAAGTAGGGACTGAGGTCTTCTCCTCATTTTTTATTTTCAATATTTTAAAAAAGATTTTAGCCTGACTCTCCTGATTTCTTCGAAAATGTAAGGAGGAGGTGCCTTCAAGAAGTAAGTTCTTCTTTTAAATTATTATTGTTTTTCGTTTGCTGTTGCTCTCCAAACATGCTAAAATTCAAAAATCTCTTGGTCAGAGAGCTGGCAGGCTCAGTGGAATCCCCGAATGAATATGAAAACCCAAACTATAAATGGAGAAAAAGAAGAAGGCCTTTCCAAGGGAACCATGTAAATATACAGTGACACGGACAGTAACTGTGGTGATCTAGATTTTTTTTTTTTTTTCCCCACGCGGTAAATAGTTGTACAGTTGCAGGTATTGGTTTTGTTTGTTTAATTTTAATGGTTATAATTTAGTAACTCTGATCAGCTAAAGGGCTATTTACTTGTAACGGTCTTTGAAAATGGTTTTTATTTAAGGAATAACATTTGCTTTGTATAAAGAAATGGCATGTGTGGCACACTTTCTAATCCAGTACTTTAAGTTCTTTGGTTCAGATGGTTATAATATGTCTGTTATCAGCAGTATTTATTTTGCCTTGTTACTGGCAACTCCTGGCATGAAAGGCATACAAGGGGCCCTTTGGTGCATTATGTGTATTCTCTGGTCACACCAGTATACTCTTAAACAAACATGTGGCAAAGGGGCCATTAATGTTAATGGGAATTGCATGCAAGCACTAATACCAAGATCCACACAAGGAATGTTCCCGTTCGTTCATTAGAGTCAGGGGCTAGGGCAGGGGTGGGCAAACTACGGCCCGCGAGACCGTCCCACCTGGCCCGCAGAGGGAGGCTGCCCCTGAGCCCTCCCCCGGAGTCGCGCAGTGCGGGCACTGCTGCGGGGCCGGGGCTGCGCACCACCCCACTTCCCCGGAGCCGCACAGCTCAGGCAGCGCTCTGGGGGCTGGGGCTGTGTGCTGCCCCCCCCGCCCCGGAGCCGCGGCTGCGCGAGGCCCCCCCTTCCCCGGAGCCGCGCCGCACGGGGAGCGCTCTGGGGGCTGGGGCTGCGTGAGGCCCCACTTCCCCGGAGCCGCACCGTGTGGGGAGCGCTCTGGGGGCCGGAGCTGTGCGAGGCCCCCCTCCCACGGAGCCGCGTGGGGAGCGTTCTGGGGGCTGGAGCTGCGCGAGGCCTCCATCCCCCGGAGAAACGCTGTGTGGGGAGCATTCTGGTGGCCGGGGATGCGCAAGGCCCCCCTCCCCCGGAGCTGCGCCGCGAGTCCTCTGGGGGCTGGGGCTGCGCGCTCACCCCTCCCCCGGAGCCACGCCGTGCAGGCAGAGCTCTGGGGGCCGGGGCTGTGCACTTCCCTCCTCCCCTGGAGCCACCCTGCGCGGGCAGAGCACTGGGGGCTGGGGCTGCATGCCCCCCTCCGCCCCAAGCAGCTGTGGTAAGAGGAGGGATGGAGGGGTTCCAGGGTGGTGGTTGGGGGGAGGTTTGGAGGGGGCAGTCAGGGAGCAGAGTGGGTTGAATGGGTGTGGGATTCTGGTCTGGTGGTTAGGGGGTGGAAAGGTGGATAGCGGTTGGGGTTATAGGGTGGGAAGGTGGATAGGGGTTGAGGCAGTCAAGGGACAGGGAGCAGAGGAATTGGGTAGGGCATGGGGTCATGGTGGTTAGGGGTCTGTGGAAGGGGCAGTCAGGGGACAAGGTGGAGGGGGTTGGATGGGTCAGGGATTCTCAGGGGGCAGTCAGGAGGAGGGAAGTGGGAGGGGGCTGGATTGGGGGTGAGGCCTTCCGTACCCGGCCCTCGATATAATTTCACAAATCTGATGTGGCCCTCGGGCCAAAAAGTTTGCCCACCCCTGGGCTACGGGGAATGGCTTTGTGATTAAATTGCTGGATGAGCTTGGTCAAGTCATTTGCGGCAGATCCTCATCTGCTTTAAATGGTGATAGCTCCACTGAGATGAATGGAGCGTTCACCAGCCAAGGATCTGTTCCTTGGAATCAAATCCCTGTCTCATTGATGTCAATGAAAGGTGAAGTCCTGGCCCAACTGAAATCAATGGGAGCCTTTTCACTGATTTGAGCGGAGCCAGGACTTCATCCCACAACCCCACTGAACTTCAGCGAGACCAGGATTTGACCCTTCATCTCACTGTGCTTACATTTCCATCTTTAGCTTCTTTCCTACTTCAGTATTGTAACAGTTAGTGGTCTTTTGTTGAATTCCCTGAAGAGTGGTCAAGGTACAAGTGAAGAATATTACATGGCACGATATGTGTGTTTTGGACAAATATTGTTAGCATTTGAAAGGCTAGCATAGTCATTTACAGGATGGGATCGATATAATTTGTATACGTGTTGATTCTTAAGTGTTTTCAGTAGTTCCAAAGGACTACATATTGATTTTATTTTTGTTTTTTGGTAAAGGGTAATTTGATGAACACTGCCAAAAATGACTTAAAATAAACTCAGTGGACTTTCTGAAGTCTATTGGATCATTTTAGGAGGCGGTATCTCTTTTCAGATAAATTTTAGCTGTTGGTTTGTCATCCTTATTCCGAGGATTTGGCTAACTATTCCAGGTAAATGCGGCTTTGATGGTTTGCCAAGGAACATAGCTTAGAAGGCAGCACTTTGATCTGCATTTTAAATGTTTCTTTGTAATGAAAATTTTTCATGATTTTCTTTCTAAATCTGTGATGCAGAGCTTTGTTCTTTATTAAAAAGAATAGCAAAAACATACTACCAGACATTTATTATTAGTTCCTCATTTAGAAAATACAGAATTTCGAGATTTCCTGATGAAAAGTGCTATATCAGTGCTATTAATTATTTTTTTAAATTTATTATCTACCTTGGAGCCAGATAAAAATTCTAGCTCATCACATGTAGTGGTATATCTAAGGGCATGATTATGCCAAACAGGAAATTAGTAGAGATGTTAATTTATTATCAAAGCTTTGAGTTTCTTTTGAATACACTAACTTTCTCCAATGAGAAACCTAAAGTGGCAGTAGCATTTTGAACACTGTGTGTTATACAGGACTTACCTTGACTGTCTCCCTTCTGCCTAATGCTGAGGGTCTCTGATTTAGATTTTTCTCCCTAAATAGGACACTTTTTTTATTATTTAGCACCTAAATCTGCTTTGTCTTGTATCTCATATATTAGAAAATAGTGACTTAAATTAACATTTCAGACACTTTGTACAAATAATTTACCTGGTTTTCTCTAGCTGTTCAGAATCTTTTCTACAACCTCCACCTCACCTTCCTGACTAAATTAACGATTGGTCCCCAGAAAAAGTCTAGGGTTCCTGTTACCCACATAATCTCTCACATGTGAGAAATGCTGGCTGTTGTGTTTGATGGATGTAATGTGGATCCAGGTTTATCTAGAAGATGGATAGAAACACAGAAGACATTTTAAAAAGGTTTAATTTACTTCTTAAATATAATCCTTTCCTGAAGCTCATCTGTGCAAGATTCATTTTTTGGTTGGGAAGCTGATCTTTTTTTTTTTTAAGGATGAGGGCCTAGAAAGCAGGCTTTCGCAAATAGCTTCACCAATGCCTTCTAGAACTGACTGGTTGCTTTTCTCCTGCTCCAGAGATGTCCAATTGCCCCAGACTGGTAGCTTTCTGCTTGTGGGCACTGGTCAGGTCATGTTCGAAAGAGACCAGCTCCATCCCATTTGTAATCTAAACTAGCACATAAACCGAAGTCTTCAGATCCGTGTAATACTTAGTCCCATATGAATGCCTTAGAACAAACAAGGTCTTGTGTCTATTTAACTTGTATCTTTCTGCACCTTTCTCTAGAACTAAAATGTCTTCCTTCAGTTTGGCTTTATTATGCTGTGCACGTACTTGAAACTGGATGCTGATATTGGGCCTATGGGCGCTCACGGCCATGTGTCTTGTAAAACCTGCAAGCATGGTAGCTGAATTTACAAGTGATGCGTGCTCACATGCCTGATATTAGCACTGAGTCCTCCTAAACCTTATTTCTGTTTTATGACCTAATAGTCATTTTGCAGTATGTGTAGTAAAATTTGAGTCATGTATAATTTATATACAGTAGAACAGTACCCTTAAACTTTAGAATTTGTATTTGATAAGGGGGTGCATTTATGCTGTATTTAGAAAAGCTAGTTGTCTTTTTTGGGATGCATTGTAATGTCAGTTAGACTATAGATTTTTCACACTAAGATCTAGCACAGAATTTTTAACTTCTCAAGATGCTTGTTGAAGTTATTCTGTGTGTATTGGTGCACTTCTGTAATGCCTTCAAATTGTGTGCATGCATTCATACACAATATACATACAATGCTGCACAAATCACTTTAGCAAAATTGACCATGATTCTCAATTATATATGGCTAATTTAGCACTTAAAATACATGCACAAAAGCATTTACATGGGCAAACATAGTTGCTGTTGCCAGGCTATTAGTACTGTTTGTTTGCATCTGCAGCTTGAAAATTTGGGCATGTAATATGGAATTGCCGTTCAGCAGGTGCAACTTAATTGCCTGCATTTGCAAACTCAACTCATGCAATCCAACAAGAAAAATTTAGCTTGATGATTAAATATGCACATGCAAGCTGTCGATTTTAAAGTTACTAAAAGTGAAAATATTTGATTACAAAAATTTATACAAATTTGCAAGAATATATGCGGGAATCGTTTGGGTTTTTTTGGGGCGAGGGATTGGTCTTGTATCACTTCCTCACATTCTGTCCAAAATGTCAAGTAGACAGTTTGTTACTGTAAGCTCCTGCAAACATTGTCAGTAATAATTCTATAAAACTATTAATCAACTTTGCATGACACTGTGCAAACAGACTGAGTAATTTCTTTTTACTTTGTAATTGGTGTCTGTAAAAGCCCAAAGGTTTGGTCTTGTGGAAAGCATGATTCATTTATTGGTGTCTGTGCCGACTAGTTATCTTTCAGTAATTCCAGAGTAGTGCTACAAGCCAAGAGTGATTCATACATGGCTAAGTGCACAAACAAATGGGGTCATGGCCATCTGCAGAAACTTTTCTAATCTATTTATGGTATCGGAGAAAGAAGTGGGTGTATTAAGGATGATAGAAGAGGTGTCAATTACACTGGTGAATGTAACCAGTTAAACAACACTAACCATTAGTTAAAAAACACTTTCTGCTTGTTGATAAGGCTCATTACAATAGACTACATTTAATGCTATCATTTCCACGTAGTATATCTGACCTAAGTGTACTGATGGTGATTTTTTTAAAAACAAACCGTAACTACAGTCATAGTTCCCTTCAACTTACTTCAAAATCTAGAGGCTGACATTAATTGTCTTTGTTGATAATGGCTTAACCCTTGCTCTGTTATGCAGGGTTGCACTGGTATAAGCCATTAGTTCATTGCACTCAGAATTTGGCCCAATACTTGGATGTTCCTGAGCAGGGATAGCATTCCATTTTTACACATCTACTAAAACTTCCATGGAACAGCTTAGGAAAGTAACCACAGTGGGCGAGTAGGTTGATTCTCTTCTCAAATGCAGCTTCATTGGCTTCCTTGGTGTTATCCTATCTGAGTGGAGAGCTGGTTCTAGTCAGGACATCTATTCTTGAGTGACTTTTTTTCCTTTGCACTTCACTAGTAGCGAGAATTAATTTCACTCTGTGCTCAAATGAACAAATGCATCAGTGCTAAGTACATCAAATATTCAAACTCTGCGCTGCTCAGATAGAAACTCCTACATTCTGCCCTCTCTTTGGGGGATTCAGAGTTGCCTCAGCATTGCTTGGATGTGTAGTAAAGCCAGACACGGGCACCACCGTGACACTTGTGTCTGTGCTGCCAGAAGCAAGAACAGGGTTTGAGGCAGGTGGGAGAGAAGGGAAAGTCCTAATAAGAGTATCAAGGGACAGATGTTATAGTAGTAATAATACCTAGCTCTTATATTGCTTCTCCTCAATAGATCTCAAAGTGCTTTTCACAAGTTTAAATATATTTACTCTCACAGGAGCCCTGTGAAGTTCTAATATCATTACCACTTTTATTGATTGGGAAACCGAGGCATGGAGAGGCTAAGTGACTTGCCTAGGTCACACAGAATGGAGCAGGGAATTGAGCCCAGATTTTCTAAATCCTAAACCAGTGCCCTAACCACTGGACCATCCTTCCTCTTGCTGTCTATTGACTAAGACCAGTTTACCAATGTGGGAAGGACTAAGAACACATTTTGGGTCACAGAATCATCTTTAATTTTCATGCACCCATAAAGCCAATGAGTTCTGCTGCAGGAGTAGGGTTGTATATAGTCCTTTTGTCTTACACTTATTTCATGCTTGAAGCATTTCAGTTTATTATTATACAAGACGTCACACTTGCAGTGTACAGATCTCAAAGTCCTTTATAAATACCTCTCTCAGGGATGTGGGTAAGCATTACATTGGAGACGGGCTTGAGTGGCAGTATTAAATGTAGTTCATGAAATTTACAACATGTCCAAGTTCAAGGGTACCCCTTTCCAAGAGGGGTTCGTTTGGCCATATCTGTGGTGCACCTATCTTACAGAAGATTAAATTGAAGCCCAGAGGTCAATGGCTTGATTACTCAGTAAATTGAACGTGTGCACTAGGGCTGGCTGAGAATTGGGAATAATTTGGCACAAACTTCATCAGTTTTTAAAATTGAAACTTTAAACACTTTGACTATCTGGACTTATGAACGGTCTTACTGGGTCAGACCAGGGGTCCATCTAGCCCAGTAGCCTGTCTTCCAGCAGTGGCCAATGCCAGATACTTCAGAGGGAATGAACAGAACAGGGCAATTATTGAGTGATCCACTCCCACCCATCCAATCCCCACTTCTGGTAGTCAGAGGTTTAGGGACATGCAAAGCATAGGCAGACCATCTTGGCTCTTTTGTATATTTGCTGTGTATGCACCCACAAATGGCCCAAACAGGAAATATACTCCAGAAGGAGAACTGACCTGGACTTATGCTCAAACACTAAATCTCTTCTGATGTCTGAGTTGCATTTTTCTCCCACCCTCACTTTATTTAAACTAACAGACTGGATAAGTCATGTGCTAGACTTACCTGCAGGATGTAGGGAGGGAGCAATGCCATTTGGATCAAGACCGATGAGACTTCTAACCATTGAAAATTTTGGCCCCAGTGTTTAAACCTGAATACCCAAATTAATACTTCTAAATCCATAATTAGGATCCTTAATAAGTATAGCCTGATTCTCAGATGTGCTGAATACCTGTGGCTTCCACTGACTTGAATGGGAGCTGTAGGTTCTTGAAATCTCTGAAAATCCCAGGGCTAGGATTATGCTCTTGAAGTGAGATTTTTTTTCTGAGTGCTCAGCATTTGCCTAACTCTTTATTGAGAGAGTTAGGTTGGGGGTTTTTTGGGTGTTTTTTTTTAAAAAAAAAAAAAAACAAAAAAAAACCACCGTCAGATGGAAAACATAGTGAAGTCATGTCCCAAACCTCTCCTGTTCTCCACACTCTTCACCTGTTCTGCATTCCACATGCTGCTGTTTCTGATCCTAGACACACACTAATGTTTAGTGGAGTTACTCACACAGACTTGGCTAATCCGAACATTCCTTTGGTGTGTGTGGCCAAGGGTGAGGTCCCCTGAATGGAGTTAGTGGTTTAAAATACAATGGTCCTTGCTGCCATCCCATGTGTGCAGGAGCACCCACAATACAGCAGCTGTGCTCTCTGTTAATCACGTGCCCAAAGGGGGTAGCTGGGTGGGAAGGGCTTTGATCAAGGGCCTCGTGGAGCTGAAATGAATTCATAGAGGTCTTGGCCCTCTAGTTTCCACATTGTGGGAGGAAGGATTTCTGAGCAGGAGAATGTTCTCTAGTTCTCAGGAAAGCACTTGGAGTGAAATCCTGGCTCTCTTAAGTAACTGGGACTTTTGCCATTGGCCTCGGTGGGTCCAAGTTTTCTAGTGTCTCTGCGCTCTCTCTGGTCTGTTAGCACATGGTAGGCTTGACGCCACTTTACACCTGCTAGTGCTTTGAAAGGGCCATGATGTAAAATATGCGCATTATACGCCCAATTTTCAGAGGTACCAATGACCTGCAACTCCACAGAAGTGAATGGGATCTACAGAGGCTTGGCTCCTCTGAAAACCAAATCCTAAATCTTTCCTACAGGTGTAGGAAATGCTGCAATTCCCTCTCTCCTTCTCCCCATGTCTGAGAGGGAGTGAACAGCCTCCTTCTGCCCTTACTCAATGTCTCAGTTGGCCTGAGTGCTCCACTAGCTCCAGTAACAGACTGCAGCAGATACAACATTGGTCCCTTCAAAACTGAGCTCAGCATTGTTCAGTAAAGTTCTACTTTAAAATAGTTAACAATAAATCACATTGTTCTGTTTTATTCATTCCAGAGTTAAAAAATAGCTTAGGTTTTAATTGTTTCATGTTTAGGATACATTATTTCCTTTGTTCTTGTCTTAGGCCTGCAGTGAAGACTTTTTAAGGAAAAGTACCTTTCCTATATGGTACTATATATCTTATTGGTATATAGCAGGGATCGGCAACCTTGGCACATGGCCCCGCAGGGTAAGCACCATTGGCGGGCCCAGCCAGTTTGTTTACCTGCTGCATCTGCAGGTTCAGCCAATTGCGGGTCCAACTGGCCACGGTTCGCCGCTCTGGTCCAATGGGGACAATGGCCAAACTGAGTTGGATAAATTCACTATGTCCTTTTTATTAGTATTTCTTTAAGGAAGCTGCATTCATTGATATTTAAGTTCTGAAAGAAGGTACTTCAGATTTTGAAGGAAACACGTGTGACTGTGTCTAATTTATTCAGTTATGGAGCGAGAGGAGAATGGACCCTGAAGTAGGAGTAATGAATAAAGAACTAGCTGCTCTTGCATAAGAGTAGCAGTTGTACACGAACATTAAGGAACTTCTTTATTCACTTGACCATCAAGATTTGTTGCACTCCAAATGATAAGTGCACTTCAGTCTCAAAGAGCCTATGGCTTTGAAGAAATCTTGTCATCCTATATCTTTTTCTCCACTTGGCATGGGTAGGATCAGAATGTGCTCTGTGTGTATGTGTATGCATCTTCCCTGACTATGTCTAGGAATTTTTTTTACTGCAGTTTTGTATTAATTTTACATTAAACCAAGCCACGATCTCTTTCAAAAAAAGATCTTCAGTGCAAGACACAGGGAAAAAACAACAACGACAAATCTAAGCAAAATTTGAAATTAGCTGTTACAAAAATAGGGATAGGAGGTTTGCTACACAATGTTTTTTATGGTGTCTAATGTTAATGTCATAATAAAATCCTGTATCCAGATCACTGTAGTTCAGGGGTAGGCAAACGATGGCCTGGGGGGCACGTCCGGCCCTTCAGACATTTTAATCTGTCCCTAAAGCTCCTGATGGGGAGTGGGGTCTGGGGCTTGTCCTGCTCCTCATGTGCTGTGACTCCGCGGGGCTTCCGGAAGCAGTGGCATGTCCCCCTCCCTCCATCTCCTATGCATAGGGCAGCCAGGGGGCTCTGCACACTGCACCTGCCCCAAGCGCTGCCCCTGCAGCTCCCATTGGCCAGGAACCATGAGCATTCATGGCCCACTATACAATTTCCACACTCACATGTGGCCCTTGGGCCAAAAAGTTGCCCATCCGTGCTCTGCTTGAACTGAAAATATGAGGGGCATCATAAGGAAAAAACAAAAACCTAAGATAATAGGAATAAAGTTATAGGAAGAACATTTCCTGTTGTTTACCAAAACTAAACACATCTGTTATAGTTTTGTTTTGCTTTTTGGTTTTTAAGAAGCCTGGGAGATGACATTACTCTTTGCTGTATTTGCAAGCCAAACTATATCTGTAATGTTCATTCTCTCAGTATTTGGCGGTAGACGGAGTGTAAAGCCTTTTTTTGTTAATTGTTGTAACTCCTGGAAGGTGAAAAATGCAAACTCTCTTGCAGCTGTACTCTCTAATTGTACCAGTGCCAAGAGCTGCAGCTCAGTTTTCTAGCTTGATCAATGCTGTTAGTTTAAATAGTTGGATAATTTAGTAGCTCTAGGCTCTTTTGTCTGACTAATGTGAGCCTGGATTGCTTTGTTTGCCCCTCTTGGGAAGGAGAGGAGGGGACTTCCCTTTGAATACAAGGGTTCCCCTGCCTCAAACAACTGTCAGCTGACACTTTCTGTGGCCAGTACCCAACCCTTTTAGAACTGAGGGACAAAGGAAACCGTAGATATGATGCTTTGACCTTGCAGCTTCACATTAAGCTAGATGCTCTTTCCTGTTGTCATATAAAGCCTTTCACTCTCCTTTCTGGAGGGGCATAACATTGGCCCTTCACCCAAAGCATCCTTTTTTATTTATTTATTTTTTTAATTGGGCTTGCTTACCAGATATTGCCCATGAAACTAGGCAGTAGGTCTTCAGGGCAAACCTCCCATTCCTACAACTGTTAAATAGGGAAGGAGTGCTAATCCCACTTTCTTCAACCAGTTGTTTAACAATTTTTCTCTGTCCTGGGAGTTTGTTTGGCCTGTCTTCAACTTTGGCTAAGGAGTAGCCAGGTGGGTCTATAGCAGATTATCTTTCTCGGATGCACAGGCCTCTGAAGGGGGGAAAACCATGTTTATTTTCTGAGCATCTTAATCAATACAAGAAATGCAGCAATAGTGACCTCTAGGAAGAGGGGGGAAAAGGAAGTTGAGGTATACAGGGAGACTTGATCACTTGATTCAGCATTTGCCCATTTAACAGGGTTTCAAAGTGTTCTCACACTCCCAACAGGAGAGGAATATATATACACATATATATTTTTCAATCACTTTTCCTTTCTTATGAAGAAAAGATATGATTATTTAGGAGAAGAAGAACGGATTCCTCATATTGCCAGAGAACACCCTCCACCTAGCATTCAGTTGCTTCAGTGGAATATGCGGCAAAAGGTATGGCTACCGTTGCTTTAGTCCATGAAGACTGATTTAAAAATAAATGAAGTTCCAGCTGCAAATGAATGAGCACACTTGGGGTGTTGACTTGTGCAATTTAGAAGCTGTCCTTGCATTTCCAATGATGTTATAAGTCATTTGCTGACCTAGCTTCTGTTGGCTGTCACGGGAAGATATGGCAAGGCAGGGAATCTATTGCAGTAGAACAGTGTGTGTTGGCTTTGCCTACCAAAGGCTATGCTGGTTATAAACACCGATGAAAGCTGAAGACCAATGCTCATATGAGCAACTCTTAGATAGCATTGTCTGAAATTTCTGGACTTCGGTTTATTTCTGAAACGCGCTCTTCTTGAAACTTAATACATTTTTTAGGATGGCCATTCACCTTGAAGACCACATGAAGCCTTGGTTCCCAGCTTGGCCGATGACCTGCTGTGTGACTATTGGCAATTCTTTCCCCCTCTAATCATTATCAGTCTTAGGGCATGTTTATGCATGGAGTTATTCTAGCTATCCTTCATTAAATCCACACTTTACCTTATGAGAGAGAGAGAGAGAGTTCTGAAAGGCTCTTAATCTTGATGTGGTAATATGCATTGCTGTTAAACCAATGGTCTTCTCTCTAAGGAACTTCTCTACATCAATAGGTGACTGTGCCTTTACAAAGCAGGGAAGAAGTGAACCAGTGCTCTAGAAGGAAGGAGGCTGCTTGCTTGTAGGGAGTAAGAACCACGTGCTGATTGATCCTGAGTTCCTTGCTAGCCACAGGGATATGAGATTGTGCTGCCTAGACTCTTCTGGGAGCCCATGCAGGGAGAATGGGGAAGGGCTGTTCCAAACTAAATCTGAGTTCAATATACACTACATTTCCCCACCCTCTATAATAAACTACTGAGAAACCGCTTTCAACGATGCCACTTCCTGGAGTTGGGCTCCAGTGGAAGTGTAAGAGGAGAGACTCCTCCCCACCCCAGTCTCACTGCTGCGGTTGTCACTTCATAGGCCTTTTGAATATTAAGGGTTTGTTTGTTTTGAACTCTCTCTATTGACTAAAACAAAAGAACTTACCAAGGCAGAGGTTATACGGATGTATTTTGGACCTTGAAACATGGCTGTATCCTACATAGACTTTTCTTTTTTTTAGATCCGCTTAAGCTGTGCACACCTCTGT
Source organism: Dermatemys mawii (assembly GCA_007922305.1). Taxonomy (NCBI): domain Eukaryota; kingdom Metazoa; phylum Chordata; order Testudines; family Dermatemydidae; genus Dermatemys; species Dermatemys mawii. The sequence continues at coordinate 20,107,120 of ML677360.1, read as the reverse complement.
TTTTTAGGCAGTCCACTCAGTTGTACAAACCATATGAGATGAAACCACTAGCAGCAGCAGGTGTTGAGGAAGCCAATATAGCTATCTGTTCTTTGTTCCTCCTTGTAGATGGAGTTTGTGAGCCACCGTTTAGGACACTTGTTTTCAACCTAATTATAATTGTGGGCCACATATGCAGCTCTGTGTGTTATGTGGGTTGCATCCATACAATATACATGCTGCCTGTATGGCCCTGAGGATGTCACATGGGCTGGGTGCTGATTGGGCCACTGGTTTAAAGGGTCGTTCAGTAATGATTGGGCACTGATCCATGGTGACAATTCACTGAATGTTCTGCAGTGCTCAGATCTTTCCTTTAACAATGTGGAGTAGCCTAAAAGAAATGAAAGGAGAGGAAAGGGGTGGCAGCTTATGTTCTTTGCAAGAATTCACTTTGAACATAGTTTTACATATAAGTGGAGCTATCAAGGAACAAAGTAAAATGGGTTATACAAATTAATGGACAAATATGAGCATAGGATAGCCAGGCAAGGCGAGGGAGGAAGGCAGGACAGAACTTCCTAAAACCCCTCATGACATACACTCCAGACTAGCGTCTCCCACACAACCAAGGCCAGCCCCAAAACGTCTTGGATAAGTCATATGGGCAGCTAATGTGTGTGTACACTGTGTGTGGCATGTGAGTGATAGCCACCCTCTTGACTGACACATCAGTGACTGAACCAAGCACCTCCAGAGCTAAAAGCATGAGCTTCTACAGCTTAAGCTAAAGAACTAGCCTCTGTAGCTACCAGCTGTAACAACTCGTCCTCTGTGGATTGGCATGGGAGCGGGTAGGAAACTGGTAACACACTCAGCAGTGGGCTACATATGCACCTGTAGCTGAATTTGAAGTGGTGTGGGAGCGAAGTTACCAATGGCTGCTTTCTGACCCCATATAACCTATCCCAAGTGTGACTCATCCCATATCTAGCTTTTTTTGTAGGTTTTAGAAATTGAAAGTAGTTGGGTATCTTCACTTCACTTCGCCTAACAGGCAGTGAAAGATCAAGGAGGCGGATAGAACTTTGTCACCACAAGTGAGTGTTGAGCTTGGTAGATTTCTTTTTTTCCTCACCATTCATGATAAATGTATGAGATGCTGCTTCCAGTCAAACACTTTATTGCATGCCCATGTGCTACTATTGCACACTGCCCAGTGAAGTCTCATCTGCCTAAAGGAAATGGAGGGTACAGTTTACATTTTACAAGATAATTCCTAATTCCTTCTGTGAACAAGGAATTGATTTGCAGTGTATCTGAACTTGTTCCTGTAAAACAGAGTGACTTAAAAGCAGTGAGTAGACTCTAAGCCTAGACATCCCAAGTTGTTTAGCTACTGCGGTAATTTACACTGACACTCTGACCCTTAATCTCTTTCTAGGGTGAAAAAGTTGCCTATCTCTGTCCTCTTAGGAGCACTGAAAGTAATTTTATAGGTCTCTTTCAGGAGAAAGGCTGTGTTAACATAACCTTTTAAATTGCTTTCTAGACTGCTTTCCTCACTTCTTACTTGTCATCTTGCAGTGGGAAGGCTGGGAGGAGATTGAGGTGCAATGCAGCCTTTCATTTGCTAGTTTTGGTGTTGTGACTCTCCTTGCCTTAGTGTGTTTGATGTCTATGGCACATGTTGGCTTCCTGTTTATGCATCAAATACAGAAAATCTCTTACTATGCAAGGCGGGTAGTCTTTATCTGTAGATGCCAAATAACAGGACATTACTACTCTTTTCTTTGCCCTCTCTGAGAATTGTGGTTACATGAGTGAAAGAGCTCAGTGTATATCACAGTGGTGCCTCGATTATTTATTTGTGCTAATAATTGGAATCAGATGCTCAAACTAGGAATAGTAACTGTAACTAGGAGTTGAGACTAAATAATACTGCATTAAAATACATAAAGAAAATATGCAATTCAGTGCCTTTTATCTATTACCTAGCAGATTTGTATTGATCACTAATAAACACCTTTCTAGGGAAACCTCCGTTTGAGTCATTGGCAAGTTTTATACAAAACTTTTGCTTGTATTTTGTATATGTAGGTGTTCTAAGATTTCTTCCTGCTTGGTGTGAAGTAGGGTTTAGCAAAGTGCTAATTTCTAATGGAAGTCTGAGTAGTGTTCAGGGCTATGTCAAACACAAATGTACAAATCTGCAGCATCCTGTATAGAAGAACACCACAAGTCTATCTCGTGTAATATGGTACATTATCTAAAGGGGGCATGACGTAGTAGCCCCTTACCCAGTATAACCAAGTGCTGCATCATGGCCAGGATCAAAGCAAGCCTGTGTCCAAGAATGATCACCTAAATGATGCACCTTACCTGAGCTCTAGATCAGGTATCAGAGACCATTTAGCTGTTTAATCAATTGGTCAGCCTAGAAATAGATATTTGTAGCATTACATTCAGTTAAATTCATGACAGGATTGGGTGACCTGTCAAAGTTTTGGTCTTTGATCTAGTGCCTAGATTATTCTTGGCCCAGCTGAAGATCATGTGTTTTCAGTTAGAACATTCAGTTATTGTTGTTACAAATCAATTAATGCAAATGTTTATGTTCCGCCCAAAGCTAAAGTCTTCTTCAGGTTGTTGTAAGTATCCACCACTACTTAAGTGTCTTAGGAGGCCTCTGCCTTTTCTGAAATGCTAGCTGTCTCAGAATCTGGTATGTGAAGACTCCTGGGACAATTTAGGCCTTTGTACAGAAACATGATATTCCAAGATAGACAGACAGCCCATGAGAGTCTTCCACCTGAGGCCACCAATGTTGTATGACAAAATGTAAAAGGTAAAAAAGAGTAGCTGTTACTGGAGATGATAGGGAAGGCTCTGATAGGCTGGGGGAGAAGAAGGGTGACTGTGACCTCCAAGGTGTGTTAGATAAGGCCTGAAAAGTTTGTATATTTTATCTAAGCCTTCCAAGGTTGACCTTCCATTAGTCATGACTTAGTGTTGGATGTAAGTGCTACTGGGTAAGCAGTTGTACTGGTATAACAGTGAATTAAAAGGGGAAAATCATTCATTATAACTTTCTCATTTGGACAGGTTTTTTTCAGTACTTTTTTTTTTATCAGGAATGGAACAAACTAACTTGTAAAAAAAAATTAGTATCATTGAAGTTTGCAGTGGTAATGGCACTAAGGATCAGAGATATTTCAAGTTCTCAAATGTCCTGAGGTGTTTTGAAAATCAGGCCCCAAAATGTAGCAAATAGCTACTTGTATGGGAGTTACAAAGGTGAGGCTGCTAGGTTGGTAGGAGTACAGATACATTACTATAAGGTGGGTGCACAACTGGTTAAAAGACCATGCTTCTAGAGTAGTTATCAATGGTTCACTGTCAAACTGGGTGGGCATATCTAATGGGGTCCCACAGAGGTCAGTCTTGGGTCTGGTACTGATCAATATTTCATTAATGACCTGGATAATGGAGTAGTGAGTATGCTTGTAAAATTTTCAGATGGCACCGGTGTTTTTGCAAGTGCTTTGGAGGACAGGATTAGAATTCACAACGACCTTGACAAATTGGAGAATTGGTCTGAAATTGGCAAAACAAAAGGGCAAAAGCACAACTACAAAATGGGGAATAAAAGTGGTAGGTGGCAGAACTGCTGAAAGGGATCTGGGTGTTGTCGTGGATCACAAATTGAATGAGTCAACAGTATGGTGCAGTTGCAAAAATGCCTAATTTCTGGGGTGTATTTACAGGAGTCTCATGTGACATGGGGGGTAACTGTCCTGCTCTACTTAGCACTGGTGTGGACTCAGTTGGAGTATTGTGTCCAGTTCTGGGTACCACACTTTAGGAAAGATGTGAGTCCACAGGGAAGCAACAAAAATGATAGAAGGTTTAGAAAACCTGACCTTTTGGGAAATGTTAAAAAAAGCTGGGCATGGTTGATCTTGAGAGAAGATGACTGAAGTGTGCCCTGATAATGGTCTTTAAATGGTATGCAGAGTCCACTGAAAGTGGTATAAGAAGAAATGGGCTTGATCTACATCAAGGGAGATTTACGTTAGATGTTAGGAAAAGCTCTCTAACTGTAAGGGTTATTAAGCTCTGAACTAGGTATCAAAGGGAGGCTTTGGAATCTGTACCATTGGAGATGTTTAAGAACAGGTTGAACAAACACACTTCTCAGGGATGGTCTAGTTTTATTTGGTCCTGCCTCAGTGCAAGGGGACAGACCTGATGACTTCTCAAGGTCCATTCCAGCGCTACATTTCTATGATGCTTTGTGTTTTATTTTTCTTTCAAATGTATCCAGGCACCAAATCTTGGGGTCTCACCTTTCCAGGTAAACTGGGCAAGTTTAAATATTTCAAGAGCGACAGCATCTAATTATGCAGCTTCTCCTTGTGCTGCTGGACTACGAACAGCTTTCATAGTTCACTCAATGGAAATGGGTTATAAATCCCACTGTCAAGCTATTAATAAGTGTATGACTGTAGATATTTGACATATTGGGTGTGGCAAGCAGGCTGCAATATCAAGAGGAACTATCTGAACCAGCTGATCTATTTAATTCTACATACCTGCATAGTTTGTTGTTTTGTTTTTTTTCCTCCCATTGTTTGACAGACCTAGGAGCTATCATGAGTAGTCTGCAACTTCCACTGTTGCCTTGTATGGAAACAGCTGTTAAAGTGCTAATTTTCCTGTTCTCCTTAAAGTCTTGATCACTTTTCTATTTGTTGCTCCTGTTCTAAACTTAGACTTTGGTTAATGAGGAAACACTTCTGTGCATTCTGTGAAGGCAGACATGTGTGCACTTCAGTGACCTGATTTTTCATAAGTGCTGGGAAGCCACACCTCCAGTTGAAGTTGGTAGGAGCTGTAAGTATTTAGCACCCATGAAAATTTGGTCTCAGGTGCCCTAGTAGACCAGACTCTCTGATTTGATCTGAAGCTGCTTGTAAAATGCTCTTTGCTTTCTTAAGAATATGTTATAATCACATTTATGGGGTTTACAGACCTAAATTTGGACACTGGTTTTACCTTAATTCACCCTAAATATAAAACATCTCTTCTTCTTTGATTAAAACATAACTTACAGAAATCAGTATATTTAAAAGTTAATCCTTTTATATTGAGGTTCCATTTATAAAGAGTTTACAGCGTGTTAGGAAATGTATTTATTAAAACCTCTATTAATTAATTGGTATAGAGCCTGACAAGTCAGTAGGTTGTTTATAACCTTGGCTCATAATCAATCATCTATAACACACTCTACTCATGTTTGTAACGTGCTTTGAAACCCTATAAATCACTTGTTAGCCCTTTATAAACCATTTATAAATCAGAAGCTGTGATCAAAAAGCTTTATGCATGATTCCCTTAAAAAAAAAGTCCAGACTCTACAAGATGCAGGGCAAAGTAATCACTTTCATCAGTGCCAAGTGGCTGTGTAATGCCACCATTCTTAATAAGGCTTTGCACTTGCTTCACATTGGTGGAAATAATGACTCAATGAGCAGAGCTACAGAGAATGGAGCCCAAAGTTGGGAATAGCTGGTGTGTGGAGGATTGTCAAGAACAGGTGTAGCCAATGTGTCTGGTGAGGAAAAGACTTACTAAAATCTGATAAGGATTTCTTTTGTGGGTGAGGAAGGAGGGTTTTTTTTAATGCTTTAGCGCCAAATAGTTCGAAATTCTGTGCTGTTTAGCAGCTTTCTGTAAATATGTTGAACCAGCCCAGAAAGCCCAAGTGTTCAACTGGCTGCTCTAATCAGTGTGACTACACTGGTAGAAAGCACCCACGGTTTAAATTTTGTCAAACTTGCACCAGTTACCTTGCTCCTGCAACATGTGTGCAAAGCCTTGTTCTCGTCTGGACAATGAGGAGTCCACTTAACATGGCTACCACGCGGAAACCTGTTCTAGTTTTGGTTGGGTTTTTTGTGTGTCCTGCCTCTCCCCCCTTCCCCCCCCCCCCCAGCTTCTTGTTTGGGTTGGGGTTTTTTTGGGTTGGGGTTTTTTTACTTTCATTATTGGTGTCACTTCTCCCCCCCCCCCCCCCGCCCTTTTTTTTTTTTTTTGTTTCTGCTGAGAATTTCTTTCTATAGTAGTGTGGTAGAGGATTAAATGTGAGTCTTTCTAATGACAGTTATTCTCTGGATTCACTGTCTTGTCTCTTTTGCCTAACATTTCCTTGATTTATCCTAAAAAAGGTTGTTTGGAATACAAGATAAGGCATTCTAATAATCTTACCATGAACCTAATTTCACTCGAATTCAAACCAAAAGCTGACCAGGGTTTTTGTTTGTTTTTTAAACCCCATCGAAGAACCTTTTACTTAAAAGTTACACAAAAAGGGGGACACTGCAGAACACAGAATAAAACAAGAGAAGACTTGTAAGGCACTTAAAAGCTGCAGTCTGCAATACAAAATTCCCTCTGTCAGATGGTTATTCCCAGAGGCTCTGTCTGGGACCCTGACTGCAGCTACAGATTGTGCCTATATTGCAAAAACCTCTAAATCCAAAAAATGATTTATTCTGTAGTTTGCACAGAAAACCTCCCCTGAGAATCCACAAGGAGATGCCTGCAAGCCTGGCATTGTTGGGAATCTGGAGCTGCATTTTTAGGGAGTGAGAAGCTTTTACTTCTAAAGCTTTTACTTCTAAAGGAGGATGCACTAAAAACTACACTTGACTGAATGGGGATAAGAGGCAGAATCATTTCTCTCTTCTATGCAAGCCCCATGTAGCACTCAAATAAAGGGGAAATTTTGTAATGGAACCTTCTTTGCATTTACTGACTTGCCCTTTAGCTGTGACAAACTGGCATTAAAACACTTGTTAGTTTGGACAACCACAATAGCACCAGTGGCTGTGTTAGCCAAGATCTGTGCTGGCTTCGCTGGATAGTCCCTAACTACATCTCTCTTTGGATGTTGAGATAAATCTCTTAAAACTCTTCATGCAAGAGGTCAAAACACAAGCACCGAGCAGGGAATACTATTTCAAGTAAGACTGATCCAAGAGAGTTTTATAGTTAACTGCTTTTTTCCCCTTTCCACTTTTGCCTTCTGACTCCTGAATACCTATGCTATCTTCTAGTTTGGTTGCAGGGCTCTTTCTGGAAAATTCAGTTGATGTTTAAATCTCTGACTTTTTAACCTTTTAAAGGGCGAGGGACAATGGATACAGCGCTGAAGAACTTCTGCTTCCAAAAGAGAACCAGGAAGCTGAGTGCTAAACCGAGGCACTTGGGAATTCCTTCCATCAAAATATATGGCAATGAAAAACTAAGCAGCTCTTATTGTCTTCATAGTGGCCTTCCCAAAAATGTTTATTGTTTTATAACATGAGAACTTGAGATGGCTCCTTCCTCAAAGAGCGTTTAGCCCTGTTTGGGTGAGGTAGTCAGTATGCACAATAAAATGAAAGGGAAAGGAGTGGGGTGAGGGAACAAGCCTTACAGCAGTAAGATTGCTTGGTTACTCAGTTTAGACATTTGCATATTTCACAGGCAATTTCCTGGTAATATTTCAAGAGTGATCTGGCTGGCATTAATGGATGTGTCAGCCATGGGTTATGTATGATTCTAGTAGCTCCGTATTGTCTATAGAGTTGGTGATTACTGGACCTAGTAAACATTACAACAAAACTACCCACCAGATGAGTATCTTAATTGAAAGCTTTGTCCAAGTGGACACTGGAACTGCATTGCTCGTTCCGACAAAGTAGTTCATTCTGCTCCACAGTCAAGTCCATATCCCATTCATCACAGGAGACAGAGTTACAGTCTTCCTCCTCCCAGCCTCTACCGTCCCTCATAAAAGCTAGAAACCACATTGGTGTTTGCTAAATATATATCTAGGCAAAAATGCACTTTCTAGTGACTTCTTTGGGCTTTGGCTCAAAATGCTTGAAAACAAAGCCTCATCTGTCACTGTTCTCAGAAGACTGGAATTGAATCCTGTAATGCCTCAGTCAGTAGGTAAATGGCCTATGTCCATATTTCTTTATTTCACTCTGTTCTTTCAATATTTGCTGTTATTAGTCTATACTCTTTCCTCTCCATAGCTACACACTTGATAGAACCTCTTCATAGAATCTATGGATTTTTTCTGTACTGAAGTACAGAAAAATGTACATGCAATTACCGCAGAATTTCTTTTCTTCAGATAGTAGGGCCTATAGATAAAGGTTGACCATTTGAGAGGTAAGTGAATGACAAAGCTTTTATACTCTCCAGTAAGTATATGCATAGTCAGTAGTTAGTTTTACTTATCGGAATATATTTGGTTACAAGGACACAGTTTCTGTTGCAGCTGTGGAAGCTGGCTTATTTGTCTGGTTCTTTGTTAGGCATATCTCTGAGTTTAATGACTGGGTCGCAAGTGGACTCCGAAGACCTGTGGTAAGATCTGTGGATTTCACTGTGTTGAAAGAAAGGAAACTTTTGGATAAGTCGGTATAAATCCTCCTCTTTCACTGCCATTGCTCTATAAGCACCATGCTGACTGGCTTTCGTGATTCAGAAAATACCACTTATGTTTGGATACAGCAGCAATTCCCCAGGTGATATCACACATTTCCCATTCTTGTAGTGTCTGAGTGTTCCATAACACTCCTGTGAGGTAGAAAAGTACTGTTTTTTTTGTTTACAAATGGGGAACAGAGGCACAGACTTAGTGACTTTTGCAAGGTTGCACAAGAAATATATGGTAGAGTCTGGTCTTGAACACAGGTGTTCTGACTCCTAAACCAGCATCCTAACCACAGGATTAGAATGGACTTCCATAAAATGTTTTATTTTAGACTAACAGCAAGACAAAAGTAGAGACTCCATGAAAGAGAGCATGCTGTATGCTCTCTCTCCGCTAACAGTCTGCGCTGAATTGAACATGAATTGGTTGCATTAGTGGAACTGTCAGAGATCTGCAGAATACAAAGATGCTAAGGGGAATCCCAAGCCTATTTAAATGGAACATATTAAATCAGACAAAGAAATTCCAGCTCCCAGGGATTTGGCAGACTTGACGCAATGATGTGATGCTGTTTGCCTAGGCTCCCTAGAGTAGCAACACTGACCAGAGGGACCTTGTGTTGTGGAAGCCTATTCCAAAGCATTGATTGGCTAAGAAGGGACAAATGTAGTTTGGCTCTTTCACTGTGATGGGAAGTAGTTCTGGGTTTTATTTACAAAATATTAGGGCTGGAGCTTGCATTATTTTTTGCTTTCCCCTTCCCTTCCTGTCTAGTCCTATATGCAGCTCCTTCAATGTCTATACCAGCCTCTGTTTTCTAAGGCAAAGCCTGTATGTCTGCAGTACAATACTTGCCTTCTCTCACATTCAGACTGAAGGTCTAGACGCTTTCTCTACCTTTTGTTAGTGGGGGTCAGAGGTTAGGGAGTGTTCCCAGCCTGTCTTCTCTCGACTGATCAGGGAATGCGTCCCAGAATAGGGAACCATGCTTGGGAAAAGAAATGGGGACTCCGCCAGTGGGAGTAACCCCGCTATTTAAACATGCTCAGATTTATAATTATCAAGGCAACTCCCAAAGAGAAATGTGCTTTTGAAATACAGTCAAGATTACTCCCACTCCAGTTCTTACATGTACAGATGCTCAGCTGACACCGTCTAAATAAAAACCTTTTAGCCTATGCCAATAAGTCTAGAGCAAACTGCCAAAAAGCATCTAGGACCAAGATACAAAACAAAGTCACGTCTCAGCAGAGGACTGTACATATAAAAGATGCAGCTGACCTGCCTCTGTCTCTTGAAGACTGCATACAAGATGGTTCAGTCTTTAGGGCTATATTGAATGTAATAGTGAAATTGCAAAGGTTTTCAGCAGATACAAAGCAAATAAACTCCCAGCAACAAAGCAGTTGATTCTTTTATGCAGATTTGTGATGACATATTTAATTTTTATTTCTTTAAATCACAGATGGTTTTTGTTGAAGGAGAATTGTTAATCTGCTATTTTAGCTTTATTCAGTGCACGTCTTTCCTCTTTCTCCTCCCCTGCCTCCTACCGCTCAGCTCCCCTAAACTCAGATCATCCCTAGCTTTACCTTTCATTGAACAGTTTGGGTCCAGTTGTGCCCCTGCTACTAATGTCTGTGTTTGGCCCATTTGCCTGATACCTGAAATTGTTCGATAAATAAGTTGGAAGCATGTTTATCACAGTCCAATAAAAAGAGAACAAAAAAATTGGCAGGCTAGTACTTTTTCATTTAATTAAAAATCATTTAAGAGTAACAGTGGGCTTTCAAATCCTGAAGTGCTTATTTAGGCAAAACTCTCCATGAAGTAAAATGATTTAAGATTTGCCCCGCTTTTTTATTTATATATAATAATATGTGCATATCAGAAGTGTACAATGCACATATGTAGGATAGTATATACAAGAACACTTCATCAGGATTCTGGGAAAAATGAAATTATGAGGCTTTAGGGGCAGAGGGTTGTGGGGGGGCGTTTCCTGTCTTGGAGTTTGTCATGTCAAATACAGTGGTTTTAAAAAGAAATACAACTGATATCTGTTTCTCCAGATAGCTACGGCTATTATCTCAGGCTTTTGCCAAAATGAATCAAGAAAGAATTCTATATAAACTCCATGGCTGATTTGACAGCTGCAGAATTGTGGCAGATTTGAAGCCTGATTGTTAAGCAGAAGAGATTGTAATTTTTACAGAGCAAGTCTGTCTGGTAATTTACATATTGGGAGAGGTTGGAGTGGGAACAAAATCCAATAAACCGACTTCCCACCCCAGCCCTAAACCCCAGGTACTTTAACTAGGCTGGAAGTAGAAGCCTCAGTTCTGCAAAGCTGGTTTTGGAATTGGGGAGAGCCTTTTTTAAAAAAAAAAAAAAACAGAGGTGGGTCCCCTCAAACATTTGGTTTTTCAATGTCTTGCCAAAGAGTGACTCTCTGAATTTCCAGTGTTTGACAGCTGTTTGAGCCCATGTGCCACCAATTACCCGTGAAGAGACAAACACACAGTCTTTCAAAATGGAGCTTTTGCCAGAGGAACTCCTTTAGGTTTAGGCCAAATATTTTGAGCCAGTGATCGGGTTGCCAGGAGTCCGGTTTTCAACCTGGCAGCTTTGGTGAGCACTGCTGACCGTGGTGTTAAAAGTCCGGTCGGTGGTGCAATGGGTCTAAGGCAGGCTCCCTGGCTTCGCCGAGTTCCCAGAAGTGGCTGGCATTTCTCTGTGGCCTTTAGGCACAGGGGCAATCAGGGAAGCTCCGTGCACTGCTCCTGCCCCGAGCACTGGCTCCGCGGCTCCCACTGACTGGGAACCGCAGCCAGTGGGAGCTGCGAAGCTGGCGCCTGTGGGCACAGTGCTACCTGGCTGCCCCTGAACCTAGGAGTCAACATGCAGGCCACTTCTGGGATCCCTGCGGAGCCAGGGCAAGCAGGGAGCCTGCCTTGCCTTGCTGTGCTGCCAGCTGGGAGCAGCCTGAGGTAAGCGCCACCTGGGTGGAGCCCGCACCCCAACCCCCCCCCTGCACCCCAGCCCCTGGTTGGAACACCCTCCCACACCCTAACTCCCCCCCAGATCTGACAACCCCAATCCCCTGCCTCAGCCCTGAGCCCCCTTCTGGAGCCTATACCCCCTCCCACATTCTAACCCCCAGCCCTGCACTCCCTCCTTGAGCCCACACCCCCTTCTGCACTCAAACTTCCTTCCGAAGTCTGCACCCCGCAGTCCCTCCCGCACCCCAACCTGCTGCCCTAGCCCTGAGCCCACTCCCACACTCCAAACCCCTGGTCTCAGCCCAGAACCCCCTCATGCACCCTGAACCCCTCATTTCTGGCCCCACCCCAGAGCCCACATCCCCAGCCAGAGCCCTCACGCCCTTCCACACCCCAACCCCCTGTCCCAGCCCAGTGAAAGTGAGTGAGGGTGCGGGAGAGAGAGGGGGGATGGAGTGAGTGAGGGACTGGGCCTCAGAAAAGGGCCAGGGCCTCGAGGAAGAGGCGAGGCAAGGGTGTATGATTTTGTGCCCTTAGGAAGTTGACAACCCTAGCCAGTGATTGCATTAGCCTAGTGAAGCAACTTGCATTCCTTCCCAAAAGCTCTACCCCATAGCCCCAGTCTGGCTCATCTTGCACTTAAAAATTAACCAATTGACTTTGGAATGCAAGCAGGATTTGGCATCTTGATACTGTCTACAGTTCCTGCTGGCTAGCACACATGTGCGTATATATGCTGGGCCCAGTCCCATTAATGTCAATGGAAAGAGGTAACTGAGTGTAATGTGAGTTTGATTGGGCACATCTTCAGAGCGACACTAAAAATCTTTGACTTATCACTTGAAAAGAGTAGCTCCACTGAAGATAGAAAGGTAATCTATAAGCAGACACAAGTCACCAAATTTAAAACTGCTTCAGTTAAAAATGGCACTTTAACCCTTGTAGAAATCATCTCACATTGAGTAAAATAAAACACACTTTGGCCATGGATTCAATTCCCAACCAGCGAATGCTTAGCACAGATGTAGATGGATAATTTTTGAGATGCATGTTGACCTGTATTAAAACATCCTTATAAATGGCGTCAAAGATGCATACGCCACAATAAATGCAATACTTCCGTCTGGTAAGGATTCTGTAACACCTGACAGAATATGGCACGGGAAGCAATTAAGGGCTAATTGCATCTTTGGACAGCAATTATTTAACATTGCTATTCTTGTTGGGGAAAATATAAAACTTTTCATAAGGGAAGAAAAGCATCCAGCTCCATTCTTTACTGCTCAGTTTAGTAATTTCTTCAAGATAACCCAACACATCTGTGTCAGTGCAATTAAAACAGAAATTCTGTCTAATGAACAGTTGTAGCCCTTGGGCTATTGCAGAATAAGCTGTGAAGTTGGGAACAGTCTTATTAAAATAATTAAGCAATGAGTGTATGTTGGGAGGGGGGATACAAATGGGGAGAGGGAATGTTATGGTGCAATAAACAGATAATCCGATTTCGAATTTTAAAGACAACCCCCTGCCCAATCCGACACTCCACTCATAACTGCCACATGATGCAGCTAGAATAGAAACTGTGTGTGCCTAACTGCCTCCTCTTCAGAACATGCTTTGATGCCCTTGGTAATGGCTGGCCAGTTTTACCTTACCATACAATAACATAAAATCTTTAAAAGTCATAGCCTTACACTTGGGTTTTGCTGAAATTGTTGCCCTGTAGCATTATCTGTCAAGAACATTCACTAATCTCTGCTGCATCACAGGCATTGCAAATCTAATTCAGTTAAGCCAGATCAGATATTTTGCATGTTCTTTATAAATATTTCGGATCTCAAACTGCTGATAAAACTGGTGTGGGGGTCGGGGGAAGATGGTTCTTGTACTGGCTAAGCTTTTAACTTTCTGTGCTTCTCCCAAAAAATTGTCCTTTGTCAGTAAAAATGATTTAGATACCCATTCAATTTGCATTAAGTTGCTTTTTGCCCTAAAAGGAGAGGATGATGTCCATTCAGGTTGCATCTTGGGGAAGGTAGACCAGTTGCTATTACATGAAGTGTAATTTATGTATTTTTAAGCCTGAAGCTTTGAAGGCAACATTCCGGTTTTCTTTTTTATTTATATATGTTGATGCATTTCATAGTTAACCCTTTATATAGAAAAACTTCCCATTCTAAATCACTCTTTTATGTTCTTGTGGATCATCTAACACTCTTAGAGCTGAGCATTAAGTACCTAAACATCTATAGTAAAGATTCTTTTGCCAAACAAAAATACTTACATCTCTAGTTAATAAAAACAAATGCCAGCCAAATTCCATTGGAAAGATCTGTTGGAATGGTTTTGATGGGATATATATCAAAGAGCTTTGGGTGTTTTGTTTGTTTGGGTTTGGATTTTTTGCTTTTTAAATGTTGATTATGAACTGAAGTGATTACTAACCATTTTCATTTTAATTCCATCTGATAAATGGTTTCAGATGCAGAAAGAAATACTGCGTCTTTAAATGGCTACTCTCTCTGTGCATCTCACAGGACTTTAAATGCCCTTTGTTATCACAGTCTAGACAGGATGCAGGCAGAATATTTGATATGTTATAACTTATAAGCAGAGATTTGACAAGGCTAAACTAATTTACCAGCTTATTTAAAACCGAATTTCAAAATATTTCCCCCTGCAGTCGTCTTTTTTTCCTTTTATTTTTATTTTTTTGAGAAGTTACTACAGTACGTTAAACTGCTTAGACTCAGAGAGGAGACATTAGCTTACTGCAGCATGCAGTACTTTAATTGCCCTTTTTATGACTGTCTAGACATCATGCAGATGCATGTTTGTGGTGAGAAGACATTTCCCCCTCTGGTTATATGATAGTCTGAAGCCTTTACATTCACTATCTTTTTACTCCACAATCCTGGAATGTACTGTTTTCCCCCTCCACTTCCCAAAATATTTTACTTTCTTTTTTTCTTTTTTAAGGGGCATTTCAATCTCCTTTTTGTTTTCTGCCTTTTATAATATGTTTTCTTGCAAGTGCTAACATTTTTCTGGGAAAATACAGGTAGATAGGATGAGTATCTCTTGGAGTTCCATAGGCAGATCACATTACCAAAGCCGTGATTATATTTGATATATTATTCGTGTGCGTTCACATTGTAGAAAGAAGAATACAGCTCGATAGGCCAGGTTTAAGAATGAAAATATCAGCACGGTTTGAATGGGTTAGTGGTTTTAGTTATGCAAATTAGGTGCATTAATTAACTCGTTGCTATAGCTACTACTTTATTGTTAAACAGTGGAAAAGGGACAAGCTGTGTCCATGGATAATCCTCCCCTTTGCCCACCCCCATCAAACTCTTCACCCCACCAGAGCCAAACTGCAATGTAAACTGCTATTCCCCGCACTCCCCTGAAATTCTCAGGGTCACTCTGTTTACCTGCACCACAGGCTTGCCCAAGGCGGGTGGGGACGGAGCAGAGCTAGCCGTCTACTGCTGCAACAAGACTTAAAAAACAACGAGAGCCAAAAGCACATCAGGATATTTAGGTCTCTACAAAGCTGGTTAGAAACCAAACTAAAATCACATCTGGGAAGAGTGGAGAGGGAAGGGGAGGGGATAGACAGGAGGGGATAGACAAGAGCGGAGAATGAAAGAGGGTCTCTTCCCCATCTCCTTGCCCTTGTGAAAACCTATTGTTGGTGTTGACCTTACTAAATAGCAGTAAATTTTCCACTGCAACCCCTAGTCATCCATCTACCTTCTGGTTCCTACATGCAGGGTGGGAGAGGTCTCTGCTCGAAGCGGGTGGGGAGCAGATGTCTCATGGGGATCCCAAAGTAGTCCCACTTCTGCTGTAGTGACCAAAGCATATATTAAATAGATTTCTGATTTTATTTCTATAAAATAATCTTTGTGGCTGGAAAAGGAGCAGGGAAATGATCTTTGAATGAATGAAAAAGATTTCTTCTTTATATAAACACCAGTGCTTGCTCCAGAAGAGTTAACCCTTGGGCAGTGGTCACAATTGTAATGGAAATAAGTTTATTGCCCTCTCCTCTGTAATTTTACCAGGCCCACGATATTCCTCCTTATCTACTCCCATGCCTCAGGCACTCAAACCAATTTGAGACTAGAACTATAACACTGAAATGGCGAAATGCAGATCAATTTGAGATTTTTTGCGTGTGTTTTGGACTTTCTTTTTCCTGGCCGCTCCGGGCCAATGGGGACAGTGGAAAAAGGGGGGCAGCACATCCTTCGGCCCATGAGAGCCGGTGGGAGCTGTGGATCACCCGAACCTCCAGACGTGGCAGGTAAACAAACCGTCCCGGCCCTTCAGGAGGCTTACCCTGGCAGGCCGTGTGCCAAATGTTGCTGATCCCTGATATAGGGAAATGCGTGATCCACAGACTGTTGCATGAAAAACTCTTCCTTAGTCACAGCAGATAAAATGTTGCAAAATTGGCTTTGTAGTCCATCTGGTCCCAAGTTCTGAGCTGTCAGGTGATGAAGCAAAGCACCAGTGAGAGTGAAATGTTATCAAATATTACTTTCTTATGCTAGCAGTGTAACTGTGTACATGTGCAGGGATTATTATTCATTTGTATTTAGAGCCCAGCTGAGACACGGGTCCCATTGTACTTGGTGTTGTCCCTGCAGAGATCATCTCTGTCCCAAAGAGTTTGTAATCTAAGGTAATGCCTACATTATAAAGATAAATCGACCTATGTTAGGTCATCTTACAGTGACTGCATGAAGTACTGAGGTGGCTGATATCCGCATTATCCTCCTCCTGTCGGTGGTAGGTGTGCTCACAAGGAGTGCGTCCACTGACTGAGGAAGGGCAGAGTGAGGGATTGAGAGTCGGGGCTCACAACTCCACTCAGCTGCCCTCTGGAGCTTCTAGCTTCCATGCTCCCAGCTGGGAGCAGAGGGGCAGTTGCCTGGGGTTTCTCACCTCCAGAGTGCGTTGGCTGCCATGCTTCTGGTGGCGTCCCCGGGGCACAGCAGGGAGCCCAATCTGGAAGCCTGGGTGGCAGCCCGGCTTGGAGCAGAGAGGGGGCAGCAGCCTGGCCGGAAAGCCAGCTTTCTTGTCAATTTCACGGCTCCAGCAAAGCTGTGAAATTGACAAGAATGACAGCCAACAATCAACATAAGGAATGTGGTGTGTAGGCCAGGGGTGGGCAAACTTTTTGGTCCCAGGGCCACATTAGGTTTCAAAATTGTGTGGAGGGCCGGGTAGGACAGGCTGTGCCTTCCCAAACAGCCTGGCCCTGCCCCCTACCCAACCCCCACCCACTTCCCACCCCGACTGCCCCCCTCAGAACCCCGGACCCATCCAGCCCCCACCCCCCGTTCCTAATATCCCCCTCTGAAA